>CM053583.1:81141332-81168288 GCA_028627135.1 Pseudochirops cupreus | reverse complement strand
TTTTGGGGTGGTGGGTGGGGGAAAGACGGGGAGAAAATATGTAACTCAAAATCTTGTGAAAATGAATGATGCAAACTATAATAAAATTTAAAAAAAAAGTGTTCTTGTTTCCCCTAAGTATCTCTTCTCCAGGCCAAGCATCACCATTTCCTTAGGGCAGAATGTCCAAAATATTTTGATTTTGAATCCCCTCAGTTAAAAAATGTTTAAGCATTCATCCTTGTTTATATAAATCATATTACTATTATATTAACATATTATATATCTTATAAAACATACAAAATAGAAATTAAAAAAAAAAGATAAGATGAAATAAAAATATTTAATATTTAAAATGTATCTATGGTAGACAAAATACCCTTTTTGCTATTTAGAGCAATACTATTGAATATGCTTCATTATTTTAAAATATCCTCATCCTAGGGGTAAGGTGGACTTTAAATTGTTGGTTGGTAATCAATTATTCCGTTAATTCAATCAATTTAGCTAGGGAATTTTTTAAAGATAAAAGATAAGGGTACAAAATCCAACATTAAGGCCAATTTGACTGGAAAATAAATTTCAGAAGGGGAAGTGATATAGAAGAATGCTGGAAAGGTAGGTCAGGACCATGTTGTGAAAGGTTTTAAATGCTAAATTGAAAAATTTAGATTTGTTTCTAGAGGTAATAGGGAGCTACTGGAGTTTATTGAGAAAGGGTAGATTGATGCAGTGAGAAGAAAATTAGTTTGGAATGGGTGTAGAGGATAGATGGGAGTTGAGGGAGACTTAGGGCAGGGAGACCAATTAGGAGGCCATCGTGATAGCTCCAGGTCAGTACTCATTATGTACAATGGTAGGCACATGGCCAAGGCAATGGACAACTCTGAAATTATAGGGCCTTGGAATCCTTCCCCTCACCAGAGGCCTTACAAAGTTGACAAGCTGTTCTGTTGTTCTCAACTGGGAAGGCTCTCTACAAGGCATGGTATCTCCATTGGCCAACATGTTGTTGGCTGAGCCAAGCAGGTCATTGGATGGCTATACTAGCTCCTCATCCTCCACCATTGTTGTTGGACTGGGCTGAGCATTCTGAACATTTTCTGATGCTAGAAAATTTCAAGTAGGCAACTGGACAGGGGAAGTGGACCACTGGACATTGTGGCTGCTGAGCCAGGCAGGCCATGCTGCAACTGGGCTCCTCTCAGTGTGCAGGGCATTAAGCCCTTTGAAGAGCATCTGGAGTTTTATTTTGTCCTTCAGCCACTGACTGGGCTTCTCTTCCACTGAAGTGTTACTGTGCCCTTTTCAGCTTCAATGTTACAAGAGCTCTTTCAACTAAAGTGACCATCTTGAAGCTTAGAATCAGTAGAAATTCTTCCTTTAACCCCTTCAGGGCTAGGGTTGGTAGTCCATCCTGAGCAAGAGACAGGTGAAGACTCTCTTCTTTTCAACAAATTCTTTCCTCTTAAAAGTCCCTTCTTTCAATAAACAACTCCATGTTTCCCTACAGTAATCTCAAAAATTCATATGGGAATCTCCTGTAGACCAATGAGGACAACCCCTATGAAAGCTGTTTATGCCCTTGAACACATGTACTGGCTTACTGACAATAAACAGTGATGTCACAGTGGATAGAGAACTGGACCAGAAAATCAGGAAGAGCTGAGTTTGTATCTGGATTGGTCACTTGCTATCTGTGTGACACTATCTGTTGGCCTCAGTTTTCTCATTTGTAAAATGAGGATAATAATAAGTACTTCCCAGGGTTGTTGTGAAGTAAAAATGGAACAATAATGGTAAAATTGTTAGCATGGTGCCTGGCACATAGTAAGTTCTGTATAAATGTTAGCTGTTATTACTAGTATTTTTGCTGGCCTTTTTACTGGCAATTAATACATTCAAGCCGTCTACCTTTTATAGAGTGAGAAAATGTTTATTTTGTGTATGATGGCTTTCCCCTTTACCTTTTAATGTCTCTTTTAGCCTCTGCAGACCTGTAGCTTTTGCTCAGCCATTGCCTGATTGATGTGAACTCTATCCTACTTTTTTTACTACCACAAAAAGAGCTGCTATACACGTGGGCCTTTTTCCTCTTTCTTTGATCTCTTTGACGTATAAGTCTAGTAGTGGTATCATTGGGTCAAAGGCTGTGCACACTTCAGTATCAATGTGGTCATACTTCAAAATTGTTTTCCAAAAATGGCTGTACCAATTAACAGTTCTGTTAATGATCCATGAATATGCTCATTCTCTATCCCCCAGCACCTCCAATATTTGTCATTTTCCAACTTTTCCAGGCTGATAGGTGTGAGGGTAAACCTCAGAGTAGCTTTAATTTGTATTGTTCTAATTATTAGTATTTTGGAGTATTTTTTCCCCCATAACTATCAATAGATTGAATTTCTTACTTATCCTGTGGCCATTTTTCATTTGGTGAATGGCTTTTATTTTTATCAATTTGAATCAGTTATTTAAAGATCTTGGAAATAAGACCCTTATAACAGAAATTTTCTGCAAAGGTTTTTTTTTTTTGAATTATCTTTTTCCTTTCTAATTTTAGCTGCATTAGTTTTGTTTGTGCAAAACCTTTTTGATTCTATGTAATCAAAATTGTCCTTTGGATCTTCTGTGATCCTCCCTATTTCTCATTTGGTTATGAACTTTTCTTTATCTATCAACCTGAAAGGATTTTTTTCTTGCTCTTCTAATACCTTTTTATGTCTAAGTCATGTGTCTATCGAGAGCTTATTTTGATTCAAAATTTCCTTCTTAAGAGCTTCATATCCCTCTTGGTCTGGTTTCCCCTGAGGAATTCTAGTATATAAGATCTTGTCTATCCTTTTCTTTTTTTCTGAGTCATTTTAAATCTGCTTTCTCAAAACTGAGGGTGTTTGAATTATCCCTTCTTTTCTATCACAGGATAGATTCTTAGTATGACATTCTAAACTCCATAGACAAACAAAACAAGTTCTAAGATACAATGCTCATTGTCTCTAAAAGATCTCATCATTTCTACTTCTCTTACCAGTTCCTTTTTTGTTGATGAGAATCAGATTCAGGATAGAGTCCCCCTCATTTTTTCCTCTAATTTTTGAAAGATGAAATTATAATTAAGGAAAGTCAAGCCATTTGAGCTCCTCTGCTTTGGATAGAGAAAGAACTCTAACATATGTCCCAATAGTTGAATTCCCCAAATACTAATAACACTCCTCGTCCCCAAGCTTGTGATCTGTTTCCTGAACTCATCTATTTTTCTTTTGTATCCAGGTGTCTGTAGTAGACTGATGACAATATTCCTTCCATTACTTCACTGATTTTTTCATCTAAATGCTCGCCACTATGGTTTCTCCCTAGAGATCCTAGATTTCCACTGATTTATATATTTAATATCATAATACTACTCACTACTATTCACTATCTTAATATTCAAGTATTTTTGAAAAAAAAAACCCATTCTAGAGCTGTGTTAAACATTAAGTGATTACTGTGTTCCTATCATTGGTCACATCCACTTATATTTTAGTGATACCTGTGAGTTAAAATTTTGCCTTCTTGTAATGGCATATTTAGATATACTGATTGATAGATATAATTTATCCATTTGTCTATAAACATCTGAGATCATGGATTTTTCTTAGTTGCCTTTCCTGAAAATAGTATTCTGTGAACTTCTCATTGTTTATGCTGTTTTTTTTCTATAGTGCAGCTAGCTTATTGGACAGATGTACAAGGTGTTCTCTCTCCTTTCAATTAGATTTGAAAGTCTTCAGGTGAAGATATTCTTTTCAACTCATTAGGTATAATCCACCTCTGCCCTTTAGTCTATTATTCCTATATTTTCAGCTAGTTGAAAAATCAAAATTATGTTCCCATAAACCATCTTGTTAACCAAGTTTCCACTTCCCAACTATGACTTTCTCTTTTGAAACCCTTTCTTGCCTCCAACTGGCAGCAGTGAGGAAAATACCACCTGTGCTCCTAAAGTAGCGTCTTTGGTTTTTTCTTCTTTCTAAATTCTCCTGGTAGTATCTTTTATGATCACATAAATCACCAGAAATGGGTAGTAGTCATAGATCTCACAAGTCTTGGAAAGTTCTTAGCTGCATGTCCCAGGAAGATAATAGACCCCTCTATTGGCATTATCAGGTTCACATATAGTTGACTTTATACTTAGTGATAATGAAGATAATAATAGCAAAGCACTTTCCATGGTAACTCAACTTGGGTCTTCCTCATTCTTAGTATGACATTCTAAGCTCCATAGACAAACAAAACAACAAAAAAAAGTGAGGGATCTATTACAGTTTATAACATTTTGAATATGGTTTCTCATCTTCCTTTTTATGATACCTTGCTTTTTCTTGGATTGAGAAGAGGGATTAAGGAGATTAGTTTAGGCCTTCCTGACTACAAGTCATGTTCTCTATCCCTTAGTAACCCAGATGTCTTAGTGGGGAGCCACAGAACACCACTACTTATTGTTGTATTTTTTTTTTGGGAGATCTTGCACCTGTGAGGCTACATTAATCATACCTTCAAGGATAAACTACTGCTCTCTGTGCATAGGATGCACATTTTTCCTCTTTGGAAAAAACCTCAGACCCATCATTTAGCTCCAAGTGTACAATGGCCCTTCCTGTTTCCCTCCTAGCCTCCAACTAACATAGGACAGAATTCCTCTTTGTCTTTTCAGAGCTGTTCTCTCCAGATTCACATTGAACTTCCTCCCATTTTTTTAAAAGTACCATTTTATTTTTCCCTGATAACTTAAGAATGGAGAAACATCCTTTGAGCACTTTTACCTTCTTTTCTAGGAGGTCAACCAGTCTGCGCTGTAACTATAGATGACATTAGCTTGGTTGTAGCAGTAATAAAACATCTCATACTCCTTGCGGGTCAGTGCCAATATTTCCTTGCTCTCCAAATTTTTTTCTGAATGTGTATTCCTCAGTCCTTTATCATCTTCTCAGATTTAGGAAGAAGTCTTTCCTGACGCAAATTCTCACTTAATAAATATTTACTGCACACTTATTGTTATAGGTTCCATGGCATGCAAAAAAAAAAATTACAGGCTATGGGAGCAGTCCCTGGGGCATATAGAAAATGGGGCCATTGTTTTGAAATTACTCTGGAGATTTTTCTTTCCTCGCTATCCTAGTGCTTTCAGTTTCTAGGTTGGTATGACTTGGGCAGTTAATGGGTTCCATCAAGCAGCCCTGGGCATGGCTATTGTGCTTCTGCCTCTACCTACTCATTCTCAGACTGCATTTTCCTTTTTTGTGGCATCAATTTATCCACAATGCACATTTCTAAAACTTAAATTTCACTATTTTGTTCCTTACCTAGATCTAGCCCTGTAGCATCATTTCCCTCAAGGAAGAAAAGCAAGACAAGAGAAGCAGATTCAAGCCTGGGCTCCATTAGTAAATCACTTGGTCAAGAGCAACCTTTGACAAATTTCTTCACCTCTGCAGGGCTTGGTTTGAATAAAATATCTTAAGGTTCCCTGCTATATCTAAGGTCCTTCAAAGCAGGACTTATTTTTCTCTTGTCTTTTTTTGGTCTTCTCTGCTCTGCTTTTCTCCTTCTTTCTTTCTTCCTTTCCTCTCCTCCCCTCCCCTTCCTATCCCTTCTGATCCCTTTCCAACTTTGTATCTCCAGTGCTTACCACATAGTGGGCTATTAATAAATGCTAATTATTGATTATAAGCCTGGATCTGCACAAGAACAGGTTGAATAATAGAAAAAACAGTTGACCAATCATTAATTGTGTAGCTCTAGCTTGAGGTATGTAAGGCAGTTATTACTCAAATCTAGGATAACATTTTTAACCCAGAAGGTGGTAGTTTATCTCTTTTAAGTATCTGCTGAGGAGACTTATGTAAAAATTCTTTAGATGTCTTGTCTGATCTCATCTACTGCTTATCACCTCCTTTATTAATATTACTAAGGACACTTTCTCTTTTCCTCAAGCCTTAGACCCTCTCAGCAAGAGCAAACTGGGAAATTATTCCACTTTTGTGTATTTGTCTGGTGATGGGTTAGAGTGAGGATTAGAAATGTAGGGCAAGGAAGGCCTTAGATAGAATTCATTGTGGTGCCTGATGTTTTTCTGCATTTCTGGCCTGTGGTTTTTGAGGTGGGCAAAAGGAAAGCAAAACCCCCAAATAGGGACTATAGATCTCACTTTGTCATTTCAGGAGTAGATTAAACTTCTAGAAAAAAAATAAAACAACCCTTTAGGTTTATGGTTACTTTGAGTTCTTTGTTGATAGTTGCAGGTAAATGTACCTGAGTGATAGGATTGAGAAAATGTCACAATGCAGTTTCATCTACTATATCACTTACCAGAATGACTGCCTGGAGTACTCCATCCCATTCTTCTGACATTGGCTGAGAGTGGGGGTAGGGGGATGAGAGAGCTGGTAGGAGAGATAGAGGGAATGATGAGGAGGGAGGGAGAAAGTGAGAAGAGAGGCAAAGTGAAGGAAATAGGAAGGAATGGGAGGTACATATGGAGACACAGCTACAGAGACAAAGGCAGAGAGAAAGGGATGGAGAGAGGGAGGGAGGGATGGAGAGAGGGAGGGAGGGATGGAGAGAGGGAGGGAGGGATGGAGAGAGGGAAGGAGGAAGGAGGGCAGGAAAAAAACCTCATTGAAATCCTAGGGACTTTAGTGGCTTTGAAATTCTGTCATCTAATACAAATATTACTCAGAAGTCTGAACTCTGCAGTGATTTTATAGCAAAACTCAATTTATACTTTTTCAGAGAGGTTAGAAATGTCAATAAAAAGGGACAAATGGACTTACCCATGTTTTTAGATTTTAAAAACAGCCTGATCTTTTTAGTGCATTTCCTTGTGGGCTTGAAAGTCAGGTTAGTTTTCAAAGCTGCTTTCACAAAGGGCTCCTGGATGGCATATGAAGGCTTAATTTATGTTCTAACCTTGGATGATAGCTAAATGTAGATTTCTGTGGCTGCATCAGAGTCTACCTCTGAAGGCCCACATTGGAAACGTCAAATTTATTTTACTTGTTGGCAGAAGTTAACTCATTGCTGTTGAATTTTCCTCATTAACCATTGCTTATAGAATCAGTCTTGGAACTGGAAGGGACTTTAGACACTTTCTAGTCTGACCTCTTCATATTACAGATAAGGAAAAAGAAGCCCACAGAGCTTGTCTTACCTTAGGTCGCACATGTTGTCAATCAAACAAGTATTTAAGAGCTTTTAGAAACAGAATCTGAGTCTAGGTCTTCTGACTTCAAATCCACTCTTCTTTGCAATGCACTTCACTGATGTACTGCCATTATATGAGAATGCCAAACAGGAGTCCTATTCTGGAGACCTTAGTGACCATCTTGTTCAACCCATACCAGAACTAAAATACTTTCTGCAAGGTAGTCAGCCAGTGGTCAATAATTATTTGTTTTAAGATCTCTAATGAAGAGAAGGCACTAACCCCTGATATGGCCCATTCTACTTTGGATAATTACACTTACTAGTAGGTTCTGTGGTGCCCCATCCCCCTCTACACACACACACACACACACACACACACACACACACACACACACACACACACACACACACATATCAAGACTAAATCAGGCAGCTAGGTGGCAGAGCAGATAGAGTGTTAGGCTTGGAGTCACAAAGACCTGAGGTCAACATTGGCCTGAAACTTACTAGTTGTGTGATTCTGGGCAGGTCATTTAATATTTGCCTGCCTCAGTTTCCCCAACTTTAAAATGGAGATAATAATAGCACCATCTCCTGTGGTTTTTGGGAGGAGGAAATGAGATAATATTTATAAAGCTTTTAGCACAGTGCTTGGAACATAGCAAGTACTTAAGAAATATTTGCTTTCTTCATTTCCTTCCTTTCTGCAAATTCCAGTCATTATTCCTAGCTTTGCTCTCCACTTGCACGATGTCTAATTCTTCATCCTTATAATAATCTTTAAATCCTTGAAGTCTACTATCATGTCCCTCCTGAGTCCTCTCTTCTCTTATTTCCTTCCACAAATCCTAACAGGACATTGTTTTGAGGCCCTTTCTTTATCATTATGCTTGCCTGCTTCAAAAAGGTCTTTTGTAAAATGTGACAGCCAGATGCAATCCTGGTACTACAGATGTGATCTCAACCGGTCAGAATAACCCATTATCACCTCCATATTCTTAGATACTCTGCTTTTATTTCTTTTTAAAATTTATTTAAAAATACATTTGAGTTCCAAATTCTCTGCCTCCCACCTCTCCCCTACCTAATGAGGTAAGCAATATGATATCAATTATATACATGAAGTTATGCAAAATATATTTCTATATTGGCCATCTTATAAACAAAACAAAAACAAAGCAAGAAAAATGAAGTGGAAAAAAAAGCATCCTTCAGTCTACTCAGAGTCTGTCAGTTCTTGCTTTGAAGGTGGATAGCATTTTTCATCATGGGTCCTTTAGAATTGTCTCGTATGATTATATTGATCAGTCTTTCACAGTTAATCATTTTAATATTTCTGTTAGTATGTACAGTGTTTATCTGCTTCTGCTCACTTTACTTTGCATCAGTTCATATAGGTCTTCCCACATTTTTCTGAAACCATCCTGCTTGTCATTTTTTTATAGCACAGTAATACTCTATCACAATCATATACCACACATTGATCAGCCATTCTGCAATTGATAGTTTCCAATTCTTTTCTACCTCCAAAAGAGCTGCTATAAATATTGTTGAACATATCAGGCCTTTCTCCTTTCCCTTTTTCTTTGATCTCTTTGGTTTACAGAACTTGCTGGGCAAGGAAACTGTCCTTTCTTAATGAAGGCTATGATTGCATTAACATTTTGGAGGCCCTTAACATATTATTAACTCATATGGAGCTTATTCACTAACTCCATCCCTAGTTCTGTTTTTTAGATTAACCCACATTCAGACCCATCACAACAATTTTGTACTTGTAGAGTTGATTTTTTTATACCCAAGTAGAAGAATTTGTATTCATTTTATAAACTCTTTTTTTTTTGATTAGGCTAAAAACATTCTAACCTGTTGGATCCTAACTCTTTCATCTTGTGTCTTTGCTAGCCTTTCAGACTTTGTGTCGTGGGAAAACCTGATAAGCATTTATATCATCTTTACCTTTATTTGAGTCAATGATAAAAATGTTAAGAGGTGTAGGGCCAAGGAAATATTCCTGGAGCATTCTTTTAGAGACTTCTGTAAAGCCAAGTATGACAGCTTTCCAGAGGACAGCTGATGTGGATAGCTCTAAGATTCTGATCACATAGTATAGTGACCTGTATTTATTCAGTAGTAAATTAAAGCAAAAGATTCATGGAAACCAAAGTACAGCATTCACAATGTTATAATATAACAACTTAGCACTAAAGTGGCCACATAGTTTTAAGCAAAAGATATCATTCAGCAAGCCTCCTTAAGGGACACAAAGTACAATCATTCAATAAGTCCCTAACTGAATCATCACACAAAGTACAAAGGTCAAAGTTCTCCACCCCTAGGTCACATTATTTTAATCTCTCAGTCAAAAAGTTTTCTTTCTTCTTGACTAGAGATTAGTTTCCAATTATCTTTAACTCAATCATCCTTAAGAGGTATAAGGTACAGAGTACAAAGTTCTCCCAACCTAGGCCACAGTAAATCATGATCTTCTCAGTCAGCATTAACTACCCAAGGAGAGGTATTTTCATCTTGACTTGAGGCTGGCTCCCAAATTCTATGGTTCCTCTTCCATGGATCTAGCTCCTGTCTGAATCTACCCAACTGTCACCTTGATTCATAGATAGGCAGATCTCAGCTTCTTGTCCAGGTCCTCATCCAGCTCCCATTCCATACTGAAGCTCACAGTGTCTAGTCCACTTCATAGAGTCCTTCATAGTTTCTGTTTCTGGGAAGACAAAGGTTAACAGAGCCAAAACAACATTCGTGCACATTGCTGGCATCATCATCAATTCACTATTTGCCTGTGAAATCAACACAGATCCACATACAAGGTCTGATTACTCAACAGAAATCATCAGTATGGTCCCAGGACCTCTGAAACCCTCTTCCAGGACTTCTGTAAACAGACAACAAGAAAATCTTCTTTCCAGGCTTCCAGTAATGTCCCAGGGCTTCTGCACAAAGTTTCACAAACAAAAATCAACACAAATGGAACAGAAAAAGAGAGTGCCACCACCACAAAGTTCCCCTTCTCAATTCTGCTCTTTCCCAGCTTGGGCTTCTCCTTATATATGGTCATTAACTCCTCCTTATTCCACCCCTTTCTGTTGCATCAGCAAGTTCCTCCCACTGTGGGTTTCACAAGTTCTATTTCTTAACAAAGACTTGATATAATCATGGATAAGGCTTAAAGGAATCTTGAACTGAAGCAAGGTGTTAAATAATTAGATAGCTGAAACAAGATGCTAAGTACTTTGCTTGCCATTATAACTTCCTAAGTTGATAGTCAACCAATACTGACCATTTGACAAATTCTAACACTACTTAGCCATATTATTTTCTGGGCCATTTCTGTCCTTTCTGCAAAAATTGAATGAAAATTTAGCAAATGCTTAGTTAAAATAAAGTTGTAGCAACCTTCTTATTGCACAGAGAGATAGGACTATGGGTTACAGAAATGGGAGCCAAGAGAAGAAACACATTGGGAAGCAACTGAATCTGACATAGGAGAGTAGAACCTTAGAAAAGGTTTCTGTGTAGAGGACAAAGGAAACGTGAGATGCCTTTGCTCTAGAACAAGAGTAAAGGCCTGAAGTTTAGAGAAGTACCTGGGTGGAATGTTGATGTTGCTCCTTGCTGAGGCCTCTCTTGCATTGAGTCTATTATTCCTGCTCTGCAAAGGGTTAGCTGAAGTGAGAATTGTTTTGAGGTCCTTACTGACAACAGGATGCTTAACAGAAAGTGTTGGCCTTCAAGAATTCTTGTAGCATGAGAGGTCTCTAGGTGTCCACCTGATGTCAGGCCACTTGACTCATACATCAATTGCCATTCATGTTCTATTATTTGAACTCTTATGTCTACTTTAAAGAAGGAGAACACATGGGGGCAAAACAAGCTGAACTGTGTGTTTCTTAGCACTTAGAGTGATTCTGCTTATTATCTGTGGATTGCCAGGGTCAAGGAAAGGTAGCTGGGGCAGAAGAGCAGCACATATTTTATTCCCATTATGTATTGTTTCATTGTTTTTACTGATTCTCTGCCCAACAGTATGAAGGCAAACTTATTTTGTCCTTTCCCATGTGTAGTCAAATCTATTATTTCAATACCAAATTTATATTGAGTAGGTCTTTCAAGAAATAAAGCAATTTCTATGGCTAGGTTAGAGTCAGAAAGACCTGAGTTGAAAATCTGCCCTAGTTGTGTGACTCTGGGCAAGTCATTTAACTTGTTTCCACGTTTGCAAATTGGAGATAAAAATAATATCTCTCTCTCTCAGGGTTGTTGTAAGGATGAGATATTATATGTAAAGCATCATATAAATGCTAGCTATTATTATTATCATCAAGTTTAGGGAAGGAGCAGAGTTTGCCAAAGACAAAGTTTTGCGAGTAGATTCTGATTAAATTAATTTGTATCCACTAGATAATGAGTATGTGAAAGAGCCAGGAGATAAAACATCTCTTACTCTCTGATTACTGTATATAGTCTAGCACCCCCTCAATTCTTCTACCCAAGAGGGTGACTGTGTATAATAGCCAACGTCAGCATAGAATGCCCAACACAAGATGTGTCCTTTTGGAAAAGGCCAGTTTAGTGTTTAGAAGCATTACCTACTGGTTCTACAGGTAGATCTATATTTCCATCATTTCTCTGATCTACTAGTGATAAATACAGGAGAAATGAGATTAATCTGGTAAGACTTATCCTTGATGAAGCCATTCTGGCTCCTTGTGATCACTGCTTTCTTTTCTAGACTTTCTGATACCATCTCTTTAATAACAGTTTCTATAACTTTGCCAAGAATCAGAGTAAAAATCAGTAGTTTATAATGTGTCTCTGTTTCTATTCACTATTTAAACAAAATAGAACATTTCCCCTTTTTCCAGTCCTGGGATATCATACTTGCCGTTTTTTTAAGTTCCCTTTCCCATCAATATTCTTTTCCTCACTCTCTGGACTTTGCCACCATGCCTCAGCTGCCTTCTGTACTTGAAATAGCCTTCTACCTCTTTCTCTCTTTGGTAAATGCCTTCTAGGGTCTTCCTTTTTGGAGGGACACAGGATGACCATCCATCATCTTCATCCCAGCTATACTTCTGATTCTCTGGAGTTTGCCACTGTGCCTCTTGCCCTATGTGGGGACCTGCTTCACCACTTCTCCCACTTCTTTTTTTGTTCCCTCTTTATTGTCTTTTCCAATAGAATGTAAGCTCCTTGAGGGCAGAGGCTATTTTTGTCTCATGTCTTTGTATCCCCAGAGCCTATCACACTGCCTGGCACATGGTAAATACTTAATAAATGCTTGTTGCTTTGACTGACTGTCCTGGGATATAACTGATCTGGTATTAGTGACCTGACCTCACAAAAAAGAATCTGGTTGCTTTCTTAACATCTGCCCAGCTATCTTGGCTTTCAGGGTAAAATTCAGGATAAATTTCAGGATTCAGGATTCAGGATAAAAACTTTCAGGATCTCTGTGATCCCAGTTTTTATCATCAGTGTTTTATCTGTAGAGGTCCATTTTAAAGTCCAAGTCAACACCCGATCTTTTCTCCTTATCTTTGAGGCTATTCTACTCTTTAATTATTTGTGTTTATGAAGGTCATCTGAATGGCATATGCCTGTGATCTTTTTTATTTTCTTTTGTTATTTTTGTGTTTGTCCTTCATTTTTGAAGAGGACCATGGCATCAGGGAAATGATGACATGACTTGCAGTTAACTTTCATTTGAGTGAGGGAAGGCTGTGCAAGGTCACCAGCCTCACTTTCTCCTCCAGAGCCCTCTGGATCAAGTAAGTAGATATTCATCAGGATGACTGGAGATGACCCAAGATGCAATGGGAGACCCTGGCTTTTTTAGGCTAAGACCTTTTCAGGTACTCATTTAAAGTGAGGTAATGTCCTTTCAGTGAATAAGCCTCTTTCTTTCTTTAGTTGAAGGGGTCATCCCTTACCTTTTGTACCCTAAATGTGATAGACACTCAATAAAAGTTTATTGGGTTGATTTACTGGTTATTTAAGTTTTCAAGTATGCATATTTTGTTTCTCCTTTTGGATTGTAAGGTCCTTGAGACCAGGGTAATGTTATATACTGTTCTGGAAGCCGCACCAAACCAATTATGGTATTTCCAAAGAGTTGTCTGTAATAAATATACATTCATGGAATTGCTGGACAGGGTTAAAGAGTGAGGGCCCTAATGACCCGATAGGAATAATTTCCTTCCTACCTTAGTTGTAGGATGAATGAAACAAAAAAAAAATCATAAAACAGGTGCTGGTATAGAAAAATAAATAAGGCTAAGATTTTTTTTTTTAAATTGATTTATGACCCTTTTAGATTGGTCAGCCTGGCTTCTCTGAGACTCTTGGAACCTCCGACAAGGACAAATGGAATAACTAGAGCTTCCCTGTAATGCTGTGCTCAGGGCCCATTGTTATACAATGTTATTCATTATAATAAAACCTTTGGATTGGATACAAAATAAGGCTGCTTTATCTTGAATCCTGCACCAAGGCTCATCATGCCAGAGCCATTCTACATTAGTGCTATCTGGAAAAAAAAAAGGGGGGGCATTTGTAAAGAGCTTTCTGGTTTGCAAATTATTTATTTTATGTAGGGGAAAACTGAAGCTGAGTGAGGTTAAATACCTCTTCCAAAATCATATAATAATTATTAGAGGCAGCATTTGAACTCAGATGTTCCTGACTCCAAATCTACCAGTATGTACTATACTCCATAGACAAAGCACCAAATTGTTAAATCTCTTACAATTTGTAAAGGTTTGAATGTAGTGTCTTATTTTCATTTCTATTATCTTGTTTTGTCTCACTCTGCAGAGAAGGGTAATAAAAGATGTTCCCTTGTGCTCATCAGTCAGTCTGTATAGTTTGGTGGCAGACCCTCATCTGGGCTATGATTGAATACAAGAGCTGTTTAGAGCAGCAATCAATCCTTTAATTTGAGCAAGGTATAGAAGGTGTAGCACCAATGCAATATTTACAGCACCGATGGTAACTATAAATATTCCTGCATGGTGCTCAAATCACAAAATATAAGAGACTGTCCATACAGAAGACAAAAGCAAAACATTTATTCAGACACCAGAAAACCAAATCCCAAAACCGCTGAGCCGGTTCCATTATAGTAGCAAAGTAGTTAATAAGCCACAACAGCACAGAGAGCTGCAACATCCTCTAGCCTTCCCACAAACTAATATAAACCTAGCTGTCATAGCAGGTGGCAAAAAAACAACTCTTACTCAAAAGCTTGACTGACTCCTTGCCTGTGTGTTCTCTCTCTCTCCCAGTCTAGCTAGCTCTGACTCTGAGATTTCTGTGGGGGCTTCGCTCTACCCTTCAGCTAACTCCTTTCACCACAGGTTCCATGTAATCACATTCAGCCTACTGGGGGACAGAGTTTATTTTCAAGGCAGGGAAGGTCTTCAAATTCCCATTAGGCTTATTAAGGGGCAGAGAAGATCTTCAAATTCCCATTACCATTATAGAAGGGTAGGACATTAAGAGGTCTGTGCTACAGTAGGGCCATGTATTGATGGACTGGTGCCAAGAAGCTAGTTCTTGGGCCATATTTGCCATGGTAAGCATCAATTGACAACTCTCAATAAACACTTAAACTCCCAAGGGTCCTAATCTTTTGAAACCTCATCAATCATACCTTCTTAGTGGTCCTCATTTGGACTAACAGATATAGTCAAAAGATGTAGGGTTTTTTTCCTACTTAGATTGGTCCATTTATTAACTTAGTGGTATGTGACTTATTATCAAATCCATTTATGTACAGGCAGTGCCAGAAGTACCTGTGGCAAGATGACATTCAGAAGAACAAGTTTAACCCTGTCCATAGCTTTCCTTCTTGGATGCCACTGAGAAGTTTTTCCCTCACTCTCTTTAGATCCTGATTTTGTCATCTAAAGTGTGTTAGTCCTTGTGAGCCTCTGGTCCGATGTGGACTGCAGCATGTACGTTGGTTTCTCCCATACACAGGACCAAATCCTTACCATCCCCACATTCTTCTACTAAGCACCAACTCACTAGGCTAAAAGAACATTGTCTGCTTATTAACCCAAATTCACTTTCCATTGAACACAGACTCCTAAAAAAGCCGAAGCAATAGAAAAAAAATGTTATTTTAATTCAGCTTACTTAATGAATTCTTGTTGTTATTATTGTTAAACACTGGGTCTCCCTTTGTTACCCAAGGGGGAAATGCAAGTACTACTCAAGGCACTAGTTTCATGATTCTCAGCATGGGAATTGTGACCTATTGCATTTTCTGACCTTGGCTGATTAGGCCCTCTTTGAGCCAGTTGGTAGCTCCCCAATTCTGGAGGCTTACCACCATATTACTACTAAACAGTGCAGACACCTGCTTGGCTCAATCTTCTTTGGGTCAGGACTCCCAAGCTCAGGAGATCCACCACTTCAGTCTCCCCAATAGCTGACATTACAGGAGAGTACCACCACAACTGGCTATAAATGCTTTTAAAAGTTCTGGACATTTGTAAGTCACTTCTTGTTTTCCTTACTTTGCTTTTCTACTATGAGCCTCAGTTTCCTTATCTGTAAAATTAGAATGCTATTACTGGCACATTTTACAAAATCACTAGGAAAAAGACAGTATAAATTGCTTTAAAGCTACCTACTTCAAAATTCTATATATGGAAGAACTCGTTCCAAGTTCCTTATTTAGGTTGGTATTTTCTGCCAATTAGTAGTTGTAGTAGCAGTACGTTGTAGTGGATAAAGTGCTCAACTTAAATAGCTGGAAGGCTTGGATTTGAATTCTCCCTCTGCCATTTACTAGGTCTATGGAACTGAGTTTCCCCATCTTTAAAATGGGGATAATAATACCAATAGAAGATAACTCACAAAGTTATTCTGAGGCACAAATGAGATGGTTTTTTTTTTTTTGCAAACTTTAAAATAATTTGTTGTTCAAGACATTTTAGTCATGTCTGACTCTTTGTGACCCTTTTGGTGTTTTCTTGGCAATAATACTGGAGTGGTTTTCTCCAGCTCATTTTACAGATGAGGAAACTGAGGCAAACAGCATTAAGTGATTTTCTCAGGGTCACATAACTAGTGTCTGAGGCCAGATTTGAACTCAGGGAGATAAGTCTTTCTGATCTGGCATTCTATTTACTGTGCCACCCAACTATCTCAAACACTGTATAAATGAACTTAACGAAAGCTTATTGACTTGAAAGGAGGAATCTGGAATCTCAAAGGATACTACCAAGGTTTTGGTAGTATCCTTTCAAGTCAATAAGCATCTATTAAATTCTTCCTATGTGCCAGGCCCTGTGCTAAACACCGGGGGTGTAAAGAAAGGCAAGAAGAGTTCTTGATCTCAAGGAGCTCTTTCTTTTATCAACTCATTAATAAATTGCAAGAAGTTAATTGTTCTTTCTTTATTTTGACTTCTATGCTCTTATATCTGTATAATATGAAGATAAATTAATAATTTTATTAAACACATTCTAAAAAGCACTTTCTATAAGAGTATGTTTGTTATATAAAAATATATATATTAGATCACGCGTGTGTGTGTGTGTGTGTGTGTGTGTGTGTGTGTGTGTATTAGATCATCTTTTATTTTGTTCCAAATAATTTTACTAGTCTTCTCTAACTGGTTATTAGTTTTTATTTTTCTCTTTTGCTTTTACCTAAGGTAATAATATAAGTATTCTGTGCAAATTCATGGAGTGTATGACCAGAATTGTATTCTGAGATTGGTTTTGTGAATAGTCCCTAGAATACTCTGTCTGGAGTGAACATGGCTTATCTGAATATCTCAGCTCCATTATCCTGATTACAGACACCAAATTTGTATTTTTATGTAAATTTCTCATTTATTCAGCTGGATCACTTGGAAATGGAAAGCATCTTTTAAAATGTGTACAGCAGAAGAGGGCCAACCCTTTTCCATATCAGCGTAAGGCCCCGGGTTCATATCATAACCTTTTAACAGCATCCAATATCTCTCTTCAGTCTAGTCTTTGCCCGAATGACTACAGCCCCCTTAATAATTTATGGCCTATTTTTCATTTTCATTCACTTCATCACTTAATCAGTGTCATTTTCATTCCTCTCCCCCTAATACAGCTTCATTTTAGACTCCATTACCTGTACAGGAACTGAATGCCTTACCTATTCTTGGCATCGCTCTCTTGTTTTTCAGGCTCTCCCTAGGGTCTTTGACAATCTGTTCTATGATAATTGATGCACACAGAAGTGGGAGAAGGACTAGCAAAGTACATAAGGAGCCAATTCGCCTAGTAAATAAGCTCCTCTCGGGGGACCAGGTACTTTTGGAAGTTGTACTAACCCTTTTAGGTCTCTAGGGTAACATTGAATATAGAGATGGGACAGTTTTTGCTGAAATGGTAGCCTGTGTGTGGAAGGGAGATATTTCACCCAGAGATTTAGATTTCTTGCTAAATGCTTTAATGAAAAGGCTAGTACCTATATGAATAGGCTAGTACCTGTAGAGATAGGTTGTTTAGGGACTGACCTTAGAAAACTTGAAAAGGAGGTGGGATCTTCTTTATCACTGGAGGGGTAATTAAGAATATTTTCACCTGGATCAAAAATGGGTCGAGGGAAGATCACCAGCACTTCTGTCTTACCTCTTTTTCCCTGTGCCACACATGGAATGGTCACTGCCTACTTCCCATTCCAGTTGGACCCACACCAGGACCATTTTCTGAATAGGGTTGTCCTGTAGAACAATATCTTTTCCATCTTCCATTCCCTAAAGGTTTCTCCAGGTTAAAAGATAGGCATCCTGGCCTCCTCACCAGGCTTTCATAATTCCCTCTCTTTTTACTTTCTGTGGAGCAGGTGTCCTTGATTCTCACAGAACCTAACATATCTGTCTTCTAGGAGGCTGAACTGAAATAGGGGATCTTGAATGGTCTCATTTCATGACTTGCTCAATAATTTTTCTTTAACCATTAATTTGTTATTTATTAAATTATCCTTGAAATTATTTTATTAAATTATTAATTTATTCTTTAAATTAAATTATTCTTTATATATAATAAATTTATTCTTTTTTTTTTTAGAAATAGGGAATTTTTACTTTATTTTATTTTATTTTTTGCTATTTTGGAGGGGGGTGGCAGGGCAATTTGGGTTAAGTGACTTGCCCAAGGTCACATGGCTAGTAAGTGTGTCAAGTGTCTGAGGTTGGATCTGAACTCAGGTCCTCCTGACTCCAGGGTCAGGGCAATATTCACTGGGCCGCCTAGCCGCCCCAAATTTATTCTTTATATATAATAAATTATTACTCATTAAATTTAAACCCATTAATTTAACCACTAATTAACCATAAATAACCAATCTATTTAGATTTACTGTCCAATATTTAGTGTACTCCCATACCCACATACTTGCCCCATCCTAGTGATCATGAACAACTGTGCCAATGGACAAATTCTTTTACCCATTCTTATTTCACTATTTCCTCAAACCTATCCACCTATCCACCCCAACCCTTCTGTCTCTTCACAATGTGCCACTCCAGATCTGTACAACTCTTCTACTGTGTCCTCTGGAATACTTATTCCTTGATTAACAAACCTCTCTTCATTTTAAAAAAATCTCATTTCCCCCCCCTCACTCCTTTCATTCTCTAACAGTAATTATGACATGGATCCCTTAAAATGACATTGCTTCCCTTCTAATTCTCTCTAGCACTGGCTGTACTTCTTTCATACCCTTGACTCCTTATATGTGGTGGGAGAGACAGGATACTTCTTGCTCCCCATTGCCACTTTTAGAATCTCCTAGACAACCTTTAATAAGCAATCTATCCCCTTTTTAGATTGATAGTATCCAACCATAATGCCTGAGTTTGATTTGGGTGGCCATTTTCTGCCAAGTTCAAACTTTTACTTCCCTTGCCCCCAATAGAAAAATTTCCATGTTCAGTAAGTTCAGCACTTGATTCACAGTCTTTCTCTCCTAATCACCCTCAATTTTTGCCCTCATACTTCATGAGTGAGGACAATATAAATATTGATATTTCTTCAAATATTCTAATATCCAAGTCCCTTATCTGATCAATTCTCATGACTTACCCCCACCATTCCATTTAAACTACTCACAGAGACTGCCGTACCTTTGATCTTATCATTGCCCATACATGTTCTATGTCCAAGTTCATGAATTTTGAAGTTACTTTGTATGATCATAATATTTTATTATTTTCCTCATTTTATAATTCTTAGCTGTATTCTTTATCATGATCTCTATTTTTCCCAGTTCTTCACCTACTTATTCCTTAACTCTATCCACTCTTTATTCTCTTACCCTCTTGTCTTGATATCAGTCACACCTTGCCAAGACCCTATTTTGGACTGCTTCTTCTATGATCAGATTCATTTGATCCTATTTACATGCTGCTGAATGGAGCTGGAGGAAATCCCCAAATCATCCTGACTAGGCTCATTACAAATTTATTATCTAATCACAACCTTGTCCTTGTTGAAGTTAGTCAAACATCTTGTTCTTCCCTAAATGATTCACTAGTCCAGTTTCCACAGCAGTTGTTTCAAACCTTCTCCTCTCTCCTTAATCATTCCATAGCATCTCTTTCCCCAGTACTCCCAGATGAGGATCTATTGAGAGAGAGAGAGAGAGAGACTGACAGATAGACACTATTTGCTGAGTTCTCTGTTCTACTCCACATCATCCTTCACTATCACTTTCTTCATTCTGTCTGATCTCAGATGAAGACTTAGCCCTTCTCCTTGATGATGCAAGTCCCTCTGTGTGTGTCCCTTATCCCATCCCACTCCAACTTCTTGAGCAAATTATTTCCACTGCCATCCTACTCTCTCTCATGTGCAATCTTTTCCTACCCACTGGCTCTTTCTCTATTTCCTATAACCATCCCATGGCCCCTCCATTTGGGTGCTCTACATGCAAGCAAGGAGTTGATCATGTGGTAGTAGCAACATCTCCTTTTATAGTAAAATTGAAAATAGTAAGTAATAATATTTTCCTTCTGCAAAAGTCCTTTCAATTTCTTCAGGTGGGTGAGCAAAAGCTAGACTGCTCTTAGTTGAGGTGATAACCAAATCACTTTAGGAATGGGGAAGACAATGATATAGAATAACAAGTGTTAACTGTTTTAAAGTACCACCCTTAATCTCTTTCCCTAAGAAAAGCTTTTTTGACCTAAAACTATCATCATATTTTCAGGGTCCATTTTTCTCCTTTGAGAAAGGATTAAACTATCAAAGGAAGGGAGGAGGTCCATTTGTTTAATTCTAGTAATGAGGAGAATCCTAAAGAAGTATTGATATAGCGACTTGGTTGCTCAGTTCTATAATGTTAAGCCAGGCTGTATTTTAAGAAATCTTTTCATTTATCAAGATTCCTATAAATGTTACCAGAAGTATTCTTGGGGCAGAGAGTCATGTCAGAGGGTATAGGGGATTATACCAGTTTAGGCATATCTTTCTCTCCAAGCTAGAAATGTCTTAGATATAGATTAATAATAAATTGAAAAAAAAATGGTTTTTTTTTCCTAGACTTGAACCTAAAAGCAGAGTACAATATTAGTATTAATTTTTTTCTTCAACACACAGGGTGCTATTTTATTACAAAAAAGGCATCAGTTATAATATGCCTTGATAACAGTATTTAAAAAAAAACATTTACATCCCTCAGTTTATGTCAGTTAAATGTACTAAAAATGTTAATATTGTTAGACCCCATCTAGGGCCTGTCTAGGTGTCTTTAAGAATCAGAGATGCTAAGGGCCATGGCTGACTCTGCAGCATGATTGTGCCCAAAGGCTTAACTTAAGAGTTAATTGTCTTTTACTTATTCTCATGATCATGTGTTTATATAGGTGTGTTTTCTCTTCTTGTACCATTGGCATTTGGTATCCTTAGCATTCTTCCCCCTTAAACTCATCTACTCTCTTGACTTTCTGTAAATAAGTTAACAAAAGGACTCTGCTCTGGGACTGCAGCTTGTTTGACCCTGGTAACCAGCTTTGTCCCTGTCCCCTGAGAGTTTCCTCTCTGGTCTCTGGTTCTCTAGCTTTGATGCTTTGAGTCATTTTCTCTCACCCTTGATTTCTAGTCTTGACTGGGCTACTCTTTTCCTTTATAACCTTGGGCAAGTCTCTTGAACTCTATAAAAGGAGGCAGTTGAATTGAATCACCTCTAATGTCCCTTCTAACACTTAAATCCTATGAATCCCAAACAGATTAGCTGGGGAAAGTCTTGCTCCATTCATTGAAGCTTACCCCTTCATAGGGTTACTCTTTGATTCCAACTTTTACTTGGAAGAGACAGCTATAAATAATGCCTTGTGTCTTTTCCCTACAGCAGCTCACTGATAACGACTGAAGTACAGTGCTTTTGTGGTACTTGTTTGAGTTTCATGTCTACAGAAATTTAGGGCAAAGGAAGGCATCTGCCTCCATATTTCTTTGGCTATATAAAAACTACGAGTTGGGGGTGGAGGGTGGCATGGGGCAGTGGTACCTTAATCCTGACATAGAGGCTATTGATTCCATCTCCTCTGCCCTTGAGGTGGAGTGTTCCAGTCCGAGCTTAGTGATTAAACTTCAACATAAAAATATCCTAGTGCTTAAAAGGATTCAAAAACACAGTGAGGGACACTATTATAGTGCCTCAGCCTCCTTTGCAGAGCAAAAACATCGCACACCTGTAATGAGGGAGCTAGATAGAGATAAATGCTCCAGCCACTACAGGGAAAATTTTTATCTGGAGGCATGTGGATTTTAGCTGCTTGACTAATATCAACATTAATGGAAGTCATTATGCTTCCCTCAACTGGAAATTTACCCCCAAATGGTTAGCAATATCCTACATGCAGGAGACCATTGAAAATCTGTTTCACTGGCAAGATACACAGGGAGAGAGAGAGAGAGAGTGGAGCAGGGTACTATGATCAGTTTGCAGCTTCATGAATGGGCTTGGATTGGACAGTGTATGTGAGCATGGAGCAGGATGCTGAGGTTAAAGTCATCTGCTCAGTAGAGCAGGCCCAAGGCAAAAGATTATAGAAAAGAGAGTCTGCAAGGAATAGTAGAAAGTGAAATAATTGGTTTTGGAATCAGAGGACTTGTTCAAATATCATGTCTGATACTTATTAACTGTGTGACTTTGGAAAAGTTATCTAACTTCTCTGGAATTTAAGTTCCTCATCTCAAAAATGAAAAGGTTTGCTTTAGATTATTTCTAAAGTTCTTTTCAGGTCTGTGGGGAAAAATAAAAATTCTGAAATTACATTATCTCCTATAAGGAAAGTGCTTTAAAACTTTTAAAGACTTGTAGATAAACTATTATTATTTGGATTTGTCTTAGTGTTCCTTCTTCCCCTTCTTCCTCTCTTCTCCTTTATACACCTAATGTTCCAAGGCTGCCTGATTTATTTGTTGTTCAGGGAATGGATGAATAAAAACTGATTTATTAAAACATTTCTTAAGTTCTTAAGGAGAGTGCCTGCTCTGGAGGAGGTTCCACTTTTAACTGGGGAGTATCTTATATGTGGTAGAGTCAACTATAACAGAAAAAATCTGATAAGCATGCAATGTGTTATTCTCAGAAATCTTTACATTTTCCAAATAAGATGACTTATACTAGATATGGTTGAACCAAAGGAAAACATCACTAATGGTGGATTCTCAGCTACCTACTTTGGAGCAGGTAACCTTTGGGAAAGTTAAGGCCAAGGTATGAGGTCTTGATCCTGGCTCCCTGTAATAACCAATGGTGCTCTTCCACTGACTCAGTGGTGGCAGAAAAGGATTTACTATAGGTAGGTGTGAATTAGTATGAATAACGAATCCCTGAGATAGTTGTGTGTGTTTAAATTTGCCGTATTAAAAGTTATGTAAAATATGGTAATTAGTCTTAGCCCAATGGAAACATGCATTGTAAATGCAATTGTTGTGGCCACTTAATGGAATTCATTATTCTTGCTAATCTAGACCTAGCTGCATCCCTTGACTCATCATTTTTTTTTCCCCATCCTGTGATTCTTATCTCTTGTGCCATGGCCTTTGAGCAGGCATGGAATACTTGAAAAAGAAGGTGCAGATGGGCATGTAGCCTAACTTAGTGACTCAACTTGTCACTGGTGTATGGATGACTAGGCAGAGAGGTGCGTGTTTAGTTAAGTACATGCTACCCTTAGGACACATTCCCAGCATTTTCTGCTACTCATTTGAAAGGTTTTGAAGTCATCTAACTATATCATCACCCACTCCCAACCTTCCAGTGTTGTTCATCAGGCTGTTGGGAAGGGCTCTAGCCAATGCTTTGTTGTTATCCAGGTGTGCTTTGCCTCTGACAAACAAGTTTTAAGGTAACTAGGTAGCATGGTGGATAGGGTATTTGGCCTGATTTAGGAACACCCTTTTAAAAATCCAGCTTTAGGTACTTAATAGCTGTGTGACCATGACCAATTAATCAAATTTGTGTCTGTTTCAATTTCTACAACTCTAAAATGGAGATAATAATAGCACCTACCTCTCTGGCCTGTTGTGACGATCCATATGTATAAGGTGCTTAATATAATACTTGGTGTATAGTAAATGCTTAATGAATACTTGTTTCCTTCTTTTCTTTCTTTCTTTTTCTTTAATTTTGCTGTTCAGTCATTTTAAGTCATGTCTTATTCTTCCCATTTTCATTTGGGGTTTTCTTGGCAGAGATATTGGAGTGGTTTGCTTTCACCAGCTCATTTTATATATGAGGCAACTGAGGCAAATAGGATTAAATGACTCACCCAGGGTCACACAGCTGATAGGTATCTAGGGCCAGATTTGAACCCAAGAAGGTGAATCTTTCTGACTCCAGGCCAAGCACTCCACCTACAATGACACTTAGTTGCCACTTCTTTTTTTTAGTAACACTATTAAAAATAAGGAACTGAATCAGGTATAGAGGCACATGCATCTAATCTTGTCTACTGTGGAGGCTGAGCCTGGTGGTTTACTTGAGCTCAGGAGACCTGAACTACTATAGGCTAAGCTGACTGGGTGTGAGTACTTAGTCTGGCACCAAAATGGTGAATCTTTGGCAGTAGGGGACCATCAGGCTGTCTAAAGAGCGGTAAATTGCCCCATGTCTGAAAAATGGAGAAGATTAAAACCCCCGTGCTAATTAGAAATGATATTAGGCCAATGAATGGCCATTGTACTTCTAGCCTGGGTGACATAGAGAGATCCAGCCTGAAAAAAAAAGAAAGAAAGAGAAAAAAGAAAACAAATCAGGTTAGTTTGGTCCCACCTCACTAGAGAATATCGGAGTGATAAGAACTTAGAAGTAGAAGGGACGTTGGAGTTCAACTAGTCCAACATGAGCAGGAATTCTTTTGTAATATCCTAACAACTGTGAAATCACTACTCAAAGACCTAGAATAATAGTGAATTCACAACTTCTCAACATAATCATTCTGATTTTGGACAATCTTGCTTATTTGAAAAATTTCCCCCACTTTGGGGAGTTTTCTTACAGCTACTTTGACCCGTTGATCCTCATTGACCTAATAATTACTTCCCTATTGTATCTGGTTGTTAAAGCAGTTGTTAATTGGCCTGATTCCACTATTAGACATCTTCTGTGGCTCTGTCTTGAGAACAAGAGCTTATAGCAATCTCGTAAGGGATTTTATCAAATTACTTGCTTTTCTTCTATTTTTGATATTCTTCTGATCTGCTAGAGCTTAACAGGTAGAAATGGGAGGGTAGACCATTTCAGGGGGGGGGAGGTGCAGCTTAGGCAAATGGACAGAAGAGAAAGATGATGGGACAAAATGCAGACATGTTGAGTAGCCCAGTTAGGTTGGAAATAGACTACAAAAAGGGGAAATAAGATTGAAAAGATTGAAGAAAAATAAAAACCCCAAAAAGGTGGGATGGAGCTACATGGTGAAGGGCTTTGAATGCCAGACTGCGAAGTTTCTATTTTACTCACTACCAAAAGGCTGTCCGTTAAAGTTTTTGAGCAAGACGGCCATGTGATGAAAACTCAGTATTTGAAGCATGTAATAGAATAGGCAAATTCTCATTCACATCACTGATCATTTACTGGATTTCCAATAAGTATATGGTTCAGTATTCTCTCAGAAGGTATTCAAGAGAGTTGTATAAGCCTCATTTTTTTGCCCTTGATTTTATAATGTTTCTCCTATCTCACTTTTTTCTTTGATTACTATTCTTGCATAGCACTTTACAATTTATTACCAGCTTCCATATGTATAATCAGTTTTCCTCAAAACAATTATTTGAGGTAAACAAGGTAGAGTATTATTATTACTCCTATTTTATAGGCCAGGAAATTGATTCCCAGAGAGCTTAAATGAACCCGAGAGGTATTATAGTATACGTTAAAGAGCACTGGCTTTTAGAGGCTGGAATTCTCATTCTGCTCCTTATTTATTACTCAGACTTATACAGGTAAGTCCTTTAACTTCTCTGGACCTCAGTTTCCTCCTTTGTAAAATAAAGGAGTAAGCCTAGATGATCTCTGATGCCCCTTCCTTTAACTCACCAGTGGTCAAAGGGCAGAATTAGAACTAGGACCCAGAAGTGATAACTGATCCAGTATACCAGTGACATTGTCAGTCAGTTAATAAATATTTATTATGGCATTCTATGGGCCAGGCACTATGCTAAGCACTGGGGATACAAAAATAGCCAAGAAACAGTTCTTGCCTTCCAGGAACTCACAATCTAATGGGGGAGGTAATAAGCAAACTAATGTACACAAGCCAACTCTATAAGAAAGAAATAATTAAATTAGGGAAGGCCCTAGAATTAAGAGGGTTGAAAAAGGCTTCCTATGGAAGGTGGGATTTGAGCTGGGACTTAAAAGAATTGTATTGTTGGTGGAGCCAAGATGGCAGCGTAACAGCAGCAACATATCGCAGCTCTCACATAGCCACCCCAAGATACCCATAAAATATGACTCTAAACTAATCCTAGAACTCCAAAATGCACACAAATATACCTTCTACTAAAGTCAGCTTGGCTACGAGGAACCATATCAACACTGCGAACCGAAGCCAGCCTGGTCTGAAGCCCTGGCTGAGCCCCAGGGGCGGCTGGACAGAAGGATTGGAGGAGCCTCAGATTAGCGGCAGCTACGAGCAGTGTTCAGAGCTAGGTCAGTGGAGCTTGCAAAATCGGGAGAGAAAAGTGTCTGGCCAAAACACCTCCAAGGCGGGAAAGCAAAAGGCAGAGGTTTTGCACACGCCTCTGTGTTGCGGCTTCCGCTCCCGCAGCCTGCAGACAGCAGGGGGACTAAGCGATTGTTCAGAGGTCAGTGCTCTCGCATTGAGAGGCCTGGATCCAGATCGCGGTCTTGGGCTTTCGGTCCTAGAGTCTTCATTATCCCGTGAGCCAGAAGTAAGTAGGAAGGGACCCAGCACCTTCCTGAGAGCTACGGCAGCCAGGAGGACCCCAGTGATTTGGGACAGAGCTTTCCCTTCTGGAAGCAGAGCCCCACAGAGATTAAAAAAAAAAATCACGGACTGACCAACCATGAGTAAGAATAAGCATAAGAAGCAAAGTAAGAACAGCACCCAAACCCTAGATTCCTTCTTTGGGGAAAAGAAAGATCATGGCAAAGAGAGGGAGGAGGAGAGTACAGGCAGAGCACCCCCACCAGGGGCCTCCAATAAACACGAAGAATGCCTTAAAGCTAGAGATGAGCTGAAGAAGGATTTTCAAAACCAAATAAGAGAAGTGGAAGAAAAATTGGGAAGAGAAAT
>CM053583.1:81119337-81140832 GCA_028627135.1 Pseudochirops cupreus | reverse complement strand
AGTTCATCAACTGGACTACTTGATTCTTTTCCTCTCCCAAGAACAACTCTCAATAACTAAAAAAAAATTCTCTTTTTAACCCATGGTTGAATCTCTTTTTTGCTTCCAGGCATAATATTTCTTGAAGTTGCTTCCTGTTCTGACTCATTCTTCTGCTCTATTCCTTATAAGATTTGATGTATCCTACTATCAAGGAGCTACTCTGTAAGATATCGTTGCAGGGTAGAAAATGGGAGAGATAAGAAAGATATAGACCCCTTGGCCATTCTATCCTTTAGTGCATGCAAAGCTTCTTCCTGATTTAACTGTGTCTCAGATCTTGAAAGCTTGCTTTGTAAAGCCCTTCAGAATCATGACCAATCTTTAGCCAATCAATGGCAAACTTCCCCTGAAATTCTATCAGGAAAAAAAGTTTCTTCACACTTCATAAGGAATTAATCAAGGGTAGGCAAATATTTGTATTTAGCACATTAACACCTTATATCTATTTCTATTATCTGTCTCTTTTGATTTCATTAACTGGGTTAGGGAGAGGGAAAAATGAATCGGTCTGATAAAATAGACTCTCCCATACATAGACACACAAACACACACACACACACACACACACACACACACACACACACACACACAGTCATTACTAAAAACATATTTTACCTCACATAAAAGGAGGCAATTAAAACACTAAAGGCATGGTAGGAGGGGTAGGAAGAATAGGGATAAGAAGATATTCTTAACATAGTCATTAGAGATATCTACTACACTATCACTATCTACTAAGATGGAATTTGAACAGTAGAAGATGGACATCCTAGCCTTGGTTGGTGATCTTTACATGACTTTCAAGAAGCTCCTTCCCAAACCACTGCCTAGGTTTTGCCAAACTCTCCCACTCCTTCTAGTTTGGTGTAGGTAGATCTGTGCTCTACTCCACAAAAGAGGAAAATGCAAAAGACAATAGTCAGAAGAAGAATAAACAGGTTTCATTTTTATTTATTTGGTCTGATTTGTCTATCTAAACCATCCATAAGAATGTTTACATAAGTCCATGACTGGAAAAGATAGCAGATGTATATGATTAGCTTCTACCATTGAAGTCACAAGCAGGGAGGAATCAATTAAACAAGGTACCTGGACATGGGAATTTCTAACTTCTTACAGAGTTGAAAGATTACAGAAAATTATTTGAATAGGCATACCATGCTAACAGTGGGGGAGAGTGCGGGAACAGCATATTAAGAGCAGAGACATCCTGTGGCAACAAAGACTACGCTCCCCCAAAATCAAAGGGTCTTGTTTAAAAAAAAAACCCCATCTTCTACAGGAAGCCTTACCCAATTCCCCTTGGTTCTAGTGCCTTCTTTCTGTCGATTTTTCTCCATGTTTATCCTGGATACAAGCCTGTTTTTACAGAGTTGTTTGCACGTTGTCTCCCCATCAGACTGTGAGCTCCTTGAGATCAAGCACTGTCTTAAGCTTTCTTTATATCTCCATGTTTTTTGACTAATTGGCTACAAAAAGGTATCAGATGTTATCTCAATTATTCAGCACCTAGGCTACCAAAGGTTTTTTAATGAAATGAGTTCTGAAAATATTCAGTTGGCTGGGTAGGGCTAGCCTTTATTTTCATACCATCTGTTAAAAACCAATAAATAGCATTACCCTTTTTCAAAAAAAAAAGTCTTTTGGAGAGAGATTCCATTAAAGATAATCTGTCTCTGTATATAGTAACTACTAATTCTAGGGAACACTCCATGATTCTAATTTAATCTAGAGATTAAGAGTTATGTGGAAGTAGAGACACATAGGAAATAGAAAATTGGCCTCTGAGAAAGAAAGACCTATTTCAAGTTCCGCCTCTGAAATGTAATGGTTGTGTGACCCTAAGTAAGCCACAGTGCTCTCAAATAGCTTCCAAAGACTATTAAGTGCAGAGACAGTGCTAGTCTGCACTGGCAGAGGGTATTTCCTTATCGAAGTGTTGCCTATAAAATAAAATCACAGTTCCAGTCCTTGTCCCTATGAATTATGCAGAATTATGCAGATGCATGTGTGTGGTAAAGATACTTCCTCAAAAGAGTTTCACCAAACTTGAGAGTCACAGAGGAAGAGGCAGCAATGAAAAGAAACCTAGGTCTAGGGGCAATAGCTCTGAAATCAAATCCTGAATATGATGCTTTCTGTATGGGTAACCTGAGGCAAGTTATTTCAAGTCCCTGTACATCAGTTTCCCCATCTGTAAAATAAAGGTTCCTTTGCAACTCCAAAGCCTGTGAGTGAGATGTTAAGTCTCTTCAGTTTAACATTTTGTCTCAACCCTGAGTAAGATAGACTCTGGTTTAAAAAAAAAAATTAATCCTGAACAGAACATATTTTCTACTTTAAAAAGAAAAAGAAGAAGAAAAAGAAAAACATTTCCCTGGAACCCTTGGGTCTATAAGCACAGGTTGCCTTCAGGATATGTGCCAGCCCCTTCATCAATCCTGCCCTCAAGGCATCTCAGAGCTTTGTGGTTTCCAATACAAATGTGGGTGGGAAAGTAGATTCTGTTGGGACTCTTGACAAGGTATGTACTAGATGTCAAGTATTATAAAATGCAGTATTATCTATCATCAGACAATGATAAACTGTAATGCAATACAATTTCACTTGTACTCAATCATGCATTTTATGGGGAAACCATAAAGTTTTACCATCTGCCTGGAAAAGAAATAGTAAAACTCTATGATTCCTTATATTCTCCTTTCCTGGGTGCCTCAAACAAAGAAAACTATTGATTTTGACTTGTCTGAGCTACAGTTTGTAAAAAATTGCCCTGGCTCCAAGACTCTCTTTTCACTCAGTTCAAATAATAGAAGAAAACAGGAGGTCTCCACAGAAGTCCACATGCAAGCAGATTTACAGGGAACCTTGTTGTTGGGGATATTTGGAGGGTTCTCATAGTTCAAACTTGCTTATGAAGGTTATCATCCTAACAACCTAAGTCTGCTTGCTGAGATTCATATGTTAGCCACTATTTTATCTGATTTGAGTACACTTTTTGCACTGCCTGAGGATTACATTTAAAGACACTAATGATAGCTTAAAGAGGCAACTTTCCATAGTGGATAGTCAGCCTTGGAGTTACCAAGATGTGGATTCAATCCTTAGCTCTGGCAAGAGGCAAGGCCAAGGGCTAGTCACTTAATTATTCAGTGACCCAGAAAACTCTTCAAGACTTAGTAACAGACCACTTGCTTGTTTGCATCAGTAGGGGGATTTTCACAGCAGGAATCAGAAGAAATCACAGACTAAAAGTAATGATAATAATAATATCTTACAATTGCACAGTCCTTGCTAGATTGCAAAGTGCTTTCCATTTGTAAAACCATATATTGCTATTATACGCTATATAACTTTTAAAGTACTTTCTTCATAACAGCACTGGAAAATACCTTATATGTTATCCTCATATCATAGATGAGGAAACAGATTCCCAGAGAAATTATTGCTATGACTTGGAATTCTGATATAAGAGGCAAGTTGAGGATGAGAAGAAAACCTCAAGGAGATACCTTCTTGGGATATAAAACCCTGTTGTGCTAGAGACCTCTGTAGTAGAAAGACAGAGACCCCAGGGCACAGTGAGGCTTGAGCAAGAGTACCAGAGCTGGCATTACAACATGAGGTCTCTTCCTGTTAAGCCACTGGCCTTTCTATTCCTCTGCCCTACCAATGTTACATGACCAGCAACTTATAGAGCTTTCACTAGACCTGGATCTTCTCACTGAAGGTATGATGCTGCTCCTTTAATAATCAATATATATTTATTAACCACATACTATGCGTCAGGCATTGTACTAGGCAATGTATATAAATTCAAAGAATGCTACTATCCCTACACTCAAAAAACTGGAAACCATATATATGGAATAAATACAAAAAAACTTTAATTAGAGAGAAAAGTCAATAGTAATTAGGGAGATAGGGAAAGGTTTCATGGAAAACCTAGTATTTGATCTGTGTATTGAAGGAAGAGAAAGATTCTGTGAGCCAGAGGTAAAAAAGAAGTTGATTATAGGCATGGGGGAAAGCACGGAAATGGACAATGGAGTGCCATTGTGGAACAGAGCAAAAGCCACTTTGGTTCTTTGTGGGAAAGAGTGTAATATACAATGAGTCTGGATAGCACAGAAATTGAAGATAGCGTACCACTGAGGAACAGAGAAAAGGTCAATTTGCTTCATTGTGGGGAGGAGAGTAATACATAACAGAATGGGAATCATGGATTGGGATCAGGATGGGAAGGTTCACTAAAAAGCCAAATATAATAACTCCAAAGTTATGAACCTGGAGGGCCAGAAGAATGGTGTTACCTTCAACAGAAAAGGCCAGTGGGAGAAGGGGTGGGTTTGAGGATAGGGAAGATGATGAGTTCCAGCTGGGACATGTTGAGCTGTCTCCTGGATATCTAGTTTCAGACTCCCAGCTTCTTAACTTTGGCATTATCGCCAATTCCTCATTCAACCTCATTGCACATATCCAATCAAAGGCCAAATTTTGTCCTATGTACCTCCACAATGACTCTGCCAGATCACCCTCTTCACTGTGGCAGGGTTATCTATAAAACGCATAAGCCTTTACATAACCAAACATTCAAGTTACTATGCAGTGGCCTATTTCTGAATTTTCAACTGCAGGTAGACTGCCCACATATTTAAATTCACTCCATCCAGTAAAATGCCTGAGGTTGAACAGTCATGCTGATGAAATAGGAGACACTAAATGAAGTGTTTTAAGCATTTGGCTTTATTTAATTTCCTTGTTTATTTCCCCAAACTGCCTGCAGAACAGAGAGATAATCAGCATCTGCACAGCTGTGGCCCATTCACAAGGAGCCGGTTAGTTCTTCTTAACTGACAGGAATTTATTTCCGGATTTCAGTTTAAAACACGGAGCAGACCTAAAACTCATCATTACCGATGCTTGTTAATCCTCTCTAGCTTATATTTCTTTGCCTTCATTACCGTGGGCTTTATTTTTCTTTCTGGTTTCTCAGCTCCAGCTTAATGTGTGTGGGGGTAGGAGTGTATGTCCTGGGATACGTTTACTCAGCACCTGTCTCCCCTCAACCCAGCACCGTTAACTGCAGGTCAGACACTGCCAAGGATATTTTTTTTAATTTTTATTTTCTTTATTTATTTTTAGTTTTCAACATTCATTTCCACAAAATTTGGAGTTACAAATTTTCTCCCTGTCTCTCCCCTACCCTGCACTCCAAGATGGTAAGCATTCTGAATACCCCTTCCCCCAGTTTGCCCTCTCTTATATCCTTCCACCCCCTTCTTACCCTATTTCCCCTTACCTCCTTGTAGAGCAAGATGGATTTCTATACCCCCTTGTAAGGATTTTTTTTAAATGACCAGCATTACACTGTTAGCCCACTAGCTTCTGAAAGGATGGGTGTGGTTGATATATATATACATTCTTGATGCATTCTCTTACCCCCAATTTAGACTGTTAGTAACTTGAGAGTAGGAATTATCTTTTTACCTTTCTTTGTATCCACAGAGCTTAGCACAATGACTAACACATGTTAGGTGCTTAAGAAATGCCTATTGACTGACCTTCCTCTCCTATCCCACCTGCCTACCCAAAGGGCAATCCCTGCCTGGGGATTTAATTATAGGGCAACTGAATTCATCCATACAGAGGAGTTTCATGCGCTATGTTCATGAAAAGAAAATGACTTGGAGAAAATGAATGGACAGTCAGAAGCTAATAGAACCTGATTCATTTGATTTTATTCTAATAATTATAATTATTAGGTCCCAATATGCCAGACAAGACCTGTGACTCATTTGTAACTTAGAATTTAAAGACTTGCCACTAAGAATCTGTGACTTACCTAGAGTCTGGCTTCCATTCTTTCCATCACACAGCACTGTCTTTCCAAGGGAGTTTTATTATCAAAGTGGCAAAACAAAAAAAACAACAACAACAAAAAACCCTTTATTACAAAGTTGTTTTGCTTAAAAGGAAATCCTAGAGAGAAAAGAAGAATCATGTGACCACACCCTCCCAGTGGTCCACTATAGTAAAATTATCCTTCTGATGATGGTTGGTTGCTTGGTTGCTGTGTTTCATTCTTGAAGAGGAGGACCAAAACGACATCATTATGCTAGAGTCAAGTTTCAGTGGGTCTGACTGTGGCTGATCAGACCAACCCAAGCTTGGAATGCTCTACCACAGGTGGGGCACAAATAATCTGTGTGAACATTTGAGGTAGATTCTCTAAATTTGTGCATCCTGCATTTCCTTTGACCTATTTCAATTCTGTTTTCCTCATAGAGCACAGCACCCTCTCCGATATGGGCACACCATGATGAGAGGTCCTGTGCCAGTGTCTCCCATGTCACACATTCAATTCCAAAATTCTTGAGACCTTGAGAATGTCCCTCTATCACTTCTTCTGACACCATGCGAATGCTTGCCCTGTGTGAGTTCTCCATAAAACAGCCTTTTTGGCAATCACATGTTTTGCATTTGAACAATGCAGCCGGCCCATCAGTTTTGTGCTCTCTGAAGCAGAGTTTGAATGTTTGGCAGTTTAGTTCGAGAAAGGACCTCAGTGTCTGGTATCTTCTCCTGCCAGGTGCTTTTCAAAATCTTCCTAAAACAATTCAGATGGAAGTGATTCAGTTTCCTGGCATGGCACTGTCCAGGTTTCACAGACATACAACAATAAGGTCAGCACAATGGCTCTGTAGACCTTCAGCTATAGCCATAGCAATTTAAACATTGAAAGTAACCAACTCCATTAAGGAAAAATAAGAGGAAGATAATATTCTTGAAAGCAGAGGTCATCCTGTACCAGTACTGGAAGGTGGCAAGTCAAGAGCTCTTAAGCTGAAAAGTACCCAAGAGAGGATAACCAATATAGGGAAGGCCATTTGCCTTATGAAGATTGATTAAAGAAACTGTAAATGTTTAACCTGGAGATTAAAAGATGTGTGGGGACAGTGGGTGTGAGGTTGGCATAGGGAAACAGGATAAATGGGAGAGTTCTATCTTCAAGTATTTGAAGGATGGCTTCAATGAGGAAAAATTAGACTGCTTTGCATGGCCCTACAGAAAAGAGCTAGAAGAAATGTGTCAGTGACTGCAAGGAACAGACAAAACTTTACAAAAGGACAAATTTCCTAACAACACAAGGAGAAAGGGGCTGGCTGCCTCTGGAGATGGGGCTCATCTTCACTGTAAGTCTATAACCAAAAGCTAGAAGGTAATTTGTCACATACATAGAGAGAAGCAACTTATTCAGATACAAGTTTCATCAGGAACCTTTGATAAAGATTCTGTGATTATCTCACTTAATGACAAAGCCACAACTACCATCTTTCAGGCCTGGGACACAACACAAATCACTCCTGGCAAGTGGCGTGAAAATTACCTTCAAACCAACTTTTTAATGAGAAATTCATTTGTGGAGGGTAGGGAGGCTCCCCAAGTAAGAATGCAGGCATGGAGGCCAAGACTCTCTTATGTTGTAGCTGTCAGTGAAGTAGTAGAAGTCAACTGGTAGTTTCCTACTCACCTGTATAACTCTGGGCAAGTGATTTAACATCTATCTGCCTCAGTCTCCTTATATAGAGAATGGGAATAATAGCAGCACCTACCTCCTCAGGTTTTTGTAAAGATAAAATGAATTAATATATGTTAAGTATTTTTCAAATATAAAGTACAATGTAAATGTTTATTATTATAGTACTATATAATATATAGTATATATTATAGTATAAATATAGTTTATTATTATAGTATTATAGTATTATATATAAATATAATATTTATATATTATAGCACAGTGCCAAGTCTATATATTACACACACACACACACACACACACACACACACACACAATGCTGAAGAATTACTCTCTCTTCATTTGCATTATATTTAATTCTAGCTAATTCAGGTACTTTCAACCTTGTTTTTCTCTCCTCAAAAGAAGATATATCCCTAGTTATTGGAATAACTGCACAGCCTCAGGTTCTATTTTTAAAACATCAGGTACAATTCCATGTGTTCTTTAAGTATAGACTAGAGTGTCTGGGGACCTTGTTAGAAGGTCATTTGCTGTAATCAATTTGTTGGCATATGCGCTAGGTTATAAATTCTTTAGCAATCATATGCCTATAGCTTTTTATAATCTTCCTTAGTCTCAACAAGATAAAACACCCAGGAAATCCTACAGAATATTAGAAAGTTTAAAAGTTATATGGCCTTCTAGCTTAGTTCTCCTCTCCAGCACTAAGGAGCAGACTAAAACACCCTTCAATTCTTAATTGGAAACAGGTAAGTCCAATATCCACCCTCTCTTGGGGCTTCAGACAAAGCACATTGTGCTTTGAAAAATTACTGCAGATGCAAAATATAATCATTAAAGGAACTATTTTAGACTAAATTGATTCTCTGTTCTTCAGTCAATAAGCTAATCCTCCTCCAGAGGAATGCCTCCATTTAGGAAAGCTAAATCCCAGATCATGGACTGACATGCTGAGGAGTCATGGAATATGCTTACATCAAAATGAATTAGGACAGAACTGCTAGGCCAGCAGCACCCAGGTTATATAACTTGGCTGTTTATCCATGTTGGCTTAATTCCCAAATTACAGAGACAGAGAGAGACAGAGACAGAGACAGAGAGAGACAGAGACAGAGAGAGACAGAGAGTGATAGTATTACTAGGATGAATCTACTACATGCAAGGTACCATGTTGCGTGCTATGAGAGAAACAAAAAATAAGATGTTGTCCCACCCCTCATGGATTTCAGGAATACTCCTTGCAGCCTGATCAAGAAGATGAAATATTACACAAATGCGTTTTTCCCTTCCTTCTGAGATGACTTTCCATTTTCGCTGCATGTATCTTGCATATACTACTATTTGTGTGTTCTACTCCCTATTAGAACGTGAGTCCCTTAAGAATAGGGACTGTATTTTTGCCCCTCTTTGTATCCCCAGCACTTAGCACGTCACAAACCTTAAATGTTTATTGAGTGACTTGTGACAAATCACCATAACATAAAGTAGAAGAAATATTCTAACTGGTGTCTGGGGTGGGATGGATTAAAGGAAGTTCCATCCTGCCTCTAACCACTGGACAAATTAGTATCTCTCTCTGTGCCTTAGTTTCCTCTTCTACAAAACAGGGATGATGATGATAGTAATAGCACCTGCCTCCCAGGGTTGTTGTGAGGATCAAATAAGTTAAACTACTTTGCAGACTTTAAAATGTTGCCTAAATGCTAGCTTTCTTATTATCATTGCTCTAGTCATTATTATTATTTATTATAACAACACGATACCTCGGTCTGCATTCTAAAATCCCAGAATCCTCCTCTCCATCTCCAATGACAATACACCCTGAGAACCTCAGATGCAGCACCAGTGGTCTTAAGTCAAAAGGGGGAAGAGACAGACCTTCAAAAATTTACTCATTCAGTCATATGAATTCCTATCCTAAATTTAAAAAAACTAAGATGAATGATATATGAATCCTGTCAAACTAAAAGTTCTTAATGTGTCTTGGAGCAATGAGAAGCATACAAGTAGGTTAAAGGAAGAAACTCCTTTGTCTTGCAGAGGAAAGCTTCCTGAGATCAAGAGGGAGAAAATATTTCCCATGCCTTCCTCCCTATAATTGAGTCATGGGAGATGAGTGTCTTAGATTCCGCATGTACTAGGAGCATAGGCATGCTAGCACATTTCATTAGGAAATCCACTCAAGGGGCTATTTTGTGTGATTTTTTTTTAAAGAAAAAATGTAATTTTTATTCATCAAACTAAGGAAACTAAACTTAAGTATAGTTCAACAATCCATACTTTAAAACTAAAAAAAGAATATCATACAATTATATCAAAATGCAAAGCTCACTTTTTATGTGAAAGACTGTGATTATCTATGACTAGGAGTCATCAGTTTATATGATATAGGCTGCTCCAAAAGGCAGCAATAGGAACATCCTAGAAAGATTGCTAGATTTGGAATGAGAAGACCTGGGTTAACATCTTGGTTCTACCATTTATCTGTTGCTCTGAGCTCATTACTTACCTAACTCTCTGGGCCTTAATTTTGTCATATTGCAAATATATCTTCTAAGGCCCATTGGAGGGGGAGCCTAAGTCTGCCCCTAAGTCTTTGATTCTATGAAGGTGGTTCAGGTCTAGACATCTCTAGAAACTTTGATAAGTCTATCACTATAGGTCATGCACTTACTCACTTATTTGTTCATCTATCCATTCAGCTGGGTAGAGACAGCAAGGTGTGCAGTGGATAGCATGCTGGGCCCAGATTCTGCATCTACCTCCAAAGGTTGCCCTGAAGATCAAATGAAATAATATTTGTAAAGTACTTAGCAGAATTCTTGGCACATAGAAGGTTCTGTATAAATGCTCATTCTCTTTCCCTTTCACATACTGAGCAATCATTTATTAAACACCTAATGGTTATGTTCCAGGCACTGAGTCAACCTCTGGGAAAAGAAAGACCAAAACAAAATATTCTCTACCTTTAAGGAGCTTATGTTCTCCTGAAGAGTGGGAAAGAGGGATAGAGGTATACAAAGATAAGTCAAGACCAAACTTCACAAAGAGTAAGTTCAAGATGGGAGTGGGGTTTAATAAGTGACAATCAGAAAAGGCCTCATGTAGGAAGTGGAACTTGAGAAGAGTCTTGAATGGACCTAGGGCTTCCAAAGGGTGGAAGAGAGATGTGCATTTATCATTCTCATCATAAAATATTTTCTGAGCATCTCCTTAGTACAGGACACAGTTTGGGTACCAGAAGTACCCCCACAACTAATCACAACTCCTTTAAGCCTTAACACAAGCTTAGAGCAGTTCACAAGAAAGGAAATGATTCCCTTGAGTAGGTATGAGTTTAGGACTAGACTAGACCTCCAACCCTAGACTGGAGTGGGCCACTCCACACACCTGGGGTAACCTTCAAAAATTCAATCTCCAAAGAACAGCATCAGAAATTCTTTCTTTGTTGAAATTTTCACATTTCCTTTCTTGGATAAAACTTGATGTTTATATTTATAAATAGATCACTTTATATTCATATAATTTCTAAGAAAGAAAAATAGTAAGCATGCGAAAAGGATTATAACAAACTCAAATAGGGAGCTTAATCATTTCATGGTGAAATGGCCAGTCATGTAATTAATGTATCTATTGCCTAAACTGATCAATGACAAACAGATGTTAGTTTCAGCACATCACAGCTTTTTCAGAAAATTAAAACTGAAATCACAGCTTCGATAAAAAGCTAGCAAATTTTCTCAGTCACCATTTGCCAAGTTGTATGTTGCCTGCCGTTTAAAATGTCTGGTTTCCTTAGAAAACCTAACAGAACAAGGCATTCAATGTACCTCAGAACTTAGGATTCACTTGTGAGTTAAGATATGCCTGGTAGTGTATGAATAGCTCTGCCCTTCACATAAAAAAAAAAGTACTTCCCAATTAATTTTCACCTGGAAAGAACATGTCAGCCAAAAGGAATGAAATATAAACCCTTAAACTTCTTGCTTTCATAATAGCCATCATTTTTAAAAGTTCAAATTCAAAGGCTTTGAAGTACCACAAAATTGAAATGTTTTACATTGCTTTTGTTCATGAATCCAGTTCACTAACTATCTACCTTCCCCACCCAAACACATGGATGGCACCGTTGCTCTTCTTCCTTTTCATACAGAGAAAAAAGTCTGAAAGGCAAACGAACTCAGGATCTTTTGACCTTGGCAGTAATGCATGTGGGCAGATAGCACATGTGCACAAACCTCTCTGGGAAGATCTATCAAGCAGAGAGGATCAAAATATGTACTGGAGACTTTGGATGAATTTTATTCATAGGTAAATATTCAAGAAATTCTTTTTCAGCTAGGTAGTCTAGTAGACAGAGCACTGGGCCTGAAATCAAGAAGACCTGAATTCAAATCAGACCTCAGACACTTCCTAGCTGTGTAATCCTAAGCAAGATGCTTAATTGCTGTTTGCCTCAGTTTTCTCATCTGTAAAGTAGGAATAATAATTGCACCTACTTGCCAGGGTTGTTGTGAGGATCAAATGAGATTGGATTGATAAGTTGTTTTGAAAACCTTAAAATTATTCTCTGAATCTAGATGGTAGTGGCTGTATACACTGAGAAACTTCAGCTCAAAGGTATTTTGTTCACACAGCACAACCACATAGAGTAGACACAGATGCATGGAAAAGGGAAATGAATTACTGCAGCTTGTGTGTGTATGTGTGTGTGTGTGTGTGTGTGTGTGTGTGTGTGTGTGCATGTGTGTGTGAGTGAGAGAGAGAGACAGAGACAGAGAGACTGTTATATACAAAGAACATTATTCTATCATGAGAGAGAGATTTTGTAGGTGAGGGAAATGATAGAATAATGCACAATATTTGGCTTATATTTGGGATAATGAAGAAAGTTGAGCCTAGGGAAGCAGATACACAAATGGACAAATGGTTTCTCTGTTTGTACGCTTATTAACAAACCACTTTTACTGTAGATTAGAAATATTTGGCAGCCAGATGCTAAGCCCTGTTCACTATCTCAGCAATTCTAGAATCTGAGAACATTTTTAAAAAAATATTTTGATAACTGTATTTAATATATGTTAACTTTGTAATCCTATGAATGTTATTGTATGCATTTAAAAACATAATTCTGAGGAGTCAATAGGCCTTGCCAGATTGCCAAAGGAACCTATCTCACACACACACACACACACACACACACACACACACACACACACACACACAAAGATTAAGAAGCCCTATGCTATCTTGATTATATTTGACAAGAAGAAACTGGAAGTGATGAACTTGCCACAACAGTTATATGCATCCATACCCCCTGGGCAAAAGGGCTGAAGTAGCATCAAGTTTTCTATGGTTCCCTGAGAGTTAATATCCTTCTGTCTTTCAGTCCCACCTCTCTCTCAGGGATTGGTATATAGGCTTCTGAATTATTGTGGATCAACCCATAAGAATTAGCTCTTAAACCCCAGCCTCTGGCAAACCCTGACTCTTTCATAAACTTGTGACATTTCACAGGACCCTACTCATATGACTTTGGCATAACAGAATTGACTCCCTACCCACAGATAGACAAAATAAGTCTAACTACATTGAGTGATTTTTTCTTGACACAGAATCAGTAAAGCAATAAAATTAAGTTATAATAAAAATATATATGGCTCGGCTACACTGCTACACCCTCAGATAGGCCCAAGAATCTCCAAACAGTACATAAACTGCTCTGAAGCCAGAGGTTCTAGAAAACATGTGGGTTGAGTTTATCAGTCACTCCTTCTGAAAGTGGGCAAAGGAACATGTAGACAACACATCACAATTTGCAACTGAAGCTCAAATCAAGCCTTGAGCAGAGTCAGTCATCAGGCACTCAGGGACTCCACGGGAATTCTGGAAATAAAAAATGGCTTAGCAGAGGTTGCAAACTCAGAATCTCATTCAAACTGGAATTCTGAAACTAGGGTATCCTCCCATTGATATTCTGCCCTTTCACTTGAGACAGTTGCAATGGCTAACCCATTACGAAGAAGGGTGAATGGTGAATTTACCCTATTTCTTTCCTTCTATTGCATCATAACTCTTCCCATGACCCACTTTTTCTTTTTCTTCCCTTTCTGGCCTGCCAAATCCCAGGTTACTCACACAGAAACACTTTGGAGGCAGACCACATAAAAGAGGTACTATGCTATGAAAAATCCTTCCATTCCTAAAATGACATCATTCTATGAAAAGTGAGAGTATCGGTTTTGTCGCCAGTAGTGAACCTACTCATGAAATAAGGTAGAAAAGCTAGGATACCTTTCTAGAGTCTTCAAAGAACATTCCTAGATGAAAAGAAAATGGCAAGTGTGATAACATCTCTAGTAGTTGACAAGGTCAGAGGGAAAGAAATAAAGAGGAGTGGCAATGTGAGAGGAGCAGAAATGCTTGGGGATTCAAGAACAAAGAAGAACCTCCCCCTCTTCCCCAAAGATACTAAACCTCACATTTATTCTAGTTTTATAATTTCCTTGTTCTTTCTGCTAAAGAAGATCATAAGCTGTATAATATCAGTTTGTGGGAGATAAAGTGGAAGAAAGAAAAAAGGCAGAAGTCCGTACTTGACTCCCCAAGTGGAAAGAGACGATGGGCGTTGCTGACTGATCAAACTGAGTATTCTTCCTCTGGTCAAATTAAAGTCAGTTTCATTAAACTTTTTAATGACGTTTTATCTCTGTTTTCTCTGTTGTATTCTCTCTTGATGCTTTAGTGTCATTTCCTGAGCCCCCTCCCTCCACAGGATTATGGGAGCTAAATGAGAAAAAACCTGTATCCTCAATCTCAGCTCAGAGTGTGTGTTTTTTTCCCCACCATTGTTTATTTATATTTTACTATGTAGAATATGTAAACTAATATAGTTTACATTCTACTCCCTAGAATCCTTGGAATAGACTAAGAATCAACTAGCTCACCTTTCCTCAACTTCTCCATTTTACAGATAACCAAAATGAAGCCCTGAGATATGACTTCCCATGGAATGCAGTAATAGTCATAGAGTGTGGATGAAAACTTGTTTTTTTGAATCTCACTGAACTGTTATTCATCTTGACCTACATTGTTTCCCTGATGCTCTCTAATCCATCCCTGAACAAAAAAATTCAAACTAGAAAGGACCTTAGAGTTCATGTAGTCAGCTCCTATCATTTTATAGCTGAGACCCAGAGAGTAGAGATGATGTCATAATGTTGCAGTGAGTGAATAGTACAGCTGGCATTTGAACCCAAAGTTTTGACTCAAAATTAGTATTCTTTCCATTCTGCCAAACATCCTGTCATTAGGTTGCGAGTGACCACCATTTCATTCTTTACATTATTCCAATGGCTTTCTCATTCAAGAATATGCTCAATCAAAATGAGGATGAACTTGAAGGAATATAAGGTCAGTGGAGTTTCTGAAAATATCCACACTTCTTTTTTTTTTCCTTTTTGGAGGGAGAAAGGTAGGGCAATTGAGGTTAAATGACTTGCCCAAGGTCACACGGCTAGTTTTTTTGTGTTAAGTGTCTGAGGCTGGATTTGAACTCAGGTCCTCCTGACTCCAGGGCCAGCGCTCTATTCACTGCACCACCTAGCCACCCCAACACTTTTTTTTTTAATTTTGGCTGTTTAAAAATAATATTTTGTTTATATTTAGGTGTCACAGCAGATAGACAGCTAGACTTGGAGTTAGGAGAACCCAAATTTGAGCCTCAGACACTTAATAACTGTGAGACCCTGGGCAAGTCACTTAGCTTCTCTTTGTCTCACTTCTTCATCTATAAAGTAGAGATAATAAGCCTACCTCCTAGGATTATTATAAAGCTTGATTGAATTAATATTCATAAAACAGTTTGAAAATGTTATATAAATGCTATTATTATTATTATTCTATATCATCTATATTTTCCAGTGTATTCACATTCCTATTCCCAGAAAGCTATCCTTCATAATGAAGACTTTTTAAAACAGTTCAGTTAAATTAAATGATATATTAAAAAATTCAGACATAGTAAGTTGTCTTCCAAACTCATAGTTTCCACCTCTGCAAAGATCAGGGAGGTGCTTTACCATATCTCCTCTTTGAGACCAAGCTTGGACTTTATAATTTTATGGTATTTAATTCAGTTTTAATTATTTCGATATTATTGTTCCTGCCCCCATTTGTAGTAAGACTTTTTCCCCCAATCTCTCATTCTGATTCTTTCATCTCACTAATATGGATTCAACTATTAGTGAATGTCACAACTCATTCACATCTAATCATGCTGCATAATTCTCTTCTACAAGGATCTATCCAATGCACTGAAGATTGCTGGTTAGAATCATGTACACACACACACACACACACACACACACACACATACATACATACATACACAGATACATACACAGCAGGCTCTTGTATTTTTTTCTATTATGAACTTTGCAGTTATAAGCAAACAGAAACACTATCATATGCGAAGAAGAACAAAAATAAGGATGGCATATGAAATTGAACTTATGTCATGCAAAGTTATTTTTTAAGTGTAAATTAAATTGTACAAGGTAGCAATAGAGTTGCCCTGTTTATAGCCTGTTCTGAATTTCTTTTGGTTTTCTTCTATTTTAAAAATATGTTATTTATGTTCTTTTCTCTTCTGGTCATCTTTGTATCATTACCCATTAACTTATATTCCCCTCTCCCACCTGAGATTCTTATATTCTATATATTTATTATGTGGTCTATTGTGAAATACTGTTGGTTAAAGCCTGAGTATTTACACTAATATCCTCATCAAGGATGCAGGTATAGGTTACAAATAGGGAATAAGCCTGTGCTTCACTGGTATAGGGAACTCCCTGGTAAAGATATTTCTACTAATGCAAGGTGGCACTTTCTCTCCAATTTACAGTCTTAGAGAGTTGCCTAGAATGCTAAGAGGTTGAGTAACTTGCCAAGGGTTACATATTCAGTGTATATCAGAAGCAGGACTTGAACCAAGTCTTGTTGGTTCCAAAGTCATGCCTCTACCCACTATGCCATGCTGCCCCATTACGTGTAGATAATTCTCACAAAATTTTAAATACTTGAGAAAGTAGTCATATCAGTAGGTCTATACCATTAAATCATTATCTCTTGAGCAAGTTGACTTTTCTTCATGTATTCAGTTGTCAAACTTTTAAGGTTCAGAGGAATCTCATCTCCTCCCCATTATATTGGCTTCTGATGCAAACTATAATTGAACACTCTAATTCTGGTACCAATACTCAGTAAATAATTAGCACTCATATGTATGTATGTATATATATATACATATACATATATATATATATATATATATATATATATATATATTCACCACCTCTCTAGTATTAGACCAATTAAACAAGTGAGGTGTTCCTTGCATGCTATAAATTAGGATCATTCTGCATGGACGCATTACTTAGGCATAGTTAATAATCATCCAAGCATGGAACTGACAGAGAGAGATTTGCAGGTTACGACTCTATCACACCAACCTCATTTGTTCATTGATTTATTAAAATTTCATGAAGAAGAAAATAAAAATTTTAGCAGTGTCAAAATTCATGGGTCTTAACACTTTCTCTGCCATGAAACCTTACTTAAACACAATCTTTTTATTTAAATTAATCTTAAGTGACAGAAAATAAAAGAATAAGGTTTTAGGGCATTTAGAAACCGTTTCAGACTTTAATCCCTGTGGAGACCAAAGAGTTCAGGAAAGCTTTAGCAGAATTCAAATCACTTCCCATTCCATTTGTCTCTACCAACTTAAAATGAGGGACACCTAATGGACATGCTTAAGGACATCTATACTCTGTCCATTAAAAAATGACAAATGATAGATAATAATCTGTACCCAAGCTTCTTTGTTCTTGAAAACGACTATGTTCCTCCAATATTATTGAATCTTCCAGACTGAATTACCTAAATACATTGAATCACTGTGCACTCTTAGACAAGCAAAGGTCAACGGCCAGATTATAGGGGTGAAGTGAAAGAGACTGCCCAAACTACCCAAGAATGATCCTGTACCTTACCCAGCCAACAGGGCCAAGGAACAAGGTAGTGTTGAAGTCAGAATTGGGAGAGCTGGTTCAGATTTTAAAAAATTCACTTAGACCTTCTCTTTAAGCAATGGGAGCTTTATTGACACAAAAGAATATGAGCCTGAGATTTAGCAAGGAGCTAAACAAAGGTCACCGATATAGGAAAAGGACCAGACTTACATAGACAGATAGCTACACAGATGGTGATGTAATTTTTAGGGTCTCAAATGGGGTTGGAGATTTGGACAGGATGAGGAAGATGGATGACACAAGATAAGGGAGACAGGAGAAATTTTATGACCCAGGATGAGGGGAGACAAGGAATTCCATGGTCCAGGATAAGGGGGAAGTTTTACGTATTTCAAGATAAGGGAAGAGACTCCAGGACACCCTCAGGCTCGGGCGGGCCTCCCAAGGTACTGAAAAAGTAACCCTTAATATTGGCCCCTGGGGCACTTTTCTATCCACATCAGTAGGCCCTTATAAGTTCCTATGTCTTGAAAAAAAGTGCCATAGAAGCCAAGTCTTAGAGTTACTGAATGCTTAAGCTGAAAGGAACTTTAAATGTCCTCAATTCCAACTGAATCAGATCAGCTCAACAAGTATTTATCCAGTGATGACAATATGCAAGGTACTGCAGCAGGTATTAGGGTTAAAACACAGATTTGACCCAGACAACAACAAACATTTATTCAGTGCTTGCTAAGTGCCCACCACAGCACTAAGCAATAGGGAAACAAAGAAAGGCAAAAAACGTGAAGGAGAAGTAGCAAGGTGTGGTATAGAGACTCTCGATTTGGAGCCCAAGGACCTGGCTTCTAACGTCTCTACTGCTTTCTACCTGTTGTGACCTCAGTAAACCCTCTCTAGGTCTCAATTTCCTCATTATAAAAATTAAGACACAAAAGGACCTTTCAACCCTAGAATCTATGATTGTATCATTTAGTTGAGATAAAACCAGGTACTCAAATAATTACAACTCAGAAGAACGTGAGATCAGTGCAAAAAGAAAGCTGCAGGCAAAATACTATGAGAAACTCAAGAATTCTTGGCTCAGAAGTCTTACTGACAATCTTTGCCAGAGAGAGAAAACAACAACTTTTGGTTTCCTCCTCTGCTGTTCTTCACATGATCAATCAATTAGCACTTTTTAATTAAGTACAAGATACCATGCCGAGAGATGCAGACACAAATATAAAAGGCAGACCGTCCCTTGCCCTCAAGAAGTTCATATGTCATTGGGTGAATATAATATGTTTGCAGTTAAGTAAATACAGAAGAGACTTTAATTCTGCTTTCACTGCTTCTGGTCAAGTACAAACTGACTAATTTCTCTCCCTTTGTTTCACTACATCTCCTCTCCCATCTACTATTCTGAAAATAGAAAGGGAGCGAGAAATAGGGAAAGGACAGTTAATTAATCAACTTTACTGAATGCCTTGCAACAGTGGGGAAGCTAACTTTCCTCCTCCAAGTCACCAGCTGATCTTACCCAGAGTCAAATGCTTTTACTTTTATAAATAACCAAGTAATTCTTAAACGTGTGACTGGCAGATGTTTCCTCCCATCCAAGGAAACATAGTTATGGTACTCAAGGTATTAATGGAATCCTAGTTTTAGAACAGGATGCCCTTAAAAGGTCATTTTAATCTAACTCTCATTTTAAAGATGAGGACATTGAAGCCTAGAAAAGTCAAGGTTCATATACAAGATTGAATTAGTAGAAACCCAGAAATGTGTGGGGCACACAAAAATGCACCATTTCATAACTAACCAGGTGTTCCCCCAACCTCTCTATTATTCCCAACTTTTCCATTGGTGGCAACACCATCCTATAATCACACAAGCTTGAAACTTTGGAGTCATCTTTGACTTATACCTCTCCTTATACCCTCCACATTTAATTAGTTGCCCAGTCCTCCAATTCCACATCTGCTCTTATCTTTTGCATCCATTCTCTACTCTCAATTCCCACTGCAACCACCTAGCTCAGGCCCTTAATTCTTTTACCCTAGATTATTTTATAGTCTCTTAATCAGTCTTTCTGGATTGAGGCAAACCCCTATTTAATCTTGCCTTCACACTATTGTCCAAGTTACCAAATCAAGTTAACAAACACTTAATAAGTTACCTACTCTGCGCCACACACTGTGGTAAATTACTCAAACTTCCTAATGCACCTCTCTAATTATAATACTACATACTCAAAAACCATCCATTTTGTCCTGCTAAGTGAAATGTAAGTTCTCAATTTTGGCATTTAAGTTCCTCTGCAATATGGCTTCAACATTGTTTAAGAGATAACATAGTGAGGGCAGTTAGGTGGCACAGTGAATAGAGCACCAACCCTAGAATCAGGAGGACCTGAGTTCAAACTCAGCCTCAAACACTTGACACAACACTTAACTAGCTGTGTGACCTTGAGCAAGTCACTTAACCCTGATTGCCTCACCTCCCCCCTCCAAAAAAAAAAGAAAAGAAAAAGAAAGATAACATAGTGAAGCAGAAAAGATACTGAACCTGGAGTCAAATGTAAACCTGGGTTTAAATTCTGTGTCTGACAATTAGTGGTTATATGATCATTGCTGAGTTTTTTACCCTTCTGAACTCCCATTTCCTCATTTCTAAAATGAGGCTAATAGTTGTAGTTGTTCCTGACTCATAGGATTGTTGTAGGTATCAAATGAGATGATTTATGTCTAGCACCTGAGGCACCCTCTCACACAAGAGCACTCAGGAAAAAGCACCCAGGTTTAATATAACCTACTCAAAACCACAGCTCAAGAGCCTCATAGTCAGAGGAAACATTAGCTCAAATAACACTATAAATTTTAAAAGCATCCTTCTAAACATATATCTTCTCCCGAGGTTACCACACCTCAAGTTGGGAAGGGTACACATGTGTAATGCCATGCATGAGCAGCTTCCCAAAAGAATGTTATTGTGAATAGCTTTTAAGACTCTGATTACACAGTATAGTGAACACCCCAGTTATTCAAGAACAAATCAAAGGAAAACATTCATAACAAATCAAGATACAATATACACAAACATTACTTCTTATCACAGATAATCACAATATAGTGTTCACAACAGCTTATCATCAGAATGGCCACATAGTTTTCACCAAAGTGGTCACAGTATTTAGAACAAAGAATAAAAGAACAATCATCTGGTATCCCTAAGGAGGTTTGCCTCCTTACTTAATCATTCAATCATTTCAGAATACAAGTCAGTCTTCCACTCATTGGGCAACTAGATTAACTTAATCAGTCACTTATTTAGCAATCAATTTCTAAGTATCACTAATCACTAAATATAATCATTAGAAAATACACAAACCCTCCACCCCTAGGTCTCCAGTAAACTTCAATTTCATCACAGCATTCAATACCCAAGGAGAGATCTTTTCTTCATCTTGACTCAGGGTGGTCTCTCATATTTCCTGGATCCCCTTCCATGGTCCCAGCTCCTACCTGAATCCACCAAACAGTCACCTGGATTCAGAGGCAGACAGCTCCCAGGTCCTTGTCCAGTCCTCCAGACATTTCCTACTACACACTGAAGTTCACAGGGTCCAGCATATCTCAAAACCTTTACAACTTCTGTTCCTGGGAATTCAAGGATCAACCAAGCCACAAACAAAGTCTTAGCATCCCAGTCATGCTTCTTCAGTCCTCCAGCAGTTTGGCTGGCCTAGGACCCAGAAGAAATCTCAGTCTTCCAGGTGGCAGCAACAATTTGTCAGGAGAAAACTTTCAGATGCTACTGAGAGAAACTCTCTCTCTCTTTCTCTCTCTCTCTCTCTCTCTCTCTCTCTCTCTCTCTCTCTCTCTCTCT
>CM053583.1:81084948-81118837 GCA_028627135.1 Pseudochirops cupreus | reverse complement strand
AGGAGCTGGTCAGGAGAAAATTCTGAAAGTGCCTCTCTGGGGCTTTTCTTATACACACACACACACACACACACACACACACACACACACACACACACATTGGCTTCTTGTTTCAGCCAACCTCTTCCTGTTATGTCAGCAACAGGAGACAGAGTTTACACCTTCTGTTTCTCTCACAGAGGTTTGATTAGTTACTAAGGGCTAAGTACCTGCTTACTTGACATAACAAAAAGGGGTCTTCAAATTTAAATTAATTACCATTACAACATGCAGAGGATAGAAATGACCAGAGATTATGGAGGTCATACATAAAGGATATATGTATATACATATAAGTAGATATAGATAAAGATATATACACACAAACATACACATATGGATATGTACACATACATCTATGCATACCCATATAGTTGATACTTAATATATATGGAGAGAGAGATTGAATACACCAGCACACTAATGCAGACAGCATGTAGATAACTGTAGGGTGGCTAAGTAATATTTCTAACACTGTAGATCTTCTGATGTTCTCTGATGACGTCATCTCTTGCTTTTTCCTGAGCATCTTGTCTTCACCACATTACGTCTGTTTGCCATCTACATAAGTTTTGTAGTCAGAAAGAAGCTTTCTGCTTCTATATGCCAGATTCTAGCCCTTCAGAATCATCTTTCTTCATATCCATTCAAGTATACTGGCTGTAAAGCTTCCCGTTAACTAGGGCAAGTCAGCATTCTTTTAGTGACTGTGACCTACCACACTCAGTCAAAGCAACAAATAAAATTCAAAGGAAGTAATCAGACAAATATTAAGTCTTCCCTTTTACTGTCTTCCCAGCTGACTCCCAGGCCTTGGTTCCAGGCAGCAATCTGATTTAGGATTAGAAAATTTTCTCTTAACTACTATTTATAATCCTAATTATGAGTCTGTGTCCTCAAAATTCATTTCAGGAACTTTTTCAAAATCATCTTTGTGGAAGTCTGAGATACTTGATTTCAGTGCATAGAAATGAATTTTAGGGGCAAGAACAAAAGAAAATGTTCTATATGCCTACTTTTTAAAAATAATATTTTATTATGTATATCTGCAATATTTTTCTAGTTTCTTTGCATCCTATCACCTCCAAGATCAACTATAAAATCCTCTACTGGGTGTTCAAAGGCCTTTATAATCTAGCCACTTTCCTACTTTTTCCCCATTTTCCCTGTATATAGCTTATTCATATATGTTTATTTTCTTATTTTCTCTCCCATTAGATTATGGGCTCCTTGAAGGTAGGACTGTCCTTTTTTACATCCCCAGTGCTTAGCACTGTTTCTAATATGTAGTAGGCATTTAATAAATGTTTACTGACCTACATATATAAAACATCTTATAAGTGCTACATAAAATCAGCTAATAATATTGTACTTTCTGGCCTTTTATATAATGCCCTTTCATATATTATAATGTTTTAATGTTCTAATATTGTCTCCTCCCGTCTCAAAGTATTAATGCATCCTTACATATTGAGACTATTCTCCCATCTCCATCTGCTGAAATTACTCCCTTACTTCAAAGTCAATCTCATATCCATGGCCATACAGCCTTGGACATACCCAATCTCATCTAGTGTTGGAAATCAAGCTAGGCCAGCCCCAGTTAACACTTGGAAAGTAGACTGCCTAAGAATACAGGGTACCCTAAGCTTTGGGATAGATAGGTGGTACAAGGGATAGTGTTTGGGTTAAACTCAGTAAGACTGAAGTATGAATCTTTCCTTAAAACTCTCATAGCATCTTTTTTTGGGGGGGGGGGGGTTACTTTTATTTATTTATTTTTAGTTTTTAGTACTCATTTCCACAAGATTTTCAGTTCCAAATTTTCTCCCCATCTCTCCCCTATTCCCCACCCCAAGAAGGCATGCATGCTGATTACCCCTTCCCCCAGTCTGCCCTCTCTTATATCCCTCCCATCCCCCCCTTAGCCCCTTCCCCCTTACTTTCTTGTAGGGCAAGATGGATTTCTACTCCCCATCATCTGTATATCTTATCTCCCAGTTGCATGTAACAATTTTTTAACATTTGTTTTTAAAACTTAAGGCTTTCAGATTCTCTCCCTTATTCCCTCCTCACCCACCCCCACTGGGAAGACAAGCAATTCAATACAGGTTATACATGTATAGTTATGCAAAACATTCCTATAGTAGTCATATTGTGAAAGACTAACTATATTTCCCTCCATCCCATCCCACCCCCCCCCCATTTATTCTATTTTCTCCTTTGACCCTGTCCCTTTTCAAAAGTGTTTGATTATGGCTGTCCCCTCCCCCAATCTGCCCTCCCTTCTATCATTTCCCCCTCTTATCCTCTTTCCCTCTACTTTCCTGTAGGGTAAGATACTCAATTGAGTGTATATGTTATTCCCTCCTTAAACCAAATGCAATGAGAGTAAGGTTGACTCATTCCCTTTCCCCTCCCTGTACTTCCCATCCATTGTAACAGTTTTCTCTTACCTTTTTTATGTGAGATAATTTACCTTATTCTATTTCTCCCTTTCTCCTTCTCCCAATATATTTCTCTCTCACCTCTTAATTTTATTTTTTAGATATCATCCTTTCATATTCAACTCACAATTCTGTGCCCTCTATGTATCCATATACACACACATATACATGTACACACATATACACACCTATACATATATATGTGCGTGTAGATAGATAGATAGATATGTAGATAGATGATAGATAGATAGATAGATGATAGATAGATATGTAGACAGATGATTGATAGATAGATAGATAGATAGATAGATGATAGATGATAGATAGATAGATAGATAGATAGATAGATAGATAGATAGATAGATAGATAGATATTCCCTTCAACTATCCTAATACTGAGAAAATTTTCATGAGTTACAAATATTGTCTTTCCATGTAGGAATGTAAACAGTTCAGCTTTAATGATTTCTTTTTCCTATTTACCTTTTCACGCTTCTCTTGCTTCTTAAATATGAAAGTCAAATTTTCTGTTTAACACTTGTCTTTTCATCAAGAATGTTTGAAATTCCTCTATTTCATTGATGTCCATATTTTCCCCTGAAGTATTATACTCAGTTTTACTGGGTAGATAATTGTTGGTTTTAATCCTAGTTCCTTTAACTTCCAGAATATGATATTCCAAGCCCTTCAAACCCTTAAAGTAGAAGTTGCTAGCATCTTTTGTTATCCTGATTGCATTTCCACAATACTAAAATTATTTCTTCCTGACTGCTTATAATATTTTATCCTAGACCTGAGAACTCTGGAATTTGGCTATAATATTCCAAGGAGTTTTCTTTTTGGAATCTTTTTCAAGAGGCGATTGGTGGATTCTTTTGATTTCTATTTTATCTTCTGGTTCTATAATATCAGGGAAGTTTTCCTTGAGAATTTCTTGAAAGATGATGTCTAGGCTCTTTTTATGATCATGGCTTTCAGGTAGTCCAGTAATTGTTAAATTATCTCTCCTGGATCTATTTTCCAGGTCAGTGGTTTTTCCAATGAGATATTTCACATTGTCTTCTATTTTTTCATTCTTTTGGATCTGTTTTATAATATCTTGATGTCTCATAAAGTCATTAGCTTCCATTTGTTCCATTCTAATTTTGAAGGAATTATTTTCTTCAGAGAATTTTTGTACTTCCTTTTTCATCTGACCAATTTTACTTTTTAAGGCATTACTCTCCTCATTGGTTTTTTTTTTGGACCTCTTTTTTCTCTTGAGTTAGTCTTTTTTTAAGGTGTTATTTTCTTCAGTATTTTGGGGGGTCTCCTTTACCAAGCTATTGACTCATTTTTCATGATTTTCTTGCATCACTCTCATTTCTCTTCCTGATTTTTCCTCTACTTCTCTTACTTGATTTTCAAACTCCTTTTTGAGTTCCTTCATGTCCTGGGACCAATTCATATTTTTCTTGGAGGCTTTTGATGCAGGAGTTTTGACTTTGTTGTCTTCTTCTGGTTCTATGTTTTGATCTTCTTTGTCACCAAGGAAGGATTCTATAGTCTGATTTCTTTTCCTGTGCTTGCTCATTTTCTCAGCCAATTACTTGACTTTTGAGCTCTTTGCTACAATAGAACTCTGTTTCCAGAGTAGAGAGTGCTGTGTCCCAAATTTCTGGGGTTTGCACAGTTGTCAGAGCTATTTCTAGGCACCTGCCTCAGAACTGTGAGAAGGACTCCCTCTTCATAGCTGCCAGAAGCTCTGCCATGCCAGCACTCCTCTTCAACCCGGGATCACCACTCACAACTTCAACCCAGATCCAAACAGGGCAAAGCAAGAGAATCCTGCCTCAGAACTAGCAAAGAGATTCCTGCAATTGCCCTAGGATCAGTTGCTTGGTCTTCTGTGGGCCTGGAACTCTGGAAGCTTCCACCACTGCTGCTGTTGCTGTTGCTGCTGCTGTTGCTGTGGTCACCACCACCTCCACCACCCCAGAGGTAGAGACCATGCTCTTCTCTCACCCAGGTCCAACAGAGTTTCCCCACTGACCTGTTACTTTGTCTTTGGCATTTGTGGGTTGAGATGTCTGGAACCACCACAGCTGTCAGTGATTCAATTCTTTGAGGCCTACTCCAGCCCGGTCTGTGCCAGAGCAGCCTACGCGGGACTCTCATAGCATTTTATTGGACTTTTTCATTTATCTAACTCTCCTTTACAGCATAGTTATTCATTATATTTCTCCTGCCACAATGTCTTCATCAACATGTTTCTTGAAAAAAGAATCTGCCCCATTAATGTCATGTTCAGACATAACACAGAGCCTTATAAACAGTAATCATTTGATGTCTATTGAAAGGACTTAGCACAGTATTTGGCATATAGCACCTAAAAATGCTTTTTCATTCAAATAATGAATAAGAGAGTGACTGAATAAATGGATGAAATGCCAGTAGCTACAGTACTTCATCTGTGTTCTGTATTCTAGTTTGTTTCTAAATACTGCTTATCTGAGTTACACAGGTACTACCTAGCTCAAATAGACAGTATTAGAAATACAAAGGAAGTCTCAAATATAGCTTACCATGGGAGTGATACATGAAAAATTCACAGAACCATACTAGATAATATATAAAAAGTATGAAAATTGTTGGTATAAACTAAGACAGGAAGAGGCATCTAACAAAGAGGAAGGTATAGATTGAAAGAGAACCCTCTGATTATTTAGCTTCTTCCAGTCAAGTCCTGGACTCACTCCTGTGGTTAGTTACTGAAGCATTACTGACTCAAGTTAATGGCATGTAGAACCATAGTCTAGTGATGACTTCCTCTCCTGCAAGTTTTTCAATTCACATTCTGTAAAATTAGTTGGTTTCTCTTCCTTCCTTACTGCAAATCTGGGATTTTCCACTAAATTATCAATAAAACACATAAATCCTAAATAGTAAATGGAAATCCTTCACTGTTCTTCACCTTCATTATGCAGAGATGCAGACGTGCCCACTTTCAATGCACAAAATAACAGCTCTGTTAATGAAAAGGATGCATTCCAGGGGTACTTCATTGTCAGAAACTTCATAACCAGAAGTAGAAATCATACAGATGATAGAATACACTTATGCACCTCATTGTCCAATTACTTGTCTGGCAGGAAAGGAGGGGGGGAGGGAACCATTTGTTAAGGGCCTATTATGTGCCAGGTGCTTTACAAATATCTTCTCATTTGGTTCTCACAACAATCTTGGGAGGGAGATATTAATATCCCCATTTTATACTGGGCAGAGGCTAAGTGATTTGCCCATGTCTGAGGCCAGATCTGAACTCAAGACTTTCTGATTCTAGGACCACGGCTCCATCCACCTTGCAACTAACTGGTAATAAACTGTATTCTTTGAGTATACCACGTGATCTTCTCAGAACAAAAATGGCAGATACACTCTGCTAGGCATCTCACCATCAAGGAAGTTTAAACACAAGGAAAATACATCTCACTAGAGGAGATACAGCCTTAAGGAAAGTGGTTATTAATTTGTCTTCATATCTTCCCCAGCACCTAACAAAGTACACTGTCCAAAGTATATGCTTCCAGGTTTATTAAATGAATACACATATGAGTGAATGAACTTAAAAATAACATTCAGGCAGTGTCACATGGTGGATAGAGCATTGGACACAGAGTAAGGAAAAGCCAGCATTTATCAGCTGTGGAACCCAAGGCAAGTCACCCAATATCTCTGAATCTCAGTTTCCTCATCTATAAAATAAGGAGGCTGAATCTAATGGTCTTTAAGGTCATTTCCAGCTTTAAATCATTAAAGAATTTTCCAAATCTACGTTCTCCTCAAGCAAATTGCTTCCTGCTTGGTAGTAAGAAAGGGAAAATTAAAAATTAAAACAAATAAACAAATCTCACCAAGACTACATAGTAAGAATAACTTTTTTTTCCCCATGAGATACAAATGAATTTATGTCTGACTTTACTTAAATGCATTCAATAATGCATTATTTATTTCCAAAAGTAAAATCTGGGCTTTGTTGAATTATAAACATTGATAATACACTATAACAGGCCAATGCTTTAATTTCATTTCTCCACATAAACAGGAGATTTGACTTCATGCAGAGCTTTAACTATGTCACAACATGAAGAGTTGACTGGTTCTTTGTCTCGAGTACTGGCATTTCAGGCATGCTTCTTTCCCATCAGTCCTCCAGACCATTAGCCTTGTGTTATACAACACGACCTTCCAAGAAGCTTGCCACTCTTTGGGTGCTTCTCTTCCTCAAATGTCATTCTGTACATCTGCAAATTCCCCATTACTCACTTTTTCCCAATGATTTATGATTTGGAGATCATCATTAGTGCTGGCTAGGACTGAATTTTCTGTAATGAAGGTTGTCCCTTCTTTGGGGGCATCTGTCCGTAGAACCACCAGCTCAAAACTGAATTTACTCCAGAATCAATTGAATCAACTCTGATTGCATGACTTCTAAGATCCCTTCCAACTCCATGATTCTTGGGGTCCATAGATCACCCAAGGGAGCCATGTGATCCTTGCATAGGGTATATAGAACATACTTTAGGAAACATGTCTCAAGAAGAAAAGCTCCTGTTGCATCTGTCATGGTGAATCTGTTCAGGATAAATAGGCAAGTCAGTCTTAAGCACATAAGTAAAGCCTGGCTCTGAGAACATGGGAGTAAATTCCAGAATAGCAAAGATGGAGATTCCCCTGTGTGTACTGTACAAACATGCGGAATTAATGTACTGTTTTCACTCAGACTCTTTCCTACTGCTGGGAAGAGAAAAATGTCAGCCCTTCTATTGGGAAGGAGAACATGCCTTCAATGTCACTCCTGTGATTTTAATTCAACTACATCTTGGCAATTTACAATAAATTGCAAAATTACAACTTGCCCAAGAAAACAAAGGAGCATTTATCCCTGTTTCTTAGATCATGACTTAACTGTGACTTTGCCATCATATCTGAGCTGCAGCTCTGCTTTGAGTGCCAAGAGCCTTGGGGTTGAATGCCATAATTTTAATAATTGTTAGTAACTTCTTGTACACTGCTATTCACTTCACAGTGGCCAATGTTTTGGGCTAATTTGTTATACTGATATATACCAGTGTTAATCTATTACCCTTCCCAGGAAATCACAGTGCACTAACCTTAAAGGGTAGAAATTTTAGATTCCATAAAAGTAGAGTAGGTAAACATTTTCATGGAATCACAGAATCCCAGAGTTGGGAAGAATATTAGATACCATCCAGTAAAAACCAAAACCAACTTTAAGACTTTGACAGGCAGCCAATCTAACTCTGTTTCAAGTCCTCTAATGTTGGGAACTCACTATCTATCTACTTTTTGACTATTCTTAGCAGTTCTGATTATTAGAAAATTCTTTGCTATTTAAATATATTTGGGAGCAAAGTATCCCCAAATTCATATCCGAGATGTCTATCTACTCTACCCATGAACACATTTAATGTGACATTCACTTGCCTTCTACAATACCAATGACACTCAGAATTTCCCTAATTCACTCATCCTCAACTTCCAAGAAAGGACAATATAAGAAAAAATTGGGTACCTCAGAGTAGCTTTTTTTTATCCCTGAGGAAGATAGCTATATGAATAAAGAGAAAAAATAAAAACTTTTTAAAAATGAAATTTCTTATTGTCTATTCTTCCAGAAGCCAGGTACTTTGAGCTCTGCCCTAGGCAAGCCTACAGAGGATGAAGGCAATTCAGAGATTATTCTCAGTGATCCAAGTCTTTTCATCACCTGTCCCTGGGCCACAGGAAACAGGAACAGATGCACATGGCACTTAAGAATACACACCTCCCTTGAGAAGGAAATAGGTATTGCAAAAATCAAGTGAGCTCTGGAAATAGACTTAGAAGGTTCAAATCCTGACTCTAGTACTTGATGTGTAACCTTGCACATGTGATTTTACTGTTATAAACTTCAGTTCCTTATCTGGCTAATAGGCAGCAAGGTGGTACAAAGGATAGAAACCCAAGCCTGTAGTCAGAAAGACCAGAATTCATATCAAGCCTCAGACATGTACTACCTGTGTCACCCTGGGAGAATCATTTAACCTTGTTTGCCTCCATTTCTTCATCTATAAAATGAGCTGGAGAGGGAAATGCAAACCACTACAGTGTCTTAGCCAAAAAAAGCCCAAATGGGGTCTGAAAAGTTGATCACGACTGAACAAATTCCTCATCCTTAATATGAAAGAATTGTGTTTATTAAAAGTTTTAAAGTTCCTTTCAGATCTCAATACTAAATCCCTATAACCCGGGTTCAAGTCCCAGGTCTGCTACTCACTGGCTATGTGACCATGAACAAGCTCTCAAGGCCATATTTTCCTATCTGTAAAATGAGAGGGTTGGATTAGATCACCTTTTAGGCCCCTTCAAACTATAATGTTCTGTGATCCTATAAGACATGACCAGACACACTGATGGAATGCTGTTGCCCACACCCACGCACACACTTCACCTGGCTCCTGGCTCAGTTTATCCTCACACACAATTTATGTAACCCTACTAAATATGAGTCATTTTTGACAAAAGCTCACCTATATCATTCAGCCTCTCTCCTTCCCAATGTAAGCAGCCATTCTCATCCTGATTGACGGAAGGCTATCTAGTATGTTTAGCAAAATCAAAACCAAGTGTAGAAATAATAGCTTTTTCTTTTTGCTGGCCTGTTATTTTGTTGCTGACAGACATGCATAATAAAGACAGAAATGTTAAACAAAGGTGAAAGTCTATGGCCCTGCCAGTTCCACCTAACCTTTTGCTGTTGTCTCCACATTTATTTGCATGTTAACCAGAAGCATTATGGGAAGTGATGGCATCATCACTATCTCAGCTCCAGTGGGTTTTAGATGGGTAGAATTTTCAAATTCAGTTGAGGACTGAAACCCAGGGATTTGACAGGAGTTAAAAGTAATTTCCTAACCCCAGTTTTGATATCTGGGGAGGGAAAGGGGCAGGTGGGATAGAAAATTCAAGAAAGAACAAAAGTCAATCTATGGACTACATCTTAGCCTGGGGTTGAATAATCTGTTGCCAGGAATGTGTAAACCCTCCCAGGACAATTGGTATAGTCAACAGGACTTGAAGGAGTCCTCTATGTAAAATATATAGAGGGGGAGGTGGTAAAATAGGGGCAGTGCCTGGTCTCCAGGCAACAGTTCTCACAAGACAGATAGCAGCTGAAAAGTGCGGGTGGATGGCCTGTGGGCTCCAGCAGAGTGAGCACATTACTAACTAACCAGATCATGGGAAGCAATGCAAACAGGCCTAATGGTAGTCCTTTGTTTCTTGTTGCTGTTCCAAAAAGGTCTAATCCAATGTGTTGCAAAGGATGAAAGGGTAGAGATTTTTAGAAGGTGAAATGAATGTTTGTGACCCTGGCTGCTCAAGTGACTGGTGTCCAGGGGTCAGGGTTTATGTGGACAGTTTGGGGCCAGGATTCTGAGATGCAGGCCCAAGGAAACTGAAATTTACTTTCTCCCCCATCCCAAGGCTATTGGAAGCCAGGATTCTATGACAGAATTTAAGGCACAGTTTGCCTTAACTTCACTCCCATCTAGACTGTTTTTAAAACTAGCTCTGGGCCCTTTGAACAAGGAGTATTTAAAGGACCTCTCTACATCTTCTGTAGGAGGCAAGCAGACCTCACAGAACTTCCTGGTCGGTTGCTTTTATCTCTTCATGAACTGTTTTTCCCCTGAGGGTCACCCCATACATTTTTAGTAAAGTTTGGAAGTTATCAGAACCATAACCAATGTCTTCAACAATGTTTATCTGAATGCCTAGGCTCCAAGAAACCCATTATGTGGTTTATATGGACCTCCTCCTAGAACAATATTTTTTTTCTCTTACGTTTTCCAGTTTCCTAACATTTCTTTCTTTCCACTAAGATAATCAACCTTGTGAAAAAAATTGACTAGTTTCTCCCACATCTCAACATAACAATGAGGGGCTTATATGTATGATACACAGCATAATCTGAAACATAATTATTCAAACATAATTTAGTTATAAAAAATTTACATTGAGATTCAAATTATTTTAAGTAGCTGACATATTCATGGATCAAATTAACAGGAGAAGAGTTAAAAACTCGTCATCGAGTCAATTCTATTTTAAAGCAATGCTGTTGAGGGCATTGGTTATGGCTCTGATCACTTCCATCTGCCATGCCCTTTTGTGGACACTTAACAAGCATTAAACAGCAATATCCTTTCACAGGGATACAATCAACCTGAAAAATAATCTCCATGCCTTAATAGCAATCTCCTCAGCAGTTAATGAATGAAGGGCTTGTCCTAGATGGCTTCTGGGGTCTCCTTCAACTCTAAAAAGTCTATAAAACTAGAATTCTGAGATCCTCTTAATGTTTTTAATATAATCATTTCCTTAGTTCAAAAGTAAATAAAATTCAAGAATTTTATTTGCTGTTAGCCCTGACAGCTCAGTGCAGTAAACTGGGAATGCGAAGGCCTGGTATCTAATCTCAACATTGCCACTAACTTTTTGAACTCAGGAAAGTCCCTTCACTTCTCTGGGAGGGACCCAACTTCCTTATCTATGTAAGACTAGGGTTGAATAACATAATAGCTAAATTCTTCTCCAGATCTAGTATTCTTTCCTTCACTATTTCAAGGAACCATCAATGTGAGATTCAATCCCTTGTCATTTCTTTCAAGTTCCCTAAGAGCCAAATGTGTTACTAAAATGACATTTTCAGTGGCATTTTCTCTAATAATTTGTTTCTGAGAAGGCCAGCAAGGTAACAAACAGCAGGGCAGAGGTTATAAACATTACAAAATTTGCCAAGTATTTTTCTAACTTCCCACCATAAACACTCATATTTAAGATAATTTTCAGTCACATGGTCAGGAATAACATTTTAATTTGAAGAAGGCACTAATAAGACTCTCTCTGGGTACCCTTTTTGAGCCTACACAGACTGCCATCAGGACTGTTGTATGCTCATTATCTGGGGACAGAGCAGCAACCATCCTCATGACTCTGTTCATTCTTTCTTACTGGGATAGAGCAGCAATTCTCACGAGAGGCAATAACTACATAGTCATTTCCATATTCTACTTGTGGTGCTTTGTCTGAGAAAGTCTAATAATATCCACCTCCTGGCTAAGGGTTCCCCTTCAATAGAAAATCAGTCAGGCTGGGGTCTCCCTTGGTCAACTTTTCGCTTGCTGTCAACTCCCATGCAGGCCAAAGTGAATTAAAATTTCAAAAGTAAAACTTCACAAGGAGCATCAGGGCATGGCTTCTTAAAACTAGGGGTTATTGAGCACTGTGAAGACACCTGCTTCTCTAGGTTTGGATTCATTATTTTTAAACGCCAAACCAGCCTTAACAAGACAAGCATGTGTAAACCTTACCTCACTGTGATCAAGGACTCAAGGCCATCCCATATCTGTTGAAGAGAGCTGGGGGGAGGTTAGATAGAATAGGCCCCCCTACTGATTATTGACATATCGACAGAGTCAGAACAGTCAGAAAGTCAGACTGTCCCTGAGTCCTTCTGGGGCACGTCACTTTGTTGTGATAGAAAATAGCCTTACCAGGATGTTGGTGAGCACGGACCCTCTAACAGAGTTAAGGGCCATGTACTACCTATACCTCATCATTTCCAAATGACTAGAATGACAATTAGGAAAGGTCAGGTTTAATGCGACATAGTTGCCTAAAGAAAGCCTGTAGTCCATTTTATGTCAGTCTTTAAAAAAAAATAAATAAATAAGGAGGATGTTTGAAAACTGTTTAACTTTCCCCTAGGAACTCATTCCATTAAAAATTCTCCATGCAAAATATATACTCCAGGGCTTAGAGCCTTATTGTATATCAGGGAGCAATAAGAATATGCACCAAGTAAATCTCATTCCAAAGTTGTTTAAATCAAAAGAAGCTTATGGGGAATGGGGGAGTGGGGGGAAGAAGGAATCAAGTCTGCCTCTTGAGGGATCAAGAGAAAAGTACAGATACATTTAATAACGGGAATTATTGTGACTTCCCATGCTTTTGAATTTTTATAAATTTCCAATACCTAATAAGTAGGTTTTCAGTTATATTGCAAAATGGCACATTATACAATTAGGGGAGAAAATCCACATCAGTACAAGTACTACAAGTGGTAAATGGGAAGCTTCAATGAGTCTCCCTGATCCTTGCTTTACCAGGAAAAAGAAAAACAAAACTATGTCAAAGTTATCTGTGTTGCCAGCAGTGGCTGCTGATTCTACCCTCAAGATTCACATGGAGTCTGCTGAGCCATGAAAGAAGAGAACCTTAGATTCTGCACAATGTGCTGAGTGTCCCATTTCCAATGGGTCTAACTCACCTCAGTTTCATGTAGATTCCACTCCAGGGTTGGTATGATCCTTAGACATCTAATCCAACATCCTCACTTTGCACATGGGAAAAAAATGAAGCCCAGAGACAAATAGTGAATTAATTGCACAAGGTCATGTACCTAGTTAGTGGCAAGCAAGAACTAGAAACTAGTCACCTGACCCAACTTGGGTAACTTAGTAGCTTAAAGCCTTGGGGAAATTCTGCAAAGTTCTAAACACATCATTCTAACCTTCAAGCCATTCATTTCAATAGTAAAGAAATCAGAACAGATCTCTATTCTTTCCTCTTCCCTCCCTAACCCCTCTCATTCTTTTCCTTTAAAATTCTCTCAGGTAGCTGTGGATTTTTTTTTGTAACATTTTGGGCACTTATCAAAAAAAATTAATAATAATAACCACCCTTTCTTATCAATTAGAAAGGTGTAAATTCAAACTTCCAGGTTCCTAAAAAAAACTGGGCAAAGGGGAGAAAGGGATAATAAATATTGATAAAGCCAGAGATTTAGGAATTCTGAGTCTATACTCATGTATAGTATATGAAAAATGATTTTTCAGCATCTTGGAGACTCAAGAGCTTCCTCCCAGCCCCTTCTCACTTCCAAATTCAGTCTCTTTTTTAAAGGAACATTACTGATAATGAGATTGCATTGAATCTCCTTTCCTGGTCAAACCCCAATCCAAGCCTGAATTGATTTAATCAAAGTTATGGAAACTCCATTGTGTTCTGCTTAGACTTGGATGGCTACAGATTCTTCTGCCCCCAAGGCTGGGAGTGGTCTGGTATGGTTGGGGGGAAGAGGGGAACTGTCCTGATAGAACAAGTAATTTCCTCTGTCTGGAAGTAAAATGATGGTGGGGTGATATCAGCCCCTGTTGAAAAAGGCATATAAACTGGGTACTCCAACCTCCAAATCAAGCCAGTTCTGGACTGTAACTCCCATATAACACAAGTTGCTAACTTGAGAGAAATTAAAACGTGGACACACAACCTAATTTGTTTGTCTCTTTCTTAGAACAAACTCTGTGAAAGTTTGACAAGCAACACCCAGGGCATCCCAGGCAAGACAGAGTTGATAGTGCCTACCTATAACTCGGAGAAGACTTCCCAAAATTCCCTAGGTGTCAAGTCATTTCCAAATGCAGTTAGTAGCCTGTAGCCACTAGCAAAAGACTGAAGATTGAAGAGGAGCAGTGGGTCAGCTTTTCTACAACCTTCCCAATCACATTCCCTTGAAAGTAGTAAATGCAATATGAGAAAGGAGCTCGGAGCGAGAGAGGGAATCTTGAAAAGTCCCCAGACTGCCTTTGCTTTCAGAGAAATCTTCCTACCAGAGAAGGACTGAAAGTTGTCTCTATTCACAACTGCCTTTCAGTGATGAATTTCACTAGCTTGCCAACTGACAGCAGCCTACAGATTATAGGATCAAAGATATTCAACTAGAAGAAACTTTTGTGGCCCCTCTAGTCCAGCTACCCTCATATTACTGATGAGTAAATTGAGGCCCAAAGAGGTTAAACAAGGTTAAAGTTTCTTTTAGGAAATCTAGAGGTTCAAATTTCCCCTAAAAATTCATTCTATTAAAAATTATCCATGCAAAATACTAGGATTCCAATTCACATCTTCTGAACTTTAACACTTGCATCCAGGGTCTTCTTTGCTGAGACTTTGAAAACACTGAAATGGTACAGATCTGCCACCAAAGAGTTAACCAATCTCAAATACCTGAAATCCTTGGTAGAGTATCCTAATTCACTGAATTTTCTAGTTAATTCAAGATTTTGTTCTGTTTTTCTTCATTCATTGTTGAAAATCTTTCTAAGATATAGAAGTCCATTTACCTGCCTAAATACGAAAAACAGAAAAGAATCAATCTCTGGTAAACAACACCGTTAATTTTATAGCATCCCAGGCTAACTATCTGAATATTCAGTTCCCAGACTAATTATAGAATTGGTGTAAGAAATTGATGTGGATGGAATATTTGCCAATACCGTGACATCCTGTAGGAGACTTTTTCCCATTAAATACTCATATCAACTTATTTGTTTATGATTTATCGATTTTCTCTGAAGGAAGAGAAAATTATATTCAAGGTTTCTAGTTAGGTTCTGGTTAATTTTTTTTTTTTTTTTTGCTTTTTGGAGGGCAATTGGGGTTAAGTGACCTGCCAAAAGTCACACGGCTAGTAAGTGGGTCAAGCGTCTGAGGTTGTATTTGAACTCAGGTCCTCCTGACTCCAGGGCCAGTGCTCTACTCACTGCACCACCTAGCCACCCTGGTTCTGGTTAATTTTTAAAAGATTTTGACTTACACAACTATAATTCCCAAACCCACTATAATTTAGTGAATAAAGGGTGAACCCCAAAGAATAAAGCACTGATCTGATCTGTTACCATCTACTGTTAACAGTGAAAACAGTCTTCAAGGAGTGATTCCAGAGAAGAGCTAAGTTTCAAAGAAAAGAGAAAACAAGAAACATGGATGTACTTTTGGTAGGGAACAAAAAACAACACAAGGGCCTAGAATGGCAGTGTTAAAAAATATGTACCAAATTTGTGCTTAGAGACATACCTAGTAAATGCTTGGAGGACTGAAACCACTCTATATCTATCTTTATGTCTCTCCTAGAGTGGTATCACACTGAAATGCATATGTTAGCTGCTGAATAAATTCTTCTTAACAAATGAATGTCTGATGAGAGATTTGTACTCCATTCTCCTCTAGGTGGTTGCAATGTCACGGTGGCAGCAGCAAAGACAGTGTTTGGATCAGGAATTGAAACTCAATAAAATCCACTCATATCAAGAGAAAGGTTGGCCAGACTTTTGAACAAGGCCTGTCCCCACTCTCCCCTCCCACCCCCCACCACCACTATATACACATATTCTCCACCAGCCCAATTACTGCCTCCAGCAAGTCAAGAGCTTATAAAAATTAAAAGTTCATAAAGTCTGAATATTTAGAACAGCATGGTGCAAATACCAACATATGATGTTTGTAGAACTTCAAGGCGAGGGACAACCCTAACATTAGCTACTACAACTGATAAGCAGCTTGATATAATGAAAAGAGCCCAGAACTGGGCACAAGAAACTTGCATTTATTAGGACTAAATTTATCACTAAACTGATTAACTTCTCTTTACTTCTCTGGGGCTCAGTTTCCTCATGTGTAAGGGGTTGTACTAGTGAATGTCTAAGGTCCCTTCCAGAACTCAGTTGCTCTGATTTTGTGAAGCTGCCCAGGGCCCCACTCGGCTTGTTCCTTCATCAGTTTGCACTGGGGCTCCACCCACCCTTTGCTGATAAACAGAGTCTATTTGCTAAGGGAGATTAATAAACTTTATAAATATTCAAATCCAGCACTGTTTGCAGGAGAGCACATTTTAACAATGCTAATCTGCAGTGTTACAGTCAAAGGCAGCATCTGTTTCAAATATTTATAAAGATGTCCTTATCATATGGGGCTTGGGGTCGACTTTTTCACATATTTAAAACCTAACTCCTCTCCAGGATTGGAACATCAATTAGCCATCCTCACATCCCTGTTATTTTTGCAGAGCTCCTCCACAAGCTACAGAGGTCATTTGTGTGGAGGGAAAATAAATAGCTCCACTGGTTTTGATAATTTGCATAATTTTTTGTATCTAGTATAACATAGTGTGAGATGTATCTACAGAGACCAGTGTTTTCTGTGAAAATATTTGGAGCTGCCCTAGACTGTGCTAACACCATAGACCCCTAAAGCCCAGGAAACGGCACACATATGCCCCAGCTGAACACACAGGGAGATGCAGTTGTAAAACATGGTGTTTCTTTCAGTGCCCTGGGAAAAAACTGTCTCAGACTTAAACAAGGCAAAGGAGCTTTGCATACAGAACAGTGGGAAAATAACCTGAATAAACATTGTGTGTACCATAGACAAGAAGTTCTTATTTTCTATACAAGAATAAGCAAGATGACAAAGAAAAACCAGTGTGGGGCTCACCACAATCTATTACTGTAAAATGCCAGAACCAATCACTGTATTACCTGTTGCGTACAGCCGAATCAGGTAAGAGGTGAGTGACAGATGGATACTAAAGGTGGATGAACAACTCTGAAAAAAACCTCAGCAGCCCTTCCACCAGAGGTGGTAGTGTTGAGGTGCCAGTTTGGGAGAGCTGGTTCAGATGGGAAAGAACTCTCTTAGACGATTTTCTCCTAAACAAGGGGAGCTTTATTGATGCAAAAGCAGCAGGTTAGCCCAGGAAGAAGCTTGAGCAATTTGTAGAGGGACAGTGGCTTGTTTTTATAAGGACAGAATAAGGGAGAAAGGGGAAAATTTATGACCCAGGATGAGGAAGACAAGGAATTTTGTGGTACAGAGTAAGGGGAAGTTTTACAGTATTCCAAGATAAGGGGAAGAGACTTTAGGTGCCCTCAGGCTCAAGAGGGGCCTCACAAGGTATTGAAAAAGCAACCCTTAATATTAACCCTTAGGGTACCTTCGTATCCATATCAATGGGCCTCCCTGAATACCCTGTACACCCCCATTACCCATGTAATATCTTTTAAAATGTAATGTGTAACGTATATTATATATACTACATGCATAAATATATTTCTACAACCCAATATAAAGTTAGCCGTCCTGTCCTGTTACAATCTTGCCCTGACCATTGTCTCAGGTATACGTTACTGTTCCAAGTCTGTGAGAGTTTCCAGTGATTACAAATATGCCTCCTAGGAGTTTTGTACTCATTAAAGAACCAAGAACCAAAGAAAAGAATGGCAAGCTTGCAAACTGGAGTGAGGAAGGAAGAATAAAATAGATGCTCAGACCTCAACATTCTGTTAATAAACTTGCACAGACAAAGCTTAATGCTGTCAGGCCAACTTTCAAGTCTTTCTCTAATCAGTTTTCTAATCCAAGTCTGCATTCATCTAATTTTCTCTGGATCTGACAAACATAAGTAGAGAAAAGTCAAGAGCTTATTTTTTCATTTCCTGCCTAATTAAAACATTCTGCCTTTCCATAAAGTTTTTTTTCAGGTTTTAAAATGAGAACAATTGGGGGTTTTTTGCTTGTCTGTTTGTTTTGGTTTTTTTATTTTGTCCTGTTTTTTTCCAAATGCCAAGAACTGCTGAGCTACAGGAAAATTCAAGACAAAGGAAGCTGCAATATTTCTTTATCCTGGCGCCCATGCAGCTGCTAATTCATATATCATATCATCAACCTCTCTCTCCTCACCTTTGCCTTTGGAATCCTTAATTTCCTTCAAAACTCAGTTCCGGTGCCACTACCTTCCACTAAGAGATCTTCTTGACCATTCTACTTGTTAGCCCCTTAGCATCATACTCCAACCCCAATTATCTTGTATATGTTTTACATTTATTTATCTGTGAGCATTTCCTTTTCCTCTATTAGAATATAAGCTCCTTAGGGGAGAGGACTGTTTTATTTTTGTCTTTAAATCTTCTTTTCTCTTTGCATCAGTCTCAGCTGGTACTGTGGTGCCTAATACATAGTAGCCAACAATTCAATAGGTTCAGAGTTGAACTTAGCATTCTTCACAAGTCTTCCCCTACTCCTAACTTCCCTGTTATTGTCAAGGGTTGCAATATCCTTCCCATCTCTCAAGCTCTCAACTTGGGCATTATCCTTGACTCTTCATTCTTTCTTGCCCTTTATATCTAATCTGTTGCCAAGTCCCGCTGATTCTGCCTTTGTAACGTCTTTCATACATGACCCCTCTCTCCTTCAACACTTCTACTACCCAAGTGCAGGTTCTCAGTGCACCATCCCTGGACTATTTCAATACCCTGCTAATCTTTTTTTCTTCCACACCAATGCATTCTCTACTTGGCTTTCAAAGTGACTTTCTTAAAGCATTGGTCCAACCATATCACCCCCTATTCAACAAATTCAAGTGGATATCTCTTTGTTCCAAAATCAAATATAAAATCCTCTGTTTGGCTTTTAAAACTCTTCGTAATCTGACCTCTTCCTATCTTTCCTGTTTTCTTACATCTTATTTTCCTCCACATATCTTATGTTCCAGTTACACTGGTCTCCTAGCTATTCCTTAAAGACACTCCATCTTCTGATTTTGGGCATTTTCACTGGCTATTCTCCACACTGGAACTCTCTCCCTCTGTATCTCTGTGTCCTGGCTCTCCTGGCTTCCTTCAAGAATCAACAAAAGTTTTGCTTTCTTTGATAAGCCCTTCCTGACTCCCATTAACCCTGCTGCCTTCTTCTGTTGGTAATCTCTAATTTATTGTTTATATATACAAGGTGTTCACATGTTCTTTTTCACATTGGTCAATGAGGTTCATGAGAGAAAGGACTGTTTGATTTTTCTCTTTTGCCTTTCTTTGTATCCCCAGAGCTTAACACAATACTTGGCTCACAGTAGACAATAAATGCTTGTTGGTTAGTATATAGTAGGTGCTTTAAAAAAAATGTTTGCTTAAGGAAATAGGATATTGTAGTGAAAAAAAGTGATGGATTTGGAGTATTCATTATTAGTGGGTTTGTTTCATTCTTTGTACTTATATCGCCAGCACCTAGCTTAGCACATGTCACAATAGTGGGTCCTTAATAAATGTTTATTCAACAGAAATAGCAAGACTAGGCTATCTCTTTGGAGTTTTGTTAAAGAATTTGTTCTAAGTTTTATTTGTTTTAACTTGATTCTCTCTATATTTGCTAACTGGTATTTCACATTCCCACAATCAGAGAAGAGAATATAATGAGTCACATCAACATTGGATGCAAACATTCACAGCCTTCATTAGGAACCCCGAACTTCTAACTCCATAATTCATTTCATTTCCATCTATCTTCAGTCCTCAACATGAAAAGAAGAAAAAGGCTTATGTAAAAAACAAACAGTCCATTAATAATTTGAAAAACATCTCCACTGGTAAGTTGCAAAAGCTCATAGGCTACATCAGTTGAATGCCAAGGCCAAATGCAGCTGGCCCTACAGGGATGATGTTTGCCGTGCCCTTTTGGTCACTGGTAGATTGATTTTCATGTTCAGGCTAAACAAACAGTTAGCAGGACTGCGCATTGTTGCTCATCCAGCGCTGACGACCCAATTAGCAAACACAGTCAATGAATAGGTCGGGGAACTTGGATCGGGCTTGCCTAAGCAAGGCAAAGCTGTTCAGTCGAAAAAGCTTCATGCTGCCCTTTCCCTCATCACTCATGATCCGCCATGAAGTGTGTCACGAAACTCTACACCAAAAATACAAATTATGCCTCCAAATGTCACCTGTCTCTGCACTGTCAAAGCCAATGGCCTAGTGAAGATCGTTACCAATGTGGGAATGAGCTGTTAGTGCAGAAAAGTAAAGATCTGGGTCGGGAAAGAGCAGACCTGAGCTCAGGAGGGAAAGAAATACACGTTTTGTATTTATAGCATCAACAGGTCAAATGGGACATTTTTGAAGGCTGCTTTTAACTAGTGACACACCAAACGTATGCTGTGTGTTTCAGCCATCTGGGGAAACCTCTGCCCATGAATGGTGGGGGGCAACTCATCATTTGCTCCACTTCAGTATGCCATGGTAAATTCTTACCAGATTTATAACTGTCTGAGTGTTCTTGGCAGCATTACAGACCCATAATAATACAGGGATGGCAATCTGGCCAGCTGTTTCACCCACCACATATTTCACGTGTTACAGTTATCTAGACAAGCCCCAAATAATAAATCCATAAGGGGTCAAAATCTTACAGACCATGCTAGACATCTGGTCTATAAATATCAGTCATGCTTGCAAGGCCTCTCTGCTTACCCCCCTCCACCTCTCTCTTCACCCCTCCAGCAAGTGTTAATGGACAGCAGGCACTCTGCCAACAAGGCAACTCTGTAGAGAGAACAAGGCCAAGACAGCAACATTTCCATTTCATCAATTAGAAGCCAAGCTGAAGTAGTGCATTCTGGAATTCCAGCAGAGAAGGCCCACCTGATTCGTAATGGCCATCTCTGCCATGTAATCTAGGATTCAATATCACACACATAGCAAGCAGCAGGAATAGAATTCAGACCCAGATCTTCCCACTGCATATTCAATACTCTTTTCAGTCCAGCAGGAATAATCATTGCCAGGGGCAGATAGGTGGTACAGTGAACAGGGCACCAGCCCAGGAATCAGGAGGACCTGAGTTCAAATCCAATCTCAGATACTTAACACTTACTAGCTGTGTGACCTTGGACAAGTCACTTAACCCTAACTGTCCTGCCTTCCCCCCTCCAAAAACATACACACAAAAAAGAAATAATCATTTGCTGACAAAAGACTAAGGTAGACTTCTCCCCTGTTATCTCCACACTTCTCAGGGGTCTTAAAAGCATTGTGCACAGCATACAGTACTGAATGTGGAATCAGAAGACCTGGGTTTGACTCAGTTCTGGAAATGGGTAGAAGTCATCTGACCTCTCTGGGCCTCAGTCTAGTCACCTATAAAACAAGAGAAGGAAACAGGACAGTGGAAATACTTCCAAGCTCAAAATATCTGCCTTGCCCCCTAAAACTCATTATAGAGCCATTTTCATAATGAGAATTCATTTCTTTGGGTCTTTGAGAACTTTTTAGTCTTCATGGGATCAGGTTTAGAAAAATCTTATTGTTGTTTTCTGGTCATTCAATTATGTCTTCATGACCCCATTTGGGGTTTTCTTGGCAAAGATACTAGAGCTGTTTGTCATTTCTTCTCCATTCATTTTACAGAAGAAGAACTGAAGTAAACAAGGTTAAGTGACTTGACCAGGGTCACACTGCTAGTAAGTGACTGAGGTCAGATTTGAACTCAAGAAGACTGCTGACTCCAGGCTAAGGGCTCTAACTATTACTATATTCTATGATAATAATAATATTATTATTATTAATTATTAATTAATTATTAATTCATAGTGCTTTAAGGCTTGCAAAATGCTTTTCAAATATTTTTCACTTGATTCTCCCAATACACATGTGAGGTAGAAACTATCCCCAATTTACCTATGAGGGAACTGAGTCTAAGAGAGATTAAGTGAATTGCTCAAGGTTACATAGCTGAGAAGTGTTTGGGTCAGGCTTTGAATTCAGGGCTAGCTGACTCGAAATTGCTTCCTTATCTTCTCTGGCTCTCAGTTTTCTCTACTCATAAAATGAAAGGGCTGAACTAGATTTAGTTTTTAGTTAAATTTTAGATTTTAACATTTTGGGTCATGGACCTCGTTAGAAGTCTGGTGAAATCTATATACCCCGTCTCAGATTAACATTTGTAAATAATTGAGGGAAATGCTAAATTTTAGTTAGAAGTTAGTAAAAATAAAGATGTAATTTTTTCCCCATCCAAGTTCACAGCCCCTTGGGGGGGGGTCCATCCACCCACAGTTAAAAACTTTTGAGCTAAATGATGTTGAAGAGCCCTACTGGCTCTAAATTTATGATCCTTTGATGGAATACCTTAAAAAGACCAAATATTGAAAATTTCTAGTTCTGGCATTTACTGTGTAACCTTAGGCAAATTCCTTGATCTCTCTGAGCCTTAGTTTCTTCAGCTATAAAATGAGAGAGTTAAGCTAAATGATCTCTAACTCCATATGGGAGCATGAATTACGTCAAGAGAGAGAAGAAAGGAAGCAAGATCTCTGCAGACATAAACTAGTGAATCAATGTGCCTGAATCAGCCTTGCCTAAAAAGCTGCTCATTACCATGGCCCCATAACACCTTGGGGCCCAGAGGGTATCTCCCTGTACACAATTGTCAGAAAGCTTCTGGACACTTAGTTTACTGCAGATTTCATTTTTTTTTTCAGAAGAAATATATTCTTTGAACTACACTAGAACGCCACATTAAATCTTTGGTCAAACCTCTGAAAAGTTCCAGCAGGGATTTCACTGCACTTAAAATTATATCAAAACACCATTACTACAACACGATATCTGTCAGAAACACTCCTTCACAATGGCACCATTGTGTCCTGATTTTGGCATACTCTGGATGAAGTGGCCCCTTCCCAGGCCCCTCACGGCCCCTCCAGACACAGGGGTAAATACTACAGAAAGTGCTTATTAGTATCTGCATATAACACGCTGTCACCACAGGGAAAGCCAGTTTAAAATCATAAATGTCAAGACATAATTAGCTTAAAGGTCAGGTTTAATTACAGTTGTTGAAACCGAAATACAGTAATTACCATTACTGTGTCAGAAAATTTCCTGAATCGGTTTGAAATGTTTTGTGTGCGCCCTTGTCTTTACTGTATGATGCTGCTTGTTATAGGACAGGCAGTGGGTGACAGATGTTTGTTTCCTTTGCCTCCTTCCAAGATGGATGAGAACAAAATGGAGCATGGAGGAACAAAGCCCTCAAACCGCCAGTGGTTCCCACGAACACTTGCTTCGTTATTGTATTATTAATCATTTTCTTATAATCGCCACGTTAGATATAATTTTAATGGAGCTTCAAGGAAGGCTCGATGCATTACACTCTAACAACAGAGAGAACACATTTATCACCCACTTTTTAGATTTAATGGCGAAAACCAATCGATAAATAAACATCTGGTGAGAAAATAGCTCAATAACTGGAAAAAAACTTATTCTACCTGTAGGATTTCCAAGATTTCTTCTGGGAATGCTTATTGACTCACACGAGCATTTGTGTTGGGTTGGGTTTTTTTTTTAATCATCTTTTTCCTCATGGTCTCCAAGGATTAGAAAGACTGAACAGTCTGATTTAATTTCCTTTTGTCTTGCCCCCTGTTCCCATTTCTTTTCCCCTCCTTTAAACAAACAAGAAACAACACCACCAACGTTCCTCTGTCTATGTATTTTAAAGAAACGTCATCATCAAATAGAGCAATGGGCATTATCAGAAGACTTTTTAATTGGAAAGAAAATACCTTTGGAAAATTTAGTTGGAATATTGTTATTATTTCCCTCCAGGAAAAAGTGAATTTATCTGGTATATTTATTTTTCTTATAAGGATAAGCAAAATAACAGTAAATTAAAATACCTATTTCTGGAGGGAATATGTGCATATGCATATATACAAACATGTGTGTATATGTATATGTGCACGTGTATGTGTGTATGTGTGTTTGTGCATAGGTGTGTATGTGTGGATGTGTATGTATATATGTGTATATGTATATGCACACATATATATATATACATATAATTTTTTAATACAAGGCAGGTACCTATAGAACCATGCTTAGTCCAAACAGAAAAAGAAAGTGTTTTTACTATCAAAAGACAAATCAAAGACAATAACTTTAGTTACCAGAAGAAACACAAGTTACAGCCAAACTATTTAATAGCACAAAGTCCACTTGTGATCAAAAAAAGCAAATCACTTCTAGGTTAAACCTCCAGACAAAACAAGGAGATCCCGCCTGCAATCAACTCTCAGTTCTAGAATGGAGAAAGAAAATGACAAATAGTTAAAAGTTTCCTGCCTTCCAGGTACTGATGACATTGAAGGCAGTGTGGACATGAGGCATGAAAGGTGACTTCAACAGCGTTCACCCAAGGAGTCATTTACTTGAGATTTACAACCAATCGTAAGAGAAAAGTGGAAATTTATGAAAGACTTCCATCTGGCAGGATGTTCCATTAGTATTCAAGATGATAGCAGCAATGATTTAAATTTAATAATCCAAGTGGAGATATGCATCAAAAAATTCTTCTAAAATGTCTAATAGCCATAACTGACTTCTTTATTAGATTCTGCCCATGAAAAAAATTCAGATATCAATGAATAAAGACATCATATGTTAATCTCAATCTATTCAACTAGTAGAAACTCCTAATAAGCCAGTCTTGTCATAGCTAAAGACCAAACAAAATGCTATGCATAAGAAACCTTATAAACCAAATGCATGCTGTTGGTTCAAAAGTTTTCACAGGGCTAAAATATCCTCTGTGAGTTATGGCCAACAGCTGTTTTAATATACAATTTTCTATCTCTAAAATACCGAAGTTCATTCTAAAGGTGATTTTGGGGGGTAGGGGATAAGAAGAAGTAGGGGAAATAGGAGTAGATTTAGGCATGTAGTAAGCAAAAGAAAAGGAAAACAAACCCAAATATTCTGTTTGTTGTTTAGTCATTTTTTGGGTCACATCTGACTCTTTCCTGATGTCATTTGGGGCTTTCTTGGCAAAGATATGAAGTGGTTTGTCCTTTCCTTCTCCAATTCATTTTATAGATGGGGAACTGAGGCAAACAGGGGTAAACGACTTGCCCAGGATCACACAGCTAGTAAGTGTCTGAGGCCAGATTTGAACTCAGGAAGATGAGTCATCCTGACTTCAGGCCTCGCTCTCTATCCACTCTGTCACCTAGCTACCCTGTAAATTTTCTACTACTTATGCAGAAATTTACAATTCAATTCAATTGTAAGTATTTAGGAACTGAGAATACAAAGGAAAAAAATAACCGAATCATCCCTTGCCCTCATGGAGTTTATAGTCTACACTCATTTTCTTGAATTCAATTCATTGTAAAACAATTACTATGCCACCTAGTTGCCTTTACAAAATTAAATGCATTTTTTAGTCATCATTCATTATTATTGTTGCTGTTGTTATCACTTCCTTTAAGTAGATACTTATATACTAAATGGTCTTCTTGTATTGCCATGGATGAATAAATTAATTGCCTGGGAGTTTAATTATGAATCTCTCCAAATTTGGTTATTTCCCAAGGCTTCTCCTTGAACAACTATAGAGTTCATTTTGTTTAGTCATTTTTAGTAGTGTCTGATTCTCCATGAAACAATTTGGGGGGGTTTTTGGCAAAGATGCTAGCGTGGTTTGCCATTTCTTTCTCCAGCTCATTTTACAGATAAAGAACTAAGTCAAAGAGATTTAAGTGACTTGCCCAGGGTCACACAGCTAGTGAATATCTGAGGCCAGGATTTGAACTCGTGAAGATGAATCTTCCTAATTCCAAATCCAGTGTTCTGTCCACTGTGCCACCTAGCTGCCCCATGGAGTTCATTGCTGGATCTATACTGAGAGCTTTCCAGTTTCGTAGATGAACCTCAACCAACATTTGTTCTACTGGCAGAGCCTGTAAGAGTCCAAGGTCATCTTCTCGCCAAAATAAGGCATCCAAGTGGGACTGGAGGGGAAGTATTTTAGACTACTGGTCCATTAAAAAAAAATCTAAAAAACAAAAACAAAAAACCTACTCTTTGTCTGAGCAAGACATTCAAGTATGAGCATTCTATGGTAATCTGGTGACTGTGTATTCAAACCCTAAACCTGACAGTCACTGAAACCAACACACACACACACACACACACACACACACACACACACACACACACACACACACACACACACACCAAAAAAAAAAACTAGCCTGACCCTTACCTTAGTTTTTCTGTAAGTGAAGAATTAATGATTTTGCTACCCTGGCAAATTCCCAGTGTAATCCAAACCTGTCTCTGACTTCTTAAGTAAGCCCCACAAAGTTATCAGAATACATATAGATAAAAAGGTTAAATTCACCATCATATCTACAATGCCAGAAGTAGAATTTGAACCCAGATCTTCCCAAAGGTAAATATGGCACTCTATCCACTAAACCAGGTAGCTTTGCCTCTAAAAATTAACTTAGAGACAATGGTATTATAGTCCTCAAAATAATATGCAAACCAAAAAGAAAAAACCTGTCAGTCAGCTGAAAACATAAATGTTTTGCCTCCTCTTAACCAACTAGTCTACTATAGACTCTGAACAATAGTAATTTCCCCACCCATCACAGCTAGACTTGTGTTTTGTCACCAACACTGATTTGGCCTTGAAAATGTGTGGTATTTAGTGGGTCCAATATGTTGAATGTCTAACTCTCATCTAATAACCAGGAGATAAGCGTCAGCATAAGAACACTTTATTAGGTCTGTATTGATTTGTTAATGTCACTCCCAATATGAATGAGGCACTACATTACCTGCTGTGGAACTGGAGAGATTTGTTTCCAATGACAATCATGAGAATTAACTTAAGAATATGTACTTAAGCCTGGGATCACTGCCACAGGATAAATGTGCAACTATGGATGGTTAATCATCCTATGGTAATGTACTCATAGGGTGGCCCTAGAGACTCAGCTGCTGCAGGGAACAAACAGCTCATATAATTTGCAACCATTAGATGATTTCCACCATCCTGTTAAGCCAGAGAGAAAGAGAAGAGTAAGAGAGAAAATATTCATGGAAAATAGTTTTCAATATTTGGTACTTCATAGGTGGGGAAAGAATCCTGACAAAATAATTTGGAAGGATGGAGGAAGGAAATGCCTATGATGAGTCCCTTGTTGATGATAAATAGCCAAGCTTTCATTAGGCTAATGTAATTAAAGACTGATTTCATAGCAGCATGAATACAGCTGTTCCTTTCTCTTCAGTCTATGGTTACTGCTGGCCCTTCTGCTGCCTTTGTAAATTTGACTAATCAAAATCATCACGGTGTGTCCAGCTGACTCCTATCTTCTTAGAGATGATGAACATGCCACCTAAGTCTCCCATGTATTCTCTCAGTTGGTTAGGACCTTCCAAATCTTAAAGTGACCCCAGAACCTAACTTAAGTGTTTCCTACCCAGTTTCTACCTGGTGAGCCCTACTCTTGGTTTTTAAAAGGCAAGAGGGCAAATATAGTATGAATGAATGAACACAAAAAGTATTTATCAAGCATTTATGTGCAAAGCATAATGCTAAGTGCTGGGAGGGACAAATAGAAAAGTAAGAGTTACCACTTTCTCCTTGAGGGAGCTCATATTCTAATGGAAGAGGCAATGCATATGGAAGGTTATAGCAGCAAATCAGATCAGAAAGGTCCCATGGTCCTTAGGATTAGAAATCTATGACTAGTCATCACTTCACATGAAAAAATTGTTAGGGTTTTAGCTGACCACAAGTCTATGATGTCATATAGCAGCCCAACTTCAGTGTAGACTTAGCCTGCTAGAATGGAAGCATAGCATCAATCACGCAACTGACAAGCATTTATTAACTGCCTACAGACAGTTAATGCTGGGGGCTGGGGACATGAATACAAAAGTGACACAGTCTTTACTCTCAAGGAGCTTAAATTCTACTTAAAAAGGAGGAGCAATACCCTTGTTCTCTGTCTTCTTCAGAACACACCTAGGTTTTGTGTTTAGTTGGGCACCAAAATTTTAAGAGGGACTCTGACAAACTGAAGTATGTTCAAAGTAGTTTGAATAAGACAGGACTTGAAACCTATCATATGAAAGTCAAGTGAAGGAAATGGGAATATTTAGTCTGGAGAAAAGAAGATATGGAGAATTTAACTCCTGTTTTTAAAGATAAGGAAAGTTATTGTACGGGATGAGTGAAAACTTCTCAATTTGCAGTTGTTAATTTTCCCTTCCTCCCTCCTCCTCCATTGCTGCTGTCAATCACTTTTATCTTCTTTTGTCTGTTTTCCTGCCTTGGTGGGACCCTCCCCCCCCTCTTTTCTTGCTGTCCCATTTGGGGAAGAACTTGGTGAAGTATGTCTCTCCACCAATGAGAGAGGAGACAGTCAGGAAGGGGGCTTGACTAAGTTAAGTTATACATTCTTACACTGTCTTTTGTAACTTGCCTCTTCTCCATGAATCATGGAGAAGACCGCCCTCTTCTCCCAGGGAAGAGAATAAACTCCTGTTCTTATCCTAAGAGATCTCTGTGTGTTTATTTTTTCATTAAATTAAGGATGAAGGGTAGTTTTCATCCCAAACAGTTATTATGAGGAAGAGGGATCAGATTACTCTGTGTGACTCCAAAGGAGTAATAGGGGGAAGTTACAGGAGGCAAATTTTTACTTATTATAGGGATAAGCTTGCCAAATACATGGCTACTAGAAAAGAAAAAGAACTTCATTGGAAGGTAGGCTTCACTGTCATCTAAGATGCTCCAACAGAAGCTAGATGACCATTTTTCAAGATTGTGAAGTGGATTCATGCATCTGTTTGAGGTGATTAAACCAGACTGTGACCTATAGTCCATTTCAAATGATTTGAGGACTTCTAGACTGAAAAGGGATAAAGAAGGGTTTTTTAAGCTTTCAAGTAAAGTGTAATGTGACCTTTGTCTTCAAAACAAAGTAGGGTTTTCTTTTTGTTCAATGCATTGAGAATGATCCTCAAAACCTGAAACATTGAATGTATCAAACTTTCTAAGAAAGGTTTCACAGAAGGACTTTGAGATCTACCACTAGATATCCAAGCTTTGCCTGACCAATCTCCAAACAGCTGTCATGACATCAACATCCCTGTAGCTCAAAGATAAAGGGCAGAGTTCTTGGACAGCAGACATGCAACATCCAATATCTCATCTTTTTCCTATACCACCACCACCCCAGTAATGTCTTTCTTTCTATCATCACGTCTGGGCATCAAAAGACAACAATTGGTTTGAGATTGCTTCATCTCTAGTCAATATGGAGAGAAGATTTAAGGTCTTCCTTTATCCAAGAGATTGCATGACACATAAACCCTAAATCATACTTCTCTGAGATTATCACAGACAATGGCTTTTCCATTTTGAGTAGAACCCTCTTTTTTCTTAGGAACCACAAGCAGTATATTTCCAAGAGATTTTATAAGCATTTGCACTCCCATATTCAAAATTCTCAAACACCAGCTCTCTCTACGTCTATATTTATTAATGTGGATTCAGTTAGATATTAATAGACATTTCTAATCAGGTAAGGCACAAACAAGAATATTCTATTGAAAATTTATGTCGCTTTTCCCTAATTCCCTAACGTTAAGTCTAACACACTATCAAAAAAGAAAAAAATGGCAATCAGGAAAAATCTGTTCTAGTCCTAAATCTAGCACTAACTAGCTATGCAATATCAAATGTCACTTAAATGTCTGACACACAGTAGGTATTTACGAAATGACTGTTGACCAGTTGATTGAATTTCTTTGAGTTTCAGTGTACTCATCTGTAAGGTGAAGGACAATCACAGATTCTAAGAGTGGACAGGGACCTATAGCTTGATAAGAATCTTGGATCCAAAAACCCCCAATGGCTATCCATACAGTTCTCATTTGACTATACCTAGCACACAAAGAGGAGACCTACTAACCTGAAAAGCAACTCATTTTACTTTTGCATTGCTCCATTCTTAAACAATGCTAAAATCTGCCTCTGAAGCTTCAACCCACTGCTCCAAATTTGCCCCCTTGGACCAAGAAAAACGATACATTCATCTACTTGAAAAACAATGTTGTAATGCTAAATGTTTAACACTCAGCTCACTAGAGAGGAAAATGTACCCACAGCACAATTTTACACTAAATTTAAACAATCAACAACACAATAAGCCCTGATGTGTAGTATTTGCCCATTTCCAAAATGTAAATGTCCTCACTGAAAGTTTAACAATTTCCACAGCCATTATGAGCTGGCTCCAGGATATCTTTAATGATAAGCCTTTCAAATATTTAATTAAAGACAGTTAACATATAAACTACCCCTACCCATCACATCTTCTCTCTTCCAGGCTAAATATACTGGTTCTTTTGACTGATTCTTCTACTGCACAGTCTAATTTGATCTCTAAGGTCCTTTACAGCAGTCAAGTTCAATGATTTCTGTGGCATAAAACACAAATGCAGCATGGGATACTGGGAAATGCACTTATTCTGGAATTGGCGGACTCCCTAGTGCTGGAAGGTTGGAATCCCAGCTCTGACACTTACCAGCTGAGTGATTTTAGGCAAGTCACTTCTCTGATCCTCAGTTTCCTCATCCATTTAAAAAAAAAAAGGAATAATATTATTTCACAATGCCTATACTATAAGCAAATAGGACAGTTTTGGCAAAAGTGTCTGTGAATCTTGCAGTACTGTGGGAAAAACAAACCATCTTTATTATGTAGCAACCTCCTACTCAACCCTGTACTTCACCTCCTTTCTGAGACATTGGATGTTGTATGTCTGCTGTAATGGAAACATCATTGTAGCTAGGGCCAGAAAAACCTGAGTTCAAATCCTCAGCTATCTGCTATTTACCATCTGTGTGACATTTGACAAATCACTTAACCTCTCTGTACCTTAGTTGTCCCATGTGTAAAACGAAGAAACTATATATATATGATAGGATCATAGATTTAGAAGTAGAAGAGAACTTGGGAGGACACCAAATCCCACACTCCCATTTGATAGATGAGGGAATAGAAGCTCAGAAAGGGTAAGTGAGCTAATAGGGCTTTGGGGAAGGTGGGCAAGTAGATAGAATGCTGGGCCTGGAGCCAGGAAGACCTGAGTTCAAATCCAGCCTCAGATACTTCCTAAATATGTGACCCTGGACAAGTCACTTTATCCTGTTTGCCTCGGTTTCCTCATATAAAAATGAGCTAGAGAAGGAAAAGACAAACCACTTTAGTATTTTTGCCAAGAAAACCCCAAAATGAGTCATGATGAGTTGGGCACAACTCAACAACAGTATAGGGCTTTAAAGCTTGCAAAGAAATTTCCCATATATTGTCTCATGTGATCCTTACAACAATGCTGTGAGGTGAATAACCTTCTTAACCTCATTTTACAGGGTAGGAACCTGAGGCTGAGACAGATTAACACACAGCCATTAACTTTCTGAAGACCTAAATACAGGCCTTCCTAGTTCCAGTCCTTGAAGCCCATTTCCCTAAGGTCTGTTCCAGTCCTTTATTATTCTGATCCTAACCCGGACCATCCCTTTGTTAGCATTAGGCAGAAGATCTAGACCGCCCACTCCAACTATCTATGTACTTTACCTTGTGTTCACATATCCTCTTGACCCTGGTTAATATGTAGACTCTACCTTCAGTCTCTGCTTTCACCTCTCAGAATCTCCTCTTTTTCTTGTCTGACACTGCCACCACCCTGATTCATCCTCATCCCCTCACACCTAAGCCATTGCAATAGAGGGTGGTTAGTCTCCCTGCTCCAGGTGTCTTCTCATTCCAATCTACCCTCCGTTAAGCTATCAAAGTGATCTTCCTAAAGCACAAATCTGACCATGTTGCACACACATTCCCTTTTCTAATGAAAGTTAATGGTTTCCAAACACCTCCAGGATCAAACATAAAACTCTCTGCTTGGCTTTTAAAGTCCAAGTCTTAGGCCCTTCCTAAGTTTCCAGTCTTCCCACTCTTACTAACTCCCTGACCCCCTTCTCCCCACTCCAAGTCCTGCACATGTATATATACACATACACACACACATACACACACACTCACACACACACACACACACACACACACACACACACACACACACTTTGAGATCAGGTGACACTGGCTTCCTTGCTGTTCTTCCCACACCCCTCCCTTGACTCCACAAATTTTCATTAACTGTTCTCCATGCATGGAATACTCTTCCCTCCTTGTCTCCATCTCCTGTATTCTCTGACTTGATTTAAGCCTCTACTCAAGTCCTACCTTCTACAATAAGTTTTTCCCTGTCCCTTAATGTTAGAGTCTTCACTCTGAGGTCATCTCCAGTGTATTCTGAATGTGTCCTGTTTGTACACAGCTGCTTGCATGTTGTCTCCCCCATCAGATTGGAAGCCCCTTGAGGACAGGGCCTGGTTTGCCTTTCTTTGTAGTCCCTGTGCTTGTAAAGTGCCTAATACATAACAGCTACTTTAAAATGCTTGTTGGCTTGCCTTGATTGATGGGCTCCCTCATCATATACTTGACCTTGCAAAGTTTTCTGATAACCAGCTTCCAAACAAGGTAATGTCCTACTACCTCAAAATGTAAGTTTGCATGACTCAAACTGCTCTCCAGAGCTCATTAGAACCCCCCTCCCACCATCTGAGGTGCAAATGTACAACTCTTTGACATATAAATTCTCTGCCCCAAGAGAGTTACGCTGAATACTTTTTCCCTGAGACCCAGTTATTTGTAGAGATGGAGGAGAGATATAGATAAATCAACAAGGCAAAATATAAATCATAATTATCACTTAGCTCCTATCACTAGAGAGCATATAATTTCCTGCTAGTACATTTCCAAACATGCTCTTAAGATCACCAAATCACAGATTCTCCAAATTGAAAGGCACCTGAGAGAGAGACTATCAAGTCTAAATAGCAAGACCATTCTACAACACACCAGATGACAAGTTAGCCAGCCTTTGTTAAAAGTCGTGGAAACACAAACACAAATGATACCAAAAATCTGGGTATCAAAAGAAGTTTATTGAGGAGAAATCCATAGGAATTGAACACCCCTGGCCACAAGTGGACTCTACCCTTCTTTGGGAAGGAGGGGTGGGGAATACAAAAGTGATGGAACTTTTATGCCATTAGTTCAGTACAGACACTCCCTTTGGAGGATGGATTGGTTCATTCTCTTCTGAGTATGCCCCTCCCATTATCATATATCATTTCTAATGAGGCTCTAATTTTATGCTAGGCATGTTAGATAATATACATAATACATGAGGTTCATTAAGCAAGCACAATAATAACCCTGGAATACTGACCCCTCATCAGCTTAGCACAGATCTGTCCTTACCTTGGCCTGAGAGTCTCAAGGCCACTGTCTGTTTTCTGACTGGTCAGCTCCATCTGCTGTCTGCTAGCTTCCTTTATCTTACTTTGGTAATGTCTTAGCAATTCTATGGAAGCTCAACTTCACTACTGTTTCTCCTAGTTTATTTTCAGTAGTTTTTTACTTCAATAATTTTCAACAGTTCTGTAAAAACTTAACCCTTTGCTATCTCTTACCAAAGTAAAAAGGAATCTCCTCCCTCCCAACATGGCCTGTTCCACACTGGGATAGGTTCAATTGCTGGGAAATGCTTCCTTATATCAAACCTCAATCTGTCTCTCTGCGATTTTGACCACTCTAAGCTCCTTGAGGGCAAGACTTGCTTCATTTTTGTTTATTGAATTGAAATTGCATCCTTCCCCCTTTGCCTAGCATAGTGTCTGATACACAGTAGGTATTTAATTTAAATTGAATTACTCCCAGTTTGACCCATTGGGGCCAAGAAGAACAAACCTAATCA
>CM053583.1:81023665-81084448 GCA_028627135.1 Pseudochirops cupreus | reverse complement strand
ACAAGCAAGACGAAGGAGGTGTAACTTAAACTGGATCTTGGAAGATAGAATTTATACAGCAGGACAGACAAGGGAGGGGCATTCTAGATGATGGCACTAGTTAAATTCAAGAAAAATTTATCAATTGTACTCCGTGTACAAAAAACTTCTCTAGGAACTTGGGAGACACAATATTTCTACATGCTTGCCATCATGGAGCTCCTCCTTTCTGCCATCTTACCTCTTTTTGGAACTCAGATTAAATCCTACCTCCTCCATGAAGCCTTCCCTGACTCTATTAACCACAGCATAATGACCTTGACTTTCTCTGAATTCCTATGTTGATTACATATTGCTTTGAATTGTTCTTTAATTTACAGATCATCACATCATAGGAATATAGAGCTAGAACTGAAAAGGGACCTTGGAGTCCACTGAGTCCATCCTGGTAATTTAACAGATGAGGAAAAACAAGGAAGTAAAGTGAGTTGCTTGAGATCCCCCAGTCAGTAGGTAAGGTTTGAAACCAGAATCTCACATTCCAAAACCAGCATTCTTTCCACTGTACCATGCTTTACCTCTTATACCCATGTTTTTTTTTTTCTGGAGGGGAGAAGGTAGGGAAATTGGGGTTAAGTGACTTGCCCAATGTCACACAGCTAGTAAGTGTTAAGTGTCTGAGGCCGGATTTGAACTCAGGTCCTCCTGACTCCAGGGCCAGTGCTCCATTCATTGAGCCACCTAGCTGCCCCTATACCCATGTCTTTTATTCCTAATTATATTATAAGCACCTTGATACAGATGAATATACTTCCCTTAGGAATCATAAGTTCCTGCCTATTTAGAAATTATTTTAGGAGTGTCTTCCAGACACCTATTCCTCTCTTCCCAAAAATTCTCCCTCACCTGCTCAAAATGATTGAAAGTCCATAAATGCAGATGCAAGCCTTTTATTCCATTATAAGATAAAATTTAAAATATAAATATCCCTGAGAGATGATATATTAATTTCCATAGTAATTATAATAATTTACATTTATATAAGACTTTGCAGTTTTCAAATTGAATTCTGTAGTACAAGAGGAAATTAAGACCTCCTTCAACTTATTAGTTGTAAATAGTGTTACATCTGAACTCTCAAAAGATGCTTGGAGATTGGGTAACATCTCAACAATCATAATTCTTTGAATTGTCACCAAAACTATTACTGAAAGATCTTCTCAACACATTCTCAGTTTCCACCAGAACATACACCCCTCAGCCCATGGAGACAACATCAAAGAAGTTCCCAAAATATCAAAGTTCAGAAAGGAAAGGGATAAGAAGACATAAACATTCTTCCCTGTCTGCTTCCCTATCAGAAAGTGCAGCAGGAGAAACACACAAAGATACACCTAGGTCAGGGATATTTCTCCTACATCAACCCATATACTAATTTTAGCCCTTCTTGCAAGTAGGAGATTCTGCTGAGTCTCACTCTTTCTATGAACAACATAAACTACCTGGAAGCATAAAAGTCAGGAACCCTAGGTACTAGGTAACAGACTGCCCTAAGGGCAGCTAAGTGCTTCAGTGGATAGAACACTAGGCCTGGAGTCAGAAAGACTTAAGATTAAATCCAGGTTTAGATACTTACTAGCAGTGTGACCCTGAGCAAGTCACTTAACCTCTATTTTCCTCACTATCCTCAACTTATAAATCATCTCTTTCAGCCCTTTTACTGTACAAATGGGAAAACTAAGGCCCAAAGAAGCTATTGTTTAACGAAGCTAATAATAGCACCTACCTCCCAGAGCTGCTGTGAAGATCGAATGAAATAATATTTGTAAAATGCTTAACACTGTGTCTGGTACACAAATCCCACCCATAGGAGGCAGTTTCTTTCCTTCTTTTCTTCCTTAAATTCCAGACCAAAGTTGTACTCTTCAATTCAGTTTACAAAAGTTTCTGCTATCCTCCAGCCTAGGTTCTGACTCCAGGAGGGTTGCTATCCCTGGCCATGGTGCTGATCAGTTTCAAAGCTAAAAAATATTGCTGTGGGTGATATCTATCCTTTCCTGAGAGCAAGCTTTGATGGGAAGAAGGGGGTATGAAGAAGGAAATCACTGGGGGTCCAAAGGGTAAGCTAATAGATAAGTAGATGCTGTGGAGAGGGGAAGGAAGAGTGGAGAAAGGAAACAAAAAAGTACTGGGTGAGTTGCTAACAATAAATGTTATAATTTTACCAAAAGCTGACCTTGTTCCTCATAGGATCATAATAAGATTTAGAGCTGGGAGAGACCTTGGAAATCATCAGACTCAAGTATCTCACTTTACATATGAAGAACTAAAGTGAAGAGAGATGAAATTATTTGCCCAAGGACATACCAAGTTGGAATTTGAACCCAGATCCTCCAATTCTCAATCTGTTTCTCTTTCCACTATACTTTACTGCCTTTTATAAGAAAAAACCACATTCTAATACCGACCCTTAGCACAATATCAGGCATAATTGCAACTGAACAAATGCTTATTGGTTTAGTTTCTCACACCATCTGGAATGGAAGTAACCAGAGGGTTTATCCAAAAAATTCCTAGAGGAAATTATTTGGAAGAAATGGCTAATTACTCAGGAATTTTGAGTCAGGGTATGGACTATCTCTGCAAGCAAACTATGTTCTCCCACCATTCCATTATAAGATTGTTAAAGCATAATTATAATACTACGTCTATGGCTATCATCATCCTTATGCACGCAGTCACACTTAATCTACAAGTTGTCTCACACTTGCTTTAACTTTCTTGCCAAATTACAGAAACATGGATCCAAACAGCCATCAGGGGGCCCCACTGGTAGCAGTGTCATCACTTCATTTTGTTCACATTAGCGTTACAATACCACCAGTTAATATTGTTTAATGATTTATTTCTCAATACTGATGATGGTATGTTATCTGCTCTTGTATTACTGGACATTTCTACTGTAGATGATACCATCAATCATGCAATCCTGCCGAATGGCTCAGAACCCTGTGTCAGTCTGACAGAACAGCACTTGTTATTTATCTTCTGTGAAGTCTCTCTCTTGTCAGTTTTAATTCTCCTCCATTCTCATTTTCCTCTCTTGTCTCCTGAGGGTTCAGTCAGAAATATATTATTATTCAGTATTTACAATGCTGTCACTTGAAACATGTCATAGTTGCAAATTCTAAAATTTCGGAGTTCCTTATAGCCACTGTTTTGAAGGCCCTACACAGAGAAGCAAATAGTCACAACTACACATGAATTTCTAAATCTTGACTTGATTAAAAAACACATTTGCATGCAAGTGTGACACATCCTTCTGGAACTTACATTGCATACCTTCAGTTTTTTAGAGAGGTTTTATGAGTGCCTCAAAAAAATATTTCTAATCCTGGAATTTAGGTATACTTCCACCAAATGAGAACAGTGCCTGAAGTGAGTTAGAGCCCCTTATAAATCATCTCTTTCGGCCCTTTTATTGTACAAATGGGAAAACTAAGGCCCAAAGAAGCTAAATGACTTGCTTAGGGACATATAAGTGGTGAGTGGTAGAACAGGGATTCAAACCTAGGTCCTATGAAGCTAGCTCCATTGCTCTGACCATTCCATCATAGAGGTATTTAAATCATCAGAATTATAAGGTGTGTAATTTGCCTAAACACCAGAAAGGATTCTGCATTCAGGCTCCCAACCATTTATAACCAACAGTAAGCTGGAGTCAGCTAGAACCAGCTCCCATGAGCCAATTGCTAAATTTCCAGTGCAAGCATTTATACCTTAGAAACTGGCAAATGCTATAAATCAAAAATATTTTCTTTATTGTTTTGTTGATTATATAGACTTTATCAAGTGATGGAGAAAATTTTAATAAGGAAGATTAAACTTAAAAGTGTGTCATGTCTATATTTTTCCTAGAGACCCGGGTGTTAAACATTTTCCAGCGCACCACTACACAAGTCTGTTCATGATGATGGGTTCACTACTTTATTCATTAACAAGCATATTTTTTAAATCAAACACATTTTTTAAAAAAGTAATAAAACAAAATTTCAACTGGGTTTTTTTAAAACAATTTTTAAGAAAAATCAATGCCTAAGGTAAAAATTGATATTTTTCACCTCTATTATTAATTTCCCTTTATCAAGTCATTCTTAATCCTAGCTTACTGTCAAATCCTAGCAACTAGATGGCTCAGTGGATAGAGTACCAGGCCTGGAGTCAGGAAGACCTGAATTCAATTGAGGCCATAGAAATTTACTAGCTTTGTGCCTCTGGACAAATCACTTAACCCCATTTACCTCAGTTTCCTCATCTGTAAAATGAGCTGAAGAAGGAAATGGCAAACTACTCCAGTATCTTTGCCAAGAAAACCCCAAATGGGGTTAAGAAGAGTCAGACATTACTGAAATGACTGAACAACAAAAATCTGACAATTATGCAGTGAAAGGCAGCATACTGAAATGGAAACAGAACTCAACTCTGAGTAAGAATCCTTTGTATCTAATCTTACTGCTGGCACTACAATAGTCGTACAACCTCTGCAAGCCACTTCCCATTTCATTTCAGAGCTGTCATTTCCTACTCTAGAAAATAAGGAAAAATGAATTAATAAGTGACTGAAGGAATTTCAATAAAAAATTAAAAGTATTTATTAAGTACTTACATGGTACTAAATACCTGAGATACAAATAGAAAAGCAAAGATAGACATTGCCTTCAAAGAGTTTACATTCTAATAGGTGAGACAGAACAGTTGAGGGATATTGACCAAAGAGGAGCACCTTGATCTAGGAGGTGAAAGGAATGGTGAGAGGGACCATGGGGAAGTAGACTTACACATCATATTCAGGAACAATACCAACAATGCTTTGATCATGATTCATAGTACCAGAACTGAAGAGTGAGGCGGAGTGGGAGTTGGGGATGGAAGGGGGAATATAGCAAGAGAACATGGAGTAATGGTGAAGCCTGGTTGGGGCAATCACTGACACAGTGGTCTGGGAGAGGCAATCACCAATCAGCTGAGCTGAAGTGGGGGAAGTGTTGTGGGCAGCAAGGTGATTGGTGAGACTAATGAAGACTTGGCCATGTAATCAACATAATAACAATTACATTAACTTTCTCTAAAGGAAGTTGTGAGGGAACTATTATATAAAATATGTCTCACTATGCAGTCACCAAACACTTTTTAAGCTTTTTCTATGTCCCGTACAAGGTGTTGGGCACTAGAGATAGAAATGTAAAAATGAAATTGTCCCTGACTTCAAGATTACATTCTACTGGAGAGAAACAGCATGTACATAGACAAGTAAATACAAGTGATTTGGTAAAGGCCAGGCACTGGCACCAGCACTGGCAACTGAGGAGATAAAGACAATTCTGGAGAGAAGACTTGAAGGGAACCAGGGGTTTTATGAGATAGAGGTGAGCAAGGAGGGCTTTCCAAGCATGTGGGACAGCTTATACAAAGTCACAGAAAATGAAAATTAAAAGTCTATTTGCATGCTATTGTTGTTTTTATTAATAACAAGATTACATTTATTCAATGATTAATGACAAAACTACTTTTATTCAACTATAAGAAGTAATCATTTATGTACCATAAAAGCTGCAGTTACTCCACCAGGCACTTGGGAAGGTACAAAATTTCACCATGCCAAATTTGAATAGTCTCCAAACTATGTGGAACAAAAACACTTTCAAAATATAGACATAAGATAGAGAAATCAATATTAGGTGGTATCAGGATGAGGCACATATTCCCATTATCCTATATGAAATTGTCTCAAAGATGTTTTTAGTGAGATTGAAGAAAATGGATTTACATCACAATGATTTTATTTAATTACCAACAGTGGTTATTTCAACCACCCATTCAAGAGTTGTTGTTGAGGCAAACAGGGTTAAGTGACTTGCCAAGGGTCACACAACTAGTAAGTGTCTGAGGCTGGCTTTGAACTCAGGAAGTTGAGTCTTCCTGACTCCAGGCCTGGCCCTGTATTCATTGTGCCACCTAGCTGCCCATAAAACATTAAGTATGATAGAATAATGGCTAAATAGCCATTTGCCTCAAGATCATTTCCATCTGAACTCTACAACAACAACAACAAAAATATAAGAAGAATGATGATGGGGGCGGCTAAGTGGCACAGTGAATAGAGCACCAGCCCTGGAGTCAGAAGCACCTGAGTTCAAATCTGGCCTCAGACACTTAACGCTTACTAGCCATGTGACCTTGGACAAGTCACTTAACCCCAATTGCCCTGCCCTCCCCCCTCCAAAAAAAAAGCAAAAAAGAAGAAGAAGAACAAGAAGAACGATGATGATGATGATAATGATGATAAAATCCAGGCTGCAGAGATGGAGTCATAGAAGCAGCAATCAGAAGACAACAGAGTTCTAGCAGGCCTGAGGCAGGTGTGATCTGACTGTTAGACTGAGGTATGAGCTGCCTATGGATGGAGCAAGTGTCTGCTTGCGTAGGTAAGGAAAAGCCATATCATGGAATCATGCTTTTACAGCTGGAAAGGGCCTTAGAAATTGCTTAGACCAATCACTTCATTTAATAGATGAAGAAACTGAGGCCCAGAGAAGTTATTTCTCCAAGATTACACAATCAGGATGTGATCCCAGGTCTTCAGGGAGCCTCCAGAACTACTCCTCCATTCTACCCTTCCTAGGAGGTCTAAGTGGCCAAGCACAGGATAGATGGTACAGAAGCTAAATTCTACAGGCATAGGAGGAAAGATTGACCAAGGCAAGCACATGCAGATAGAGAGGAATGTTCAGATGTTTGGGTGGGAGAGGGGCAGCCAAAAAGCTCCAGAGTCTGTCTTAACCTAAACTTTTATCTCTCCAAATGCCTAATCTAGTAACTGGATGGATTAGATAAGATGCCTGATATATGTTTGGTGAATAAGTGAATGAATGGAGAAATAGCAGACAGGATCAGATTAGCAATAGCCCCCAGTACTAATTGCCTTTGATAGAACTGTGTCCCCTCAGCCACCTTGAGCCATCCAAAGCTCACAGCTGCCACAGCCCTCTTAATGTTCTAAGCAGCTAGCAGCCTGACCATAGTCCCTGATGAAAGCTCTTCCCACCGGTTTGTACTCAACCTTTCTGGCTGGCTCAACATCAAAGCCCCACAGGCTCTTTACCTTTCAGTGGTCAGTTATCTTCTGTTCTCATTCTCAACCACAGGCAGTCTGTTCTCTTTTCCTAGATTATTTAAGCTAATTAAAGGAACATCCTTGGTTTTTCTTTCTAGCACACAGAGTTCCGGCTTTTTTCCTTTGCATGTGGCAGAGGAGAAAGAAATAAAAACAGCTAAGTGTCAGTGTCATGGCTCTGGGATGGTAAAGGCCCTCCAATGGTCACTTTGTACTCTACTCTTGTGGGATGACTCTTTGTACCCCCCCTCCGCTCCCTTGTCAGCTCTCCAGCTGGGAGCTTATTTAAACTAGACTAATACTTGCTTAAAGTGTACTAAGAGTAAAGTGACACATTAGACTCTCAGCAGCAAATCCCCTTCAGCAAGTCCCTAGCCCAAGGACCTGTTACAAACTGCCTCAGTTAATGTGACTCTTTCCTTTGCACAAATAAAAGGATCCTGAAAATAAAAATTAAATGAAGTTTTTAAGTAAGTTTAAACTGATTTCATTAATGATAAGACTTCCTATGTCTTGGCAAATTGCCATTTACTGATTGTCTTTCTATTCAAAACATTTATTAAGAAGGCACTATGTAAGAGGTGCTGAGCTCTGTCCTAACTATTCAAAGGCAAAAACAAAAGGCTCTGCCCTCAAGGAGCTTTGTCTTCTACTGAGAAGACTCAACTTGTACAAATACGAGTAAACACAGAGGGTCAACAAAGTAGTTTCCAGAGGCAGAGTACTAAGAAATGGGAAATCAAGGAAGACTGAGCCTTCTTTGGAGGAAGTGAGGGACTCTAAGAGATGGAGATAAGAAAGGAGAACAGTCCAGACAGAGAAGATCCCATGTGAGCAATGGTATATGGGCAAGAGAGAGAATGCTGTGTGTTGGGTAGGCCCATAGGACAGCAACAGACAACACATTAAGGGGAGGAATATAAAATAAGACAGGGGCAGCTAGGCGGTATAGTGGAAAGAGTGCCAGGCTTGGAGTCAGGAAGACCTGAGTTCAAATTTGGCCTCGAATACTTACTAAGCTGGGTGACCCTGGCAAGTCACTTAACCGTATTTGTCTGTTTCCTCATCTGTAAAATGAACTAAAGGAGGAAATGGCAAACTTATGCAGCATCTCTGCCAAAAAAGCCCAAAATGGGGTCCTGAAGAGTTGGACAAGACTGAAATGACTGAACAATAACAAGAAAATGAAACACAACTAGAATGATGGGTAGAAATCAGATGGTAGGGGTGGCTAGGTGGCACAGTGAATACAGCACCAGCCCTGGAGTCAAGAGGACCTGAGTTCAAATCTGGACTCAGACATTTAAGACAAAACTAGCCATGCGACCTTGGGCAAGTCACTTAACCCCAATTGTCCTGCCTTCCCACCTCCAAAAAAAAGAAGAAATGAGATGATGGAGTGCCTTAAATACCAGGCTAGGGATTTTAAATTTTAAAAGGCCAGAGGGAGTCCCTGAAGATTTTTGAGTAAAGGAATGAAATGTTCAGATCTGTGTTTTAGGAGTTGTGTGGAAGATGGGGGGTGGGAGTGGGGAGAAAACCTGAAAAAAGGAAGACCAATTAGGACAGTATTGCAATAATCTGTGTGAAAGGTGATAGAGGCCTGAACTGGGACAGGGCTGTGCGAGTAGAGAGGAGACGAGTGAGACTTATTCTGGAGGTCAAGTAGACATAAGGTTTGGCCACTGATTGTGTATATGGTTTGGCATTCCAAGCATTCCACCATCTGGATTCCATCCGTCTCTTTAGATTCCAACCGGTTCCAACTTCTATTTCCTACACTGCATCCTCACCCTTCTCCCACCTGAACCTTAGACTCTGACCATAGAACCACACCAAACTCTCACAGGTGGGATTTTACTTTACTCGCCTGTATCAAAGCCTCCATGTCACTTCTAAGCAGTTTCCAAGCCTTGTAGTGGTTTGTGTGCTATCTCCCCCAATTTTTAGCACCCCTTTATGTGTTATATTCAGGCCATTGTATTGTAAACTGCTTAAGAACAGGGACCATCTTGCCTGCTTGTATTTATTTATATACCCAGCATTTAGCATAGCGCCTGGAACATAGGAAGAGCTTACTGACTGCCTTATCATTCCTTCACACAACACAGGAGAGAGAGGGGTGAACTGAGAATGATTGAGCCCCCGTGATGCTACCAGAATAGATATTACTGTGACCATTTTACAGATGACAAAGCTGAGGCCAAGAGACATTAAGTGATTTCTCCAAGGTCACACAGCCAATAAGTACCAAAAGTGGGACTTAAGTCCAAGTCATAGTATTTAGGGTTTCAAAGGAACCTTGAAGATCATCTAGGCAAATTCTCTCATTTTAAAGATGCTTCAGATGAAGGAGCTGAGAGATTTTTGCTTACCAGTCTAGGACTTAACATTATTCCAATCTTACTGGAGAAAATAAAATTAAACTCCAAAGAAGCGTTGTTGTTTTTTCTATTCAACATTATTGAAAGAAAGCCATTGTCTTTGATGTTCTGCTAAAAACAAAAACAAAAGGAAAACAAACAAAAAGAAACAACTTTAAGATGGTCTTTTTAGTCAGTGTCCTCATCTTCAAAGGCTGCTACAGAGAGGATGGAGAAGAGAAGATGCCGCCACCAGCTGGGAGATCTGAAACAGCATGAAAGAAGAATGTCGGGATGCCATCCTTTGTCTTTGTGACCTAAAGCAATTCATTATACCTTTTTGTGAGGCCTTGTTTCCTCTTCAACATAGTAAAGGGATGTTACTGTACTCTAAGACCCCTTTGAACTCTAGGATTTCTATGCCTCAGGTGCTGAAATAGAAACTACTGCACCTTTGAGAAAAGAGTGACAGCATGGTACCATGAACTGTGGAGAGGATTTAGGGTCAGGAGAGACGTGGGTTTAAATTCTACTTCTGATATTTAGTATCTATCCAATGCAGGGCAAGTCAACATTAACTTCTCGTGAACACTTTCATCAGAAAGTGCTTTGGTAAACTTTACAATGCTCCAGGTATATTTCACTTCGTGTTGACTGTTTGGGAGAGCCAAGAGAATTATGAAACTGCCTGTAGTACTGAGAGTTTAAGTGACATGCCCAGGGTCACAGAGCCAATAGGTGTCAGAGGTAAGACTTGAACTCAGGTTTTCCTGTATCTCCGGCAGCCAGGTGGCACAGAGGATAGAGTATCAGGCCTGGAGTCAGGAAGAGCTGAGTTCATATGTGACCTCAGAGATGTACCCGCTGTGACACCCTGAGCAAGTCACTTACTTCTATTTGCTTCAGTTCCTCACCTGTAAAATGAGCTGGAGAAGGAAATGTCAAACCTCTCCAATATCTTTGCCAACAAAACCCCAAATGGGGTCAGGAAGAGTCTGGCATAAATGAAACATCTCAACAACAATTTCCTATCTCAGAGCCCCCAGGCAACTCTCCTGCCCTAGTAAGACTTCAGAGCCTGAGTTCTGAGTTTTTAGATTCTATAAAGGAAAAAGAAAGATGCCACTTCCCAAAAGGCAGAACTCAGAGCAAATGGGGAAAATTGAAAAGAAGTAGCTTCAGTTGTGCTATAAGGAGAAAATCCCTATCAATCAGAATTATCCTAAAATGAAATAAGATAGCAGGTTCTCCCTCATTTTAGGTGTTTAAGCAAAGGCTGGATGACCACCTATCCGGTATATTGCAGATGAAATCTCTGGGATTTCTTCCAACTCCGAAATTCTGAGATTCTGTAAATGAACTGAAAAAAAAAGTTGTGGGGCAGGTAGGTGGTGCAGTGAATAGAGCACTCACCCTGGAGTCAGAAGAACCTGAGTTCAAATCCAGCCTCAGACACTTGACCCACTAACTGGGTGACCTTGGGCAAGTCACTTAACCCCAATTGCCCTGCCTTCTCCCCTCCAAAAAAAAAGGTTGGGTGTGTTGGGGAGTGCCACCAACAACTGGTCCAGGTGCCACCAAATGACATCCCTGACACAGTTTGCCCATCCCTGACCTGTAAAACTATGGACCAATTCTTTTCCCTGATCCCTTAATTACCATAATTCCCACAGAGACCCAGGTGGATATTCCCTCAAAATGAACACCCCATCACGGTTTTATCTCTGTTTTCCAAATAAAACACCAAGTCCTCATAAAATAAAAATCCTGAAAATATGCACCCACCTATTGTGAGGCAGGAGTACAATTATGATGATGTAACTGATGGTGATCATTACTCTGAGCCTCTCACAAGCAATCCCGTCTGACCAATTACTGCAGGCAGTCTACTCCTGCCTATGCACCATCCAAGGAACTTATAAAGTGGGCTTTGAAACCCGCCTCCGTGCAGCAGCTAGCGGCAGCCCATGGAGAGAGTGGCGCTTGCAGGACTGGCTCAGGGTGGAAGCTCTTTGGTGCAGCCCGAAGGACATGTGGGGTTTCTGATTGTTTCCTTCCCCACACGGGGCGTGCTCAGTAATTGGAAAATGCTGCCCAGGCAGAAAGTATCTCTTGTTCAATAAACTGTGCCCTCTGAAGAAGTACAAGTATTACCAGAGGAGAAAAGCTTTCTTTTGTTATCTCAAATGTTCTAGAACTGTGTAAAATTGTTTAGAGGTTACAGCAGCGGGCTCTGCTTTTACAGTTCATTTAACTAGGCAATTAGACGTTACAATAGATATGGAAGATTTAAAATTAGATATGCTTATCTTCAGTCTGTGGGTCAGTACTTTTAACTTGAAAGCAAATGAACATTTTGCTGCTTCCTCCTCCCCCTTTCATCCTTTCCCCCACCACACCCCTCAGAAAGAAGAAACAAACGGAGGGCATTTATCTTAACTCAGCAATTTTCAGATTTCCATCAGATGGTGGAAGCAAAAAGATAAGCTGGAAGATTTAAAATGAAAGTGTTACAGCCTCGGCGTTGCATGATAACATGGCTAATAATGCACTTTGTAAATGTAGGAAGGAAAATTATGTATGAATACCAAATTTCCATGATAGGAAGGTGAACAGCCTGTCTAACGACTCCAAATTCAATGCTGGAAATCACATCACCCTGAACAGGTATACAGTATTATATTTCGATTGAGAAAGGAATGTAATGTGAATGTATCCGCCAACGAGGTAGCAAAGGAATATTGCATCTTTAATAGGATTTTTGATTCAAATGTGCTGAGCCAAACTATTTAAAATTGCATTTGAATAGTAAACAGATAACATCATCGGGTTTTTTTTAAATCCTCATACTCGCGCCATATCAATACACAGCCTGCAAAATAAAGATGGGAATAAGGAGTATCAGCTCCGAATAGAAAATAAAATGAGATATGACGTCTGAACCAGGAGGCCTTCTTTGGGACACAGAAAAAAACAGAGCAAGGTCAACTTGATGCCTTTGTGAGGATAGCCCAGAAAAGGTCTCACGATCAGCATGTCTCCTGTTATCACAGTATATTTCCAGCAGGAGTTTTATTCAGATTTTCATTGTTCTTCCTCTGTCAAATCGTATTAATTTTCTTTCATGTTTTGTATTATTGTTTGTTTAAATCTGCAACTATAGGCAAGAAGAGGTCAGGGGATTGAAATCCGGAGGTGGTGCCACTGATCCAGAAGCCATTAAAATCAATGAATCCCTAAAAGCACCTGGGCAGCTATGCTGAACAAACCTCAGCTATCGAAGTCGTGGGAAATTTGTCAGTCCCTGTAAGTGTTTTGTGGGCAGATAGGTGGTGCAGTGGATGAGGACCTGAGTTCAAATTTGACCTCTGCCACTTACTAGCTGTGTGACCTTGGGCAAATCACTTAACCCCAACTGCCTTGCAAAAAATAAAAAAAAAAAATAGGTGAATTTTCTAGATAGCTGAAGGGTTAACTCTACATGATGGTTTTTTTTCCTTTTAATTGACTTGATATATGTTCTTCTAAAGAGCACTATACAATTAATTCCCCGCCTCCTTAGACTGTACTGGCATCGTTTAATCTTTGATTCACAATCCAAGGCCATGATGACAAACCTTAATTATGAAATTCTATAGTGTCTCAATGATGTGGAAGATGGAGCCAAATGCATACTGACATAAGCAGAAGTTCTATAGATTACACACTGCTGTGGAGCAGAGAGTAGAGTCAATAGAGGTCTGGGTTTGAAACCCACATCTGAAACTCTAGCTGTGTGACTATAGGTAAGACAAGACCCACGAGCCTTAGTTCCTCCTTCTGGAAAATGGGAACAATAAGACCGGTGCTGCCTAACCTCACAGAATTGCTGTACAGATTAGATAATATATAGTATATATAAAGTATTTGGGGAGTCTTAAAAGGTTACGTGAATATTATTATTTTTATTATAGTACAGTCATAATAAGAAGCGATTTAAAGTTTATACTCTTAAAAAGCAAAGCCAAAAGCAAAACTATATGTCATGGCAAAAAAAAATCAAATATAGGCTAATGTTATAGGAGAGCACAATGAGCAGACAAACCATTCAACAAGGGCATTTCTACGGGTGACCATAATACTTATGTTTGGTCTAAAGCATTCTTCTTTATTGGAAGTATCTGTGATCACGACCTTATATTTCATAAATTTACAACCCAAGGTCAAACAACATATTCACATAATTGCAGCTGCAGTGAAGGTGGAGCAATGTGTGATTATTTGTTGCAAAAAAGAAAAAAAAGAGCTTAATTCACCAATTTCCTCATTGGTGCTCCCTATTGTAGAAATCAGCCTTTGTTCAGTATTTTTTTCTAAGTATATACATGGTCTAAATATAGCTACTCAATAGAATTTGTACAAATACCATGAATTGAAGGATTGTTGGGATGGGAGGGAGGAAGGAATCAAGGACCAGCAAAGGAGAGAAGTAAATTATTGCTGATGGTTTCTCAGATACAATGGCAAGATATTTCTGAGCACAGGTTCTCAGTTCCATCATATTTGACAGAAAAGAGCAAGTTCTTGGCTTCTTTCACTACTTCAACTTTTCCAATACATCAATCCTACCAACTCTATCTCCTTCCTAAATGCTTCTGGATATCTAAACTCCCTGCTCAGAACCTGCCATGTCTCCCCATGGACTATCAAATATAGCATTAATTTTTCAGCATGAAATTCAACGCCCTCTACAGTCTGGTTTCATTTTACCTCATTTCCCTCTAATTTTCTCTTTCCTATCTTATACTTCAGGAATACCAGGTTATTTGCTTCTTCAACATTTACTATATTTTCCTTCATTCATTCCTTTGCAAATATCTTCCCCTAGGTTAGAAATGCCATTCACCCCAGTCCATCTCCACCAGATGAAATTCTTCCCTTCCTACAATGTCCAGCACAAATGTCACCTATTTGTTGAAGCTATCCCAGATCCCCATTACTACCACCATTATCCAAAAGTGATTTCTTCCTCACCTGATGACTTTACAGATCTCTTTGGATCTGTATTATACTTACCACACTTTACTTTCACTATATTTCTGTGGGTATATATCACCTCTAGTAGACAACAAGCTCCTTGTCATCAATGTATTATTATGAAATAATATTTGTAAAGCACATAGCATCAGTCAATAAAATTTATTGAATCCCTACAGTGCCAGGCACTGTGCAAAGCCATGGGGATATCAAGAAAAAAAAGAGAGACAAAAGACAGTCCCTGACCTCTTTAAGGAACTTATAATGGGGAAGACAACCTACACTGACATACACACACACACACACACACACACACACACACACACACATGCCATAAACAAGATAAATAAGAAATAATTAACAGAGGGAAAGCACTAGAATTAAAAGGGGTTGGGGAAAGCTTCCTGTAGGAGTTAGGATTTTAGTTAAGACTTAAGGGAAGGGAGGGAGATCAACAGTAGGACTAGAGGAGGGAGAACATTCCAGGCACGGGGGACATCCAGCAAGACAGAAAGTCCAGAGCTAAGAGATGGAGTGTCTTCTTCATGGACCAGCCAGAAGGCCTATGTTACTGGATCAGAGTACGTGTCCAGGAATGAGGTATAAGAAGACTGGAAAGAGGGGAGGAGGCTAGTTTATGAAGGGCTTTGAATGCCAGACACTGGATATTTTTTTATTTTATCCTGGAGCCAATTGTAAGCCACTAGAGTTTATTGAGTGGGGGAAAGGAGTATGAAATGATCCAAGTTGCATTTTAGGAAAGTCTATTTAGTGATTGAATGAAGGAGAGATTAGAATGGGGACAGACTTGAGGCAGGCAGACCTACCTTTGTCTTTCGTTGTTTTGGCCATTGTCTAGGCATAAGAGTCTGCCCTAGAGTGAAGGCAGCGTTAGAGGAGAGAAGCAGGCATAGGTTTTTGGTTTTTTTGGTTGACAGGAAAGGGACTAGGGTTTTGCAAAGTTGAAAACAGCAGGCCTTGGCAATGGGGGGAGAGAAATAGTAAGGAATTCAATATGACTCCTAGGTTATGAGCCTAAGGGACTGGGAGAAGAGTTATGACCTCTTGTTGTTGTCATAGTTGTTGTTTGTCCTTCTTTCTCCAAGAAGATCATGACATCAGGCAGGTGATGTCATAACATGCAAATGAACTGGATTTAAGGGAGAGAGAACTGTGCAACATCACCAGCCTCACTTTCTCCTTCAAAGCCCTCTGGGTCCAATGGCAAAATATAGATCTGAATTACTGGAGATGGCCCTGGATGCAGTGGAAGACCCTGGCCTTTTTAAGCTAAGGTCTTTAACAAATCTCAGGTTGACAGAGGCAATACCCATTCAGTGATTAAAGCTAGATAAGAAATGAGGCTGAGAACCACCTCTTTTACCTAGTCAAAAAGTAAATAAAGACATCTGGGAGGGGAAGACCCTCTGGGTTTCTGGCCAAAACAGAAACAATTGCCATTTGCATTTGCTCTGAGCCAATCAAGTCCCAAACAATGACCAGTGGGCTTGGCCTACTGTTGGCCAATCAATAAGAGCCAGAGTGATTTGGGTTTAAGCCTTAAACTTTAAGGTATCATCCTTAAGAAATAAATCTAGCCTCTAAACCCCAAGATATCTTGTAAGGTTTCAGCATTCAAAATTTACATTCCTTTGGGCAGAGCACTCACAGGTAGGGGTTACTCTCTACTATAATATGAAAGGGGGGGAGGGATGGTTTAGGGGGAAAGATACAGATTCCAATCTGGATATAATGAGTTTAAGATATCTACTGGACATCTAGTTCCTGATATTTGAAAAGTAGTTGGAGATGGAAGACTGGAAGTCAGCAAGATAGTAGATTTGAGAATCATCAGCATAGAGACAGTAACTAAATGCATGGGAACTAATGATATTGCCAAGTAAAGCAAAATAGAGGGAGAAGAGAATAGGGCCCAGGACAATAGCCTGAGGGATGCCTATGGTTAAAGCAAAATCTGGAAAAGGATCCAGCAAAGGAGACAAAGAAAGAGTGTTCAGATAGGTAAGAGGAAGACCAGAAGAGAACACCTAAGGAGAAGAGAGTTTCAGGGAGAAGAGTGACCAACAGTGAAAAAGGCTGCAGAGAGGTCAAGGAGAATAAGAATTGATAAAGAGCCATTGGATTTAGGAATGAAGAGATCATTAGCAACTTCAGAGAGAACAGTTTCGTGAAATGATAGGGTTGGAACTAGATTGTAAGAGGTTAAGAATAATAACAGGAGAGAAAATGGAGGTACCTATTGTAAATGGATTTTTCTAGGAGTTTAGCTACAAAAGGGATGGGAGAGTCAAGTAAAGGTTTTTCTGGATAGGGGAGACATGAGCATGTTTGTAGACAGTAGGAAATGAGCCAGTAGAGAGGGAGAGATTGAAAATAAGTGAAAGAGTAGGGATGACAAAAAGATAATCCTCTGGAGGAGATGGGATGGAATGGGATTGCTTGAACAGGTGGAGGGATTAGCCTTGGTAAGGAATAAGGACATCATGTAAGACAAGGGTAAAGGAAGAGATAGTGGCAGAATGTACATGAGTGATAGGAGAAGAGGAAGAGGAGAAAAGAGAGATAATGACTTCATTTTAAAAAAAATTTAAAAATAAAATATGAGGCAATTCTCAGCTAAAAGAGTAGGTAGAGGGAGAGCTATGAGAGGTTTGAGAAAGTATAAAAAAGTTTAGAAGAGCCACTGTGGAAAGTGGGATGGTGAGTTGATAAGGGTCATACAAATAGGATTGCCTAGCATCAATAAGGGCCCAATTCAGGTTGGGTAACAAAAATTTGTAGTGAGCCCAGTCAGAATGATTATGTGACTTTTTCCATTTTCATTCAACAGCATACATGTAGGAGCAAAGGCAACAAATGGTGAGAGTAACCTAAGGCTTAGAATTATGAGAGCAAAATCAGAGATATGATAAGGGAGCAAGGGATTCAAGAGAGAAGGACAATGTAGGGTTGAATTGGTTCACCAAGGAGTAAATGCAGAAAAGAGGACGGAGTAACTAATGCAAGGGAGATGGCTTGGGAGAAAATTAAAAGGTCAAGGGATTGGAGGACATAGTGAAGAGGGTGAGAAAAGCTGGGTGTTTGAGGGACCCCAAAGAATCCCTGGAGGGTTCTAGTCTGGAAAGAATTCTCTGGACTCAAGCAATCTTGTAAATCAGGAGTGTAAAAGTTTATTGTTATGCTTTACAGCAGGCAGGAGGTCTTATGGAATCTGCAAATTTAGAGGAGTCAGGGGTATAGATTATAAAGCCATAAAATTGTAAATCAGGTATCAATTATGCTAACTAGGTGAGTAAGGGTGGGATTAGGGAGGAGTTAAGGAGTGGTCAGTGCTTAAAGGGACATGCACTTTTCATATCTACTGCACAGGCGTATTGCCCATAAATCACTGGGAAATGGCCCCCAGGGGAGCTGCATAGAGGTGTGTTTTTAGGCTTGAAACATCACTGGGTCACTTTATGGTCAGAGCTGACTGAAGAGTGTCCAGTCTGTTAACCCATCAATGTCCTGTTTGACAAGATGGATGTTGGGAAGCTAGACTAATTGGGGATTCAGGATGTGCCTAATTGGTGAGGAGTTAGCTTACTGATGGTACATTGAAGAATTCATAGGTGCAGCTGGCCATTAGAATAAGGGAGCTATACATTTCTCTAAGCCAAAGTGATTGTTTAGATGGTTTAGTGAAGGATTCATAGATATAGCGTGTTATTTGTACCAAGCAGGGATAAACAGTTCATGAATTATAGCTAGGCAGAGTGCTGGCCTAGTGAAGAGGCAGAGTTAATGCTTTTAGGCTGGGGGAAGTGTGATTTTACAACCTGATTTCACAAGGTGATATTACAAACATAGGTACCCAAACACAAGTATGATTTTACAAACTGAAGTTACAACTGGATGTTACAAACATAGGCACCCTAACACCCCATCAATTGTATGGATAAAGAGTAGGGTTACATATAAAGGAAGGCAGAAGGAGAAGTGAAAAGTCAATATATTATGGCTGCACAAGGAGATGTCAGAATTCTTGAATATGAAGGTGGTACATATGTGAGTAATGGCAACATTAAGGGTATGACCATCTTTGTGTGTGGCTGAGGTGCGGTGAAGGTGTAACTTGAAAACAAATAGGTTAAGAAATTGAATGATTAGAGTATTTGGGGGAAATTCAGTTTGTATGTTGAAGTCCTCTAGTATGAAAGCAAGAGTTGGAGAGGAAAGAAAAATTGTAAACCAATTATCAAATTCATAGAGGAAGGAAGAAAAATAACCTTGGGGTTTTTTAGACAACAGCAACCAGGCTTTTGACTGGGTAGATATGAATAATGTGAACCTCAAAGTAAAAGAGATTACTGAGTGAGAGAAGAAGGGGAAGAATCTGGAAGTGGCAATGGGGAGCAAGGAGTATTCCAACTCTATCACCTTAACCAGAGAGCCAAGGAGAGTAAGTGGAAGTGTTGACAGTACTAGGAAGAGTAACCAGGGAGACTGTGTCACCAGGAGAAATTCAGTTTCCAAAAAGAGCTAGTAGAAGGAAGAAGTAGGAGCAGAATACATTTAAGATGAAGGGAAATGTGTTGCCTATGGAATAGGCAATTCCGTAGTGGAAGGGCTGGTTGGAGTTAGAATGAAACTTTGGGGTAGAAGGAGTGAGGGGGCTAGGAATGAGGAAAAAGGGTAGTTGGGGGATGAGGAATGAGTTTTACATGATGATCTTCAGGAGTTCTGAGTAACTGGGATATAACAGAAATGACTAAGTGTAGGAATATTCATCACTGAATGGAGAGCACAACTCACTCCTCCAACCTCAAAGGGCACAGCAGGAGACAGGAGGTCTGAAGTCAAAGGGAAGGTGGCTCTTCTTTGCATTGGAGCTTCTCCACATCCTATTCTGGAGACTGGGGTAGAAGCAAGAGGAAGCAGATGCCTTATGTTGATACAGATGGAAGTGTTTGCTTTGGGCAGATGGGAGATGACCAGCCTGGCACTGAGCAACCTTGCCTCAGGGGACATACTGAACTCAGCAGAAAATCGAAACATCAAGGAGCCAATGCACACAAAGAATAGTATGGTGCCTGGCATGTAGCAAGCATTTAATATATGCCTGTTTCTTTCCTTCTTTATTTGCTTTTGTATGCCTGACAGCACCTAATATGAGGCAATGTACATAGTAAGTTATTAAACCTTTTATTAAATAAAATTGAAGACCTCTGAAAAGAAGGAAACCTCCACGGTTATCTGAACTATTCTACAGGGAATCAAATCCCTTTCAAAAATCATCAGTCTGCCTTTTTCCTTTAAATTCTAAAGAGAAGAGTTGGAAACCACACTTGGTTTCAGATACCAGCATCTCACCACCTTTATAATCTGGAAATTCTCTCAAATATCAAAATCCTCCCTGCTCCATGTTAAGTTCATTCTTTCATAGCCTCCTCAGAAGGGAAATGAAGAAAAAGCTACCACCTTTAACTGGATAATCATCCATCTATCATGTAGATTCATATAAGAAAGGATAGATAACAATATCAAACACAGAAAAATCATAGAATTTTAAGACTTGAGAGGACCTTAGAGGTAATTTTACAACTCAGAAATTTTACAGAAGAACCTGAGAGTCAGAGAGGTTAAGTGATTTGTCCAAGCCATGCAAAGGGTCAAAGACAAAATTCACACCTAAGTCCTTTCATTCCTAGTCTGGATCACTTTGTACTATAGTTATGCAGGTTGGCCACCAGCATTTATTAAGAACTCATTATTTGCTAGGCACTATGCTAAGGTACTGGGGATACATAAATACAAGAGAAAAAAAAGATAGTCTCTGTCCTCAAGGAGCTGATATTCTAATGGAAGAAGATAATGCACAAAGGGAAATGAAAATACGGAGAGAGATGAAGGTACCCAGACATAGATTTTTGACATCTGGAAGTCAGCCCCATTGAGAGCTCCCACCAAGAGTCACCCTCTCTGCCACCTGGCTTCATGAAAGGCTAAGAAATAAATAGATTGGAGCCCTCTTCCCAAGTTGAAGCCCTCAAACAACAAAAGAGGAAGAGTTCAGTTACAGCTCTCAAGGAAAATCTTATTGTATCTTTGGACCCCTTCCAAGTCATTCCTGTCTCAAACTCCCATTCATGCAGTCTGATTCTCAATGTGTTTCAGACTCAGTTTACCTTGATGAAGCCCTTGGAGCTCCTCAAACACCCACAAAGAAGAAATTCATTAGAAAATAATAAATTCATTGAGGCATACCAGTGAAACTTTCAGGTTTTGACATGTTTTTTTCAAAATGGCAGAACTTTTGGGGAAAAATTGTTTCTTCATCTGTTTGCTTGTTTTGAATCAGTGAATGTTGGCTTGCTTCAAGTTTCCTCATAATATTCAAATTCTCCCTTAGACTGGAAACTTCAAGAAGACAGGGTTTGTGTTTACTGAATGTGCTACACCTGCAAAAGTAAGTGCTAAATATTTAATAATAGTCTTCTAGTTCTAAATTAAGCTAATGTGATTGACATTCTAACCAGCATATACTGAAGAAAAAAAATTTGACTTTTAAATTGCATTTCTCTTTTTCCCTTTTATAAAGTTCTAAAAATGCAATGAAGTATAAATCACTTATAAAAATGCTATCTGTCCTTATCCAAATAACATGAAAACAAAGTATTTTTCTTTCTTTATCACTTCTCATGTTAGCTCCTGTGGAGAAGCACAATGTCAGAGGCAGCAAGGACAAGGAAGAATCACTGGATCTGAATTTAGAGGACCCACATTTAAATCTCATTTGGGTTACTTAGTATAGGACCCCTTGCCAAGTCATTTTAACCTCTGCAGCCCTTGATTTTCTCACCTGAAAAATGAATTGGGGAGAGGAGAGGGTAAGTTACAGGATATCTAAGACTTCTTTTAGCTTTACTTCTGTAGATGAATGAAATTCTCTCTACAAATAGAGCTCAATAGCTTCTCTGCAACTCACAGTCTTAAAGAGCTGCACTAAAAAGTGAAGTAACTTACCCAAGGTCACACAGGCCCAGCAGGAGTCAGGGGAGGATCCTGAACCAAGGTCTCCTGTCTATGAAGTTGGCTCTTTATCTACTCTGCCATGATGCCTCTCTCTAATTCCATGACCTATGATTATTAACATAGGACTTACTTGTACATCCTTATTCACTTCCTTCCTTCTCTTATTTTTTTTTCAACAGCCTATTACATTCCTTCCATTTCATTTTTTTTTGAAGAATGTTTATATTAACATCCTGGTGAGTAAGGAGAGGCAGTATGACATACTAGAAGGAGGAGTGCCTTAGAACAAGGAAGATATGGATTTAAGACCTCCCCCTGATACATACTGGCTATGTGACCATGGACAGATCATTTAATTACTAAGCGTCCAAATGACTCTCTAATGAGTTGTTCAACTGCATTCATGAAAGGAGTTTGCATACCAAGAGTTCAGTGTACAGGATCAAAACAAAATGATAACAGCAGCTCACTTTTATTTAAATACTATTTTAAGGTTTGCTAAGCATCTTATATACCTTATCAGTCAGTCAATCAATCAATCCAAGCATTTATCTGCTCTTACTATGTGTCAGGCACTGTGCTAAATCTTGAGATGGCAAAAAAAAAAAAGAGGCAATAAACAAAAAAAAAAAAGAGAGGCAATAAACAAAAACTCCCTTTCCTCAAGGAACTTATAACACTAATGGAATAAATGATACATATATGAGTAAGTACTTATAAGATACACTCAGAGTACAAGGAAGGTCATCTTGGTGAGGAAGGCTATGGCAATAGGAAGGCTTCCTGGAGAAGACAGAATCTGAACTAAGTCAGGAAGGAAAGAATTTTGAGGTGAAAATATGAAAGAAGCATGAGAGATAATTAGTGCAAAATCACAGAGATGGGAGATGTCTTACGTGCAAAGCAATGCCCAATGTGGCTGGATTGTAGAATTCACAGGAGGGAGCAATGAGTAAGAAGATATGAAAGGGACCAGGCTGGGAAGAGAGTTAAATGCCAAGCAAGGATTTGCTCTCACTTGCTTCTCATAGCAATCCTGTGACATAGGTCTTATAATTTTTGTTCTCATTTTACAGCTAAGAAAATTAAGGCTGAGAGAAATGAAGCAGCTTTCTCGGGCCAATCAGATTGTAAATGATAGACGTGGTATTCAAACCCAGGTCATCCTGAGTCCAAGTCCAGCATGCTATCCATTGCCCTACGCTGTCTCTCAGTTAAACATAACATCATTGAGTACGCTGTCATGTTGAAAATTAAACATTTCAGTAGAAGTAAATGGTAAAGGATATGGAAAAAATAAGACCCTTTTGGAGGGGATATTAGGCATTTACTCCTCAGGCTTAAGGAAAGCCTTGAAAAATTCAGGCAATTCTTCATTCACAAGGGCTAGGAATAGATTCATTCTGTGCTTACCTACTAGGGTTAAGTTTCTAAATTAAACTTTCATGAAGGATCAAGCTTGAAATTCTGAACCAGTACACAATGCTTATAAATACACCGCACTGTTACCACCCTGTTATTATAAATAATACATGTAATGTTGATTAAAATTTTGATGTAAATTTCTAAAAAACTTTATTAAAGTTGCAAAATAACTGACAGAGATTGTTTACAATTCTGTGACAACTTAATTAATCAATGGTTGTCTCCTCCAGAAGAGAAACTTGAAATGTGGATTCTCCTCTTTATTTTTATCCCTGAAGAATGAGTTACAAAACCCCAAATTATCTTCCTTTCAAAACAGTCTGAGTATTAATTGTGAGGCATGACAACGCAGAGTGTTTGCCCAGACTCATAATTAATCTGGAAATTACAAATTGCCAACATTCTGCTGGTAAAGAAATGAAGTGATAACCAGAGAACATTTATTCGCGCTTCCATCTGCAAATGATCCTTCCTCCTTGAGGCGTTGAAAATTAGTTCCCATTTTCAGGTCCATAAACAAAGGGAGTTGTTACTAGAGATAAAAATTAAACACACAAGACACCACCAAGAAAATGGAAAAATACATTTCTATTGTTCACTGCTTATTTCAGGCCCCTGCATTTTGATGAGACATCCTTTTTTAATAAAAAAGACGTCCCCAAACAATGCTGAATGTAAATAGGGGCTAAACTAATATTTTAGACAGTCAGTTTTTTATAGCTCCATTATTACCCTTTTACAACCAGTTCCATTGTAAATGAAATACCGCTGCTGGACCGACAAGATGCTAGCTCTTTAGGGGAAATGTTTCCAATTGTGAGAATAGATTTTATTGCAGTATCTACTGCTAAGGGTCATTTGCCTTGACACCGATATTTGCATCCAGTTGAAATTTGCCCAAGCCTATGATCTTGAAGAAGGAGAACTGGAAATTATGAAAGGGAAGACTCTTCTCAATAGAATGTATTGACCCTCTCCCAAATCTGCTTAGCTTATGCTGCTATATCACAGCATTGTACTAGGGGAGGTAGGGCTGTGTTCTGGAAAGAGCACTGAATTGAGAGTCAGAGGACCTACATACATATACCTGATTGGCTACGTACTACCCGTGTGACCTTGGAAAAATGAAATCACCTCTCCCTGAGCTTCATTCCTTCAGATATGAGAGGTGAGAGGAAAATGATCTCTAGGGTCCCTTCCGACTGAATCTACAGGTTAGAGCAGCATGGGTGATGAAATAAGCATTTTGTCTTCAAGCCACAAGACCTAAGCTTGAGACTTAGTCGTATCATTTACTTGCTGTGGGACTCTGGCCAAGTCATCTCATTTCTTTGAGCCTCTTGGATCTTTAAATGTAAAATAGGGACAATGATATTTGAATTATCTGTCTCACAGGGTTAAAGATGCTGAGTAAACAGTCAAGTGCTATAAATGCCAGCCAGAAAAGTATGTAGGCATCAAAAGGTAAATGGCACAACCTTCACCCTATTTCTCCAGGTAAGTAAATCTGCTCTCTAACTCAAGTCAAAAGGACTGGGCTCAGTATTTTGCATTTCCTGAATGCCTTGGTGGTATAGTGGAAAAAGTATAGGAACTCAGGAGTCACCTGGGTTCAAATCCCAGCTCCAACATACCTTAATTCTCTGACCTGAGCAAGCCCTTTAATCTCTCTGATCATCAGTTTTCTTGCCACTAAAATGGGGATAATAACATTTATGCTCCTGATCTCAGAGTGCTTGTGAGCAAAATGAAATATAAACCTTAAATTGCTGTAGAAATGTGAGTTACTATTCATATTACACTGATGAACATTTCAAATTGTTATCTATCTAGAGAGGACATAGGGGGATAGAGGGAGGAATAGGAGGAATCAGGGAAAGGAAAGCAAATGGTTCAACTGACCAATTAATCACTAAATATTTATTAAGTACCTACCCTGTGCCAGATAATCTAGGTGCTAGGGAAACAACAACAAACAAAAAACAACAACCCTGTTACCAAAGGAGCTTATATTCTATTGAAGTAAGACATCTTAGATATGTGTGTGTGTGTGTGAAATAAATATATAAATACAAGTCAACTTTGAAGTGACCACATTAGCAACTGGAAGAGGGGGGGCAGAGATCAGGAAGAGCCTAATGATGGTGACACTTGACCTGAGCTTTGAATTCTAACAAGAAAAGATGAGAAGGGTGTACATTCCAAGCATAAGGCACAGCTTATCCAAAAATATATCTAAAGAAATAACTGAAAGCAGATTTTTTTTTAAATTCAGGTATAGCATTATGGAGAGGAAGGGGCAGCATATTAAATATAAGTAAAAAGATACAGTAAATGTATCCCTACCCTGAGGTTGGAAATAAAATAAGACTAACAAAGAAAAAAATATTTAATATTATACAGATATATATATATGTAAACTCAAATAAGATGAAACTAATAGGGATAAATGTAGTCTTGTACGTAGGCTAAAAAAATCAGCTTCACTAGGTAAGTGATGGCAAGGTGGCTGTATAGCAGTTTGAAAATGGAAGTTGTACTGGGCTGAAAACTAAATATGAGGTCACACCACAAAACACACAAACAACCTGATTTTGAGGCTATACTAAGTGAGACAGTTTACAACACAAGAGAGGGGCTGGCACCACTGAACTTTATCTTGATCAGAACCTATCTGAAGTATATCCAGTTCTAGGTGCCGAATTGATAAGTTGGATAATAATTAAAGGAACCCAATCTGAAGACTATTCCATATGAATATTTCTTGAATAAACAGGTTATGTTTAGCCTGAAGAAGAGAAGATTTAGAGGGCACATGAAAGCTGCCTTCCAGGACTTAAGGAAGCATGGTATGCTGAAGAGAACATTCCAGTTAGAGTCAGGAAGAGCTGAGTTCCAATCCTACTTCAGGCACAATATTGTGGTCCCCTGAGCAAATCATTTAACTTCTGCGTTTTAGTTTCTTCATCTGTAAAATGAGAGGGGTAGATCCAATGATCTCCAAGGACCCTTCCAGCTCTAAATGTAAGATCTGCTCTAGAAGATGATTTAGATTTGCTTTGCATGGCCCCAGAGAACAGAATTTAGGGCAATAGATGCAAGCTGCATTGAGGCACATTTACATTTGATGCAAAGAAAAGCTTTCCTTAGCAATAAGGGCTATCTCAAAATACAATCATTTACACCAAAAGGTAATGGATTCCCTCTCACTGGCAGTGACTGAATGACCACTTTTCAAATATATCGTAGTTGGAATTCTTGGTCAGATAAGGGCTCTGAGGCAATTTCTAATTTTGCAAATCTGTGATTCTAGGAAAACATGTTGCATGGATTATGGTATACATTTCGATCAAAGGTCCATTGAGTTAGTCCATTGGTACACATATCATATATAGGTACTTCAAATGGATAATGGGCTGGGCCTATTTGCTTTCTTAGTTAGTGCCTTTGCAATTCATTTTACTCTCTTCCATTATGGAGGCATCTTGAATGCTCATCTAGCCCCTTAAAATTCATAGAGTGTCTCCTGAGGCTGTTCATTCCATCAGGCAACTTAAATGAAAGTAGGACTATTCAGCCTCATCCAGGCTCCTTCAAAATAATTAATTTTGTGGTTGAAAAGTAAATATGAACTCCCACATCTTGATTTGATAAAATGATGGCAATAAAGAAAGTAGGTGTTTGTAGAAATAACCTAGTCTATTATTGTTAACAAATAACAAATTTCACAGGAATACATTTCAGTTAGATGATTTTAATAGCTCTAAGACAGGTTACCCACAGACTCTCATCCTAGGTTTAAAATCATTTTTACTATTCTGTTGCTTTTGGAAAATTTTAATTCAACTATAAGTTTTTAAGTATCTGCCGTCAAATGAAAGAAGATTAGTGGCCCATGGAATCACTTCAGAAACAATCACAGCATTACATGTGGAGTCAAAATATGCCAGAACTCTTAAGGTTGCTCAAGTATTCATTTCATGGAAAAATCAAGAACTCAACACCAAATAAATTTATGGTATACTAGAAATACAGATATCACGTGCAAAAAATAAAGGAAGAAGAGGAAGAAAAATGAAGAAGAAAGAAGAGAAGAAGAAGTAAAGAGAGAGAGAAAGAAAAAAGGGAAGGAAGGTTGGAAGGAAGGAAGAAAAGGAAGGAAGGAAGGAAGGAAGAAAGAGAGAGAGAAAGAAAGAAAGAAAGAAAGAAAGAAAGAAAGAAAGAAAGAAAGAAAGAAAGAAAACAAAAGTCACCAACTCCTACTATCAAGTTAAAAACACAGAATAAGTGCCCAGGACACATCTATTCAACACCTCCAAGACGAATTTTGCAGCAGAAACCATGCATCTAGGCCTGTGAAACTCATCCCAAGACAACTTAGGAGGTTGATAGGAAAGGTCTGTGACACAGAGGGGCTCAAAGAGCCACAGTAAGGGGATTGGATAACTGGTCAGAAAGAGATTACAGGTGACCCTTTGCTGATATAGGGTACAGCTGCAAATGACTGGCAACTCTATTGCCCTCTTGTAATTTGGGGTTGCAGTTCCTGGGCAGAGAGGAATGTTTGTGATCAGTCACAAGAGAGTAGGGGCCTGGTTACAGTCCCAAGGAACAGAGGCGTACTAGACCTTATGGCTGCAAAAGAGCAGGAGATTTTCCTGGGTAAAGACTAGAACACAGACTAAGAGAGCGGTGACCACACTTGTCAGATCATTCCACCTTGGAAGCACTGAAAATTTGCAGACCCCTAAAACTAGCTCTGAAAACAGAGGCATGAAAAAGCTTGAAACTCAAGATAATGCCTGCTTACTCCCAGGTGATTAGAGGCCAACTTTAACATAAAGTTCACAAATAAGAAATAGGCTGGAAAAAAAATGAGCAAACAACAACAAAATAAATTTGAACATAAAAAGCTAATACGTTGGTATGGAGGACCAAGACATACACTCAGAAAAGAAACAACAGTGTGAAAACAGCTATAAGCAAAACCTCAAAGAAAAATGCTAATTGAAGAGACAAGTGGTAGAGGAAAAATTAGGAAAAGAAATGAGAATGATGCAATATATTTTTTGAAAGAGAACAGTAATGGTTAACAAAAAATGAAGAAAAAAAGATCTTGAAACCAGAATTGACCTAATGGGGGAAAGAAGTACAAAAGCTCACTAAAGAAAATAATTCCTTGAAACTTAAAATTGGGTAAGCAGAATTTCTGTTTCTCATTCCATGAGATATCAAGAAACAATAAAACAAAGTAAAAAGAATGAAAAAAAAATAAGAAAATGTGAAATATGTCATTGTTAAAACAACTAACCTGGAAAATGGGTCAAGGAGAGCTAATATAAGAATTAATGGACTACCTGAAAACCATGATCAAAAAAAAAAAGAGCATAGACATCATATTTCAATAAATTATCAAGGAATAGAGAATTCTGGAAAGATGGCAAAATAAAGCAGGAAATTATCTGTCTCTCCCACATTCTCCCACAAATAATTTAAAATAATATCTCAAAGTGAACTTTAGAGTGACAGAAATAATCAAAAGTTGGGTTAAAGCAGGTGTCCAACCTAAAGCAACTTGGGAGGACAAGGAAAGACCTGATTGAAAATCTGGAAAATACCTCTGAATCAATAAACCACAAGCCTTGGGGGCAGCTGAGTTGTCTTAGAACCTTGCATTGCTGAGAAGAGGTAAGTCTATCAAAGTTAGTCATAACACAATGTGGTTGTCACTGTGTACCATGTTCTCCTGGTTCTGCTCACCTTACTCAGCCTCAGTTCATAAAAGTCTTTCCAAGTTTTTCTGAAGTCTGCCTGTTCATTGTTTCTTATAGCACAATAGTATTCCATTATATTCATATACTGCAACTTGTTCAGCCACTCTCCAGTTGACAGGCATCCCCTCAATTTCTAATTCTTTGCCACCACAAAAAAAGCTGCTATAAATATTTTTGTACATGTGGGTCATTTTCCCATTTTTATGATCTCTTTGGGATACAGACCTAGAAGTGGTATTGCTGGGTCATAGGGTATGCACACATTTATAGCCCCTTGGGTAAAGTTCCAAATTTCTCTCCAAAATTGTTATATCAGTTCACAACTCCACTAACAATGCATTAGTGTTCCAATTTTTCCACATCTTCTCCAGCATTTGTAATTTTCCTATTTTGTCATGTTAGCCAATTTGATAGGTGTAATGTGGTACCTACGAGTTGTTTTGATTTCCATTTCTCTAATCAATAGTGATTTGGAGCATTTTTTCATATGACTATGGATAGCTTCAGTTTCTTCATCTGAAACCTGCCTGTTCATATCCTTTAACCATTTATTAATTGGAGAAAAACAGCTACTTTTAAAGCTTCAAAGAAAATATATAAAATGGTTACAAACCCAAAAAGAGTCTTTGGGAGAGCTTAAAAAAAAAAGAAAAATTTTAAAAACTTAAAGAAGAGAGGTTGAGCAAAAAGAATAGGAATAATGCAAGAAAATCAAGAAAATTATGAAAAGAAAGTCAACCAATTGAGGGGGGGGGGGGAGATTGAAAAACTTGTGGAAGAAAATAACTCCTTAAAAATTAGAGTTAGGCAAGGGAAAGTAAATGACTTCATAAGACAACAAGAAATAATAAAAACAAAAAAGAATGAAAAAATAAAAGAAAATTTGAAATATTTCATTACAAACATAATTGACCTGGAAAACAGATTGAGAACAGACAAAATAAGAATTGTTGGACGACCTGAAATTACAATTTAAAAAAATTTAGATACTATACTACTATAAGAAATTATTAAAATTGCCCTGAAGTTTTAGAGCTAGTGAGTAAAATAGAAATTGAGAAGAATCCATCAATCACCACCTGAAAGAGATCCTAAGATGAAAACTCACAGGAACATTATAACTAAGTTTTGAAGATCCCAGGTGAATGAGAAGATACTACAAGCCACCAGAAGGAAACAATTTAAATAGTGTGGAGCTACAGTCAAGATAACACAAGAGTTAGCAGCTTCTACATCAAAAAGAAAAACTGAACTGCACAGAATAAAGATAAGACAACCCTGTCCTGAGACAATAAATGCGAACCAATGACAGTGTACACAACATATATATAGATATAGAAAAACACACACACACACACACACACACAATCACTTGGGTATGGAAACCTATTTTATCCAATAGGGAAATAAGAAGGGAAGGGGATAAGAGATATTGTGGGTGGTGAAAGAGAGGGTGGTGAAAGGGAGGCAGTAGCAAGAAGCAAAATAGACTTTTAAGGAGGGACAGGATAAAAAGAGAGAGAAAAGGATAAATGGGGAAATTGAAGTATAATTTTCTCACTTTAATTTTTGCTTTTTTGTGATGTGGCTAATATGGATATATGTTTTGCACAATTTCACATGTATAATTAATTGATATAATTTTGTTTTCCTTCTTAGTGAATGGCGGAAGAGTGAGAGGGAGGAAGAGAATTTGGAATCTAAAATTTAAAAAGAAAAAGTGTTATATATAAGTAAATATTTTTTAAAAGTTTCTTTCTAAGTACAGAAGAAAAATTGAAGGTCAAGAGAATTACAAAAGGAGTAGAAAGCATTGATCATGAAGCAGGAGGCTTAGTAAACCATAACAACCTAACCCAAGGGTAGGGAGACCCTCAGTGAGATCTTAACCTTTATGGAATGAAGATAAGACAACCCTGTCCTGAGACCATAAACAAACCAATGGCCCTGCACACAAAATTTAATGACAAAAAGAGCGGTAGCTTAATTACCCATGATTGCCAGGATGAAGTTCTTCAGATCATATGGTTTTAGCCAGATAATATTACAAATGCCAGCCAGACTCACTAGGTATTCTACCTCAGGGATGTGAGGCAGCCAGATTCACAGAAGCAATTACTAACTAGGGCTATAATCACACGGTGGGGCTATCAGGAGGTGACTCTTGTCTTTAGTCCCTCTGGTAATATGTATATTCCTGAATTTGATCTTGGGCTGCCTGGGCTGGAAGAGTTAATATTTCCCAAACAACTGGGGATTTGTAGGTATTTCCCATGCTCAGCTTCTCCTAATCAAATAGCACTGGTTTTGCTTCATCCCTTTAAATTGCACCCCTTCCCTCTAAAAACAAGAAAAGCTGATATTTATACAATGCTTAATGCATTATCAATAAGAGGTAGCTTAGTGTAGTGAGTAGAAGCTGATCTCCTGGTCAGGAAAAACTGGGTTCAATTTCTACTTCTGGCACATACATACTACCTGTGTTACCTAGGCAAGTCCTTTGATCTGTCAGGGAAGAAAGAAAGGAAAGAAGGAAGGAAGGAAGGAAGGATATTTATATTTTGGCCAGAAACTTGTCCCTTCCCAGATCAATTTTTTTTTAACTAGGTAAAGAGGACTTTCTCCATCTCATTTCTTATTAAGCCTTAATCACAGAATGGGCATTGCCTCAGTCAACCTGAGACCCGTTAAAGACCTTAGGTTGAAAAGGCCAACATTGTCCACCACGTCCTGGGCCACCTCTAGTTCTCCTGATCTATATCTGGTCACTGGACCCAAGTGGCTCTGGAGGAGAAAGTGAAGCTTTGCAACTTTGCACAGCCCTCCTTCACTTTAAATCTAATTCACTTGCACATCAGTATCATCTCCCTGATCTCATGGTCCTCTTCAAGAAGGAAGGACAAACAATTCTACTCAACACTTTAACACTATAAGCTGCAGAAAATGTGTTGACCCAAGTTGATAGGTGGAATTTCCCTTCTCTGAAGTTCCCTATAAGAACAAAATCACAGATTCAGTCCCTATCCCTATCCCTACACTATCAATCAACCAACAAGATACATAGAGGAAAAGAATTATAGTCCCTGCCTCAGAGATCTTATAGTATATAAGATGAAAAAACATTTACATACATAAGATAAAAAATATCTACCTATGAAAAAGAGCATATTCCAGGTATGGGTGGGGAGGTGGAAAATAGCTTTTGCCAAAAAAGGAAACAGTGTAGATGATTGAATGATTGAGTTACTAAATGATTGTTCTTTGTTCAAAACTTTGTGACCACTGTGGTCAAAACTATGTGGCCGTTTTAGTGATAAGCTGTTATGAATGCTGTATTTTGATATTCTGTGATAAGTTGTAATATGATGAATGCTGTACATTGATTTTCTATGAATGTTTTGCTCTGATTTGTTATTGAATAAATAGAGTGTTCACTATACTATGTAATCAGAACCTTGAAAAGCTGTTCACAGAAGCATTCTTCTGGAAAGCTTCTTGTGCTTGGCTTTACGTTATGGCCATTATTGGCTTTACAATGTGGGAAGATAGCAAAAAGTCTCCAGACCATAGAATGTATCAAAGGAAATTATGTGTATTACATCTAGATAGATAGACTGGAAGGAGTTTGCAAAGGTCTTTAAATGCCAATTGATCTTAGGAAGGGGGCCAATTGATCTTAGGCAATAAGGAGCAAGTAAGAATCTCCTGAGCACAGGAGTAATATAGCCAAGAATACATGAAGAACAGACTAGAGAGGGGAGAGAGCAATTATGTCATTTAATCACAATAATACTATCCCTGTTTTACAGAAAGGGAAACTTAAGGTACAGAAATTAACTGGCTTGTCCATGGTCACAGAGCTAGTACATGCCAGAAGCAGGATTTGAGTCCAGCTCTCTCCTGACTCCTGGTCTAACACATTTTCCATTACACCACACCCCTTCTCTAAGATCCAGATCTTGAACTGAAATCCTTTCTTGGCCTGGAGGAGCCATTCCAGGGGCCTTCTGTGCTCTCAGCTCATCTCATTGCCTCCTAGGGGCTGCTTGAAGCAGCCCATTATCCCAATGGCTGAACCTTCTTTCTGGTGGAAGCAATGACTGAGGACTGCCAGCAACCACAACCTCTCCTTCTCACCCTTCAGCCACACTATGATTATCACTTAATTCCTGAAACAGATACTTTAGCAGAACAGCTACAACCACCCTGGCTTTCCCAAAATTTCACTTGCATGAAGGTAGGGCTGAAATTTACCACCCCCAAGTAAGTGGGAGCCGTTTATCTGATGAAGTTTTCTGAGTTATTATCTGTTCCCTATTTTAGTTTTAACTAGAGAAAGCAGAATAATTAACTGAAGACGTTTTCCAGAAATAAATATGGTGACAAGATATTCAATGTCTTCTTTCTGACTCCTCTTTTCTTAACAATCACTATGGATTTAACTTTAACTTTCAGAGTCATAAAAACAATGATTTTTTTAAATGAGGTTTAAAATACTAGAGATTTATAGAACTTGTCCTTCCAGTACCTTTTTCCCATGCTGAAAGACAAAGAAAACATCAGTATTTTCTCCTTTTTGTTATGCACCTCACTTTCTCTTTGGGGGGATTTCTCTCCCAAGCTAGTTTTCATCTTTGTTCCTTTTTCCTATTGCCCTCAAGCCTTGCCAAAACCCAGTAGTAGAATACTCCTCTCTCTATGACCTCTGCTCCTCATCACATGCTGCTGGATGAAGGAAGTAGTGCCACTATGCTGATTGAGTCCACCACAAATTGATGTTCTTATTTCTACTGCACTCTCACTGCAACATGGCAATTCTTTTAATCCTCCCAAATTGATTCTTCATCCCTCTCTCCACAATGGTTGTTTGAACCCTTCTCTTCTCCCAGCAATATTTCTATTATATCCCTTACCCCCACCCTGTTAGCTGAAGCCTTTACATTATACTTTACTAAGAAGATGGAACTCATTAACTGAGTTCCCTCTTCTCTCTTCCTCATGTTAGTACTCCTCTTACTCTTCATTCCTAACCTGACATAATCTCTCACTATTTCCTCCTTTATCCCAGTCCCTACTGAAGAAATGACCTTTCTTCTCCCCAAGACTAAACTTTCTACATGTACCCTTAATTGCATTCCCCCTCCTTTTTCTCCAGCAGACTGCTTCACCTGTCATTCCCTCTCTCTCTCATTTGTCTTCAGTTTCTCCCTAGCTGCTTGATTCTATCCTAGTTGTCTACAAACACAACCCAAATCTCTCCACCCCCCAAAACCCTCACTGAATACTACCATCCCCACTAGCTACCTTCTTTAATATCTTCTCCCTTTCTCAGCTAAATGCCATGAAAAGGCCATCTGTATTTGACAGACCCACTTCCTCTCCTCTCACTTTACGAGTCACCAGCAATTTTAATTGTCAAATCTAGTGCCCTTTTCTTAGTTCTTCCCCAATTCTATTGATAGAACTACCAACCTTCCTTTCATTAAGTCTCATAACCTCATCATCAGTTACCAAACTTTTTTTCTGGCTGCACCAATATATTCCATATATCCCTGTACTCACATAGCCACCACCTACCACCCTAGATCAGACCAGCATCACCTCTCACCTGAACCTTTGCTAGAGTCTCCTAATTAATTTCCTTGACAATTCCTCCCCACAGTTGCTAAAGTGATTTTCCTGAAATGTGTGTCACTCCCTCATAGTAAACTCCAGAGGTTCCAACATTTAGCCTTTTGGATTAAATCTAAACCCTTCCATTGACATTTAAAGCTCTTCAAAACCTGGTCCCATCCAATCTCTTCATTTTCCCAGTATACAAGACACCACATGTCATGTCTTTGTGTCTTTACATCAGCTCCACTGATTCCTGGAATCCCTGGTTTCCTGCAAAGCTCAGCTTGCATTACCTACTGGAAGCTTTTTTCCTCAATCATTCCCACCCCACCTTCTAATCCCTTTTCTCCCAAGTATTCATTTTGCACCAATATGTGGACATATTGTCCCATTAAAATGTAAGCTGCTCAAGGATAGAGACTCTTTTGTCTTTCTCTCCCCAGCACTTACAGCACAATACCCATGTGCTTAATAAAAGCTTGCTGATTGATTAATAATGTACATTAGACGGTATTTGGTGTTGTTATTCTTAAGTATCGAACCAGTTGGAAAATCTGTTTGCGAAGTATACTTAAGGATTTTAGAGAAAACTACAAAACCTTAGACCTGAAAAGAAATGTAGAACTCTTCTAGTCAAATGCATTCATTTCACAGAGCTCAAACTGAGGTCCAGAAAATGAAAATGGCTAGGCCAAGTTTCAATAGCTAATTGATACCAGAGCCATGGTGACACAAAGATCTGATTTCTAATCAAATGTTCTTATTACTCTGAAAAAGCAAACAAATATCTGTTAAGAGGTGATTTGGTTTTACCTGAATCAAATATTTTTGAATGAAATATTTTCAGATCAAAATTAAAATACTGTGCAATAAGTGACCCTATGCTCTTTGGTCCATGTCTGTGCAGCAAATGGCTAATTGCTTTGTTCAGAAATACTTACAATTTCATATGCAGATTTTTATGATCCAGGAGCTCACTCTCTTTGGGTTTAACCTGCTATTTGCATAGGTTAATTTTAAATGGCAGCACAAATTTGGCTTGAAAAGATAATTATAATATTTCACCTCCTTTCATCTCAGGTTATATAAATGAGACTTTAATCTTTCCACAGTTCATATCATATTAATAAATGAAATAAAAAGATCTTGATTTATTGTATGCTGTCAATCATTTTATAGAAATGAACTAAAATAGGAAAAGTAGGTACAAGTCAGGGTTGAGTCCCATAATCACAGACTAAGAAGACTGTCAGCAGGTAAACAGACGGATAGAGAGCTAGACAAAGTTCTCACCAGATCATCCCTGGCACTGGTTTCAATCAGACTGTAGACTCCGCTGTCATTCCTCCAGTATCAAGAATATCTGCCAATGGAGTATAGAAATCCATCTTGCCCTACAAGAAAGTAAGGGGGAGGATGGGGGAGGACATAAGAGAGAACAGATTGGGGGAAGGGGTGTGTAATATGCTTGCTATATTGGGGTGGGAGGGAGGAGAGAGACAGGGAGAAAATTTGTAACTCAAAATCTTATGGAAGTGAATGTTGAAAATGAAAAAATAAATAAATAAATTTATTTTTTTTAAAAAAGACTATCTGCCAGATATCTTGGGCAGTGCTAGGAGAGTGAAGCTGGCCTCTGCCCCTCTTAACAGACAGCTTTCCTACCAAACCTGGGGTGATGAAAGCTCTTAGCATGGATGACCTCAGCTCTAGGGTAGCCACATTCTTCACTTCTCACCATGGCCCTTCAGGGAGTGTCTTGTCATTCACCATCTTCATAATGGAATCTGATGATAAGATGGTCTTTTCTATTCCTGCTGAGAAAAGGCAGTGTGCCCCTTCCCCTGCAGCATCTCACTGGAACCAAAAGAATAGGAAAATAGTCAGCCTTTAAAGTAACTTCCAGTTTTGGAGATGAGGAAAGTTTTTATTTTTATTTTCTGAAATGGCTGGCCCACAAGAAAGGTGGGTAGGACAGTAGCATGGCATAGTAACATGTGCTCAGGGCTTAAAAAACAGATTTAGGGCATTGTAGGGTGCTTGCTGCTACATAACCCAAGAAAATAGAAGAAATCAGTGCCTCAAACCTGGTGGCGATAGGAAAGCATGGGCCTAGAAGTCAGGATACCTGGATACCAATCTTAAACCTGCTGGTTACTTGTTGTGTCAACTTGGCAGAGCTATAACTAGCATGGGACAGATGGAGATTTGTCCCAGGCCTCCAACACTTGGTGAAGGATGATTGTATTTCCTCCCCATAGCAATTACTTTCATTTTACCTTGCCATGTGGTCCTCCACCGACCTAGTGGTCTTATCCCCATATTATCTCTCTTGCAATCCTGCCTTACTTCTCTATCTGCACAGGGCAATGGGTTGAAATGCTCTCCCAATGCAGTTGGCTCTTGGGGTAGACATCCCCCTTAACTCATGCAAATACTTCCTTCAGAGGAATGAGCAGATGAGAACAATTTGTTCCAATGGTCACAAAAGTGACTGAAGCAGGTACTATGGCACACTTAGGGCTTGGTCAGATATGAAAGACATCAAGGTCATCCACTGCATATGGGGCTATGGCTCATAGTTTTGACTTTTGTCTTGCCACTGGAAGAGAAAGTGGGGTTGACAACTTTGAGCAACTTGTCCTCACTTAAATCCAATTCATCCATGAGTCAAGACATTACCTTATGATGTCATTGGTCCTTCAAAAGTGAAGGACAAACAACAACAGCAATTGGATCTGTGATCAAAGTGTCTGCTATACCCACTGGCCCTGCCCTCAGGTGCACTTACTGCAGGTGAAAACACTTCCAGTTATGGTTCTATGTGTTGGGCAAGTTATTTTATCTCTCAGAGCCATATTTTCCTCTTCCATAAAATAAGGGGAGTAGGTTAGATATTTTCTTTTTAAAAATTAAATTAAAAAATTGTTTTTGCTATTTGGAGGTAGGAGGGCAGGGCAATTGGGGTTAAGTGACTCGCCCAAGGTCACATGGCTAGTAAGTATTAAGTAGTCTGAGGCTGGATTTGAACTCAGTAGGAGGGCAGGGCAATTGGGGTTAAGTGACTCGCCCAAGGTCACATGGCTAGTAAGTATTAAGTAGTCTGAGGCTGGATTTGAACTCAGGTCCTCCTGACTCCAGGGCTGGTACTCTACTCACTATGCCACCTAGCTGCCCCTAGCTATTTTCAAGTTAACCCTTCCTGGGTTAACTTCCTACACATCTGTTTTTTAAGCCCCGAGCACATGTCACTATGCCATGCTACTGTCCTACCCACCTTTCTTATGGGCCACTTTAGTCATTTCAGAAAATAAAAATAAAACAGAAGCAGATAAAAAAATACAGACAGAGAAACAGACCAGCAGACAGGGCTTCCAGTTGTCTGACCATTACATCCATACCTAGTTAGTTACCAGAGAGGAAGCACCAACATCTGGGTTTTCAAAGCCGGGGGGCTCAATGGCTGCGCAGAGTCTCATCTGGCCAAATCACACAACTCTTCCCAAGTGAGCCCCAAAGCAAAACCTCACATCAGGTATAGATAGCCTTCTCCTGTGTCAGAGAATGTCACAATCCTCTTGACCCACTGCTCAATTACAAAGCAACAAGGTATGGGCATTCCTGAAAAACAAGCTTCCCACCATACGCTTCATGTGACCACATTTAGCCTATTAGGGGACAGAGTATATTTTCAAATCAGGGAATGTTCTCAGATTCGCTTAAGCCTATCAAGAGGCCAAGGGGCAGGAAAGATCTTCAGATTCCCATTACCATTACAGGTTAACTCTTTTAACTTATTTCTTTTATGATCTTGGGTCAACTCATTTTACTACTCTGGGTCTGAATTTCCTCCTGGACAAAAAAAAAAAAAAAAAAAGGAGAGGCTGGACTAGATGACTTCTGAAATCTGATTTTCAGCTCTTTCTGTGACTCAATCTCTGATTAAAGTCATTAACAAGAAGCAAAATCAGCACCAAGGAGAATGCAAAAAGAAAAAAATGAATGTTGGCCTCTTTTTTTCCTTCCCAAACATACAATCTGGTTGATTTGTTTTTTTTCCAACCAGGAGCAGTGACTCACTATTTATTATACATCCTTTCTGAGTCCTCCAAAACTCTTACCAACTCACATATCACTTCTATGATCACCTGAATTTTTGGTTTCAAATTCTAATTTTTATTCAACAAATATTTTTTAAATGACTATGACATTGGAATCACTGCTGATTTAAAAAAATCACTGCTCACTGCTAGAAATTTAAAACATTGAGAGGTGGAAATTATTATTTTATAGATGAGGAAATGGAGACCCAAAAAGTTAAAGTAACTTGTCCAAGGTCAAACAAGTAATTAGTGGCAAAGCCTAGATTTGAAATTAAATCTTTTAATCACTACATGTAAAACAATTTTGCTCAATGAATATAATACCCGAATTAGAGTCAGGAAGAACCAGATTTGAATCTCATCATTGACAGTATCTCTATAACCATGGACAAATCCTTTGACTTCTCTGGATCCCAGTTTCCTTGTCTTTAAAATGGAGATGATGACTCTGGTACTTATCTCACAGTGTTGTTGTAAGGAAAAATGAGTTAACATATCAAAGTGCTTTATGAGCTTTACAAGTATTAAAGTGTGATATAAATAGTGGTAGTGGTAGTAGTAGTAGTGGTAGTGGTGATGATGGTGCTGATGATGGTCCACTACTGGATAGTTAGGTGGCACAATATATATAGCTCCTGCCCTGAAGTCAGGAAGACATCTTCCTGAGTTCAAATCTGCCCTCAGATACTTACTAGTTCTGTGATCCTGGCCAAGTCACTTAACCCTGTTTGCCTCTATTTCCTCATCTGTAAAATGAGCTGGAGAAAGAAATGGCAAACAACTCTAGTATCTTTGCTAAGAAAACCCCAAGTGGGGTCACACAGTCAGGCCCAACTGAAAAACGACAAAGTCCAACAATTTTCTTTTTTACCATAAACAAGGTAAAGGAGTCATACAGTTTAACTCATGCAAGAATATCCCAGAAAATAATTGAAAAGCAAAATTTTAGTCATTACTATCAAAAAAATTTAAGAACAAAGATTTTAATCAAAAAAAGAAAAGGCAAATAAGAAGTGTTGTGAATGTTTTACAGAGGAAATGTCTTACAGTAAAAGATTATTTTTCTCTTGAGATATAATCTGCTGTTTTCTTTTGAATGTTTTTCATAACCTTCTGCTGAGCAAGGAAGCAGCAATTATACCCCCTGTGAACATGTCTTTAGACTTTTATTTATTCTCAGAATGACAAAGCAATGGCTCTCACTTAGAGCTACCAGTCACAAGTGTCCTTTTTAGACAGCCAAGATAGAATCTGATGTTGAAGTCTAAAACTAAGTTAAGATCCTAAAATCCGTTGAGCAAAAGGGAGCGGAAAGTCTACTAACAGACCAGTCAAACAGATGTTACTATGGTCCTTACTTCCCCAAGAAAAGGTTTTTAACAAGTCTGGACTCAGCATTAAAAAATGTTTATTTTAAACATTTCAAAATCATTTTTACAAAGGAATTACAGTGATGCCTGGATTTTGTTAAGCCCGGGATCAATACTGTTTGATTCCCCATTTCTAAAATGAATAATAGCTAAAGGATAAACACTATAACACAGAGGTGTCAGGGATGCTGCCCTCAGGCTCCATGTGGCCCACAGCTCTCCCAAGGATGGTCCAAACCAGTTTGATAAGTAATTGGGAAATATTTAACAAAATAAATAAAAATACAATTAAACATGGATAATGTTAATTTACGGTAAAGTCCATTGGTCTGGGACTCAGGTTACAGCAGTCAATATGCACCAGCAGGGATCCTCATGTTCATTTAGTGGTCCCCATTTCTATTTGAATTTGACAGCAGTGCTATAACAAGACACAGAATAAAGCAAGGTCAGCCCTCAGCAGAACTGTGAAATTGAAAATATTTATTTAGATATGTCCAGCCTCTCCTTTTAATGTCATTCTTTCCTCTTCCTTTGTCCTACTCCTAACCCCTTTTCCTGTGGCACCTTTTCTCTCCCTTTTCAGGTTTCTAAAACCTCTGACTATGTGTATGATGACAAAATGTGGCAAGTCCTCAAAGAGATGGCGATCTTACCAGATCATCAGATGATCTTACTTGTCTCCTGAGGAAACTGTATGTGGATCAAGAAGCAACAGTTGGAACCAAGCACGGAACAACTTATTGATTTAAGATTGGAAGATGAGTATGATAAGGCTACAAATTGTCACTTTCTTTAACTTATATGAAGAGTACATCTTATAAAATGCCAGGCTGGATGAATCAAAAGCTGGAATTAAAGTTTCTGGAAGAAATATCACCAATCTCAGATGTGCAGATAATACTACTCTGATGGCAGAAAGTGAAGAAGAATTAAGAAGCCTCTTGATGAGGGCAAAAGAAGAGAGTGTAAATGCTGACCTAAAGCTTAAGATTAAAAAAAAAAAACTAAGATCATGGCAACTGCTACCATCACTTACTGGCAACCAGAGGGAAGAGAAATGGAAACAGTCTCAGATTTCATATTCTTCGGCTGCAGATGGTGACTGCAATGATGAAATTGAAAGACTCTTCCTCTTTGGAAAGAAAGCTGTGACAAATCTGGACAGCAAACTAAAAAGTAGAGACATCATCTTGCCAAAAAAGCTCACTATGGTTTTTCCAGTAGCAATTTTATAAGAGGTGGACTATAGAGGCAGGGAGTTGATGCAGTGGATAAAGCACCAACCCTGGAGGCAAGAGGACCTGAGTTCAAATCCAACCTCAGACATTTAACACTTACTAGCTGTGTGATCCTGGGAATTCATTTAATCATTATTGCCTTGTAAAAAAAAAAAAACAAGATTCAAATTGTGGTGCCAGAGAAGACTTTTGGGAGTACCTTGTATAGCAAGAACATCAGATCAGTAAATACTTAAAGAAATTAAGTCAGACTATTCACTAGAAGGTCAAACACTAAGGCTGAAGCTTAACTACTTTAGTCACATAATAAGAAGACAGGACTCATTGAAAAAGACCCTGAGATTGGGAAAGATTGAAGACAAAAGGAAAAGGGGACAGCAGAGAGTGAGAGTGATAAATATCATCACAGAAGCAAAGAACATGAGCTGGACAGACTTGAAGAGATTGTGGAGGATAGAAGGGCCTGAGGTGCTATGGTCCATGGGGTTACAAAGAGTCAAACATGACTGAATGACTGAATAACAACAACAATTGTGAACTTCTAAGTGTCCCCACCTTCTATAATATAAATGGAATTCATTTCATGCATCCTTTTAACACATAGTTCAAAGGTAATTGGAGAAGAAAGTGAGATGAAAATCCAGAACCTTTGAGCTCCTGACACAGTTTAGGACAAGAAAAACTCTCAGTCAGATAAAGCATTTAGTCCTTAACGTGAGAAATGTTACATTATTAACACTTGTTTTCCAAACAGAAAAACTGAGTTATAAGCAGAAATAGACAAAAAAGTCAGAAGTTATAAAAAGGGAAATATTTACCCAGAGAAAGGAGAAATAGAATATTCCAATACCCAAATCCCAAGAGGTACCTTTCTCCCCCTAGGGGGCCTCTTGCTTAGGACTCACACAGACAGTTCAGTCCTGAGGGAGCCTGATCCCAAGGAGGAAGATCAAGCTTTTGTCTTCACACTTTCCAACTCATTAGGATCCCCATCCCACAGTAGACCTTTTGGAAAACTCTCTTAAGTGAAGTTTAGGTAAGACCTCCCTGAAAGGGCTTAACAGAGTCCCTTGTCAAAAGGATATTTAAGGTACAAAATAGTAAATATCATTTATAGGACAGCTATTTATTTCCACCACAAAAGAAATGTTTAAAATGTGGGGAAAAAAACATATTGCATTAGCAAATATTTAAAATATGAAGTTGCAACTCATAACTCCTATTATAAATTCCTGAACTCCTTGAAGACTAGTAGGACACCTATAAGATTTTATTTTTACCTCAGTCTGGAGTGTCTGAGCAGTAACTTATTCAAGTTCCCTATCTTCTAGCCAGTCAGGTATGTCTCATCTTTCTGATGGTGGACTAACTGCCCACTGAGGTCCCTTCCAACTTTCAAATTCTGTGATCCTGTGAACTTCTCCTCAGTGAAAAATATAGCTGCAGAAAACACCTTCTTTTGCACCAGCACATAAATGCTTCAGTGACTCCAAACCACGCAAGCCCACAATACAATTGGTTCTAGAAACCTCTATCTCAGGGTTTCTGTTTGGTCATTATGCTCAGGGAAAAAAACACAAATTAGAAAAGGCTGCTACAGACTTGAAACTGAGTCCCAGGTTCATCCAGATATGCACATGTTCTTGCTACCATGAGCTTGCAGTTGTCATAGCAGCTTTTGAAGAACCCGATCATTACAAGTCCAAAGAAGAGCTTGAAGACTTCTGACACATGAAATAGGAAGCAAGAGTAAGAGAGAAAGAAGAAAAAGAGGAGGAGGAAGAGGGAGAAGGAGGAAGGAGGAGGGAAAGAAGTAAAGAGGGGAAGGAGGGGAAGGAGAAGGAAGAGGAGGAGAAAGAGGAGAAGGAGAAGCTATTTCTCCTGTTAAGTCTACTGAGTAGTAGACATCTCCTGACTTAGTATCCAATACTCTTTGGCAGAGTAAACCTAAACCCTCCCTATCAAAAGGATAAAGGGACCAATCAGGAACCTCTGGTTGTGCTTGCCCTTTACTAGAAGACCAAGCATGGGCCCTCTGGGAGGGACAAGGGCTTAGACTCTATTCTATCTTCTCAATTACAATTGAAAGAAGTACGTGTTATAATGAACCAGAGACAAGGTACTTGATTTGTATCTTGGTTTTCTGATTTACCTCAGCCTTTGTTCTAATGGGTATTTGTGGATTATGAATAAAAAACAGAAATTAAATAATATATGCACTATTCTTTAAGTTAATAGGGATTTTTTTTTGCTTGAAAGAATGCCAAAGACTAGCAATTTTATTGCTGGCAGGGATGCAAAATGGAAGGACTACCCAAGAGTTTGGCCACTGGTTGGCTCCACCTGGTCCTTTCCCCAGGTTGATGTGAGTGGCAACTGAAGACAACTATAGATTTAAAGCGACTTCTCACCCAAGGCCCACATAGGTCCTTTGTAGATTTTTTAAATGGAGTCCCCAGTGGGATGTGAAATAAAAATTAATGACCATGGGTATGGCTAAAGTTGAAAGGCATTTCTTAACCCCAAATCTGCCAAGCAAATAGGATTAGAGCACCAAAACCCAGTAAGAAGAAAGGCAGGGTGGGTCCCATTTAGATTTATTCTGTGCCATACACACATAGGTACTTAATAAATGTTTATTGGATTGAATCTAGCCACATCAATTTCATCTACAGTAATAGTAAAACAAAAAGTCATTGCAATAGGATAATGTTGTTTATGCTCACTTGAAATGGCTACATTGGGGGGACTTTACCAGAACACTTATTTTTAAGGAAGAGACTTATACTCTCCTACTATTATATTATACTGGTATAATAGCATACTATTTTATTAACAGTTAACTAGAAAAGTGCAAATAAGTATATGTTTTCCTTATCTATTAGCTTCACAACAGATTTCTCAAATTTATCCCAAGAGAAGGGATCCTTATCTAGTGTAAGAAGGCCTCAGAGCCAGAGGGTTCAAGTAAATAACTGCTTTACCAGAGAAAGATGCCAGAGTTTTGCCAAAAAGATATGTTCGCTGACCCCTCTTTACTCCAAAGCAGCCCTCAGAGAAGTTTCATCTGGTCTGAAAAGTCCAAAGTCCAATCACCAGCTAATATCATCCTTATATTCTCCCCAATACTGAGGTCCCACATTGGGTTTCATGTTTACCTATGTGGTAGAAGATAACTCAAAATGACTGCATCTTAGTGGTGCATCCTGCAACAAAATCTATGTCTATTCTTTTCTCTCAATTACCAGCAGCCCCTAGGTCTCAAATCCTCAGTTCTAATATTTTCTATTAGAATGATTTTCATTAAAAACATGAATTTATCATCATCTCACTGTTTGGTTTCCACCATGTGAAATTTTTTGGTTCAGGTTAAAAAAAACTTCCCACATAATATACTTCTAAGCATGAGAAGTAATGGAAAGTACCTCCTTCTGCACAGCTATAGCAATTGGTTTATACCACCTATATAGAATTGACCACTTCCTTCTGCGTATTTATTTCTGTATATACCTTATATCCCCTACAAGAACATAGATTCCTTGGGGCAGCTAGGTGGCACAGTGAATAGAACACTGGCCCTGGAGTCAGCAGGATCTGAGTTCAAATCTGGTCACAGACACTTGACACACTTATTAGCTATGTGACCTTGGGCAAGTCTCTTAACCCCAATTGCCTTGCCTTCCTCCCCCCAAAAAAATAGACTCCTAGAAGACAAAGACTGTATACATTCTATATAATTGTATCAGTGTCTTGTACATGGTAGGAAGTAATTCTTGAATGAATGAATGGAATAGAATTATGGGGAAATGCCTGTAAAGTCACGCATGAGCAGCTTTCCAGAGGACTGCTGCTGTGAATAGCTTTCAAGGTTCTGATTACATAGTATAGCAAACTCTTTATTTATTCAATAACAAATCAGAGCAAAACATTCACAGAAAATCAAGGTACAGCATTCTCAATGTTATAACTTATCATAGAAAATCAAAATACAGCATTCACTATGTCACAACTCAACAACTTATCACTAAAATGGCAACATAGTTTTCACCAAATGGTCACATAGTTTTGCACAAAGTACAGTCATTTAGTAACTCAATCATTTGGTAACTCAATCATTCAATCATCCTTAAAGAGCCTTGCCTCCTTAAGGGACACAAAGTACAAAAACCAAAGTACTCTACCCCTGGGGTGCAATTAAATTGCAATTTCATCAGTCACTACTCAGTACCTTATTTCATTAGTCACTACTCAATATCCATGGAGAGGTCTTTTCATCTTGACACAGGACAGGCTTTCAGCTTCCATGGCTCCTCTTCCATGTTCCCAGCTCCCACCAGAATCTAACCAACTGCCACATAAGTTCAAAGGCAGCAAAAGCTCCCAGTTCTTTATCCAGCTATCCATACAGTTAGTCCACCTCAAATCCTTCACAGTTTCTGTTCCTGGGAAGAGAAAACTTAACAGAGCCACAGACAGACAAAGTACTGACACCACAGTCATGCTTCCTCTGGCAGCTCCAGCTGGCCCTTGGAAGTCTTCAGCAGTTCCATTCTCAAAATCAAAATCACTTTCTCCCATTCTCAAAATCAAAATCACTTTCTCCTGTTCTCAAAATCAAAATTACTTTCTCCACAGAAGTTCTAGTCCAGGAGCAGCCCAGCCTTCAGATGGTCACTGACAGAAATTCTCTCTCTTTCTTTCTCTCTCTCTCTCTCTCTCTCTCTCTCTCTCTGTTTCTTTCTCTCTCTCTCCCTCCCTCTCTCTCTCTCTCTCTCTCTCTCTCTTTCTCTCTCTCTTTCTCCAGAAGCAGCTGCTCTGCCTCTGTGAAGCTTATCCTGTCCAGTTTGTGCTCTTCCTTAAATACGGTATAGCTCCTCCCTGTTCATCCCCTTCCTGTTATGTCAGCAACAGGGGTTCACACTTTCTGTTTCTTTAACAGAGGCATAATTTGAAACCAGGTACAAAGTATCTCTTAGTTTAGCAATACAAAGGCATCTTCAAATTTCATTACTATTACAACGCCTGGACCTTAAAAATTCAATAATTTGGGTTGTTGGGCTTATGGGAACCAAACCATTTCATCTATTGGGGATGTCCTAAAATAGACTTAAATTTCAATTATTTCTATTCTTTACAGCAAAGTTATGATTGAGAAGCAGCACACAAGAATAGAAAGAACCCTGGAGTCAGTGTCAGAAATTCTGGGGTTCAAATCCTAGCACCAGATTTGCTTCCTACTTTTGTGACCCTAAGCAGATGGCTCCTCCTCCCCAACACACCTCAAGTTTTCTCATCTGTAAAAATCAAAGAGGGGGATAAAATGATCTCTAAAGTCCTTTCTGGTGTTAAATCCCATGATCAATCTCACTTCTGGTAGCAGTGAGCCCTGTATCATAGGCAGCTGGCAATCTGGTTAGATTCTCATCCAGTTTGGATTTCCTCCTAAAATAAGGACAAGGAATTCTGTGACTTAACATACATCATTTGGAACACAGCCAGATTGACAGGGAGCTTACAATATGGGTCTCTCCTAGAAATCACAGGTCATGACGGACAGCGCCTCACACCCAAGGTGTCCTAGAGTGATTGACAGCTCTGCTTATTGATTTCAGATTATAAAAACAACTACCAGGGAGCGGATATCAATGAGTCAGAGCCAGAATCTGATGAAGCAGATGGGACCCTGAGGGAAAACTTCATAAAGTAGAACGCTAGAGTGCCCCTTCCCTGACCCTATCAGGCAGGATAAGAGAAGGCCTGCTTCTCATACCAAATGCCCAGGATCTTTACAGGATTCATTCCCACTAGGACGGATTTGAAGCTGCTGACAGCCCAGCAGTGACTTGCTCTTTGGAAAAATCAAAAAACATCTCAAATATAAACTTTGCAAACTGCTACCAACTGCCAGCATGCTTCAGGGAAGACATTCAGAACAAAGCATCTGTCACCCAGTCTTACCCTTAACCCTGAGTTAGAATCCTATTATACGTATTAAAGTTATTTTAAAAAAAAAACTCTTCCCTTACAGTATATATCAATAGCTTTTACAGTTGCTTCACAAATGTCCACATTTCTGGTTTTCAAGATACCCTTTGCATTAAAAATAATGCCACTTGCCACCATTAGTATATGGTGGGGCTATTTAAAGCCAATTGAATAATCAGTTCCTACCACTGGGAAATCACTTTCTCTGTAGTTGTGGTGGCTGTTGTAGGAGTTCTTGTTGTTTTAATATTTTATCTGTTTTGTTACAACCCAGTCATGGGTCCATGATCTGTTTTGGGAGCTGGGTAATTCTGGGCAAGTCCCTTAATTTCTCAGTGCCCAGACAACTCTCAAAGGCTATAAATTGCAGAAAAGTTGCCATTCTGAATTGATTGGTGGAATTTCCTCACTTGAAGTTCCTAACAACAAACATACACACAGCCCCATTCAAGGTAGAATATGGAATGAAAGAACAAAGGAAATTTCAGATATGATCTCTCTGCCAATGCAATAGGTCTAGTCCTTTACCTTTTCCTCTACCTGTACTCAAAGAAATCATAATCTTATTGAGGATATAAGGCATGAACCACACCCACACAAATCAATATACAATATACAATCATGTCATAATTGTGATTGTTACAAACTACAAAAGCTGTTTGATTTCAATGTAGGTCAGAATAGTGAGGCAAGGCTTCATAGTACAAGAAGACTTTGAGATGGTCCTTGAAGGATTGAGATAAATGGAGCTAATAGGAGTTCAGGGACAAATAAAGATTGATGACATGTTCTTATACAGGCAGTCAATATTATTTTCCTTCCACAACCGAAAGCTTGGAAAATGTTCTGAATTTCTTCCTCATCCTTTGAGACCAACTTTAATCATTTCCTCTACACAAAATGGGCTGGGGTAGCAGTGATATTGCTGGAAGGAGGAAGGTTTTAGGGGTCTAGAAGATTGGAAAGGTAGGAGTTGTAGTTTTGAAGTTGTAGAAAGCAAGCTGCCCAAACAGAGGTAGACAGGTAGGGTACTCCAGGGATAAAGCATTGCAAGCATTGTCACAAGAGGTTACTTTATAGATTCTTTCTGTTGAACTGGTTTTCTTTGTTACAAAGCTGGGAAAAAGAAATTCCAGTAATGGGATGGGTGACACATCCATAAATGACTAGGTTGTAAAAAAAAAAACCAAATAAAACATTTAAAAGAAGAAAAAAGTGAACAGGAACTAGAATCCACCCTTTGTGACATTTCCAGAATAACCTTTCTGGTTGTCTCTCCTATGAACAAAAGTCAGCATAGTCTCCTTATTGTCAATCAAATTCCAATGTTGTTGATTGGCATTCATAGGTTTTTACTAACTTTCTCATGTAGCCTCATCTTGTTCCCCTCTATGCTAATCAAACTGAACTACTCTCTGCCTCTCCTTATGTTCTTGCATCATAACCTAGCCCCCTCTTACCTTTCCAACCTTCTTACACCTTACCACCCAAAATGTACTCTTTGATTCAGTGACACTGGCCTGCCCTCCTTTTTTCCTTCCTTCTTTTCTTCCTTCCCTCTCTTCCTCATTCTCTCTCTGCCTGCTCTCTCTCTCTTCACTCCATCTGTTCACATAGGGTATCATACCCTTACCTGTGGGTACTAGTCCCAAAGGAACATAAATTTTGATTGCTGAAACTTCCCAAGATATCTTCAGATTTACAGGCTATATTTCTTTTTTAAGGACCATGCCTTAAACCCAAATCATTCTGGCTCTCATTAATTGGCCAGCAATTGTTGTTGGGAAGTGTTTGTCCTTCATTCGCAAAGAGGACCATGTCATCAGGAAATGATGACATGACTTGCAGTTGACTTGGATTTGAGTGAGAGAGGGCTGTGCAAGGTCACCAGCCTCACTTTCTCCTCCAGAGCCATCTGGATCCAGTGGTCTGATGTTCATCAGGAAGACTAGAGATAGCCCAGGATGCAATGGAAGACCCTGGCTGTTTTAGGCTAAGGTTTTTTCAGGTTCTCACTGTGAGTGAGATTACACTCATTCAGTGAATAGGCCTTTTTAAGAAGGGAGTCAAGGGATGGGCCCTTTAATTAAAAAAAAATCAAACTGGGAGGGGAAGACCCTTCAGGGTTACTGGCCAAAAGAGAAACCTTTACTATTTACTATTTAACAACCATAGGTCCCAGCCCAAGCCTCTTGTGTGTAAATAGTAGTTGTTTCTGTTTTGACCAGAAACTCTGAGTCTTCTCCTCCTAGACCTTTGCTTAGGTAAAAGAGGTCATTCTCTATGTCATTTCTTTTCTAACCTTAATCATTGAATGGGTGTTGCCTCAGTCAAACTGAACCCTGTTAAACACCTTAGCTTAAAAGGACCAAGGACCCCACTGCATCCTGGAGCATCTCCAGTTGTCTTGATCTATATCAGACCACTGGACCCAGGTGGCTCTGGAGGAGAAAGTAAGGCTGGTGACTTTGCACAGACCTCCCTCACTTGAATCTAATTCACTTCATGTTATGACATCACCTCCCTAATATCACAGTCCTCTTTGAGAAAGAAGGACAAAAAACAACAATCCCCATCACTTAGCACAGTACAATAGGTACTTAAAAAACATTTACTGAATTGAATCAAATTGAATATCTAAGTGGGACAGCTAGGTGGCACAGTGAATAAAGTGCCAGGTCTCGGGTCAGGAAAGCTCATCTTCCAGAATTCAAATCTGGCCTCAGACACTTACTAACTATGTGATCCTGGGCAAGTCATTTGACCCTGTTTGCTTTAATTTCCTTATCTGTAAAGTGAGCTGGGGAAGAAAATGGCAAACCATTCTGCTATCCCTCCAAAGAAATCCCCAAATGAAATTGTAAAGATATGATTGAAAAGGACTGAACAGCAACAGCAACATCTAGGTCACATGGTGGGTAGAGTGCCTGACCTGGAGTTTAAAAAAAAAAAACCTAGTTCAAATCTGGCCCAGGTCACCTACTAGCTAGATAACCTTGGGCAAGTCACTGGATCTATTTGCCTCAGTTTCTTCAACTGAAAAATGGGCGTAATAATAGCATCTACCATGGCTACTATAAGGATAAAATGAGATAATTATAAAGAGCTTTGTATAGTAAACATTATATAAATGCTATCTGATACTATTATTATTATGTCTGTTCCTTTGCTCAAACTGCTCCCCATGCCTGGTACCCCTACCTCCTTCTCTTTACTTATAGAATTCATACCCCTTTGTTAAAACCTTCTATGAAGCCCTCCTCTTGCTTGATGAAGTATCCCTTATTCTCACTAGTCATTGATAACCTTCCCCTAAATAGTACTTTGTTTTATGCCTGTCTAAGGCCCTTAATGTAATATTGTGAATTACAATTGCACTGGCCTTCAACTCACTATTTCCTCCACTCTCTTGCTTATAATTACAGAACAGTGGGCAAATAGTCTTTTGGAATTAAGGCCATTTTTTTTTCCAATTCTTATATCACGGGACAAGGGAGTCAATCTTGCTATTATCTGGACAAGACAGCTCATGAATTTTTTCTTCAGGAAGGAGGTTGAGAAGAATTTTACATTACAAGTTCTAAATCACATAAAAATGAAATTAATTGTGTTTTAATTGGAAGTGTCTGGGGAGCCATTTTAGAATCAGTTATCTATGTCATCAGATCACTAACTTGGGAAGGCTAAGGTAAAAAATTAACACCAAATGAAGCAAAGATAAAGGTGAAAAGGCATTATATGCAATTGTAACATTCCAATTTTACCTATTCAAGCAAGTCTTTGACTCTGAAAAAACATGAAAAGGATAAAAGTAAAAACATTGATTGTTGGCAATTCTTACATAAGTTTAACCAATATAAAATTATTTCTACCACTAAGAGGCCAAAAGAATGTAGAAGTCATGCTAACCAGAAAATGCTTTATAATATTGTCAAGAAAAATGGTAGCCAACAGCAATAACAGTTTACAATAAAAGCTAATTTGAAAAATATTATAGATTAAAATGAAAATTACCAGCAGTCATCCCACAAAACACACAATAGGACAACACACAAACAGTGAATTGGAAAATGTGTCTACAGATAACAGGATACCAAATCCAACCGTGTCAGATTATTCCAATAGTATGTATGGAAAGCCAACAAACCAATGTTAAATGGAACAGATCTTCCTATATTTCCGTAGCTATTTATTCTCATAATCTATGCCACTGAAATCTCCACCTTTGGACTCCAATTTCTTAGTGCCCAATGTGCCATATGAGCAATGAAACTAGAACATTAGACAATAATAGTTCTCAATTGGTGCTGACCTTCATGAAATACATATAGAGGAAATGCTTGTGCACATTTTAAAAGTATTCATTCTGGAACTCATGCTAAAGATGTCACAAATAGGAAAAAATTCTAAAATGAAAAGAGCACAAGTGAAATCATTATCCCAAAAAAGGAAACCATATCCTTTGACATCTTCATAAAATTTTAATGAAAGTGACTTATGCGTACATTGTGGAAATACTGATAAAAATGTGAGAAGAAACAAGAAGACATATGGACTTGTTGTAGATATTATTTATTTTTAAAGGAAAGAATGTGACCCTGTAGAGCAAAATTCAGTCTTTAAATAATCTTGTCTTTTAAGGTTTCTCCCATTCATATACTAAGAATATATACAATTCCTTTACAGATGAAACCACAGAGAAAAATGTGTTCAACAACTCTTTTTATTGTCAATCTCAAATGAGGAAAATATATAGACATACAATTACAAGAGATGTTTGGAGGAAGTCCAGGACACAGTCCACACAGAAGGAATAATGATTAGATTCTCCAGATGCTCCTATCTGGGGGTGATGTTGTGCTAACTGAATTGAGTCCAAGAATACTATCAGCCTAATTCAATGAGATCCACAGTCAATCAGAAGAGATCAGTCTATCAAATACACCCAGGTAAAACAAATGGATGAAGAATGCAAATTGTCCAGAGTGTGCCGGGCAGGTGAACGGGGACCCCACTGAGGTATTGCAACATTACCGGTATCTTGGAGAGGCACCAATGTTGGGTAGTGATATGGGCCCAAAGTTTAATAGGAGTAGAAGAGTAAACTGTCTTATTTTTATAACTTTGTATTTTGAAGCCTGCAGCATTTTAATGTTTCCAAGTAGCTCTCTACTAGGAAAGGAACATTCTTTCAATATCAAAATTCTCTTGATGATGTTCTATATGATTATAAATCAAGGAACTTTGGCTCAATGGAAGAAAAATCAGAATATCAGGTACCAATAATACCTAACAGGCATTAAAGTTTGCAAAGCACTTTTTGCCTTTGAGTTCATTGGATTCTCAAAGCAACCCTATAGGGTAGAAGCTGTAATTATCTTCAATTTACAGATGAAAAAACTGAAGATAATAAGAGTTAAAAGGCCTGCGTGGGATCACACAGCTAGCAAGTGTCTCCAGCATAACTTGAACTCAGGTCTCCCTGGCTCCAAGTCCAGTTCTCTGTCCTCTGTACCACCTAACTGCCCAAAGGTGACCAAATGGGCAGTGGAGAGACACATGATATACGTAAAGAGACAGTCATATGCTGCTAACAATTACGTGTGTGTGTTATATGTGTATATATATATATATATATATGTATATATATATATATATATATATACACACACACACACACACACACACACACACACACACACACACATATATATGAAATATAAAAGGAAGGAAATGAGCATTTATTAAGTGCCTACTGTGTGCCAGGCACTGTGCTAAATGCTTTACAAATATTGCCTCATTTGGATCCTTACAACAACCCTGTGAGGTAGGTGTTATTAATAATCCCATCTTAAGAGTCCAGGAAATCAAAGCAGACAGGGGCTAAGCAACTTGCCCAGGGTCAGATAGCTAGAAGTTATCTAAGGCTGGATCTGAATCTTCTCGACTCCAGGCCCAGCACTCCATCAATTCTGTCACCTAGCTAAAAGTTATTTTTAAGCATATCTATAACCAGAAAAGGGGAATAAGCTCGCATCATTTAGGATAGAAGTAGTTGAACTAATGTGTCATGATCTTAGACCTCTAAAATGAGACCTACATTAAGGCAAGAGACAAACAAGAGCCAGAAGCCAAAAGGTTGCAGTAGTAACCACAAAATTTTTAAAAAGCTAAGAGGAAGGACAACATTTCTGCCTCGGAAGATTTATGGAAGGATACAAACAAGAATTACATAAGATGAGAAAGCATGGATGGGTTGCAATCTGCCCCAGTGAAGGGGTACCCACATCAATGAGATAATTAAATCCAACAAAACATAGTGATCTACAATAAGCATCATATACCTCCTAGGCTACAAGCTCCAAGAAGGCAAGAATTGTCTCTGCCCTAAACTTCACAAGCACACACACTACCTGTGAGATACAGATTGTAAAGAAGGAGTTAGGACCTCAAGCGCTGGCAGCACAATGGGGATGGTGCCAGCTCTAACTGGGACTCCACAGACAAAGCCAGGAAAGAATCTGTAGCCCAGGGACAACAGGCAAAGGAAGAAAATCAAAGGAGAGACTATAAAGAGAACTATGTCCGACCCCCACTCCTCATACTTCCTAAAGAAAAAGACTAGGGCTGAAAGTACCAATTGTACCCACTTCATCAAGCCCTGACACAAGATCCAAAAAAAGTCTCCTCTTTCCCCAACTTCTCCTCCTTCCCCTTGTCCAGTAACAGAGACTCCAGTATACTCTGCTCACTTCTTTGACCTAAACGTTTCCCATATCCTGATCTTTGCCTCAGACATAACAAGTCCAGGAACTAGCTAGAGATAAACATAAATTTAAATTAAGGCAGAGAGTCAAACTTCTGCCTGGATGTTAGGAATTGTTAGCTATTATGACTGTGCAAATTGTGCAAACTTTTTGTCCAATATAAAGTACATAACACACCAGGGGAGGGAACTACATGGAACTAAGTAGCTGTTCAATTTCTCCTGGGTTTAAAAAAAAAAGTGAGCTAATTGTTATAACTGGTTTGGCTGATTAAAATTCCAGAGAGAAAAGGTCTTGGGAGGAGAGGTGACAAGTAACTGCCCAACTATAGCCAACAACCACCCCCACTGAACCTACACTTTCATCACTGTCCCAGCTTGATGTATGTCACCTACCTTGCACTTCCTCTCTTCAATTGATTTTGTTTTCCCAAATATTAATAAATTGTTTTGCTTTGTTTTGATTGTACAGTACTGAGACTTTAAGGCATTGGTTCTCAACCTTACTAATGCCACGACCCTTTAATACAGTTCCTCATGTTGTGGTGACCCCCAATCATAAAATTATTTTCTTTGCTACTTCATAACTGTAATTTTGCTACTGTTATGAATCATAATATAAATATCTGATATGCAGGATGTATTTTCATTGTTACAAATTGAACATAACCCACAGGTTGAGAACTGCTGCTTTAAGGCTATATTAAGCCTCTTCCTTTATGACCAAAAGACAATCAAGAAAAATGTTTTGATAAAGTGACTAAAGCAGAATACTGGATTATTGCTTCTAGGAACAAATACAAAATGCTCTGTTTGACATTCAAAGCCCTTCATAACCTTAGTCCCCTTCTACCTTTCTAGTCTTCTTAAATATCAATCCCTAGATTTTCCCTCATGTTTAAACACTTGCCTTCTTCCACTCCACTGATTTCCCTGGCTTCCTTAAAGACCCAAATAAAATCTCATCTTTTACTCAAAACATTTCCCAATCCTTCTTAATTTTAAGACCTTCCCCCTAAAAATTAATTCCTATTCATCCTTGATACAGCTTGTTTGTTTTGTTTTGGGTTTTGTTTTTTTTTTTTGCATATTAGTTCCCCCATTAGATCGCAAGTTCTTTGAGGACAGGGATTGTCTTTTGCCCTTTTTTTGTATTCTCAGTGCTTAGAACAGTGGAGTGAGTACTTAATAAATTTTTATCAATTAATTAATTATTTCTTCCATAGAACAATGTTCTGACTAGCTACTTGGTGTCTTAATTGCTGATATTTCATTCTGAAATCAAAAAATTGAATTTCCCAACCATGAAATTGGTTTCATAGATTCCAAGTCACAGCAGGTACAGCTAACACCAAGTATTATGGCCTACTCTTTAGAAATAACACCAGCCTCAATTATGTCCTGTCTTCCTTGGTGGGAACGATAAATTAGCAAGCCTTAGAAACTTGGTAAGCAGAGGTATTTTCACATGACACTGTTTCTGTTATGAAATTATAATTGACAATTGCATTAGCAAATAAACAGAATGAGTCTATATGGCTAGGCTTTGGGGAAGTGGGAATAATTTAGTAACCAAGAGCAGGTTGAGTGGAGGTTTAGCAATTCGAAAGGGTCCCCCAGTGTATTTCACAGAATCTCCGACTATTAGAGTTGGAAGTGGCTAAGCCGATTCCTTGCTCAAGGTCTCAGTTCCCTATCTATAAAACAAAGAAAATTGGAATCGATTATTTTGGTCTTCTAAAAATCCTATGACTTTAGAGAACATGCAATTCAATTTCCTTATCTTATACAGAAAGAGACTGGAATGGAGAGAGAGAGGTTGAGTGATTTGCCTGTGGTCACAAGACTAGTTAGTAACAATATGAATGAATAGGAGGAGTCATATAAGAATCCCTTATTCATTCAACTAACAAATATTTTTTGTCTCATTTAGGGTGGAAATGGCACAAACATTATAGAGGGGATACAAAATTGAGATAAGATATAGTCCCTCCTCTCATCAAGTTTATATTCTTATAATGACATAAGGCATGACAAGTATATTAGGAAGGTACAAAATAAAATCCCATGTGAGTTTGCAGACCCACAAGAAAGGATAACGAAAAGCTTCAAAGAGGAAGTGGCATTTAAGACGAATTGCAAAGAATGGGTTTAGGGATTCAAGGATGCTATTTGCTTAAAGATACTCCCATGAAGCCATAGGAATGAATGAGATTGACAAGGGGAAAAGTACAGAAAGAGTAGAACACAGCCAACATCAGACCCTTTGGGAACATCCCAATTAAGGGGTCAGGACAAAGATGAGGAGCCAGGTAAGGAGATGGAGAATAATTTGCTAGAGATATATTAAGTCTTAGAAGGATGCAGGAAAAGAAAGGATTTGGTTTTAGGGAATGGTCAACAGTGTCAAAAACTGCAGCAAGGTCAATCAACAAGGATGAGGATTGGGAGGAGAGAATGATTTGTGTTCCAATCTACTCCCTGAAGTGCACTGTTCCAACAAGAATCCCCTACAAAATTATCTTCTTGCATATATAGTGTAGTATAGTCAAAAGAACACAGAACACCAGTCTTGCCTCCAATCCTTTTTGACCAAAAGGCAAGTCATTTTACTTCTGAGGCTCAGCTCACTCTTCCATATAATTAAATTATAACACACTTGTAGAATCCATTTTACAGGATCTAAGTATTGGATGAGATAATATATATGAAGCACCTTGTAAATCTTAAAGTACTATGTGCACCTCAACTATCATCTTTCCTGGCTTTTCCTAAACCTCAGCCCTATAGTAATATTTGAGTTAGCTTTATTGGGTTCTTCTCCTTTTACAATTGTAACAAGGGGCCCCAAAAGAATATAGGCATACCTTGTTTTATTGGGCATCAATTTATTGCTCTTCACAGATACTGTAATTTTTACAAAGTGAAGGTTTGTGACAACCCTGAATCAAGCAAGTCTATCGGCGGCATTTTTTCGACAGCATGCGCTCATACCATTTCTCCATGTCATATTTTGGTAATTCTCACAATATTTCAAACTTTTTCATGATTATTATATCTGTTAGGGTAATCCGTGATCAGTTTTTCATGTTACCATTGTAATTGTTTTGGGGTACCACAAACCATGTCTATATAAGATGACAAACTTAATCAGTAAATGTTATATGTGTTCTCACTGCTCTATTGTCTGCCCATTATTCTCTGTCACTCTCCCTCTCCTTGGGCCTTCCTATTCCCTGAGACACAAAAATATTGAAATTAGACCACTTAATAATTCTGCAATGGCCTCTAAGTATTCAAGGAAAGGAGAGCCAATTGACTATAGGCAAGAGTGAAAGGAAGAGTCAATTGATTTGGCAAACTTCATTGTTGGCTTGTTTTAAGAAAATGCCACAGCTCCCTCCCCCAACCTTCAGCAGCCACCACCCTGATCAGTCAGCAGCCATCAACATCAAGGCAAGACCGTCCATCAGCAAAAAGATTATGACTCACTAAAGGCGCACAAAATGGTTAGCATTTTTTAGCAATAATTTTTTTTTCACTAAGATACATAAATTTTTTTAGACATAATACTATTGCACATTTAAGAGACTACATTTAGTATAAACATGACTTTCATATATACTAGGAAATCAAAACATTCGTGTGATTCACTTTATTGCAATATTCACTTCATTGCAGTGGTCTGGAACCAAACCTACACTATCTCCAAGGTATGCCTACATACTGTAGCTAATTTCTGCATACCTCCTTCAAATGAACCTATTCTAGGAGCCAGAATTCTTGAATCCCACTGTCAGCTACAACACTGAGATACTGTGGACCCTAAGAGAAGGCAGGTGACCTCCCAGAGATACAAATTCACCAAGGAAGAATCATCTGCCTCACAAGGGGGTTGTGAGGTTCTATTAGTTGGTGCCTGTCAAGTCAGGCTTACTGCCTCAAACCTTGGCCTCACACCAAGGAACAAAGGAATTAGGCTTTGGGCTTTGCTTCCTACTTAATGAGTCCCTTGCTTCAACTTCGGGCTTAAGCTCTTCACCCCTGATTTAACTTGCTACAGAAGGGATGGCTCCGCTTCCTTGGGTGTGCCTATCAGAGATGTCACTCAAGTTCTTACCAGCTTAACCCAAGCAGCCCACTCCTTTGAGACTTCTTGGTTCACCTAGAATTAGCCAGTCAATTCTTTGATATATACTCCCTCCTCCTGTTTTAGAAAAAAAGGGCAGTTTGAGAACCTTGGGCATCCCTGGCTATTATGTGATGAGAATGAAGTATATGCATGCAGAAGTTTTCATTGTCTTTGCTCTGCAGACACCCATGGGTACACAAAGGTGTATACAGTGTCAAAGAAGGCTTACAAAGTTCCATCTAAAGCCAAATGGGTGCTTGCTCAGATCACTCCATAGTTGTATTATAGTATTGACTAGACAATACAGCCAACAACAAATGGCTCTGAATATGTGAAGAGCTGGTGGAAATCCTGAAGCGATAGAACTAGGTTACTAATCAGAGCTCCACAGGTCTCAAAGCAACATTCAGTGGGTCACCTTTAGGCAGCACCTTGAAAAGAGGAGGCAATATAGTGCTGTTCTAGCTGCTGGTCAGACATTAAGGCAAAATAAAACTTCCTCCACTTCTAGCCAAGCTTACTCCGTAGGCATCACCCTGCATTATATAACACCTCGCCTTGATCCTGTACCCTTGTGGTCTCTAAGTAGCAGCTTTACAATTGTAATTGAAAGGATATTATTGGCTGTCTATTTATCATCTCTAGATCACCTATCACCATGGACCCTATTAGGATGAGCTAGGAGGAGATGTGCTAAAGGTTGTCTCAGCTGGAAGTTTCTCAGTTGCTTACCCGATGGGAGACAAACAAGGCAAGATTCCCCCCAAATGCTCTCATTCCAAACCAATACTGTGTGCTAATTAATCATGATTACCATATACAGTAAGCATATCTGAGGAGATTAATCTGCACTAGCGTGGGGTAGCATCCTAATTAGCAATATGCTGAAATAGCATTTGTATGTTTCTCCTTGTAACTACAAATAGCATGTGGATGCAACTTCTAGAAGAAGATATGACTGTGCATTAGTCCTGAATCCTAAATGGCTTGACTACCCTGAGCCATCTGGAAAGAACTTTGAGCTTCTTAACCTTGTTTTGCCCCCTCATTGTGAAAACTGAAGTAGTCCCCTGCTATACTGGCTTAATGTTTCTCAACTCCTTAATGATACCGTAATCTAAGGAAGAAACATGACTTTAATGCTTCAGTTTTATCACTTCATGGTGTCCCAGAATTCAGTGAATTTCCAACCAACACATTCTGAAATATTTATGAAGTTTAAAACACATATGACCTACTACATGACTTCCTAGGCAAAGTGAACCTTCTTGTTCCTATTCTCCCTCCTCCTCCTTTTCCTTTTTTCCCTGTCTTTTCTTGATTACTACCCTCCATTCCCTTTATGAGCAAAAAATTAACCAGATTATTATTGGTGAGCAAAAGCACTAGTGGGTCCCTCTAAAAGCTAAAACAATTATGCACTTCTCTGGGTGCCTCAATCCAACAAAGCCCTGAGCAAGAATATTGATCTTCCACAGGGAAAAAAAAAATGTACCTCAATAGACTGATTCAGTTTTTAGCAGGGGAGGACAAGGTTTAAATAGAAGAATAAATTATCCCTATCCTAGCCTAAGACCTATACCTGCCTTGACAGGGATATACAGTGGAAAGAGCACTAAAGTCAAGTCAAAAGATATGGATTTCAGTTCCAACCTTTTTGCTACATGCGTGACCTTGGTTGAATCACCTTAGCACTCAATTTCCTTACCTATACAATAAGTATGGTTCACTAAATGATTACTGAGTCCCCATCCATTACTAAATCCTCTCATCTCCCCCTCTATACTCTTCCTTTTCTCCCTTCTCAAATCCTCTTGCTACCCAGGCCCATCCCCCTTATCCCTCCCCCCATTATCCAAACTCAACAAAAATTAACTTCCCCCAGCTCTTTAACTCTAGACCTAGGAATTCTTCCTGAGGATACAAGCAGGGTAGAGGAATGGGAAATAAGGAAAAGAAAACTTTTAGCGGATGCAGAAACCTACCATAGACCCCTCAAATGACCTGTTAATTTAGTCTTTCTTTTTCCTCTCCCAATGCCACTGCTGATCCTATTTATAGAGTTGTAAAATTAATGGTAAAAAAAAAATCCAACAATTTCATAAAACAAAGAGGGCAGGATGTAAGAATTAAATAGGAATGAGAGAATAAGGTTGATGGTGAGAATAGTCACTATTATTATTTATGGTCATAGATATGAGGCCAGAAAAAAAGGATATTGGAGAATAACCTCTGCCTAGTAAATCTATCTTAAATATAAAGCTATTTATATCAGAAGAAACACAGAACAAGGTGAATCAGTCAAGAAGTAACATAAGATCTCCTTTGGTGGCCACACTATGTGTTATGTATATATTATACATGAACAAGAAGGCTGGATAATGGCTTGCTCTCCAAAATAAAATAATATAGTGAAAAGAATACTGCCTGAGTTAAGAAACAGTGATAGGGAAGTAGAAAAGATATATAGAAAATGGATTGGCAGAGTATAAAAAGGTACAGTACAATAGGAGAGGAAAGGTTATTTCAGGTAAAGTGTCTGTAGGAGATCTAAAGACAAAACTTGAAAATCAAAGTCATTTCACTATGCTTGTATGTGAATTAATGCTGAGGAAATGAAGGAAATGAACTGTTCAGGAAAGAGAAACCTATTGTCATCATCATCATCCTCTCTCTTCCTCTCCCCCCTCCCTTTTTCTTTCTTATTTTTTCTCTCTCTCCCCTTTCTCTCTCTCTCTCTCTCTCTGCCTCCTTCTCTCTCTCTCTCTCTCTCTCTCTCTCTCTCTCTCTCTCTCTCTCTCTCT
>CM053583.1:80955131-81023165 GCA_028627135.1 Pseudochirops cupreus | reverse complement strand
TCTCTCTCTCTCTCTCTCTCTCTCTCTCTCTCTCTCTCTCTCTCTCTCTCTTTCTCTCTCTCATCCCGGCCCCTTCCTCTCCCTCTCCAGGAGTTCATTTGATCTTTTAGATAAATCCCTCATCAACTGATTATTGTCTACATGAAGCAGCATACAGAGGTAAATGGAGCTGCAGTTGGAGTTAGGAAGACCTGGCTTTAGATCATTCTTCAGACATTTACTACCTCTGTGACCTTTGAAAGATCACCTAGCCCCTCTGAGCCTCATCTGTAAAATGGGTATAATAGCATCTACCTCACAGAGGGGTTGTAAGGATTCAAATAAGATATTGCATGCATAGCAATGTGCAAATCTGAAAGTGTTCATATAACAAATCAAATTATTACTACAAAATTTAGCCTATTTTGTGACTGTTTCATGGTTTACATTGTAATTTTAGAAGAAAAGAAAATGATTCATATTGAATCATCATTTCACTGCACCTGAGATAATGTTCAGATTTGGAAAAGCTAATATTAATCCCAAGAAGCCCCCACATCTCTCTTCAAACTTTTGCCCAATTATCTCAGGAAAATCAATCTTTCCCCCTCCCTCCCTCTCTTTATCTCCACCCATTTCTCCTCCCTGCCTCCCTCCTCTTCCTGCCCTCTACAGATCACTACCCTCTTTACATTCCATTTATGAGTTTTAAAATAACCTAATTACAGAGACTGCTAGTAATCATGAGTAGGGCTGGTGGTAGGAGAAGGAAAGCCATATGTTTCAAAGTGAAATTAGGTATAATAGAGAATGAGGCCATCAACTCTAATGTCGTTGAAGCACAGTTTGGATAAGGCATTCGTGTGCCCTAGGCAAGACTTTCAAAGTGGTTCTCCCTTTGCATTGCTACCTGTCTACCACAGAATTTGAGACTTCATTATTTGAAAGAAGGTTTGGCTTTTCCCAAGAGAAATATTTTCTGGCTTTAAAATTGTGGGTTTATTTTTTTTATATTAAAAAGTACTTCCTTGTTTCCTACACTTCATTCCCCTCCATGTAACTCAATAATCAAGCTATACCAGCTTACTTGCTATTCCTCAGATGTGACACTCTGTCCCTCTTCTCTGAGCATTTGTGCTGACTATCTCCAGACCCAGAATGCCTCCCCTCCTGCCTTTCTCTCAGCTGCCTCATCTTCCTTCAAGACTGAGCTCAAAGTCTACCATCTGTAGGAGGCCATTTCCTGGTTCTTGCTATACACTCCCAATTCCTTACATTTATACTGTATTCATCCTATATATACAGAATTATTTGCATGTTGTCTCCCCAATTAGACTATGAGTTTTTTGAGATCGAGGACTGAGTCTTTGCTTCTCTTTGTCTCTCCAGTGCTTAGCACGATGCCTGACACACAATGTTGTTGGTTGTCCTTCATACTCAAAGAGAACCAAAATGATGTCACAATTTGGGGGTCAAGGTAAAATGTATCCAGCTGTAACTGATCAAGCTTGGAAGACCCCACTACAGGTCAGGCACAATATGGACAATTTGTACTCTATGAGCAAAGCAGAATTGCAGTAGAATTTGCACATCTGGTGTTTCTTTTGAGCTACTGCAATTCTCCTTTGCTCATAGAGCACAGAGCCTTCTTTGATGTGGGCACACCATGCTGGGTGGCCCTGTGCCATTGTCTCCCATATCTCACTATTGATGCCAAAGTTCTTTGGAGAGACCTTTGAGAGTGTCCTTGTATTGCTTCTTTTGACCTCCATGTGAGTGCTTGCCTTAGGTGAATTCTCCATTAAATAGTCACCTACTATTGTGCTGGATAAAACTGGAACATAATAAGCACTTAATAAAGGTTTGTTGATTGAATGCCTGTGTGTATGTTTTATCTTTTATAGCTACTGAGCATACATAGCCCTTTTCCCATCTCTTTACACTCTCCCCTTCAGAGTCTCCACGAAAGTCTTGGCTACTTTTTCTGATCAAACATGTTTTGTTCCAACATAAATCTGTGGACTAACCTGGGAAATGACTTACATTTGTCACACTGTTTCTACAGGAAAGCACATCCTAGATTTTCAACTGACCTATCATTCAAGTCAATCAATCACCAATCATTTATTAAATGCCTACTGTGTGCCAGATTCTCTGCTGGGTATTGGGGAATCAAAGATAAACATGAGTCTCTGCCGTTCAAAGAGTTTACAGTCTATCGGTATACATATATAAGCATGTGTATGATAAATACAGGTATTTCAATACAAAGTAGTTGATGAAAAAAGATACCAACAGGTAGGGAATCATCATCTAGGATGTGGTACTTGAGCAGCTAGATGGTTCAGTGGATAAAATGCTGGGCCTGGGGTCAAGACATCTTCCTAAGTTCAGATCTAGCCTCAGACACTTACTAGCTGTGTGACCACGGGTAACTCACTTAACCCTGTTTGCCTCAGTTTCCTCATCTGTAAAATGAGTTGGAGAAGAAAATGCAAACCACTCCAGGATCTTTGCCAAGAAACCCCCAAATTGGGTCATGAAGAGTCAGACGTGATTAAAATGACTCAACAAAACTTGAGTTTTGTATTGAAGAAAATGAAGAGATTCCAAAAGATGGGGAGAATGAGAGAGGAAATTCCAAGCATGGGAGACCACTAGTCCAAAGACAAGAGACAGAGGGCTATGTGTGAGAAACAAAGAGAAGGCCAACTTAGGAGTACAGAAAGGTATAGAAAGTGGATAGTAGAATACAGAAAGTAGAAGAATATAGAACAGAGAAGAAGTGTAGACAATGAGTGTCAACAGGTTTCTCTGGGAGGAAGGAGAGAGAGGCAGGATGATAGTTTGAAAGGATGAGAGGAACTAATGAGGGTTTTTTTAAGGCTAGGGAAGACAGGCATGTAAACTTACAAACAAACTGCTAAAATTCAACCCACTTGTAAGTTTGTATGTAACCTATGCAGTAACAATAATTCAGCCAGAGTTCACAGGACAATTTGTTTCCACCATTATTAAGACATCCATTCATATAGTTTCCAAAAAACAAATGTAAAAGTATTTCCAATTGCAAAGTAGCAAAGTATCAAGATGTATCTTTCTTCTCTTAGTCCCTTCCCTTACCCTTGATGAGAATATTTAGTTAATAAACCACAGTGAATTGAGAAGTAATCAATTACTGTACTTTAAAACATTAGTATAGTATTCTAATATTCCTAAGCTAAATATAAGGAGGAAAAAAATATCTCTGTCATACACACACACACACACGCACACACACACACTCACACACACAGAGGAGACCCTGTTGATGTTCCAGGAAGAAGAAAAACAAATAGTAACAAATGGAAATGCTAACAGGTCCTTAACTCTAGATAAAATACTAGCAGCAGGGGTAAGTAGACTCACTCATCTGCAGGAGATCACACTTAATGGATAAAACTCTCTGACCTTTAAGATTTTACTTATATTTTTCAAGATGCCCCTGAGAGTCCTTATTATGTATGCCATAATTCAGCCATTGGTTGCTGGGATAACAATGCTCAGTGAAATGAGTAATTTCTTGTAACAGGCATTGCTCTCCAGGGTTTCTTTCATTCCTAGAAAGATAGACTCTTCAGGAGACTAGGGACCCATAGAGGTCATATAGTCTGTCCCAGCCTTCAGTCAGGGTCACATTTAAACCCTTCTCAGTATTAAAGAACTCCGTAGCTTCCCCCGATAACCTGCTCCAATATTTATCTTAGAATCTAAATTAGAAAATAACTTAAGATCATCCACTTGTTATAATGGTGAACAAGTCCCGCTCTTCTCTGCCTCCATACCTTTGCCCTCAACCTGGAAAGCCCTCCACTCTTACCCTCCATTCCTGCCATTCTTCAGGGCCCAATGCCATCTTTGCAATGAAGTCTTCCCTAATTGCACCAATTAAGAGTAATCTCTTCTTCCTCAAAAAATATCACAATTCTGTCCCTTTATTTTTGTTCTCATCATGTCTTATAGCAGAATTAAGTACATATTTTGAATTGGACAAACATTTATTAAATGTCTACAGTGGGACAAGTGCAGTTAAAGTTAGAGACAGCCCCATGGTTGTAGAATGTTGCATGTCTTAGCAGATATGGTTGATCTGACTTTGTGTAACTTTTTTTTTATAAGGGAAAGCTCATAGGGAATGAGAAGGATATAGCCAGAAGACATTGTGATATAAGAACAAAATAAATTTTTTAAAAATCAATAAAATGCAAAAAGTATGAAACAATCTCTACCTTCATGGATTTTACAATCTATCAGGGATCTATGACACATATATAAAATAGCTACAGTACAAATAATGCTTGTAAACAAAGTGTGATGTGCAGTCTGATAGGACATAAATATTATTAACAAATGAAAGAAGTTTGGGGGTTTGGGTTTTGTTGGGGAGGGTTTTCTGATATCAAGTTTAAATTTCCTCTTTGCAACTTCCACCCACTGCTTGTAGTTCTAATTTTGGGGGCCCAACATAACAATTCATCTTATTAGATTTAGCCTAATTTTCTCCAATTAAGAGTCCAGGCTATCAAGATTTTTTTCACTGAATATGGTGACTTTATTGATGATACACAATACAAGACTCTAGGCTTCTCCCCCTACTACAGGGGTGCATTGGAACAAGGACGTGAATGGAACATGGGATCCCTAGTATAGGAACATAGGTTAGGAATGTGGGCTCCCCACGGGTGGAACTCCTCTTTTTGGCTGGGGATGAAGATCCATGGCTTTCCACTTTACTCCTTGGAGGCCATGTAGACCATGAGGTCTACTACATGGTTTCTATAATCATACTCATTGTCATACCAGGAAATGAGCTTGACAAAATGGTCACTGAGGGCAATACCAGCTCCAGCATCAAAGGTGAAAGAGTGGGTGTTGCTATTGAAGTCACAGGATACAAGATGCCCTTCAAGGGTCACTCTGATGCTTGTTTCACCACTTTCTTGATATCATCATATTTGGCAGGTTTCTCCAGGTGGCAGATCAGATCCACAACAGATACATTGGTAATAGGAACATGGAAGGCCATGCCTGTGAGCTTCCCATTCAGCTCAGGTATGACCTTGCCTACAGCCTTAGCAGCACCAGTGGAAGCAGGGATGATGTTTTGGGTAGCACCATGCCCATCATGCCGCAGCTTACCAGAGGGGCCATCTACTGTCTTCTGGGTAGCAATAACAGCATGGACTTTAGTCATGAGTCCTTCCACAATGCCAAAGTTGTCATGAATGACCTTGGCCAAGGGGGCCAAGCAGTTGGTAGTGCAGGAAGCATTACTGACAATCTTAAGGGAATTATCATATTTCTCATGGTTCACTCCCATCAGAAACATTGGGGCATCAGCAGAAGGGGCAGAGATGATGATCCTCTTGGCTTCACCCTTCAAGTGAGCCCCAGCCTTTTCCATGGTGGTAAGCATGCCAGTGGACTCTACAACATACTTGGCTCCAAAATCTCCCCATTTAATGTTGGTGGGATCCTGTTCCTGGAAGATGGTAATGGCTTTTCCATTGATCACCAGCTTCCCATTCTAGGACTTGACAAGGCCTTTGAATTTGCCATGAGTGGAATCATATTGAAACATATGAACCATGTAGTTGAGGTCAATGAAGGGATCATTGAGGGCCACAATGTCTACTCCACCTGAGGTGAATGCAGCCCTAGTCACCAGGTACCTAATACACCCAAATCCGTAGACTCTGACCTTCACCATCTTGTTTAAGGGATGCAACTGAAGCAGCAGAACCTGGCATTGAGGTTGGGAGAAAAGCTCTCAAGATTTTTTTGAATGCTGTCTCTGTCATTCATTCTTGTACCTCTCAATTTTATATCATTTGTAAAATTATGAGTATGCTATCTGTGCCTTTATGCAAATCATTGATAAAATTATTAAACACAGAGCCAACAACAGATCCCTGGAGCACTCCATTATATACCTACTGCCAAGTTAACATTGAACTATGAACAAATCCACTTGGAGTTGAGATACTGAACCAAATTTTTTATCCAATTTTATCATACAGTCCATAACTATCAATCTTCTCCATAAAAATTGCATGAAATTTTTTTTATCAAATGATTTGCTAAAATCTAGATAAGCTATGTTTATAGAATACTAGATTTTTGGTTTTGGCATAGGAAATGCCCAGATGAGTTGCTCTGCCACAAATGAATGAATGAATAGAAAAATGAGTGAATTAATATACAAATTAATAAATACATGAATAAATAAATAAATGGAAAAAAGCCAATCAAGCTTGACTTGTTCTTAATGAATCCATGGTAGTCCTTTGTAATTATTACTTCTTTTTCAACATTCATTAACTGTAATGATCCATTGTAAAGTATTTGCAGGAATTGAAGTCAAACTTACTATCCTAACAATTTCCTTTTTTAAAAAAATGGTTTGTTTGCACTTCTCCAAGACTGACTCCCTCTGTTTCCCTTTTCTTAAAAGTATAAAAATGAAACCATGATCTTTTGCCATTTCTGCCCTCTTGAGCATCAACCAAGGGAAGACATCTGCTTTTTCTACTCCTAAGTTGTCAGCTGCTAGTGATGAAAGTCACAAAATTGATTTTGTCCATTACAAATTTGTGCTACACAAATTCAGTTGGACCCCTGTTGATTTGAAACACTCTGACTCATCATTTCACTGTTTTGGGCTTTGTACTGTCCCTGTGATTTCATTGGTATTAGAAGTTCCCAATGTAGAAACTCTCTCTACCACTGCATATCAAATGTTCCATAACTTAAGGCAATCTTAGAACTGTCTGAATGCTGAGAGAAGACTTGCCGCTAGTCCCCAGTAATGTCCTCCAAAATTCCCCTAGAAAACCTTTTCTTGAAGCCCTGTGATGGGGAAACCACCAGCTGAAACAACCTAATCTACTTTTGGACAGTGATTGTCAGGAAGTTGTTTGTTTATTTCACATATAAATCTGAAGTCCACTTCTCTGCTATTTCCAACCATCATTTTTAGTTCTGCTTTTAGGGGCCAACCCAACCAATTATGATTCTTCTCTCCCATGTCAACCTTTCAAGCATTTGAAGGCAACTCTGATGTTTTCCTAAGTCTTCTCTTCTTCAATATAAATATTCCCAATTCCTTTTAATTATCTTCACTTGCATAGTTTCAAATCAACTTCGGCATTCTGGTAACCCTCTTCCAAGTGCCTTATCAGGAAGTTGCCAATTATCAGAAATTCACTCTCTTCTTGTGATCAATAACAGAGGCCCTCTTTCTTTGTGGCATCTAAGGAGTCCTCTTCATCTTTCGTAGAACACCAGAAACTGAGTTGCTAACAGAGCACAATTCTACCCTCAAAGGAAAGAGTCTGGGATCTTACATTGCCTTGATGGCTTTGAAAGAATAGGACCCACTAGAAAGCCACTGGAGTTCATTCAGTGAAGGTCAGTTAACCGAGAAGATAATGGGTCCTGGTAGCTTCATCATTCCCAACTTAAGATATTGTGTTTCACCTGTCCCCTCTTCATATGAGTATGTCCCAAGTGGGGAGAAATACATGGACAAGACAATGCCTCAACCTCAGATGGAGACTGGGTCCAAGTACAGCAACTCATCTAGATATGCCCAAACTATTTCTAACTCCAGATTATTGCTTCTTAGATGGAGAGGCAGAGCTTTAGAAGTCTGACTTTAAATAAAAACTTAACAACTTAGTCTCAACTTTCAAACAAAAGGAGCCAATAATTAGCATCCAGTAATGACTGAAGGAAAGGCACCCTTTAAACTGTGCTCTACAGCAATTTTCCAGCTGAGGTAAACAAGCATGACAAACAGAAACACTTGCAGAAAATTCTTCCTGTGTCGGTAAATCTGTTTTTAAATTGATGCAGGTGGTCGTGGATATGCTTGGGCATAGTATAAAGCTATTCCCTCAAGAGCATTTTTCCCTTCCTGGTGTTTAACTTCCATCATCATTTCCAGATTAATAAGCTCAGTTAAAGTGCAGTGGAGGTTTAACTAATACGTGGGGAATTGGGACCCTTGAGACTGCTTGGACCCTGGAGCTTGGTCCTTTCCAGAACATGATCTGTGATCACACAAGAGACTCTTTAAAATCACAGATAAATACTTGTATCACTTATCAATTGTAAAGACCTCAGCTGGGAATTTTAAGACCTTCCCAACCTACCTGTCCCCTTTTCATGCATTCTATGATACAACCACACTGGCCTACTTCCTATTCCTCCCACAGAACACCCCACTGCCTATTGCGTTGCACTGGCTGTCCAGCATGCATAGAATTCTTTCTCATCACTTGTACCAATGAATGTTCCTGGTTTCCTCTAAGACTAAGTTCAAATCCCAACTACAGTTTGGACTCTTTCCTGGTGTGTCCAACTCAGTCCTCTCCAGCACCAGCACCACCTCCACTCTTGCAGCTAGTGCCTTCTTGCTTTACTATCTATATTATATATATATATATATATATACATATATATATATATATATTTAATATAATATCTATATTAGTTGCATATTGTCTCCTCCACTGCAACATGAACTCCTGGAGGGCAAGACAGTGTTTTTGCCTTTCTTCACATCCCTGGTGCTTAGCACAGCATTTGACACATAGTAGGTGCTTAATTAAAAAGTTGTTAGCTGAGTAAAACACTCTGGCTTTGATCTATGCAGAAGGGGGGAAGAGAAAGGGACCAACTTGATTAAATTTATTGCACGTTATGTGAAATTGATGAAGGTAAAAGAAACTTTTAAAGAACAAAACCAAGCCTAGACCCCAGGATCATTTTGTTGTCTTTCCATCACCCTTGTCCAGGATAGCTACCCTTGACAGTTGCACTATGATTTAAATAGTCTAGGGACATCTGATCTCCACCATCATTCAAGAACATTCATCTGCCCTCATGGACTTGGCATTACCCTAGGAATGCTGGCACAAGGGAGATTAAGCTGATACGGACCTCTGGGAGCTTTCAGTCAAAGTCGTGAGCAAATATTTGACACTAATGAATAAGTTATTGTACCTGTTACTGGTTTAGAAGTGAAAATGATGGTGGTGCTTCTTAAAGGTTTTGTTCTTTTTTTCCAGATCTGGAATACTGGCCTAGTCCAAGATTTCAGACATAATACATTACACTCACTGTGTCTTCTTTCTTTTCATTCCTGAATCCCTCCTAACCTAGCTTCTGGCTTTTACCATATTAGAGATAGAACCATTCTTTTCAATGTTCCCAATGACCTTTCATTGGTCAAATCTGATGGTCTTTCCTCACACCTAGTCATCTCAACTTATCTCCTATTATTTGGTGGGGTAGATGGGATGTTCAAGGAGGACTTGCACTTCTGATGTGAGGGTTTGCTGAGCCCTTTTCGGAGCTGCTTATTCACCTTTGGTGTCTACCTTCACCCAGCCCTCACTTGTAGCTCCAAGAAGCTGTAGCATGCACAGCAGTCATATCTTGGTAAAAACAGTCTCTGCAGATGGGCATGATCAGGTTGAGGGTAATTGACAGGCCTTAAACTTGAAGGTGAGTTAGGGGGATGTCTACCCCAAGCAGGTACCTCTCTGGGTAGAATGGGTAGATGAGAACAATTTGTCCCAATGGCCGTGAAGGCACCTCAAGCATGGTTAGAGCTTAGTCAGACACTGAAGACACCAAAGTCATCCACTGCATTCCAGGCCAGCATCAGTCAACTTGACTTTTGTCCTGCCTTTTGTTATTGGAATCTGAAGATCTTCCCTGCCGGTAGGCCCTTTACTTAAGTGGCTTAAATGACTCTGAGAACCTTCCCGATTTGAAAATATACTCTGCCCCCTAATAGACTGAATGTGGTCACATGGAGCCTATGGGGAGAAGCTTGTTCTTCAGGAATGACCACACCTTATTATTTTGTGATTGAGCAGTGGGTCAAGAGGTTGTGACATTCTCTGATCTAGGAGAAGGTTATATATACCCTGATGTGAGTTTTTGCTTTGGGGCTCACTTTGGGAAGAGTTGTATGATTTGGCCAGATGAGACTCTGGGCAGCCGTTGAGCCCCCTGCTTTGAAAATCCAGATGTTGGTGCTTCCCTCTCTGGTAACTGACTAGGTATGGATGTAATAGTCAGACAGCTGCAAGCCCTGTCTGCTGATCTGTTTCTCTGTCTGCTTGTAACTTCTGCTTATAACTTCTGTTTGTATTCTCTGAAGTTCAGGGTGCTGACTTTTTCCCCTGAACTAGGTAAATTATATGTTTGATTAAAGTAAGATTGTTAATCTATTTTGAGTTGCTTTCCTTTAGAAAAGCAAATCAAAGAACCTGTGCTAGCAGCCATCCTGAGTATGCTAGGGAGCTTGCTGCTACACCATTGGACTTTGATTACTTTGGAAAAGAGAGTGAGGTTGGCAACTTTACACAGCACTGCCTCACTTAAATCCAACTCACAAACAAGTCAAGATATCACCCCATGGTGTCATTTGAAAATGAAGGATGAACAACAGCAACTGCATTTGACACTGTTGACCACCATATCCTAAATATTTGATCCTCTGTAGGTTTTTGTAATTTCCCTATTAATGCAATTCCCAAGCTTTCCTATTGCCTTAAGAGAAAACAAACCCCTCTGTTTAAGCTTTTAAAATCCTTTACAACCTTGCCTCAATCTATCATTCAGATATCATTGGCCATTACTACTCTTCAATAAAAATTTCTTCAAATTGTGAGCTCTTTGAGGGCAGGGACTATCTTTTGTCTTTCCCTCTATTTCCAGCTCTTAGCACCATTCCTGGCACTTAGTAGTCGCTTAGTAAACATTGACTGACTGACTGACATCCTGGGGTCTGTGATACAGCCAAACTAGCCTTGCCTCTGTGCCTCATTAGCCATTTATTGTGCTTGGAATGCAGTTCCTCCTTACATCATCAGATCCTTCTTTTCCTTTAAGATGCCACTCAAACACCATCTTCCTCATGATTCCGTTGCTTATCTACCCAACTGCTAGGGTTCTCAATCCCACACTACCCTTTATCTAACTTCTTTGTGTGTGTATGTGTGTGTGTGTGTGTGTGTGTGCGTATTTATATTTCCTACCTATTAAAAATTATGAATTGGCCAAAAAATACTTAGGTTTTCGATTAGTGTAGATATGGTTCAAGTTTTCCATTGGTCAGCATGGATTATGCTGTCATCCATCTAATTTGTCTGAATAGCATACAAGTTAGCACAATAATCTTATAGTCCTTCACATGAAGACATTCTAGTGACTCACAGTTTTTACCATCTGCCTTAAGTATTCAAAAGTACTTATTACAAGTGAAAAGAAAGGCAAAAGCTTTGTTTCAGGGTCTTTGTTAGATCCAGAAACCACTACCTACCTTTAGACTAGCTTCGTTATGCATACCACATCAGGTTCTGAGTTCTAAGTTCTTCTTGTCAGTACTTCAGTAAATGCATCACTCAGGCAATACCTCCAGCAATTGTACCACAATACTCAGGGGGTACATTTCAAGGGAAAATGGATTTTCTTTCTTTGTCAAAAAAAATATTTCAAACTGAAACTAGTGAATATGGGAAAGATGTAATACAAAACGGGAACGGAGAAATTGTTATAAGGTCAATGTTTCTCAGTGGTTATGATTAACTTCAGAATGGAAATGTACATTTTTATTCCCTGGATGGTTCTTTCCTATTAGGACAGCATATTTTCAGAATTGGTTTTGGTTCCATATAATCTACATATTTCTCTTTGATTATAATGTAAAAGTGCAGAACCCTACATGGAATTCCTTCCATCCTCCTTCAGTACTATGTTCTCAGGAAAATGAGCCATGCGATAAAAATAATTTGAAATGCCAAGTCCAGAACATACTGCAAAGGATGCTGATTAAGGACCGTAGCAGGTAAGGAGAAATTGCAAGAAAAAAATTACATGTGAGTTGTTCTACTCATCACAGTTCAACTGATTTTACATAAACCAGCAGTCAGAAAATGGACAAATTGTATTAGAGTCGGCATTGTTTAAAGCAAAACTAAACAAATGTGTGAGATTAGGAAATAAAATCGTACGTTCCAATGTCTACCAGACTTTCATGCAAAAAAGAGAAATTAAGTGCCAGTGTAGATACAAAGACTCTAAAGGTCAAGCAAAATTCTCCTGTAAAATGTCTAAGCAGAACCACTCATTACTTTTGTCTTTGGGAATAGCAAAAGTCAGGGAGGGCCGGCCAAAAGCCAGAGAGTTATTTTTAAAAGGTGTTGTTGGCGTTGGCAATGAGAAAAGTTACCTCTTCCTCAAAAGCTAGATTCAAGAAAAAATGTAACAGAGGAGTAAAAAAAAAAAACCTGTAAAGCAGGGGGAGGATGCATAATATTATGATATTAACATGATATCATGATATTAACATGAATTTTCAGTGGACTCAGGGGGTATGGATGCTTAGCCCTCTCTAGGGTCATTCAGCTGCATAGGAGTATCAGCAGAGAAGGTAAATCAAGGAAATGATCTAGGGATGAGAATTAGTAGGGCATGAATGGCAAAGACAAGGAGGCAAGAAAGTCAAAGGAGAAGGACAATGCGTAGTTAAATTAGTTAACTCCAGAGTCATATCTGTAAAAGGAAGAAAGTAAGCTCAAAGCAGGAGTGATGGAATGGTAGAATTAGAAGTGATAGAGGAATTGGAAATTGCAGTAAGGACAAACAAAAGCTTTGGGAGTTGGATGATACTGTGTTTGAGTGTACTTAATCTGGTAGTCCTGTCCCCAGAGTGCTATCATCTGAAGACTTCCATCAATCTATAGTCTTTGCTTTGATCTTAGTACTTTCAGGAAATTTTTTGATCTAATTCTTGAAAAATAATAGATTCTTTCTGCACATTTTCTAGCTAAAGTGATAACTCTTAAATTATGTCTCTGAGCTTTGTCTTCGAGTTACATCATCTGTACTTACAAATCCTTCCAACCTTAGTGAATTTTCTTTTGATCTTGTTTTGCTGAATGTTCTGTCCCTTCTGCTGATTTGCCTTCCAGTATTAGAATTTTTTCCCCTTGGATTTCATGTTTTTATTCAAACTTGCCACTGTCCATGTTGCATTTATTATTAAATGGTCTTATTCCCTTTTTATTGATAACAGAGTTCTCATTACGGGATTCCAAATCTTTCTTTAACAATATGAGATTTTCAGCTTCCTTCAAGTATTTATTATCTGTATTTGGGAGTAACAGAAGTCAGGGAAGTCCCAAAACACAATGACCCCAAATACATCACTATCACGACATCTACTCTTTCTCATCACCCCTTACCACCACCATAAACACATTTTTCATCTGTTTTTGGTATATTTTCTTCTCCCATTAGAATGTAAGCCCCTTGAGGGCAAAGATTTTCTTTCTTTTTCCTGTATTTTTATCCCCACTGATTAGAACAGTTCTTGGCACATATTAAGCATTTAATTGCATATTGTATGTCATCGGGGAGTTACACAGATTTCTGGGCCCTAAAAGAGGCAGAAACTTCAGAGAGAAGCCATCGCCATATAGTGAGCAGAGGGCAGAGGTTTAAAAAAAGAGACTAAAAGTCTGCAGGCAACGTTTGTTGGTAGATTCCTCTGTGTGCTAACAAGTTTGGCTGCTGACCTTGGTTTCCTTTTGGAAAGGAAAAGTCTATTATAGCCAAGGTTCTGACAATTGACAGACTCTCTTAAAGGAGAAGAAAAAGTTGAGCTACTTTGGATTTTTCTTTTATTCCCCAAAAGGATGTGTGAGGGTTCTATCTTCCCAAAAGAACTATTGTTTATAGCTCTGGTATTCAAAATTAAAGAGAGAGGTCAGGGCCTATTCTTCCTCTTTGGTAGCAGCTCAGCTGAGGACTCCTACTGAAACCGGGACCTAAAAGCTTATAAAAACTCCACAACCATATGCTCAATGGTAGCAGACAGCAACAACCTTGGGACCAGCAGAGAAGACTTTCAAGCAACCATCACAAGAGGCCAATCCCTGTCAAATATTTAACGCCTTGCAAAAACAGCAAGGAACAGAGTTATTGGGAGGAAGACTATGATATCACCAAAAGCCATAACTGACCCATCAGATGAGATGCATGAAATACTCCATAACTGACCCATCAGATGAGATGCATGAAACACACCTCTATAAGTGTGCCCCAGTCCATAAGGTTCCCCATGTGCACAACCTTCCACAAATGTTCCCTGAGCTGTACATGTTCCCCATGTGTTTCCCACCAAGTCTGTATACCATACATGTTCCTTAGTATACATTTCTTCCCACTGAAAGTATATGTACTTATGGGAGAATTATTCCCAAATTTATGGGGAGAATATTTATTGCTGCTTTTCTCACTGTGCTATTTCATTAAATGCTTTGAATTAATTTCATCTTCCAGCTGACAGCTAAAAAAAATGGATATATTACTAGGGGCTTGGGAGCTATTGTTCTGAGAAGCTATGAACTCACTAAGCACCTTGAATCTGAGGTACTTTGTGGAGGCATACAGTGTGAGCTAGGGTTGTCCCCAGATGGTCTATATCCAACTTGATGAGTCACGTTAGATCCAATTTCATTTTGAATCTGTTGCCAACTTGAATTTAGTATATGTTTCTTTTCTTGAGACTTCTCTTGATGAAATTTTGATCCATAATATTTTTTCATTGTGACACTTTTTTTCAACTTGTTCCTTTCCTTTTCATTATTTGAAAAACTATTAGCTTTTGAGGCTCTTTGGTTTTACCCAAGGATGTGCTAGTAACTGTTTAACAACCAGCTCTCTGAGAAAAAAAAATTGTGGAACACATTTTTAAGCTTCGTCTGCAGTATTAAGATTTTTCCATCAATTTCTTAAGTCTAGACAATCAAGAGTGCAAAAAAATCAAGTCCTTACTGGTAGCATTTGCAGATTTCTGAGGTGTGAATGCTCACACTGAAAATTTAATTATCAGTTGATACAAGATGGTTCCAGCACACTACTGGTTGTACCCCTAATTTTCTTTCCTTTGCCTTTTTGTATAATCAGATGGGGAAAAAAATCTATGAAAAGTGCTTTGCAAACCTTAAAATGCTATATAAATTTTAACTATTATTTTCACATAATTATAGTCATTATCTATTCACAGGGGGCATAGAGGAGTCAAGGCTCTTTCACAACCCCTCAATATGATATGTCAGAATGCTGTGATTCCCTTTTAAAATAAGTGAGAACTTTTCACTGTGCTGGGAAATAAATGAAAAAGAAACTTGGACCACAGGTGACAAATGATATCAGAATTTAGAATGGACTTTCCCAGAGATGACTACAAAATGAGGCTCATTTTGGTCTCTAACGCATAGGTTCTAGAGCTAGAGGGGAAACCAGGGATCATCTTGCCTATACCCCTCATTTAACTGGTAAGGAAAGGACACCAAAAAACTCAAACTCTCGATTCAGGTGGGCATACTCTGCATAAAGCTGTCCCAAATCACTGTCATTTTCCACTAACTTAATTAATTTTCAAACCAAAGACTATTCTAAAGTCACAAAACTCCACTTGCTGTGTCATTCAAGCATTCCTTTATAACATTTATATTTCTGTTCCTTTAAAGCTGTTTTCCCTATAATGTTGCTTCATCTAGCTTTGTGCTTTCATAGAGCCCCTTCATGACATCAGCGACAAGAAAATGAAAACATTTCTTTAAATGCTTTATTATGATGAACTCAGAGCAATTTCATATCTAAGAGCCAGCAGAGTAAAGGGGAATGCTACTGAGGGGGCTCCGAAGGGAACAAGGTTTAAGTCAGGTGATCGCCACTAGCTGTGAAACCATGGGCCAGTGACTTCATTTCTCTAAATCTCAGTTCTCTCACATACAATGGGAGTGATAGCACCTACATAACTTACTTCAAAGGGTTAGAATGAGATCCAAACACACTAATGTAGATAAAAACCCTATGCAAAACTTCAAATCAGTATATTCCTACACTATAGACAGCGCCGTCATTATCTCTGATCTCAGTCTACAGACGCCTTGGGTATCTGTATAACACCCAAGGACTGGGTGAAATTCAGGTGAGAATAATGAAAGGTACAGGTGGTTATCATGACTTTCCCACAGTCAGGGGAGCAAAGGACATAGAGATGGAACAGTGGGTCCAATGGCATTTAAGACTATGGCAATGTAATAATATTATACTATATAACATAACATATTATATATTATAATAATAACATTATCTGTTAGTACCAATTTAGAAATCCAAAATCAACAACAGACCTATATGGATTACACTACAATTAATCAATTCATAAAGAAGGACTTAGAAGTAGAGGTTAATGCATTTTTAATAACACATTCTTTTAAGGATCAAACTCAGGATAGCGTTAAATAAGCTGAGAATGAAGACGTGCTTTAAGAGGATGGTTGACATTCTATTAATTCTGTATTGGGTGGGAGAATTGATAGACATGAAGAGTATAGAAGGATGGCTATCTACACCATGGACATGCCATAAACGCGAAAGAGCCATACTATTCATTCAGCCACCGTAGTAAAAACTAGTAAGGTCCTTAGTTTATTGAACACAAAATACAAAGAGAAGCAGGACTGCTAAATGTATGAGAAAAATAAACCATAACCCTGCCAGAGTATAAGGTAATAGAAGGAGTGCTAGGTGTGGAGTCAGAAAACTGGATTCAAATCCTGGTTCTCTTTCTGCTTTTATGACCCTGGGCAAAGGACTTAACCTCCCTGGTCCCTAGCTTCTCTGGCTACAAAAATGAGAGAAATTGGATTGAATGAACTCCAAGGTTGCTTCCAGCTCTATATATTTATGATTCTATGATTTCTCCTTGAATACCAGAATGCTAAAGCAGAGGAATTTGACTTCTAAATGTCAGCTCTGAGGTACCTATCCAAAGACAAATAACTTACAGTAACCATTGTACTTACATGATTTTTCAATATGAATTCAGTCAGATATTTATGGATTACTCTGTGCAAGAAAGAATGTGAAAGCACAATATAAAAACCACAGAATGCTCTCTTTCTTCATTCAGAGGAATGGGAGATTACTCCAGCTGTGATCATTCCTATTCTCCGAGTTCATGGACCTGACCTGCATCAGAAATTTGTTGATTTTTTTTTCCCAGAAGGATCTGATAAAATATTGCTGCAAGAGATGGTTTCTAAAGACAGGAAGTAGCTGAGGTGGTTGGCGTTGTCTTGGGATTAGGGGGTGAGAGTCTAGGTGACCTGTCCTTTTAGTGAAGAATACTGAATTTGGAGTCAGAGGACAACTCTGTTATTATTTACATGTTTGATTTTGGGCGAGTCATTTAAAGTTTCTGGGCCTTGATTTCCTCATTTGTAAAATGAATGAGGTTGAACTACATGACCTCAAAGTCCCTTCGTCCACTAAGTTCATGATCCTATGATTAAGGCATCAGTGGAGATAAATACCTCCCATGACATAAGCACATAATTCTCACTCACGAGCCTCCCTCTGGAAATCCTAGCCTTTGTCCCTTTCTACTGCTACATGCTTTTTGACTTTTTATTGCCTTAAGAGGCTTACAGTATGATTTAAGGTAGGAATCTTTGAATGGGGTCATAGCAGCTAATATATGTGTCCTCATCCAGATGCTTTAGCTCTTGGCAGAAAACTTCATAAAAGATCACAAAGTCCAGGAACCATGTGTAATTCACAAGGGCAATGAAGGAAGCATACTCAATTAACTTCACTTCGGAAAAAACTAATTAAAAAAAACAACAAAGACAGGAACAAGGGAATAAATGAGGAAAGAAAGTAGTAGGTCATGCTACAAACCAGAGAAGGTGATAAGAGCACATACGGAAGTATGAATGTCAAAGTGCTTGTGCCTCTACTAAATCTTCCTGTACCTCTTCACACCAATGATATTTCATTTCTTCCCCTTGTCTACAAGTCACCCATAGAGTGGCTTCCTGGAAATTTTGGAAAAATTCATTCTTGGCTTGTAGTGCTAGGGATAATTAAATATAATCCATGTGGTGCTAGTCACTCTCTTTTTCCACATTAGCAGCAGTGTTGAGGCAGTCTCTAAGGTAGCTTACTGAGGGGCTAGGGAGACCTTCTCTCTTCTCTCCCTCAATACTTATTTGATGGGCTATTGACTGAGGACCCTGATTTAGATTCCAGGTACAGGTCTTGGCTGGTTTCTCAAGAGACTCATGTAAAAGGTTCTTTATGACCAAAAGAAATTCCCTTTTATTCTTACATTTTATCACTGGCATCAATCTGCCTGCTGTCTAGTCAATGAACAACCCAAGCAGATCTGTCTACATCAATCCATATTTGAAAAAGGGAAAAAAGTCCCATAGAATTAAACTTGGGTTTAATGCACAGAAAGGTCATAATATTGTTATATTTTTGAAGAAATGTGTCAGAGAATGTTAACTGAATGTTTTCAAAAATACTTTTTATCAAACCTTGATTGCTACCATGCAATTTCAGTAATTCAATAGATTTTTTATTATTTTTTGAAGTAGAGAACCAGAAAATTGCCAGGTATAAAATCAATTTACTCAGGAGCCGCCTTCAACCAGCAATCACAACCTTCCTCATTGCTGCCTTGGCTTCCCCAGTTCCATTTCTGGCAGAGTTCCTGTTAAGTGCATCTGTCCTTGCCAATTACAGCCTGCAAGGAGAAGACTAAGAAGGTCAAGAGAGACCTTTCAGCAAGTGAGCCTAGCTGATCCCACCCTGATGGGAACCAAAGGAAAGGGTAAGTTTTTTAATTTCCCAAGCATTTAGAAAAGTATTTTATGTGCAGTTACAATGATAATAACTCAGAAATTTGCCTGACAGACTTGATCCCGCTCACAGTTCAATATACCAAATGCTATGCATGGAGAAAAGGGTGAATGTGAGTAGGTGATGGCCCCAGTGAGACTATAGAAAAGCAGAGCTAAAGGCAAAAAGAAAAGAGGAGGGAGGGAGCTGGAAGAAGTACAGTCATTTTGATTATAGGCAACATAGAATTTTCTCTGAGTCAATGGGGCACAATGGGTTCAATCAACTGACCTGGGAGTCAGAAAGACTGGGTTCAAATCCCGCCTCTGATATATACTAGCTGTGTGACCATGAACAAGTCACTCACCTTCCCAGTGCCCCAGAAAACTCTAAAATCATATTCTGTGTAGTGGCCCCAGAGCTACATCCACAGAAGAAATTTCCATATTGGAAATTCTCTAGACCATTGAAGTCACAGATCAGCCATTCAGTCCCCACAGAAGTAGAACATTCTAAGTGTACAAGGTAAATAGGAATTGCTAATCTGAATAAGAGGAAAGAAGGAATGAGAGAAGGAAGGAAGGAAGGAAGGAAGCAAGGAAGGAAGGAAGGAAAGAGAGAGTGAGGAAAGAAGAAAGAAAGGAACTGGAATCTCACTATAAATTTGTTCTGGATTCCTTGCTGTGAGTTTGTCTTGTCATACACTGAGATGCTTGACTTTTTTTTTTTAATCCTAAAACATTAATGAAACCAGCACAAAGGAAGCCTATAGTTGTGGTGATGAGGCATTTCAAGTATCCACAATGCAGAGACCTCTTTCTACTGAAAAGCAAACAGTTGATCCAAAAGGAAAAAAAAAACCCTCTTGACAATGATTTCTTCTTTCAAGAGGTAGGGTGAATGATAAAGGGAACTACTGATCAATAAGGTTGAACTGATAAGTGAAATGAAAACTAAGTTCTAATCAATGAGGAAGGAAATGCCAGGAAAAATCTAACATTTAACCTAAACTTTGTGAAGGCAAATTTCAAAGTGTTCAGAGATAGAAGTAGAATCCCATTTTCCAAGATTCGAAGTAGGATTGGTTAATATAGTAAGTTTTCAAGAAGGAAAGTTAAGTCAAACTTATCTGAATACAATGAGAAAGAAACGGAGATTTCTAAAGCTATGAATGTATCTACAAAGGTGACATACATATTCATGCATATATATATAGTACTATCTATATTGTATAGGCACTATCATATATACACATGGTAACTAGCATTTATATAACACTTTGGGGCTTGCAAAGCACTTTATAAATATCATCTCATTTTATCTTTACAACAACCTGAGGAAATAGATGCTATTATTAACTCCATTTTTACAGGTGAGGGAACTAAGGCCCAAAGAACAAAGAGGTTAAGGAACTTGCCCAGTGTTGTACAGCTAGTAAGTGTCTGAGGTTGAATTTGAAGTCAAGTCTTCTTCACTCCAGCTCCTTCAAACTGCCAGAATTGGGATTAATTAGTTAATTAATTGATTAATTAGGAGGAAGCAAAGCCAGTAACTGAAGGTTACTATAAGAATGGCAAACTCTAGGAATTCTGTTAGGAAAACTAATAAAATTCAGTGAGAAGAATCTGTGATAAATTCCAACTCCAATATTTAGATGAATGTGTGATCTCAGGGATGTGAGCACACCCCCCCCCAACCGCTGCAGATCACAACACAGCCATACAATCTTATCTGCTATTCGTTGTGTTCATTTTTTTTCCAGTAAATCCTTCCAAAAGGATCTAGCTGGAATGATAGAAATCTTTCTCTAGTTATTTTAATACTTTGAAAAGACCAGTAAAGCCTTCAAACAGTCCATTGGTATTTCACGCACCTGTTACAAGACTGGGCCACCCTTTTGATATATTTTATGTGCTCTCCAATTTGCAAGTCATTGTTAGCAATGTGCGGTAGCTTACTTAAATGCCTACTTTCCATTTCCCTTTGAGTCACCTGAAATTCTGATTCTTCTAAGAGCTTGGTGTTTTATGACTGTCAGAACTATAAGATCATCACCCAGAAAACAGTGAAATGTGAAAGATGGGCTTTCACTGAATCAATCATTGAAAGCACTGGGTAGTATTTCAAGAGCATGCAACCCAAATTCCTAATCCTATTCAAATTGGGGCCTAACTCACTGTCTGTCCATGATAGAGTAAAAGGCATTAAATGGACTAGCTGGACAGGGTGTTAATAAAAACACCTATCATAATTTAGGCAACATGTGAAATTCATAAACTTTGTTTTTCCACTGTTACTGACTAGATCAATCTCTTTTAAAGGACTATGGAACTTAATAACTGCTAAGTACAACCAAATGGGGTGGGGGGGTTGTTTTGATTTGATTTGATTTTTTAGGCATTATGGGACAAAAGAATTAAATTAGGGAAGGGACAAGGCCTTCATTTGAAGTAATAAAATGAAAGTGGACAATAAATCTATTTCTCTTTTGCTAAACTTTGCTTTTTCTTCTGTTTCTTATATAAGTTCTATTAAAAATTGTTAAAAAAAAATATAGCACACACCCCCTCACAGAGTTGTTGGGAAAATAAAATAAGATAACATTTATAAAGTGCTTTTTAAACCTTAAAGAGCTATATTAATGCCAGTTATTATCATTATTAGTCCCTCTTAACTGACCTCCCTTTCTAGTTCTATAATTCATGGTTCATGATTAGTCAGTTGGAAAGCCTTCTCCCACCTCCAAGCCTTAGGGATAAGGAATGCCCTCCGTGTCTGGAATCTATTCATTCCTTACTTCTGCCTCCCAGAATCCTTGAAAATGTGTCAGGTATCATTTGCTACACAAGATCCTTCCTCATATCCTGCTATCCCCAGTTCTTAACACTCTGTCTCTCTTGACATATTTCATATAGACTTCATTAGATAGTTTACAGTTACTTATGTACATGGGATACATAGGTATACACAGACAAACATATCTATATTCCACAGAATTTAACCTGCTCAAATGACAGGGGTTATTTTAAGTGACTTTTATGTCTCCCCTTCCTAGCACAGTGCCTTGTACCTGATACAGACTTAATAAATGTTTATCGAATTGAAGTACCACTATATTCTCACATTTCCACTTCAACAACCTGTTCTAACTTGTAAGTTGAATCCTTCACAATAGAATTTAACCTTTCTCTAGTTTCTCATGGGCTGCAATGCCCCATGGTGTTGAGAGAGGAGAGGGTCAAATGGGTAAGAACTTGTGCTGTCCTACAATATTTGCACAGGCTTCCTCACCACTGAGGAATGTCTACAGTGTCATTCTACAAGATGCTACCTGACGGACCAGTAGAAGAACTTCACCCAAAAGGTCATAACTGGTGAGAGGGAGAGGGAGAGGGAGAGGAGGAAGAGGAAGAAGAAGGAGGAGGGAAAAGAGAGGATAGAAGAGGGCAGGACAAGAAAGGAGAGGGGAGAAGAGAGGAGAGGAAAGGAAAAAAGGAGGAAGAAAAAGGAAGAGAGAGAGAGAGAGAGGAAGAGGGAGACAGAGATTTTGATAATGTTAAATCTATCTTGAACTAATAATAAGAAAATATTTTTCTTCCAAAGAGCTTCAAGGCCATTCTTATCCACAAGCACATTTGCCTCCACAGCACAGAATTGTAAAGTAATGAGGCTGAATGGGCCTCAAGTGTTCATTTAGTCATTACTCCTGCCTCCGGGTAGTAAAACATCTAAACCAACCAGGGTCAGTGGTTACTCATTTTATCCTTGAGGATAGAAAATATATACTCTTCCCCATGTAGCTCATTCCACTGTTACTACCATCACATCTAACCGCAAACCTTTCTTGGTTCAATTTCAGCACATTCCTTCTTATAATGTTCGTGAACATTAACAACTGAGATAATGTAAATGAATATATTCCCCATTTCATAAAATAGAAAACCAAGGCACAGGTTTTAGTTAGCAACCATAAATTTAAAAATCAGTGCTAGAACCACGACTAGCACTTGTTTCCATTTTGAGTCATCGTCAACAAGCATTTATTACTTACCTATGTCAGAATCTGTGTTATGCACTGGGATATAGATTTATACCTGGAGAGATCTAAGACATTGTCTCAGCAGTTTTACAATTGAGCTAAGGGAAAACCACACACATAAAATAATTAGAAAACAGCAAGTAGCTGAATGGTGTCCTAATTTCTTTCATTGCAATATGACTTGGGAAGTGGGAGAAGTTGCCATTGTCTAGAGTAGAGATAGTCTGATAGAATAAAAATAGCACTGAAATCAGTCAATGAATGACCAATTTGTCTGATATATAATAGGGTAAACTCATTTTCTGATATGGGTTGAACTGAATGGCCACTGAGGTAATAGGATCATTGATTGGGAGCTAGAAGAGAATTTTGAGGGTAACTAGTTCCACCTTCTCACTTTGCAAAAGAGGAAACTGAGTCTCAGAGATGTTGTTATTGTCCCAAGACCACAAAAAGATTAATTTGCTGAACTGTATGTCTGCCCTGTTCCTCTGACTCCATATAGTCTTTCCACTGCTATCAATTAATCAATTTCTATTAAGCACCTACTTATTAAGCACCTACACCTATTGCAATCACTGTACTAAGTTCTAGAGATACAAAAAGAAGCAAAAGATAGTTCCTGCTCTCAAGAAATTTACAATCTAACCAGGGAGACAACACACAAACAAAGGTACATACAAGATAAAAAGAAATAATTAACAGAGAAAGATAGCAGAATTAAGAGGTAATGGGGGAGATTTCATGTAGAAGGTGGGAATTTAGTTGGGACTTATAGGAAACCAGGTAGGTCAGTAGTCAGAGTGAAGATGAGAGAGCATTCCAAGCATGGAGAACAGCCAGAGAAAAGACTGAGAACCAAGAGACGAGTCTTGTTCCTGGGACATCCAGGAAGGAAACCAGTGTCCCTTGATCAAAAAGTATATGTTAGCGAGTAAGGTATAAAAAGACTGGGAAAGTTGGAGGGGACTAGATTATGAAGGACTTTGAATGGAAGAGTTTTGGTTTTTTTTATATCTGATCCTAGAGGTGATAGGGAGCCACTGGAATTCAATGAATTGGAGAGGCAAGGAGGGAGTTGATATGATATGATCTATACTTTAGGAAAATCACTTTGGTGGCAGAATGATGGATGAATTGGAGTGGGGAAAGACTTGAGACAGACAGAACCATGAGCAGACTATTGTAATAACCCAGGTGTGAGGTGATGAGGTCCTGTACTAGAATGGTAGCAGCATCAGGATAGAGAAAACAGTGTAGAAGAGAGATGTTACAAAGGTGAAATCAAGAGTCCTTGCGGGGATTGGATATGGGAGGTGAGAAATAGTGAGGACTGCAGGATGTCTCCTACATAGAGAGCCCGAGATGCTGGGAGGATGGTCTTGCCCTCTAGAGTAATAGGCAAGTAAGAGTTGGGAGAGAGTTTGGGAAGAAGATGCTGACCACTTCAAATTCTGAAATTCTGGGAGCGTTATTCAAAACATTCTGAGACAGCTCATTTTATATATGAGAGAAATGAGTTTCAAAGTAGTGGATCAATTTATCCAAGGTCAAACAGCTAGTATGTGACACATGTGGAATTTGAATCAAAGTCCTCTGACTCTCAGCCCAGGGCTGTTTCCAATTATGACACTTTGGAATGGTAGCATTTGTTCACCCTATTTTACCACATTTCTATAAAGAATAAAATAACACTGCAAATGGGATAGCCCTTTTAACTATAAAACCCTATATAAATGGTCTCTTTAGCACTTAAAGCTTTTGACAGCCTGGCCCATATCTACTGTACTGGGGGTCTGATACAGAGATACAGAGTACCTCAGAGGGCATCCTTCTATGTGGAGGAGGCTGCGGAGCTCATTTCTGGAAGATTAGTGATAATATGGAATGGAGGTGTCCCAGAGAGACATTGAAGTATATGGGGAGATTTTGTAATTGGTTCCAGTTGGCCAACCATGTGGTAAAGATGAGGTCCTGTGATTGGCTGCTGAGGCATTCAAAATAGCCTCTCAGCCTTAACCACAATCTCTATTGCCTCAGACCTCTTAGAGGAGCTTGGTGATTCTCAGCTTCTAGATGATAGAGATCTTTGATGATGCCAAGCAACTGGGGAAGGTAGTGGAGCCTTTGACCGTGTCAGTTTGAAAAGTCCAGAGGCTGCCTTGGCAGACCAGCTTTCCAGAGTCCAAGTCTGCAGCCAGCACAGCAATGATGCCCATGGGAATAGGGAGTAATATTTGAGAAGGGTCTTTGGGACTCCAGCCCAGGAGTAGCTAAAATAAGGATTCACCAAATAGCCATACTGCTTTTGTTATGTAGGATGTGAGCTAAGTTAAACCTACTCTTCCCAAAGATCATGGTGGAGGGGAAAGTATCCTCCTAAGGTAGTAGGGAAAATGTTTGTCCTTCCTTTTTGCTATATCTTCAAAGCAAAATGATTAAACACTTCATGAAACCACTTGGTAAAGATGATACAGTGAGACAAAGCTCAGAGGGATGGAATATGAGTAACTAGTAGAACCTGAACTAAGTGACTTGATTAGTTGGTGCAGATTTCTTTTTTTTTTGCTTTTTTTTGGAGGGGGGAAGGCAGGACAATTAGGGTTAATTGACTTGCCCAAGGTCACACAGCTAGTAAGTGTTAAGTATGTGAGGTCACATTTGAACTCAGGTCCTTCTGACTCCAGGGCAAGTGCTCTATTCACTGCGCCACTTAACTGCCTCACAGATATCTTTATAAACACAGATATATAGAACTGAAGCACAACCCAAGTAAGAGGCAGAGTTCAAGGAAGTTATCTCAGCTGCTCTGAAGTACTGAGAGGGATGAGCAAGACACATGGTTGATACAATGCCCTTCCTAATCAGGACCTAGTTGTACTTGAACAACATCTCTTGAATTTCTCCAGTACGAGAAAAGCTTGCCTGATTATCCAAAGACAATAGCATGAGGAGAATTGATGGATTGATATGATTGACTGCTATTACTCCTCTCTGTTTCTCCATATTTTCCCTTGTAAAACACTTTCCTCTGTTGTTTCTTCCATCACCCATTTAGGTAGTCAAGTCCATGCTCCCAGAGAGTACCACACCATCTATGTCCAGATAAGTAGACAGGAAGAAGAGTTCAACCATCAGTTGTTCCTGGATACAGTCATCTCATCCCACATGAGTACCTGATAATCTGAATCCCTTACTCTGAGCCAACTGTGTCTTCTGCCAGACTGCCAGCAAGCTATTCTCCACACCCACTGCTCAGAAGCTGCCCAGGTCTGCCTTCCCAGGCTGTTCCCATCCATCTTGTTGACAAGGATATTCTTTTGGTTGACAAGTGTTTTTGGTTGCTGCCTCTTGTTGATCCCATTGGAGAAAAAAGCAAAAAACATGGCTGGGGCTGGAGTCCAGCATAGATTTCCTTTTCATTGGATTCCAGTTGAGCAGTGTCTCTGCCAAGGCAGTTAGAGCCTGACTGATGAGCAAGGAGAATTGGTCCCATCCTGAGGGTTAATATCACAAAGTTGGTTTTGGTTTCCTTTTTTTAGTAGGCAGGGTCTCAGAATTTTATTTATCCCTCTCCCCAAAGCATCTCAGTCAACCAATAGTTGCAGTAGCTATCGTCTTACAGTTAAGATTTTGAGATTCTGAAGAGCAACTGCATTCTATTTCTTGCACAGAACCACCTTGATCATGTTGCTACAGGAAATGAAAGGCATGTACCTCCCCTTTCCCACCCATCCCCAAACCATCTCCCAGATGCATGACTGGAATAGCACAGAGCAAATATTAAATTCATTGTTACCTTTTCCCCTTTCATTCCACTCACTTCACTCTGTGTCAATTCACAGATGCCTTTCCAGGTCTCTCTGAAAGCATCCCTCCTGTCATTTCTTATAGATCAATAATATTCTAATACATTCATATAACACAATTTATTCAGGTATTCCCCAGTTGGTGGGTTTTTGTTGTTGTTGTTCAGTTGTTTCAGCTGTTTCCAATTCTTTGTGACCCCATTTGGGGTTTTCTTGGCAAAGATACTACAGTGGTTTACCATTTCCTTCTCCAACTCATTTTACAGATAAGGAAACTAGGGCAAATAGGATTAAGTGATTTTCTCAGGGTCCCACAGCTATTAAGTACCTAAGGTCAGATTTGAACTCAGGAAGATGGATCTTCCTGACTCCATGCTCAGCACTCTATCCACTGTGCCACAAATGCTTAGTCAATTCTTTACTATAATGAAGAAAGCTATTCAAAATATTTTGCAGGAATGGATCTTTTTCCTCCTTCTTTGATCTGTTTGGGGTACAGATCTCATACTGAGATCACTTGGTCAAAAATGGGTCAAAAACTTTACAATTATCTCATTTTATCCTCATATCAATCCTGGGAAGCAGGTGCTATTATTATCCCCACTTTACAGATGAGGAAACTGGAGCGAGCAAGGATTATATGAAAGGGTCATACAGTTAGTGAGTATTTAAGGCAGTATTTGAACTCAGTCTTCCTGCCTCTAGGACTAGCACTCTTCCACTGTAATATTGAGCTGCCTATCTTCATAAATATTTTGAAATATTCATCTGTAGTATTTTTTCAGTCTTTCAACTTTGTCTTACTATTTCTTGTTGTCTCATTGGGTCATTTAGTTCTGTTGGACCTATTGTAATTGTCAAGGAGTCTGTGACTAAGTCTTGTTAAGTAAAGGTAAATCTTGTTATAATTGTCTTTGCAAATTTTTTCTCCCAAATTCTCATTTCTTTTTCAATTCTCTCTACTAGCACCCTCATTTCATTTATAAACTCTTCTTAACTTTTGCTTCATCTTTCAGAAAGTCTAATGATCTCATGGGCATTAATAATCATTTTTGTTTTGTATTTCCATTCCAAAGATCACTCTTCTTGACTGAGAAAACAGAACATAACAGCAAAAAAAACAAGAAATGAGTGGCTCCACTTCTTCTGGTCTCATCAACCCTACACAGTCAGCTCATTTCCCCTTTGATCCTCCTCTTCCCCCAACATAGCAAAAATACAATCCTCTTTGCTGCCTTTAGCTTTCCTTTCTTGACACAGCCTTATTTTAAGCACATCTGACCCTATTCCCATGACATCATCCATGCCTCATTTCTTTATTTATCCTCTGCCCTGTTAACTGCCCTTGAGTACATCTTTTGTACGTGTATTTTTAAAGTTGGTTGATGAGTTCCTAGGTCAGAGATGCCTGTCTCTTTAGACAATTGTCCCCTTTCCTCCATCATTGATATTGTTTCTTCTTCATTTTCAGAATTTCATTCTTGGGGGCTCCCCTACCCTCCTGGGCTAACTTCCCTATAGAATTTTAGTCCTTGGGATCCTACTTATGCTTTCTTTCAACCCTTTGGAATATGGTCTCCTCAAATCTAGGGTATATATCAGACTATTTCCCACTTTCCTATCCTTTTTTAAAAAAAATTAAATGCCTTAAATAATCTCAGCATTTAACCACAATAAAAATAACTATTGAATTTACTTAGCAACTATTTACAGATAAATAAATAATTTAAGTGGTTTTCTATGTGTAAATGCACTATGCTAAGTACTGGGGATACAAATAGGGAAGGAAGACAGATCTTATTCTTAAGGAGTTCATATTCTAAGGGGGAAGACAACACATATGGAAGGATTTAGCTATAAGACAGATGAAAAGGACCAATAGTCCTTAGGGTACAACAGCAAAGCAGATGGCAATGCCTCCTAATTTCATTTAATACTGTTAAAATCACATTACTTTCTGATGTTGAACCATTTGACAGTACCAAAGACATTGGTGGCAAGAACTTTCTTTTCTGGGTGCTATGGATAGAACTGGAACAGCTGTTGACAGATTGCATCTCCACAAGGATTGCTTCCCATGATAATCGCTATGGACACTGTTCAGCTATTCCAAAGGCTCTTGGCTCATTGTCCTTGAAGGGAATTAGCAGTCAAGGTGGTGGTGGTGTTGTGTGGACCTGCCTTGGGAGATAGATGCTGCCTCCTCTCTTTTCCTCAAGGTGCCTTGCTGCTTCAGCTACATTGGTTTGTCCAGCCCAAGAGTAATAATTGATGGCAGTTGGTGAGGATAGCTGCCTTCTTCGCCATAGGAGTTGCTTCTTTGGATGATGGCTGGAAACAGGACACGTAGAGTACTGCCATTCCAGGCCTCTTGTGTTTGTCTTTCTTTCAGTGACAGTTGGTCAGCTATTGTTGCTGGTAGTGATGAAGAAAGTGGATCCTTTCTCCACAAAGATTTCTCCCCTCATTGACTGCTGTAGTGGCTGGACTGGAATCAGGTCTAGTGGCTTGGGAGAGGTGGGTAATATACTGCTACTCCCAAGGCTCTTGGGTTCAGGGTCTTGGGTTGTCTCCCAGAAACTTGCATTTAGATTAATTAATTTCAATGCATAAAATATCACAACAGTCTTTCAGTGACTCAGCTAATCCCCATTGGATTCTTTGTCCATTCACTCTAATTTGCCTTTCCTCATATGATTAATTATAGCTAATGTTCAATCCATTCATTTAGTTTCACTTTCTTTCATTTGCATTTTTTTTTATTTTTTTTATTCCTTCTGCTCTTTGGGCTTAATTTCTTCTCAGTATTCCATTCCATTAACATTCCACACTTAATTTCCTCTTAGGTTCCACTCCTTAAGTACAACTCATGGAATGGAAGTCATCCCTTCCCTTCCTCTGCCAGCCATGGAGGTGCCATTCATTTTCACTCCAGTTAACCTCTTATTTTCTTCTCATTGTGACAATCAGAAGAGCAGCTTCTTTTGTCAGCTCCTTTTCAAAGATGAAATTATCATAAAAATATTAGCCACTCTGTTGTGGATAGAGGCAGAGTTCCAGCAGATGTATGAATAATTGAACTCTCCATTCACTTAAAAAATAATAATTAAAAGTTGACATTTATATACTTTGTGAAATATTCCATATACATTATCTCATTCTCTCTTCATAGTAACCCTGAAAGGTAAATGTTATCATGATCCTGACAAATTTACATGTGAGGAAACTGGGAAACTGAGAGCAAAGTTAAGTGATTGTGCCCAGGGTCACACAACTGGTTAGCAAACACCTGGACTTCTTGACCTCAAATTCAGCACATTAACCTTTGCTACATGTTGCTTTACCAGTACAGGTTTGTCAACAGTTTCCTTAATTCTTCAGCTAGGTGGTACAGTGGATAGACCTGAAGTCATAAAGAGTCCAAGGAGTCCCAAGTCCAAACTAGCCTCTGAAACTTACTAGCTGTGTCATCCTGGGCAAGTTACTTAACCTCTTTTGATCTCTTAAGGTATGGTAAGGGGTCCCCTGAACTTGTCTTTTTGAGTTGCCATATTTTCCAGAAACACTAGACCCTTGATTGCCTCAGTTTTCTAATCTGTAAAATGGAGGTAATAATCCTACTCGTCTCCCAGGGTTATTGTAAAGATAAGATGAGATATATTTGTAAAGTGCTTTGCAAACCTCCAAGTACTATGAAAGTGCTATCATTATCATCATCATCATCAAATTCCTCTTTTTTGGACGACTGGTCAGTGGTATAACCTGGTGAAAACACATCTGGTTTGGCCTCCATTCTAATTCAACAAAATACTTCCCATTACGATCTACCACCCACACCCTCCACATGTCCATACACAAACACACTCATACACATACATTTCCTAGATTTCCTCACACAACTATGTGTCTTCTTCAGACAGAAAGCTTCTTCCTCCACATCCCCAACTCTTTTTACTTTCCTGTTCCTTCTCAGAACCATATGCCAGCCATAGGTCCCATCCCTCAGATCTGTGATAACCAGGAGGTCAAATTTGCCTCCTTCTATTAGGATCTCTAATTGACTTGTTAATGTTTAGTTTGTACATTTGTAGATATCCAAGGCTATAGGTTATATTTCTAATTACTTTCTTAGATTTTTATCTCCTCTGTATGTCTGGGCCTCTACTGTTCTTCTTCCTATATTGTAGCTGCTTTTTAAGGTATCTAGATGTATGTATGTATACCTTGTTAGGTAGCACAGTGAACAGAGCACTGGGCCTAGACTTAGGAAGTCTTGAGTTCAAATATAGCCTCAGAAACTTACTAGCTGTGGGACCCTGAGTAAGGCACATAGTAGGCATTTAATAAATCCTTAGTTTTTTCCCTCTCTTCCTCTTGTAAGACGTACACTATCCTTGGCCAAGATCCTGTCATTCCTAGACCTTAAAGAATGAGACAGAAGAATCAAAATCCCTTTCTCACGTACCATCTTTTTAATCAAGTGTTCACTTTCTAATCTGTTTTATCTTCTAAAGCCCTTGCCTTCAGCAAGATGAATCAGGTAAGAAAAACTAAAAACAATCAAAAGGGTGAGGTTTGGGGGAGGGGGGAGTTGTTTTGTTTTGTGAGTTTGCTGCATTAGAGAAAAGAGGAAGATCAAAGGAGTAATAGAACTACTGTTGAGTGAGGATGCAACAATATTAACCAACAAAGGTAATGTTCCCCCTTTTTTTTTCAGTTTAAAGCTGTTTTAATTAAATTTGCAAGACTACAGGTAAATTTATTTTTACCATCCCTTGTTAGAGGTGTTCTTTCCTTGGTCATTCCACTAGAACTGCAATATGGGCATCTAAATCCCTTTCTCAGATACTATCTTAACCAAGTGCCTTTATCTCGTAACTTCCTTCAGTCTGCAGCAGTTATGAAAACACTGCCTTTATCCCTAACATCTTCAGTTTCTTGCCCAAGACTTCATAATAATAGGATCATAGATTTACAACCAGAAGAAACTTTTAAAAGTCATTGAATTTAACCCTTTATTTTACAGATGAGAAAAGTGAGACCTAGAGAAGTCAAGTCAATTATCCAAAGTCCCACAGACAGTAAATGGCAGACAGAACTAGGATTTGAACCCAGGCCACCTGATTCCAAATCCAGTGCTCTTCTCCATGCACCAAGAGGAACAGTTATACTCTACTACATGCTGTTCTCCCACCGCCACTCAGCCCCAGGAAGACTAACTGTAGTTCAGTATATTCTTCAGTGACTAAAATGAAGAATTAGAGATTATGCACAGTAAATTCACATAGATGGCACCAAGCACAACATACTCAGAAGAAAGAAGTACAGATATCGCCATCCTTAGCACTTTTCTGCCTAAGTCCCATTTTTCAGTCATTTAATCATCTTTGCCATTCTCCTCTGATCAGAAACTGACAGAATGAGGTTTAAGAGGAACAAATGCACTTGGGAAGAAAAAAAAATCAACAGTACCAGTTCAAGATGAAGAAAGGCTGGCTTCCTACAAGCACGGCCCTAAGTAGGGCACACACCACAAAGGAATTTTGATCCAGCAATGTGGCACAGCTATTAAGGAGTCAAACATGATTTGGAAGCTCAATGGGGTGAATCATAACAAAGGGTCTCCCAGGGGGTATCCAGCTTTGCCGTGTTTGACCTGGACCAGGTGATCTGTAACCACTGACAAATGTCCCACAAGAGATTAAGTACATCCTGCTGTTCAGACTTCCCAACATGTCCTTTCATCCCCAAGGTCAGCTTTGGCATTTTCAGCTCATAGAGACTTCCCAAGGATTCAGTTTGACATAGAGGCAGGCTCAGGAAACCCCCCCCACCCCCAGTGACCTACTGGGTATATGTTCTGGGTGCAGACTGCTTTCTGGTCAAGGGCATCTTGTGGAATCAAAAGACTCTATACCCCTTTTCTCTTCTTCCTGGTTCTAATCCTTGAGAATCAAGGTAAAAAGGACCTCAAATTCTGTCTAGTTTTATCCACACAAAACAGAAATCCTATTCCAGTTCTAGGTACTAGCTTAAGGATTTTGGGGGAAGATGCACAGAACTAGAGAGGCCAGTTGATGTCAAAAGGCAAGAGGATTACCCCTGGTATCAGATGAGTTCAAGTCTCATTTCTGGCTTTGAAAAAATCACTTAACCTCTTTGGTCCTCAGTTTCCTTATCTGTAAAATAATGGAGTTGAATGATATATCCCCTGAGGTTTGTTCTGTCTCTAGATCCATGATCCTATGATGCCATAAGCCTTCTTTTGGCACATTTTAGTTCACACAGGAAAAGCCATATGGCTTAACTCGAGACACCCAAACTCAAGAGCACAGGCTGGAAAAGAAGAGCAACAAAGGAAGGCCACTATTATAGCACCTGCCCATCATCCCCCCAAATGAGGGCAAACCCTAGGGCCTCCAACAAGAAGTGGAAGGGAAAGAAGCCAGGATGCTACCCAAGGCTCAGGTAAGGTGATCTTCAGGCCATGGCAGGAGAACAATTAGGAGGCTGTGGTCCTGCACGTTTAGAACAAGCTTTCTCCACTTCCTCTGTATTCAACAAATAGGACTCCCAGGTCCCTTGTTACCTCAAGCAACAATCTGGCTCAGGGATACAGTTATTACATATTCAGGCCTGGTTTGATTGGCTAGGAAGCTGAAAGTTTCCAGGCTGAGAAAATTATGGAAAGGGGAAAGGAGTACCAGGAAAGATATGGTGTTGTGCCTAGGGGAGTGACCTCCTGTATGGGTCCAGAAAAAAAAAGAAAGAGAGATTTTAGACAACTGCAAATATCCTCTACTGCATCTAAAACAAATAATAGCTGATGGCTAACATCCCACCTCTGCCTAAAGGTCTCTAATTATGGGAAACTCATTACTTCCCAAAGCAATCTATCCTACTTTTCAACAATTCTGTTACGGTGTTTTTCCCTTCATAGTGAGCCAAAATCTGATTCTTTTTGACTTTTATCCATTGCTCCTAATTCTGTCCTTGAAGTTCAAAGAGTGTTAGGAAAGAGATTAATTTACCCTAGAGCTCTTCAGGTCTCCAGCATCAGACTCCTTTCCCATCCTCCACATATACACACAGACATATACACATGCCTACAGTCCTGTTGGGGCATGGATTCCCAACTCTTTAACCCACAACAATATGCTGAAATGTGCCTCTGGAGGAAAAAGAATTTAACCTGAATTCTAATTTATGGAAAAACTAGAAATGGTTGAAAGCAGAAAACGTGATCCTGTGCCTAAAAAACAGGAAATACACATAGTAAAACTGTTAAAAATTATTTATCCAAAAGACAAGACTAAAGGAGACCTAGCAATTCTCTTTAAAGCTTATTGTGACAGAGAAGATGACCAACTATCATAGCAGAAAAGAAATTGATTAAGCATTTCTTGAGTTCTTTCTTCACTTGGCACCCAAAGTCATGTTAGGGATTAGACACAGGAAGATGATAGAAAAGTCCAAGACATGAATCATACCTTCAAGAAGGTCACATAAAGAGGTCTGTGATGTAAGATTAACATGAAATGAGAGCAAACCAATAGGAAGAAATATGGCTGTCTATACATAATTACTCTGTTATATGGTGACAAGCTGCTGATACTGCTGGAGTTAAGAAGCTCAGTGAGGAAGGGTCTTGGTAACTAAGAAAAACTTCATGGGATTTAAGCTTCACATTGAAGAACAGGTAGGTTTGTGTGAGTGGAGGGAGAAAAGGAAAGTCATTCCAGGGCAGAAGAACAACATGAACACTTTAAAAGCCAACCAGAGGAATTTAGACTCAATGTAGTAGGACATAATGAGGTAAGAATTCTGAGCAAGGAAATAACCTGGAGGAAATAATATCTGAGTTAACTTAGCCTCCAGGCAAAGAGAAGAAGGTGAAAGAATCTAGCTAGGAAACTATTAAAGTAATCTAGCCATCATTAAGTGCAACGATTAATTAATAAGGCACCTGCACTGTGCCAGGTGCTGTTCTAGGTCACTGAAAATACAAGACAAATGAGCAATAGTTTCTGTTGTCAGGGAGTTTATGTTCTAAAGGGGGAGACAATGTATGGCTGTGTATGTGTATATATGCATCCAATTTGAATATATAAAATAAATACAATGAGGACACAAGGTGACTTTCGAGGAGGCTGCTCTAACATCTATTGGGACCCGAAAATGCCTCATGTGAAAGGTGGCAGGCATTTCAGCCAAGTCTTAAAGGAAGCTAGGTATACCAGTAGATGGAGATGGGGAAGAAGAGCATTCCAGGTGTGACAGACAGCTAGTAGAAAGACCCAGGGATGGGAGATGGACTGTCATGTATAAGGAGCAACGAGAAGGCCATGAAATTATGGCAGACTGGACAAGGGTAGTGTCAGGGAAAACAAGAAGGAAAAAAAGAGGCAAATCCAAGAGATGTTTCAAAGGAAAAACTCAACCAGACTTTTGCTTAGATGTGATTACATTTTTATTTCCAAAGATAAGTTAGGATACTTGAATATATGTAAGGACCCAGGACGCTTAGGGTATGACTCTGCTTGATAGCTGAGCATTTGATGAAGTCCCTTCTAATCCTATGGTTCAACAAAAGGGCCCAGAGAACACCTAGAGGCTGCCATCAAGATCCCAGACAAAAATCTTCTAACAAATCTCTCAGTTGAAAAGATGAGTACTAGTGATTTCCTGTGTAGGTCATTCCTCATTGATCAGAATTTAAAAAAAAAAAAAGAGATGGAAGGTAGTCATTACTTTTACATTTTCTAGAATCTAAACTCCTTGAGGGCAGAGACTTTTTATTTCTGTCTTTGAATCACTAGCACCTAGCACAGTGCCCAACATGGCTGTTAAATTGAATTGGAAGTTACAAAACTCCTGGAGCTTTTCACAAGACTCATTTCTCACATAAGAGACTGTCTAAAGAAGACCATCAGTACCTTCACCACAGCTCTCCTATGCTTCCCATTCTCTTTACTTATAGAGCTGCCATCCTGGTTTCAGCCTTTGTCACCTCATGCCTAGAATACCATAAGAGCTTTCTGGATGATCCCCCTTAATCAAGTATCTCCTCATTCCAACCCATCCTCCACAGAGCTGCCAGAGTGGTCTTCCTAAAATGTAGGTCTGAATATTTCATTTCTCCCTCTCCCATGCAACAAATTCCAGTGGTTCCCTATCACCTCCAGGATCTTCTGTTCAGCATTGAAAGCCCTTTACAGGGCTGCCCATTCCTCTATTTCCAGCCTTCCCCTTAATTCCCCTCCATACTTTAGCATCTAATACTCTATCTCCCAATTTCATTCAGAGAGTGGAAACTAAACAAACAGTTAAAGAGTGAAGATAGCACATTCCTGCTTATGCCGAGAGACTATGAAAGCTGCCCTAGGAGCCAGAATCAGCTAGGGTGCATTAAAATAATAACAGTCACATAATTTTCCTCACAAAACTTTCATTTCCCCAATACCTGGGGACATCCCATAAACACAGCAGAGAGTGTGGAAAATTTAAATAATAGGTACATTCAGAACCATGGCTTAATGATATGTGTATTTCAGCCCAATGGCTACTCACTGGGATATGTCAATGCCTCTCCTCCTGCCTCCTCTATTATTTAGGGAAGGGGGTCTTAACCTGGGGAACATTGGGTCTATAGAGAGATTTTAAGGGATCACCAAATTTGGGTGGGACAAAATTACAACTTTATTTCAATAGAATTGGTTTCCTTTGTAATCCTATGTATTTGATTTTATGCATTTAAAGATACTCTTCTTGGAAGGGCTCCATAGGTTTCACCAGATTGACAAAGGAATCCATGACACACAAAAAGGTTAAGAACCTCTGATGTAGAGGAATGCGGGGCACTGCGAATGGAAGCAACATATTATATAGAGTTGCATATCAGGAGCCTTTAGTGAAAGGAAATGAATTCTCATGCCAGAGATAGGCTGCAAGAGATTTGCCAACATTGCAAGGATTCTTTATACCTTTGAGGCTGTTTTAAATGGAAAAGTATGAAGTTTCCACCACCCCTTCCACAGTCTTTTAGCTTTCTGGGTCTTCATATATCTATGGAGCTGGCCCCGCTCTGATACCTGCCTAGATCTTAAAAACGCAGGACTCTGCAGACCCCACCAAAGCCTAAAAGAGGTGGTGCACTACAATGGCAGAAGATACCCCTTGCTCAGATCAGTGCTCTTTAGCCCTGGATGCATACCTCCTACAAAAAAAAAAAAAACCTCATCCTAGGATCTGGAGAAATTGTCAAAGTGAGCTTGTAAGCATAAGAAAGAGCCTATGGATTCTAGTCTTGGCCACACTTGTAGCCTTATAAACACCAAAATACTAAGGATTCATGATTTCTTCAGTGTGGGCATTGCAACACTGAGGAAGGTCACAGCTACTAAGTTGTTCAAATCTTCCTTCTGTCATTTATACTTACTGTGTGACTTTATGTCTCTGGATTTCACTTTTCTCATCTGTGAAATGAATAGATTGGACTAGATACCCTCTAAAGCCCATGCCAGTGAGGGATTATTTACCTAGGGTCATGAACTTTTTTTAAAAAACATACTGATAACTGCATTTCAATATAATTGTTTCCTTTGTAATCCTATGCACTTTGTTTCATGATTCTAAAAGCATTATTCTGGAAAGGGCTTGGTGGTGGTATTTGTCCTTCATTCTCAAAGAGGACCAATAACATCAGAAAGGGTGATGTCATGACTTGGTAACCTAATTGGATTTAAGTGAGGCAGGGCTGCACAAAGTCACCAGCCTCACTCTCTCCTCTGGAGCCATCTGGGTCCAAAGGCAATACCCTAAATGGGATCACAAAGAGTCAGACACGACTGAACAACAATAAGACCCTGCAAATACTGGAAATATAATGGTCAGGAAGTATTTCCTTTAGACCTTTATGTTGTGCTTAATTTGCAGTGAACTCTTCATGGTCATGGCAACCTTAGGCCTCATCACAATTCTGGACTCAATTATACTATAGTAATATCCAATTATGAGTGTTCCTAGTCTATTTCTTACCATTACCATCAATTATGATGTACCCTCACATATATAATGATATCTTGGCTTTTGGATGAAGCAGATAAATTCTCTGACTGTTAGCAGATTAAAAGTGTCATAAATGCAGAGGGTGGGGAGGATTACAGACTGCTAAAGGGGTCCAAGGTACAAAACGGGTCACAAACCCCCATCTTAAGTCATAGAGACGTCAAAACCTATATAGAATTAGGCAGGTTGCCAATGGCCCCACATAGCTAGCTGGTGTCAGAGCAGCACTAAAGGACTTTCCCCATATAAGCCATGGAGGTATCATCATTGACTAGAGAACCCTAACCATGTATGAAAGATCAGAAATCTTTCTGTCTCCATCACCTAACACTTCCCAGAGAGAAGAGTGTATACTTAGGAAAGGAGATTCCAGAAGAATTTTTGTTGCTGCTGCTGACAGTTTTTTAACTGTAAAAACACATCTACAAAAATCAGTCCCCTGCTTGACCTGTCTGCTGTGTCACAGCCTTATTTCTTACTCAAGTCTTCTTCCTGAGTTCAAATCTAACCTCAGATAGAACTCAATGGAAAGGATCCTGATGTTGGGAAAGATTGAAGGAAAAGAGGATGGCAAAGGATGAGATGGCTAGAAAGTGTCATAGAAACAACAAACACGAACCTGTTCTGACTTAGAGAGATGGTAGAGGATAGAAGCACCTCGCATGCTATGGTCCATGGGGTCATGAAGAATTGAACATGAGTGAACAACAGCAGCAACTTCAACCAGAATCCCCCATTGCCCTGAATACTACGCTCAGCAGACATGGGAAACAGCTGAGTTGAGATCCTTTAGAGAGGATTGCCTTTTATATGTTAATGGATAACAAAGCAGGGCAGAATGAATAGGAGAGGTATCAAAGGAAGGTGTTCCAAAATTCTCAGTAAACACAAGAACAGTTTTATGAAATGGAACAAATGGTTTTAAATCTATGATTTAGATCATTTGGGATGCAAGAAGAAAATTCTTTCAAACACATCCCTTTGAAAGGACTGACCTTAAACTTCACAGATTCAGAAGGATTTTCCACTGAGTATTTGTGTTCCTCTTAGTTCAGGAGGATGAGACCCCACAGAATAAGATCTGGTTTCCAGTCCCCACTCAAGCACTTGCTTGTGACTTTTGGCAAACTACTTGCCTTCTCTAAGCTACCATGGATACCAAGTAATGTTTATCCTAGATACCTTCTATGACTGCGGGGAAATGTGCTTCTTAAATCTTTCGTTGTCCTAAAAACGACGGGTTTTTTGAGCACAGTTAAAGGTACAGTATATGTGTGGACACTCAGACTCAGAGGGCTTCTTCTTCCAGAAATCCCCAAGTTTCTGCTATTTGTTTTAACAACTTCCTACCAAATGCATAATCTAGAGATCTGGGAGGCAGAGCTATGATTTCATCAGTGAAGGGAGCTCCCTGATATGGAATCTCTTTCTCCATCCCCCCTGATTCCCATGCCAGTTTTAACTTACAATATTAGAAGGTTACCTTGGACACTGAGAGATTAAGGGGTTTGTCCAAGGTCACGTAGCTATTACGTCAGAGGCAGGACTCAAACTCAGATCTTCATTATTCAAAGGACAGCCTTCTAGCCACTACACCACACTGTCTCTTAAAGAAACCACATATATAGATACATGTATATATGTGTATATGTAGATGTATATATTAAATATTAAAATGGAATAGTACTCTCTGCACATACCTAAAGGTCTGATATTGAGAGAAAAATGATTCAATAACAATGATAAAAATAATAAATTATCATAACATCTCATTTTTGCACTTCACCATGGACAAAATACTGTCCTTGCAACAACCCTATTAAGTAGGTAATGCTGTTATGACTTCTCTTTACAGCTGAAGGCGACAAAGATCAGAGAAATAACATGACTTCTCCAACATCACAGAAGCTATTATGTCAGAACCCAGCTAGGTGCCCAAGACTCAACTGGTGCCATGTTCAGTATTCACTCCACTAAATCATATTTTCCCTCTAAAATTGTAAAATTTTGCATACAATCGGCTCAAATGTCTATTGAAGGAAAAAACTCTCCCAAATGGGAATCATTTAGCAAAAGAAGAAACACATCCCCAAGAATATTTGTCACATTTTAGTAAATTGGTTTCCAGATGATTCTGACACACAGTAAAACCGGCCAGGAAAGAGTCTAGTTCTCAAGTCAAGGTTATTTGGAAATGCATTCCCTCATCACCATTGAAAAAGCTTCCTCCAACAGATTTCTATTTTCTACGATTTGCATCATTAGGATCAAAGATCGGTATTATTCTCCAAAAAGGATTTTCCCAGAATGAGTTGAAAGCCCCTAATAGCTTAAACACATAGTTCCTTAGAATCTAAAACCTAATTTTATGTTCAGTGACTCTCATGTTGGAATAACAAAAATGTTGATCATACTTGCTAGCAATGCAGAGCACATGAGGCAGGACTCTAGGGCAGGTGGCAGTAGAGACCATCTCCAGGATGGGCAGTAGGTCCTCAAGTGATGGAGGAGGCTATAAAGTAGCTCAGGGGAGGCAGAGAGGAAGAAGACCTGGTCACTAGAAGGAAGGGAACTCTTTTTCATTTTTTTTTTAACTTTTTTAGTCTTCTAGGGAAGACAAATCTATAAGCTGATATCCTGGAATGATCAGAGAACCTTAGAGCCAGCAGGGAGCTTAGCAGTAATTTTGTCCAATCTCTTCATTGGAGGAAACCAAGGCCTATGGAAGAATAAAAATATATAAGGACACATCTCTGGGCCTGCACTCAGGAGTCCCGAGTTCAAGTTCTTCTTGTTCTGACATTAGTTGTGAGACTGAAGGCAAGTTATTTTATTTCCCTGAACCCCAGTTCATTCCTCTATGAAATAGGCTAATACCTACACTACATAATGAGCAATGTCTTAAGTGCAACAGGGGTGATTGGACCTAGTACACACATGGGCCATGTACAGAAGCACATATACCAAACCCTGGCTCCCTGTTAACATATATGCACAGCCAGGGGCCTCTGGATGATCCCTTCGTCCACCGTGATGGGAATGGGGCAGCAGTAGGGTCAGTGGCCAATACTGTGGCACAGCCAACAAACATTCATTAAGCATTTACACACTGGGTTAATCCAGTCCCCTGCATCATGAGGACCAAGGAACCAACCAGAAGCCCCTGGTTATGGATATATATGTCCATTAACAGGGGACCAGAGCAAAAGTGGCCAGAGTATGAAGCCACCCCTATCCCTCCTTATGTTATATGAGGAAAGTGCTTTATGAAAATTAAGGTGCTATATAAAAATGAGTAGTAGTTGTATGTAGTGCCTCCTCCTACATGAGATCAATCTCAATGCCCTCAGCTCGTAGCTGAGGCAGCTGGTAGTGCAGTAGACAGAGTGCTGGACCTGGAGTAAAGAAAACCTGACTTCAAATTGGACCTCAGACACATACTAGCTGTGTAACCCTGGACGAGTCACTTAATTTCTGTTTACCTCAGTTTCCTCAACTGGAAAGTAACTGTAAAGCCAGGCACTAGCAGCTTTTCAGAAGAATGCTATTGTGAACAGCTTTTAAGGTTCTGATTACACAGTATAGTGAACACTCTATTCCATAACAAATCAAAGCAAAACATTCACAGTAAATCAAAGTACAGCATTCACAATGTTACAACTTAGCACAGAAAATCAAAATATAGCATTCACAACAACTTATCACAGAAAATGGCCACATAGTTTCCACCACAATGGTCACAAAGTTTTCAACAAAGAACAATCATTTAGTAACTCAATCATCCTTCAGGAGGTTTGCCTCCTCAAGGAACACAAAGTGTAATAGTCAAAATTCTCCACTCATGGGGCACACAAAGTTAACTCAACCAGTCACTTATTCAGTCATCAATCACTAAGTACAATCATTTAGTCAATCAATTATTATATCAACTAGATCATTCAATCATCCTTCATCATTCACTATTCAATCATCAGAAAATACACAGAGCCTCCACCCTAGGTCACTAGTAAATTTACAATTTCTCAGTCAGTACACACTATCCAAGTAAAGTCTTCTTTCACCTTGACTCTGGGTGGTTTCTTGGATTCCCTGGATCCCCTTCCATGGTCCCAGATCTTACTTGGATTCACCAAACCATCACCTAGGTTCAAAGGCAGACAGCTCCCAGGTCCTTGTCCGGCTCTCTGTGCAGTTCCTGCTCCACATTGGAGCTCACAGTGTCCTTCCCAGACAGACAAAGTCTTAAATCCCTCACAGTCATGCTTCCTCAGTCCTTTGGCAGCTCCAGATGGCCCTTGGACTCAACAGAAGTTTCAGCTGGTTCCCAGAATCAAAATCACTCCATCCAGGTTTTTAAAATCAAAATCATTTTCTTCAGCCTCCTCAGTGGCAGCAGTTTCTGCATCCATGGAGTTTGCTTCAAGATCTGTCTCTCCCACCCAGGGTCTTTCCTTATATACACACAGCATTAGCTTCCTGTTTCAGCCAACCCCTTCCTGTTATGTCAGCAATAGGAGATAGGAGTTCATACCTTCTGTTTCTTTCACAAGGGCTTAATCAGAACTAGGTGCTAAGTACCTCTTAGCTTAGCAATACAAAAGAAACTTCAAATCTCATTACTGTTACAGTAACTCTAATACCTACCTTATAGGGAGAAAGATAATAAGTTCTATTTTGGATATATTGAATTTAAGATGTCTACTGGACACTCAGTTCAAGATGCCTGCAAGGCAGTTAGAAATATGAGATTAGAGGTTAGCAGAGAAGTTGAGATTGGACAGCAGATTTAAGAATCATCAGCATATAAATGGCAACTAAATGCATGGGAGCCAATAAGATCACAAAGTGAAATACTATAGAGGGAGAAGAGGGCCTGGGACAAAAACCTGAGGGACACTTCTGGTTAAAAGGAGTGATCTGGAAATGGATCCAGCAGAGGAGAGAGAGAAGGAGCACTCAGGTAGGCAGAAGGAAAGCCAGGAGAAAGTGGTGCCTCAAAAATCTAGAGAGAAGAGAGTACCAACGAAGAAAGAGTGATCAAATAATGAGGAGAGATCTAGGATCATTAGTAACTTTAAAGAGAGAAGTTTTGTTGGAATGGTAAGATTGGAAGCCAGATAACCAGGGGCTAAGAAGAGACCGAGAGGAAAGGAAGTAGAGGCACCTATTATAGACAGCCTTTTTTATTTTTTCTCTCCCTCTCCCCTCCCCACCAGCAACACGCCGTCAAATATAGGAACTACAAATACCTTCACAATAAAATTAGTCAGGTTGTAAAGAAGGATTATAACCAATGGAGTGAACAATGAGAAAGAGGAAACAAAACAAAAAAAAAAGGGAGAGAGAGCAAGTAGTTTGCTTCAGTCTGCATTCAGATTCTGTAGTTCTTACCCTGGATGTGGATATCTCTTTCCGTCATGAGTCTTTTGGAGTTGTCTTATAATGTTGCATTGCTGAGAGGAGCCCAGCCTGTCAAAATTAGTTGTTGCACATACATTGTATTTTAGACAGCCTTTTTTAGAAGTTTAGCTGCAAAAGGAAGAAGAAATCTAGTAAGATAAAGGGAATGGAAGGGGCAGGTCGGGGTTTTTTTCAGGATGGGGGAGAAAAAAAACACATCTGTAGGCAGCAGAAAATGAATCAGTACAGAGGGAAAGACTGAAAATAAGTAAAAGACTAAGGATGATGGGGGTGGCCTCTTGGAGGACACAGGATGGACTGGGATCACTTGAACAGGTAGAGATTTTAGCCTTGGGAAGGAGTAAGGACATTTCATCATGTTAAATGGGGGTAAAGAAGGAGCTAATAGCAGAAGGCAAACTGCGAGATAGAAGAGGAGGAAGAAAAGAGAAAGAGGTAATGGCAAATGTCCTTAATTTTTTCTGTAAAATATGAGATAAGGTTCTTAGCCGAGAGAGTGGGGGGATGCTGAGAGCTATGAGAAGAGTCACTATGTAGAGTTGGACAGTGAGTTGATAAGGGAGGCATAGTAGGATTACCTAGTATCAGTGAGGGCCCAGGTGAGACTGTGTGACATAAATTTGTAGTGGACCCAGTCAGAATACTTGTGTGATTTTCTCTACTTTCATTCAACAAAAGCAAGAAATGATGGGAGTAATACAAGGCTCAGGCTTGGCAGGGCCTAATCAGCAAAATTATGAGAGGTCTAGGGATTCAAAAGAGCAGGACACTGAAGAGTTGGATTAATTCACGAAGGAGGCAAGGAGAAGAGAGGAAAGATTGGCTAGTGCAGGGGAGCTAACCTGGGAGGAAATGGAGGGGTCAAGGGATTAGAGGTTACAATGTAAATGAAAAGTAGCTATATAAAGGAAGGGAGAGGGAGAGGGAAAGGAGAAAAAGTCAGTACATTAAGGCTAGACAAGGGGATTTCAGAATTATGGGACATAGAGGTGGTACATTTGTGGGTGACATGTAGATCAAAAGTATGACCATCTTTGTGTATGGCTGAAGTAGGATGAAGGAGTAGCTCATGGAAAATAAGTATTTTATGAAGGTAGGAGATGGAGAGGAGAGAAAAAAAGTCCTCGAGATTTAATTGACTCAGGGATCTGTTGGTGTTTCTTCCTTATGGCCTGAGTACAAAGCATCCACCAGGGGCTCCAGGACTTCTAATATATTTTGCTAGTGGAGCACAATGAACAATTGAGGCAAAGGGTGCTTTCTTCAGAAGAATCGCTTCAAGGGATCCTCAAAGATGACCCTTATTGAATATCCTACTTTTGCTATGGCTAAGTAAATCTCCTACAAATGTCTCATTTTGTTCCAATATAGAATCTGAACTACCAAAGCAGGCCCAGCCCAAAATATTTTCCAATTTTATTTTTGACCAATCTATTAATATATGCCTAATTCATGATAAAATTATATATCCAAGAGTAGAAGTGGGAGGTATGCCACAATAACAAAATTAATAACCTTGCCCCTTCCCACCACCAATTCAATTCAATTTAATAAGTATTTGTTAAGTCCCTAACATGGGCAAGGCACAGTGCCCATGGAAATCCAAAGACAAAAATGAAAAATAGGCTCTGCCTTTTTAAAAATCTTACTCTATTAAAGGATACATCAAATAGGCTGTTAAGTAAATAAAAAATAATTTGAGGGGAAGAGAACATTAACCGTCAGTAGGATCGGGAAAGTCTTCACAGATTAGTGACACCTGAGCTAAGAATCCCAGGCTTCTCAAAGGCCAAAATTAGGAGGGCGTGTGTTCCAGACCTGGAAGACAGTCAGTGCAAAGGCCCAGAGGTGAGAGATCAAATGGCAAGTGTGATAATCAGTCAAAAGGCTAGTTTGGCTAAAACAGAAGAGAGTGGGAAAGGGAGTATTATGAAATCTGGAAACAGAGGCAGGAGCCAAATTGGGGATGCAGCTGAAAAGTTCTGGAATCGGAAGAAATGGGCTCAAACACTGACTCTGCTACTTACTACCTACATGAGGTTGGGTAAATCACATAACTCCTGTGGACCTCAGTTTCCGCACATATAAAATGAGCGAGTTAGATTATATGATATCAAAATGCATGATCCTCTGATATGCTAGATTCAAGGTTCCCATTTTGTCATAAAGGTAATGAGAAACCACTTAAAGATTTCTAAGTAGGAGACAGACAGACCTCTATTTTAGTAATGCTAATTTATCATCAGTAAAAGATGAATTGAAGAAAGGAGAGACTGGAAGCCCCAATTTGAAGGTTACTAATAAGATATTCCAGGTAAGAAGTGATAATAGTCTTAACCAGGTTAGTGGCCATATCTGCAGAAAGGGAGATAAATGAGAGATATATTAGCAATGTAAAATCATTCAGTCTTGGCAATTAATGTGTAAGAGAAATAAAAGAATTAAGAATTAAGAATTAACATGGGTGCCAAGAAAAGTGACCACTCAGGTAAAAGCAGCCTCCCTTTATCTGAAGTAGGCATTATTATTCTGAAATGGGTTTCTAAGTACAAGACCTCAGCCTGTTACAAGTCAATGCATGCTGATTTCTAGGTTCTCTTGGCCTAAAGGGGCCCCTACTTCTACCCTTAGGTTTTCCTACCCAGAACCACCTGCAGTAACACTTAAGCTGGGAGCATTTGCCATGCCTATGGCTCTGTATAAACAATGACAGAAAGCTATAGTTCCTGCATCTGAGAGAAATTCTACCTTAGCTAGTTTGGTGGGGAAGGAAGGGGGGGGGATAGGGGAAGGGACAAAAGGGTACAAGGAGAAAGAGGTAATATTGTGAATTTTTTTTGAAATTGAAATTGGAAGACTGGGAGTCCCCCACCAGAAAATCAGACTGAATTGTATCATTGCCCAAAGGAATCGGGGGAGAATGAATTAAAATGAATGCATAAAATCACATTCCCTCCAAATGAGTAGTTTTTAATGTAATTTGTGCCAAGCACTCGTGCTCAAAGGACCTGCTTTCAAGGTGTAATGTGCATTAGGCTTCCGCCAAGGTACAGTCGGGGGCTTGTTTTTCCGAAGCCTAGTAACCTTAATGAGCTTTAGCATTTCCAACTTCCTTAAATTTTGGTCCTGCTGACTTCTCTCCCTCTGCACAAGCCCTGAATGAGACCGTTAAGTAATCAGTTTGAAGAACTCTCCTGGAGATCAATTTTACTAATGCACACACAGCATACTAGAGGCAATTCGACTGGAGTGAGAGGGTTTAGGGGTTTGGAGGTTGGCTTTCTTTTTTTTTCTTCTTCTCATTCTGTGTAGGGTTTTTTGGTGGTGTTGTTTTTTTTTTAAACCAAGCACACCAGAACAAGCCTTAAAGATAGTGTTGGTACTGTAGGAAGGGCTGGCATCCCCATGGATTAACATTTCCTGACTTTTCTCTTCACAGAAAGGTTACCACTATTTATGTTATGTGCAAGCAATGCATAATAATTAGACACTGTGGCAGCTTAAATGATGACACTTGTTAGGATTTCAATGCAGATTTTTTAATCCCTGAAATTCTAATGACAACAGTTGCCACCCAAAGTAGATCATGAGATGTTTAATTTTTCATCTCCCTCTCTCACTTTCTCTCTCTCTCTCTTTCTCTCTCCCTCTGTCTCCCTCTCTCTGCGTATGTATGTCTCTGCTCATACCATATCCTAGTGTTTTCAATTGTTTTTGCTAGGATTGTTCCAATTCCAAGTATAAAAATATACATTCCAAACATTCCTGAGATTTAGTCGCTCTTTTATGAGCGACATTTGAATGAAAGGCATTGCTATTTTCAGCATTACATTCAAAGTGAGTAGAATTAGTCAATATCCTCATAATCCTGCTATACTCATTTTACAGAGGAGAAAGTGGAAACAAAGGTTAAGTGACTTACCCAGGTTGAGGCTGGATTTGAACTCAGATCTTCCTGACTACAGGCCCAGTGCTCTATCCACTGTGCCATCTACCTGTCTCAAGAAGAAAATATTCTAGTAAAATATTCTAACACAGACAACTGACAACACTTGCATACCCCATACTCTGCTCTGAGTGGTAATTGTCATTAGGAAGTAATAGAATGAAGGCACAAGGCAAAAAGACAGGATTTGTATCTTCAAGAAGTAAATGGATTCAAGAACGTGAAGCCACGATTCCAAAGTCCTGACGATGAATCACACAGACCCTTGCCTCCTGCACAGAGAATTGGGAGTGGAGGGGAGCAGGGCAGGAAGGCAGGTACTGCTACAGATGTGGAATGTTGCATACATCGTCAGACATGGTCAATATAGGATCTTATATTTAAAGCTGGAAGAAAACTATGAGGCCAGCTAGTCTAATACCATCATCTTATAGATCAAAAAGTCAATAAACATTTATTAAGAGTCTTTAACATATCAGGAATGATGCTAAGTGTTGGGGATATAAAAAGCTACAAAAGACAGACCCTGTCCTCAAGGAGTTCACAATATAATGGGGAAACAATGTGAAACAAATACGTACAAACAGGATATGTATGTGATAAATAGGAGATAATTAAGAGATGGAAGGCACCAGAGTTAAGATGTTGGGTAAAGGCTTCCTGTCAAATATGGGATTATAGTTGGGACTTAAAGGAAGCCAGAAAAGTCAGTAGGGGAAGTTGAGGAAAAAGGGAATTCTGGGCATGAAGAACAGACAGAGAAAATGCCTAGAGCTAAGGATAGAGTATCTTATTCACGCAACAGTCAGGAAGACACTGGTGTCACCAGATTAAAGAGTACATGGTGTAGAAAAAGATGTAAGAAGACCAGAAAGGTTGCATGGGGTAGGTTATAAAGACTTTCAGTGCTAAACGGAGGATATTGTATTTGATCCTGGATGCAACAGGGAGTCACTGGAGTTGAATGGAAGGGCGATAGAGAAGTGACATGGTTGAAACTGTGTTTTTGGAAAATCACTTTAGCGGCTGAATGGAAGATGGATTGGAGTGGGGAGAGACTTGAGGCAGGCAGGTCCAGCAGTAGGCTATTACAATAGTTCAACATAGTGATGAGAGCCTACACTAGATGGGTGGCAATGTAAGAAAAGAGAAGGAAGCATGTTTGAGAGATGTTGCAAAACGGAAAACAACAGGTCTTGACAGCAGCTTGGATGTGGGGGTTTAGAGATGGTGAGGAGTCCAGGAAGACTCCTAGGTTGTGAGCCAGGAGGACTGAGAGGATGGTGTTGTCCTCTACAGTAACAGAGAAGGAGGAGTGGATGGTTTGAGAGGAAAGACAATGAGTACTGTTTTGGACATATTGAGTTTAAGATGTCTACTAGACGGCCAGTTCAAAATGCCTGAAAGGCAGCTGGAAATGAAAAATTAGAGGTCAACAGAGGGGTAGGATAGGTAGGTTTGAAAACAGTCAGCATAGGGATAGTAATTCAATCCATAGAAGATGATGCTATCACTAAGTGAAACAATACAGAGTAAAAGGAGAAAAGGGGCCAGGACATAATCCTGAGGGACACCTATGGTTATGGGTATGATCTGGATGAGGATCCAGCAAAGGAGATTGAGGAGTCAGATTAATAGAAGGAGAACAAGGAAAGGACAGTGTTCTGAAAAAGAGAAGAGAGTATAAAAGAGGGAAAAGGTTGCAGAAAGGTAAAGGAGAATGAAAATAGAGAAAAAGCCATTGGATTTGGCAACTAAGAGGTCATCAGTAGTCTGGGAGAGGATAGTTTTGGTGGAATGATAAGGTCAGAAGCCTGATTATAAGGGGATAAGAGACTGAGAGGAGAAGAAGTGGAGCCACTTTTTATAGATGGTCTTTTTGAGGAGTTTTGTTACAAATGGCAGAAGGGATATAGGACAATAGAGAGTGGGAATGGAGGGATCAAATAAGGATTTTTTTTTCAGAAGAAGGGAGACACGGCGTGTTTGTAGGCATTACAAAATGAGCCAGTGACAGGGAGAGACTGAAATTAAGTGACAGGCTGAGGATGACAGAGGGGGCGATCTGTTGGTGGAGGTGGAATGCAATGGGATCCTTTGATTCAGGCAGAGGAGGTAGCCTTGGTAAGAAGTAAGGCCACCTCATCATGTGAAGCAGGGCTCAAGGAGGAGAGAGTGGCAAAAGGCATCTGAATGATTTGAGATAAGGAAAAGGGGAGAAGGGGGAGCTCATGCTGAATGACCTCAATTTTTTCAGTAAAATATGAAGCAAAGTTCTTAACTGAGAGGGTTAGGGGAGAGGGAGACATGGGAGGTTTGAAGTTTTGAAAGACTGAATAATGAGATTGTGGAGAGTAGGATAGTGAGTTCACAAGGCAGGTGTAGAAGTATTATCTAGCAGTAATGAGGGCCCAGTTGAGGTTAACATAAATTTTTAGCGGACACGGAAAGATTGCCATCTTTCTTTAATGGTAAATGTGTTCAAACAAAAGTGATAAATAGCGGGATTATCCAAAGCTAAGGTTTTGCAAGGCATAATCAGTAAAATGATAAGGGGGTTAGGGGTTCAAGAGAGGAGGACAGTGTAGAGTTAAATTGGATCACCGAGAGGAAAAGACGGGGAAAAGAGGAGAGAGAGTGGTTAAGGACATGGGAGATGGCCTGGCGGAAAAAATAAGGGGTCAAATTGACTTTAGGTTATAGTATAGACAAAGAATAGGGTATCATTAGGGAAGGCACAGGGAAAGATGGAAAGCCGTTAGATTATAGTCAAGTAAGGGGATTTCAGAATTCCTGAATGTGGAGGTGGTACATTTGTGGGTGATGGTAAGATCAAGGTTGTGATGACTATTTTTGTGTGAAACTGAGGTGGAGTGGAGGAGTAGCTCATGAAAAGCGAGTAGGTCGAGGAACTGAATGGTTAGAATGTTTGAAAGAAAATCAAATTACTTCTAAATTTTCCTTATCTACTAGTAAACTTATAAAAAAAAAAGTAAATGAAGTTATACTGACATAATTTATTCTTGATGAAACCATACTAAAACCACACTAAACCATATTCTAAAACCATGTCTAAATGTATTTTTATTAACATTCCATAATTTTGCCAGAATTGAAATCAAGCTCACTTGCCTATTGTTTTCAGGGTCTCCTTCATCTTTTGAAAACTGAGACATTTGCCCTTCTCCAAGCCTCTGCTACCTCTTATATGATCTGTTATCTTCCAAATATCATTGACAGTTTATGGAATCAAATTTGCAAGTTCTTTCAGTGCTCTTTAGTATAATCATCCAGTGACATAAACTAATCAAAGGACATAGGCTCCCTATTAGCCATTTTTGTTCTTTCTTTTCTGACTCAAAGATAATTCTTGGCAGAGAAAACAAAAACAAAATAAGAGTTAAGCCAGTGTAGTTTCTCTCCATAATCAGTTTCCGTCATTCAATCTACCCCAATCAACAACTCTCTCCCTTCCTTGATCCTCCCATTTTCCCTAACCTAGTTTTTTAAAAAGGAGAGAAAATCAAATTTTTTTTTGTCCCTTGGCTTTTCTTGTAAGTTTCATTTTGTTCTGAGATTATTGCTCATAATGCTAATTTTTGTAGGAGTTGTCCATGTTTTTGTATCCATCCGTAATTTTTCCTTGCATAAACACATACATACATGCACACATCTATGGACATACACACACACACACACATACACACACACACACACACACACATACATACACACACACGTGGATGTGTTTTATCAGTGAGCTCCCTGTGTAGCCACACTGGTCTATTTACCTTTCCCAATTTTCCACTTTATTAGAACTGTTTCTTTTTTTGTTGTCAGAATTGCATATTTGAAAGCTTATCATCCTTCCTAGGATACTTCACAAGTAAAATTTTAGTACCCAGGATTCTGCTGATCCTTTCTCTGAACACTTTGAAATAGATATATTTTTAGTATAGGGCAGCAGTTCTTAACTGTTTTTTTGTGTCATGGATTCCTTCAGCAGCCTGATGAAGCATTTTGCTCCCTCCTCAGCATAATGTTTTTAAATTCATAACATAAATTCATAGGATTACAAATAAAAAGGTTAGTGAAAATAAATATGTAATTTTTCCCATCCAAATTCACAGATCCCCCTGAAATCTATCACAGATCTCTTGGAAGTCTGTGGTCCCTAGGTTAAGAACCTCAACTAATGGTAAATATCAAAATCTGATGAGCTTTCCCAAACCTTTACCACAGATTCTAAGATGGAGTAAACCCTCTAGGGTTTCAATCATTTCAACCCAGCAACCATGTCCCTCTTTTTTAAGAAACAATTTCCCTTATAGATTCTTTCGCCTTTTAAAGAACAAAATTATCATTAAGGAAAGTTTAAAAATATTTAGAATTGTTCTCCTTTGAGCAAAAAAGAAAGGAAGGAAATAAGGAAGGATAAATAAAAGGGAGGGGGGGAGGATGGGAGAAAGAAGAAAATAAGTATTTGTTAAGCACCCACTACGTGTGAGGCACTGTGCTAAGTGCCTCACAAATATTACCTCATTTTGATCCTCACAATCCTAGGAAGTAGATGCTATTACTATTCCCATTTTACAGATGAGGAAACTGAGGTAGACAGAGGTTAAGTAATTTGCCCAGGGTCACACAGCTAGTAAGCATATGAGGCTAGATTTGAACTTGGGTCTTTCTGTCTCCTGACACAACTCTGTATCCACCGCAGCACCTAGCTGCTCCATTCAGATGCTCAGATAATTGAATTCTCCATTCATTACTCTATCATACCTCCATGATAGGTTTGCAGTTTCCTGAACTCTTCGTCTAGTTCTATTTCACATCATGTAGGTCAAGAGTGTCCTCAGATAGCCTCTTGGAGCTTTGTACAGATGCTTTCCATTACACTTCCCTTTCTCTGATTTCTGTATTTTCATGCATGAATATAGCTTTTGTATTTATAATACTCCTCCACCCCCACATGCACATTCTGTTCCTTATTCCATAGTCAATTGAGTGCTGGATTTGGAGTTAGAAAGATGTGGGTTCAATTTCAACCTCTGACACTTACTAGCTATGTGACCCTGCACATCATTTCACTCATCTCTGAGAGGAGATGACAGGGCTGGTCCCTTCTGGCTTTAAATCTGTGGTATTATCATCACTTTCAATACTCTGTGCCCTTCAAGGGCTCTATTTCAGTTATGCATGACTTCCAGCAAATACATTTTCTACTAGACTCTGTTAGGTTCACTACATCTCTGGTCAAGAGTTAATCATATATCTATTTTCAGCCATGGTTCAGAAATCCAAATCCTATTCTCAGATGCCATCATCCCCTTAACCAGTTACTCATTTTACAAGTCTTTTTCTTTCTACAGCCCTTGCCTTCACACAATGTTGATTGATTGGTTGATTTCTGAAAATATCGTTTGTACCCCTATCATATTCAATTTTTGCCCATAAAATCATAACCTCATAATCCTATAATTTCATCATGATTTTTAGATACATAGAGTTTGAGATGCCAAGAGCACATACGTGTCAAAATGTCCAGCAATTCATTGAAGATAAAAGAAAACTGGAGCTGATGAGAAAGGTAAGAGTTAGAGATATCATTTTGGGAATCATCTGCATAGAAATGATAGCTGTAGCTATGGGAAATAGGTGAACTCACCAAAGAATAGTTGGATATAGATAACATTTTGAATTGTCTATGTGTTGATAATAGAGAATTGCCTGCAGATGATGGGGGAAAAAACAGTTTGAAGGGGCTTGGTTCCCATTTCTCTGACCTCTGTTGCCTAAATAGGTCATGTGTGTGATGAGGTGTTAAAGGCATTCTGAGAGACAGTTCAGAGATATACTTTATACATTACTTATGAGACTCCACTGAAATGTAAATTGGGGTGAGTTTATTGGTTCCCTTGGTCTTAAATGGAATCATAAAGTATTTATTGGGTCCAGTGAAGCCTTTTCAGCATTTGAATTCCACTAGAAATATGTGGCATGCTAAGGTTACATTAATAAAAAATAAATAAATGCATGTCCAGGAAACTCCTGCTTCTGCACTATAAAACTGCCCATTCTGTACATATTAATGTTTAATGTATTTGTAAAAAGCAGTCCTGCTTTGCAAAGCACTGCAACAAAAATGTCCTGCAGCCTGTCAGTACTTAACATCCCAGCATGGTCCCTAAGTGATTTCTTAGAGGATGGGCTATCCATGTTAGAAACAAAAGTAGAATCTAGGAGTGCCATATTTATAAACAGAAAAAAAAGAAACATTTGTCCTAGATGGTAGTTAAAATTAAGTGTTAACCTAATATACATTTGATTAGTTGACTGTAGTGTGAGAGGAATAGTTAGATGCAGTGATGTCTTCAGAATAAATTACATAATGACCTGGAAACCTATTTTAAGGAAAGAATTGAAAAGATAGCAGAATCTAATGAATTAAGTGTAGATTCTTATAAGAAATTTGATAAAAATCCAATTCAGCAAGGATTCCTTAAGCATCTACTATGTACAAAGCACTCTGCTAGGCACCGGAGACACAAAAATGCACAAAAATGAAAACTGGCACAAGTTCTACCCCTAAGGGACTTAGTAGAGGGGAAATGATTCATACCCAAAGGCCTTCCATGGAAAAGACAGGAAGTTGTCAGAACACCTGAGCACTCCAGAAAGCAGAATTTGCCGCAATCCAGATACAGGTTTGAACCAGACCTATTTAAATATTTCTGTGACACTCTGCCACTGTATTTCATAGAGGCACAAATCAAAAACTGCCAAGTACCCTAAGTATAACAGAATGTCTGGTGTACTCGGGACAATGGAGGGATGATGACAAAATGTTCTCCAAAAATTTGTGTAGGAAAAATTCAGCTGAGAACATTGGGCAAGGCTGGAAGAGGTGAAATCCATACTGTGCCTTAAAGGGAGAGTAGTGCACTCAGAAGAGATGAGGTAGGAGTATGTTCCAGGCAGGGGCCTCAGTTTTTCCTATGAAATGAGAAGATCGGACTAGGTGATCTTTAAGGCGTCTTCCAGCTCTGAGTCCTATGATACTGTATAAGCAAGCTTGCGAATATACACAGAGGCAGGAGAAAAAGATTCAGGGATAGCCCAAGTTTAGCTGTAGAGTACATAAAGGAAAATATGGAAAATGAGCCTGGAAGAGTAGATGGGAGCCACACCACAGAGAGCCCTAAATGCCAGGTTATGGTACCTGTCTTTTATCCTAGAGGAAACAGGAAGCCCCTGATTATCTCAGAAGAGGAGAATGATGTGGTCAAAAGTGGTTTTACATCTCACCGAAAAACAATCCACTTAATCTGTCATAAAGATTCTTAACCTAAGGTCCATGAAATAACTGTATTTCAATAGAAATAGTTTTATTTGTAATCCTATGTATTTTACTCTATACATTTAAGAACATTTTTCTGAGAAGGGGTTCATAGGTTTGCCCAAGGGATCCATGACATAAAACTTGTCAGAATGCCCAAGGATCCACAATACAAAGAAACTTAATAACTCTTACTCTACAAGCATTTTAGAAGAGGGTTCACTAGAATCAGAGTCTTAGAAATAGAAGGGCCATATAGCTTAATATCTCCATTTTATAGTTGAGGAAGTTGATTCCATAAGGCAGAAGTGACTTTCCTAAGACCACACAGCTAAGTAACTGAGCCTGCCCTAGAGTCCAGATGTCCAGACTCTCAGTCCAATGGTGTTGCCACCAAATCATGCTGCCTCCTTACACAAGCTGAATCGTTCACCATCCTACATAGGATTCTACATCCTCATCTTTTTTCTTGCTTTTTTTAGTACAGGAACTTGCCTGTTCTCCGTAGGATGATATTCAATCACAGGTATGGTTCATGACTGGGATAAAGAAATATCCTGCTCTTCACTGACCACCTCAGTATAACTCCAGCCTCTGCCCTACAATCCAATGGTCTTCTTTCATTTCAACACAGCGCTCAGGCCCTAAAGATGAAACACAAAAGGACCCACAGTAGGGGTTTACTTTATATAGAGCAGAATTATGAAAGGAGCACCAGATTTTAAAACAGAAGGCCTGGGTTTGAATCCCAGACCCTGATATTGACTTATTAAAACACATGGAATAAGTCACTTCCCCAATCTGGGCCTTGTTTAACTCCCCTGTAAAGTGAGAAAGTCGTACTAGCTCAGTGGTTCCCAATCTTCCTGAGAATGAGGACCCTTTCTAATGCCAAAAAATTTCCCAAACTTTCCAGCAATAGGAGTTGTACTATTCAAATTCATTGATTATTAAAATACATAGTGACAAAAGCTAGCAGCAACTCACTCATGTTTTAAATCATTTTATTAATCAAATCATCCATATACATTTTAAAATAATATGTCCATGGTATTTGTTCCATCAGAAGGAGAAAATATACAGAAAGTATGTTTTTTATTTTTAATATTGAATCAAGCTATATATTTTGTTGAGGCTAAAAATTTAAATTGACAATACTTGATATGCCTATGCATTCATGAGACAATTACAGCAACTCTCCCTCCCACTGCTTTCCCCTGGAAACTGCAACTCATAGGCTGGTAAATACTAAACTACATGATCCCTAAAGTCTCTTCCAGTTCTAAATCTTATGCTATGATAAACATTAAAGATAGGAATACTTTATACAAATTCAATCCTAGAAAATCTAAGTAGCCTCGCAGCCCTGGATAGCAACGGAACTGGAGCTTGAATCTTTGAAAAGGGAAAGGAAAAAGAATAAAAGGATCCAATTTCTATCTGAAGCTCAGTAGGCACCATGCAGTGGCAAAAGATAGAAAAGATGACCCAGGAGGCCTTTCTGATTTCAGGGATTCAGAGAAGCAACAGTCATTGGCCCAGACTGCAGGACTCACTGCTGATGCTCTTTTAGAGTCCTGGACAAAGCTATTTGAGAGAACAGGCTCTCAGCGTTGTTCATATAAGAAATAACTGGGAGCTGTCCTTGCTATTGGAAGACAGCATGTTGTAGTAGGAGGGGGAGGGGGCGGGATGCTGGTACCAGGACCTGGGGACTCTATGGGGATAAAAGGATAAAAGAGACACATGTACCTCTTTGCAGATTTCCTCCCATTTCCGTCTTTGGGGGCTGGGGAAGGGACAAAGCTTCTGCAGTTCTGATTGGAGAGCAGCATATATTTATCAAGATGTAGTCTCAGGACTGAAGTGTGCCAAACAGGGGCTTCGGGAAGTTATGTGGAGTAACAGACAGAGGGCTGAACTTGGAGTCAGGAAAACCCGAGTTCAAATCCTACCTCAGACACTTTATCAGTCTGTTCCCTCAGTTGCAAAATGAAGGTACCAATAACACCTACCTTCCAGAGTTGTTATAAGGATATAATGTTATAAGGATAAAATGAGAAAATTTTTGAATGCTTTGCAAAGTTTAAAATACTATATAAGTACTTGCTATTAGTGATTATTCAGAAAATATCTACTATCATAAAACACATGATTTATGAGGGCAAATACACTTACCCATTATCATTCAATATTATGTTACCATGTGGCCATTAGATTGGCAGAGAACAGAGTATATGGCCCTTCCAAATAGAATACCAGTTACCTGTTTAAGGAAAAGGAAAAGCCTTAAGGTGGAGTTGCTACCACAGAAGAAGACCTGGGCTGGGCATCTTAGTAGGTGCCATGAATAACCACAAGGCACCACTCAGCAATGGATCCCCAGGGCAGGCAGTGGTACTAGAAACAGGGAAAACACCCAAAGGGGATTAGAACTCAGGTCTTCTGACTCAAAATTTTTTATGTGTTTTCCATTTTAACTGTACAATGCTGCCTGCCACATTGCCAAGACCATTTATTGGACCTCCACTGTTCAGGATTAAAAAAAAAATGATACAGTCCCTTGCCTTTGTAGTAGACTACAAAATTGGCCCTGAGTGTCCATGTTTGGGACCCCAAAGGGCACCCAGGAATTAACCTGTGATATAGCATCAAGTAAAAGGTGACATACCACCAGACCCAACCGAGTACTGCCTTCTGTCCTGTGATCCACTTCTGATCTTATTCCCTTAGAGTCTGGGAGCTTGGACCTACATTCTTCCCCAATGACTCAGGTCTCACTCTTGATCTTGGCCTGGCAAACCTCTTCCAACCTCCTAGATTCCTCTCTGGCCTTGATTCTTTTTTTTTAATTGCCTCAGATTCTGAGTTCTAATTGCTCCTTCATCCCTAAACGTTTCCTAATTGTTCCCCAGTTTACCATTTAGTTTTGGTGTGTTGGGACTTGAGCTGGGTCCCAACTTGGATTAATCACACTTTTGTTTTCAAGGGAAGCGCCCAAACCCTACCCCCAACATGAACTTCTGCACCAGCAGCATCCCTGCCAAGCTTCAGTGGCTGTACTTATCTCCTATGGCTGTGGCAAGAAGCCTCTAAGTCATTAGGCACAAGGTTGGGGTAGAAGAGAAGGAGGAAGGGATACTTAATGTTCCATTCTAGAAACTCACACTTCACTATCAGACTAACGAACCCAGACCTGCCATTCACTCAGGCTACCTAGCTCCATCTCCCTCTGCCTGCTAAATGGGTGAAGGATGCATCACTTTTCCTGCCTTGATAAACACAGCTCAAATATATAGTCAGGGGGAGAAAAAAACCAGTAGCACTAAAAAACTATCCAGAAAAGGCCAGAAAACCCACACGAGCGTCACAGCAGTGACCTTCTAGGGTCAGTCTCAATGTTCTCCCTCCATAAGCGTACCTTATTCAAGAGGCAAATATTTCCTCTGTATTAATCTCGACATGAAAACTGCATTCTATAAAAATGGGACAGAACATAAAGTGTCAAACAGGACACAGATCCAGGGACTGAGCGTGGCATTGTTATTCTAATCCTCTATCCGAAATTCATTTCAGAACAAAAACAACACTCCTCATCTAAAGGAAAAGACTGTTACTTTCATTCCATGTCCAGTTTCATGAAAAACAGGCAAATAAAAGCCCCCACAGAAAATAGAATCACAGTTTTGCCTAAATGCATATTAAATTCCTTATATATTTTTTTTATTTTGTTTGGTACAGGCTTGTTTACCTCATTAATGGTGAAGTGGAAGAGTTGTCACTCTTTCAGGGTTTGGTTTTTTGGGTTTGGTTTTTTCCCTTAATCAGTCTTGAAGTGCCCCCTAGTGACTTTTTGTATATTATATATTTCTAAAAACAAAAGACTCAAAAGCTGGAAAATATGCAATATGACTTTCACAGAACTGAAAAGAATATTAGAGTAGAACTGGGGGCTCATGTTGGGGAAAAAAATGTTCCTTTGTCTCAAAAAATTTCAGTGGGATCCAATTAAAACCAAATTCGAGGTCTTTTATAGATTATGTTCTTGCGGTCAATGTCTCATAGACACACTTTAAAAAAGATTTTGCCTCTAGCACACACAATGAGGAAAAGAATGAAAGCAGAATGGTTAATTGGCAGGCCCATAAGTACTTGTTTACAGCCACTGATGCCATACAGAAGAAAAACCTTCCAGAATGAAACCCAAGACTGTCTTTTCATATTATCCCCAATTTTTCAGTGTTTGCTTGTGAAGGAGACTGAACCAGACAGGGAGCCCCATTAGTATCTTCACTGGGTCCCAGAATCAGAATCTCAGAGAGGACAGATCAAGATCAATTCAATTCAACAAACATTCGCTGCGCAAGGGAGGCACAGGCTATAGCCTCTGCCCGACAGGAGGTTGAAGAGCCTTTCTCAAACCCTCTGAATTCTGGAGCCTCCCCTCTGTCAGTTATTTCCACTTTATCTTGTATTTAAGTTTGTCTGTTCATGTTGGGTTTTTCTTGCTGTCTCAAGGGCAGGGGCTGTCTTTTGCCATTCCCAGGTACCATAGTAATTGTTTAATAAATACTTATTCACTAACTAGACACAGCATATACACAGACATAGTCACGAGAATTTCCTTCCTAACATATGAACTGCTGATGTTAAGGAAATGTAAAATACAGAAACGATATTATTCCTTGCTGTTCTTAGATCTGATGCCGAGTGGCGGAAGGAAGCTAGTCTGAGAGCTAAAATGTGGTCTGAGACAAACGGAGAGCACAGCACTCTGTACACAGAAGGTACCTAATAAATGTGCATCGCTGTTGAATGACACATAAGCAAATGTTTCTGACTTGACTCCATGGAGGAAAGAACACACTAGCCTAGCAGGACTGTTCTTTTCACACTGGGAAGGGAGGAATATTTGTACCGAGTAACATTCCACAGGGGGAACACAGGAAATCTCATTAACTATGCATATTTTCAAGAAACGACATTATTGACATTTTATTTAATTATTATAAATTTTAGCCATGACAATATCCTATAAAAAAAAGCTTTCATTAGCTACTAGGGACTATTTTCCATATTAATGAGATTAATTTAATTAATTAATGAGATTTCTTATGTGTCTTCTATATCTTCCTAGGTCTTCCTATGAAATCTCATTTCTGCTAATTAAAATGTTGTTGAAAATTTCATTCATTTCATTTCTTGAAAATATGCATAGTTAATAAAATTTCCTATGTGTCCAAACTTTAGGGACACCCTGTACAGTTTCTGGAGCTCACCTAAGAGAAGGCAGCACTGAGTCAAGAAGCCGCCTCTACCTTGCTCTGCCTTCAGCACTCCCTGCATGGAGGGGATTCCTCTGAATAAGGATATTCAGTATCTTCATCTGTTAAGACAGCAAAGTCCCACAAGCATTATCTCCCAAACCTGCCTACATCCCAAGGGCCTTTAGAGGATGAATAAGAAAATGTTGGTGGAAAATGCTCCCAGCTCTTTTAAATAAAAGTGATGGTTCCTGTGTAGTTGTTCTATTTTTTTTTCTTTCATTCAAGCTACTAAGAAAAGGGAAATTGAATACACAATCTAACTGTAGGGCTAGCTTCCACTGACAGAAAAAAAAAGATGCACTGGGAAAGACAGCTGTCTGTCTTCTCCCCATCAACATCACTTCTCTGTATTTCTCTGTCCAAACACTCAGCAGAGGATTCAATGTCTTTTTTTCCCCCTAATCTGCCCTCTCTAAATTCTTAGGAAGCAAAGTAAAGAGGAGGGACATCACAGAGGACCAGAAGGTTTAAGTACCTTGTCTTAGGTGACACAACAAAATGATGACAGAGCTGAGATTAGAATCTGGGGGGTCCGGAGCCTCTGCAATCTGCAGCTACCCAGCCACTCCAGCCTTCTCTCCCCCTGCACTCTGCTCCAATCTTAGCTCTTTGGTACTGTTGGAATAATCATTAGCTCGCTCTGCACATCCATTGCATTCCACAATGCCCTCTGCCTTCATTCCTACTTATTAAAATAGGGCTAAGACACACTATTTAAGGCGCGGTTCAAAATCCCACCATCTCCATGCCCCTCCCCCCCCCCCCCCTCTTTCTTGACCCACCCAGCTGAAAGCAATCTCCATTACATTGTCAGCTCCTTCAGGGTAGAGACTGGGTTTTTGTTGTGGGTGTTGCTGTTACTGGCTTGGTTCAGGCTTTTTAGAGTTTAGGAAGGTTTGGGGGTTTGGGGGGAATGGAGAGGGGGATGTCTTTTTTAAATTTCCAGGACTTAGCATAGAGACCAGCATATAACAGATACCTAATAAAGGCCAGCTGAGTAACTGACTTATGGTTTATACAACCTGTCTGGTATTTACCAAATAGTGCTTTGAATTCTCATTTTGTATTTGTCTCAGGTTTACAACTAAGGTAAGCTTAACTCTCCTAAGGAAGGAAGGGAGGGGAGGAGGGAGGGAAAGTGGGCAAATTCTATGTCTTACACTTAAATCCTTCCCAGTGCCTAGGGCAAGGGTGGGGAACCTGCGGCCTCAAGGCCACATGTGGCCTTATAGGCCTTTGGGTGCAGCCTTTTGACTGAGTCCAAGTTTTACAGAACAAATTCTTTTAGTAAGGGGATTTGTTCTGTGAGGTTTAGATTCAGTCAAAGGCTGCCCTTGAGGACCTAGAGGACCACATGCAGCCTCGAGGACACAGGTTCCCCATTCTTGGCCGAGCACCATGTGAAATAAAGTCAGGGTTCCATAAATGTTTGTTAAACGAATGAACGAGTGAATAGAAATGCAATCCAGGCTAGCGCAATAGGTAATGTCTGAAAATGGATGACCCTATTACAGTTACAGTATATTCATACTGTTCCAATTATAGTAAGTCACATTGTACAGTATTTTAAGGCAAATAGCAGTAACAAGTGAACATTTACACAGCATTTACCGTGCACCAGGTAGTGTGCTAAGCACCTTATACCTGTTATTTAATTGTTTCATCCTCACAGTAACCCTGAACGCAGACCTGGTACTCTATCCACCTGGTTGCCTCGATATAAAGTGACCTCCTCACACCCTTTGAGTTAGGGAATATTATTAGCCTCAATTTATAGTTGAGGAAACCGGTATATGAAGGAGCTATTGAGTGACCTGCCTGGAGTTACACAGCTAATAAGTATCCTCTGTGAAATCAAACCTTTGTTTCCAAATTCTGAGTCCTGAACTGTGTCCATGACACCATATCTCTACTTCTCCCGCAAACACGGCATGCACTGGTATAACACATAGCTCTTTGGTGTTCTCAGGGCCGCAGTTGACACCTAAACCAAAAAAATTCATAATAAATATGACAATTATTGTTTCATCTAGGTAAGGACTCCTCTTGTGGAAATTCCTTTCACAAATGCTAATTGGCAACTCACCTATAATTTATGGCCTTGAGTGCCTTGTCCATGGTCACAAAGTATGGATGAGGAAGACTTGATCCTGACAGTAAGGTTGGCCCTCTAGCTATTACAGCATGTTGAATGTCACATTGATAAGCAATTAATAAAAATTATAAGTATAGAAAATTTTCTAGACAATGCTTGTACTTTTTATCAACGTGATACTCAAATGCACCTGTTTTCCTATTAATGTATTACTTCTACCATGCTGGCTCATCCTTGGTTATGTGCCCATAGCTTCCTCTAAGTTTCCCAACAGGATCCACTCAGATGGCTGGGGGCCTTTTTCACTTTCTGTTGACATTACAAAAATACCGGCAGAGTATGTGGACGTTATGGACAGGTTATTGCTCTGAATCCGTCAGCAATCCCTCATCTTTTTCATTCATCCATTTCATTGAAGACATCTTTTGCTCTACTTCTTCATTATAATTCCTTGTTTATAATGTATTACAAACATCTTTTGAAGGAATCTGCCTGTTAGAATGCCCTGAATCAGGGTGTACTGGTAAATGTTTAACAACCAGCAGGCAGGCTCTTATTCCTAGGGGCAGTCAGGTAGTACAGTGGGTAGATGGCTGGGTCTGGAATCATGAAAACCTGAGTTCAAGTCTGGCCTTAGAAAATTACTAGCTGTGACACTAGGCAAGTCACTTAACCTCTGTTTGCCTCAGTTTCCTTATCTGTAAAATAGGGAAAATAATAACACCTACCTCCAGGATTGTTGGGAGATTCAGATGAGATAATTATAAAGCACTTAGAACAGGGCCTGGTGCAAAGTAAGCACTATAGAAATGTTACTATTTTTATTAGCAATTATCTGAGGGGAAATGCACATACAATACACTTGTAAATTTAATTTGCATTGTTAACATTATCTCCTTTGCATTTTAAAGTCTAGACAGTCAAAAAATAATAAACCAACCCCTGATTTGTATTGTTTGCCAATTTCTGAGGTGTAAATGCTCACACTGAAAATTTAACATTTGACTCCCCTGAACCAGTTCAAGCTGGGTCCAATACATTCCTACCCTAAATGCATGTATATATTACTTTCATGCATATTTTATCTAGATGGGAAGCTAGGCATATAATTCAATAGTTATCTCTCAATCACTCTGTTTTTGGTAAATAAGAGATCAGAAATTTTTCTATGAATTTTGTAATCTTCCTCTGTTTCAGAGACCTTGAGAACTCATTCTTCAATACTTTCAGAATCAGAAGTGCATGAGCGAGTTTCACTATCTCTCCTACCTTTTTGGTTTCTTCAGTACCATTTCTACCTCCTGGACTCAACGCAATAAATATTTATTAAGCATCTACTACATGCCAGGCACTATGCTAAGTGATGGGGACATAAAAAGAGGCAAAAGGCAATCCCTCCCCTCAAAGAGCTTACAATCTAATGGAGGAGACAACGTGAAATATACACAGAGTCTAAACATCATGGTGCCATGTGTAGACTGTTTATTTAAAAAAAAAAAACCTTTGCAGATCTTATCCATCTTTTGTCTGTTTGCTATCCTCTTTCTAGTTTCCTCCTTACATATTTTCTAAATGACTGCTTAGAAAGCTCAAGCTTTCTTTATATTGTTTTCCCTTCAAAGTTTCTCACTATTTTATAGTTGTGTTAAGAATTTTCCATCATCCTTGTCTATAAGTTGTTACAAATAAGTGTTTTATAACAAACCAGACTTGTCCTTGGTTACCATGTCTATCTCTGTCTTGCTTAGTAAGTCTTTTTTGATCTTCTTTTCATGGCAATTGATTTATATTGGTTAAACTTTTGCATGGAATTATTGTAATCAGTGTTGACACCCTTTCCTTTGTCCCTATCCCATTTTTCAGCATCAATAACCTGTTTAAAAAGCTCAAGATGAAGTCATTTTAATTACATCATATATTTTTCTCATTTTAATTTTCCTCTAACTTTGCTTTCACCTTTCTTTTTACTCTAAAAAGCCATTGATCTAACTACACAAACAACTGATCCAGGAATGATTTCCACATCAATAATTAATTATTCTCTGTCTTTTAAACTATAATCTGCTGGACCTTTGTGACGTTATCCAGTGTTCACCATATCCAGATCTTTTTCATACTTTTCTCAAAGAATGCTTTCATGACATACAAGCTTCAGCAAAGTTATCACAAATCTTTGACTTTTCTCATTCATTATTCCTGATCTTCATTTTCCAAATTCTTTTTGTTATTGCCCATTCCCATTCCTGAATTATGACTAATGAGTATCAAAATACATATTGATTTAAGTCAGAGCATCTTATCAAGTTCTTCATAGAATTTCTCCACTTTTTTGTCCTCTACAATTATTTTCATCATGATCATTTTGCAAATTGTGATCATGAACATTGAAATATGGAATATTCCATAAAATCAAGATTCCTACCGGACTCATCATAAAAACCAATTCTGCTATTCTAGGGCAAAACTAGTTAAAACTATGCCAATGATTCAAGCTCAGGGTTAGGATGCCACAAGGCATATGTAAGCCATCTAATGCAATAAAAAAAATTATACCCATGATAAGATATAAAGGACATATTTCCTAATTAAATAGAATAGAATGTCATTCCTCTCTATCTCTGCATTCACTGGAGCAATCAGCAATATTCAGTAAGAAAGGCATCACTTTAGGGCAATGGAAATTTCTCTAAAATCTCTGGAGCACCAATAGAATTGGGCCTTTTATGTTTGGAGATAAGGAACCTAAACCCATAAATCGTGTCTTAATCCCCTAAACCAACCAAATCCCAGGGACAGCCACCCAGTTTCATTAAAAAGAAACCAGCCCAGACTATATAAAATAGGTACAACTAGTTCAACATCTGCCAGTTCCTTCATTTGACTCTTCATGCAGAACCCAGAAGCCATCCTTGCATTTAGTTCTAATGATCTTCTATCTTCTGGTTTCACTTTTAATGAGGAGATCAAGATTTATACAGTTCATTTTCTCTGATGGTTTAATCTACTTGTTGATATTGGACAAGGATTTCCCATTGGGATTCTAGTTAACAATTATATATAGCTTTAAAATTGTAACATTTTAAAAACTATGACACAGCCCTCCACACTATGTATGTGTCCCTCACTTTGCATCTATAACTGTAAAAGTTATATATGGCAGGTAGAAAGGACTAGAAGATTCTGCATATATTTCTATTTCATGAGCTGCCATGGTGAAAGGCTTCATCATTTAGTGATCAGCCTAATGATGCTGAGCTTCTCTGTGCTTAACTAGGCTGGTCCACAGAAAGCTGCCTCCATCTGTCGCCTCATTCAAAGCCCATCCAACATGGCAGAACCACAGCCAGAGCTTGTAGTTCAATGGCATATGAATGAATGAAAAAGTTTAAAGCATTTCTTAAGCACCTGTTCTGTGCAGAGTATTGTGCTAAGCACTGTGGATGCAAATATAAAATTAAAATAGTCCTTTCTCTCAAGGAACTTATATCCTAACGAGGAGAGACAACACACTAGGAAATTTCAACTGAAAGTCATAAAGGTCCTATGATCCTTAGGATACTGTGACAAAGAAAATAACAAATCTTACTCACTGTTGTTTCCACTAATAAAACCAAATTAGATTGTAATGCTGAACCATTTGACAGCGCCAAGGACTTTGATGTCAAGAACTTTCTTTTCCAAGTCTTCATTAACTCTGGCTGCTAGGTTTGCAAGGGACACAACACTGGTAGAAGGAATCATCAGGTCTCATCTCTAAAAGTGTTGATCTCCTGGATGGTGGCTTCAGGGAGTAGGCTAGAAGTAGAACTGATTATATGAAGGGTATTGCTATTCTTAAGGTCCTGGGCTACCTCTGTTTGGATGGTTTAACTTGCCTGGCACATTTTGACTTCTATGTCTCCCTCTGGATACCTGATTGCTTATAGGGAAGCTATCTTACCTGTCCTATGGGCAGCAGTTGGTTGTAATGGCTGACCTTTTCTCCACAGATAAGCACAGGAGATAGAACCCTGAACTTGGAATCAGGGACACTTGAGTTCAAATCTGACTTCAGGCATTTCATCGATGTGTGATCCTGGGCAAGTCACTTAACCTCAGTCTGACTTAGTTTCCTCAACTAACAATTGAGGATAATAAATAGCAGCACAGTGTCGGGTACACAGTAAGTGTTTTTCCTTCCTGATATCAAATACGTTATTGAGGAAAGAAGGCAAAGGAAAAAAAATCAAAAAAGGCTCCAAGAATATTTGAGTTAGGAGAGAGAAATAACAACCACGGTCATCCAGTAAGTGTTCATGGAGGAAGTGGCACCTGAGTCTTGAAGGAAAAATTCTGAAAAGTTGAGACATTGACTAAAGGAGTACATTCCAGCATGGGACATAATTTGGGCAAATGCATGGAAGTGAGAGATAAAATGTTAGCTTCAGAAAACAGCAGGGAGGTTAGTTTGGCCAGAACATACCATACATGAAAGAGAGTACTATGAGATATGTCCAGAAAAGTAAGGTGGGAACTAGAAATGCTAGGCTAAGGGGTCTGTATGTTGTCTGTTAAGTCAAAATAGGTAGCCACTGAAGGTTTTAAGGAGATAAATATGGGTGTGGGCAGACTTGTGTCTTGGGAAAATTAATTTGGCAGATATGTGGATGGATTGAAATGGACAGAAAATGGAAATAAATAGGGAAACAAATTAGGAAACTATAGTCTAGGTGAGAGATGATTGGGGCCTGAACTAGTGTGCCAGTCTTATCTATAATAAGGGTATTGGATGAGATCATCTCTAAGAAATGGGTCAGCCTTAGAAATGAGTCTACCATTCCTAGGATACTAGCTTGGCAGCCACTCAGAGGCAGTGACAGCTTGAAGGTCAAAGATCCTGCAATATCTCATGCCAAGGTGACTCCAGGAACTAGCTGGTCTCAAACCCAACCTCCTCTTCACAGCTGGGGTCTACCCTGAGCCGCATTCTGGAAGCCAAACCAATCAACCTGAAGCAGGCTGAGCCAAATTCCACAGGCTTTGCCCTTGGACTGTGCCTGCTATGTCCCTCCCATGCAGGACCAAGAACCACTGGCCCCTAACCAGCAGTGTCTTTTTAACTCAAGGCCTTTAAGCTGAGAGCCTGGCATTGGTTTGAGGGTTATACTTGGTATTCGAATGAACACGAGCACCCCACCGAATAACTTGGCTGCCTGTGTCAGTGCGACACATACCTTTGCTTAGGTGGCGTTCTGTTGAAATTCTGCTCAACAGCTGCTCCCGATCAGTGCTAAGAACTGGTTTAAATGTCAATTGTGCAACTAGAGTTATTCCTGCAAAGGAGAATAAAACCCACCTGAGCAAACATACCCATGGGCCCCCTCTGGGCTCTGGATAATGTTCTCCCCATCTCAGCACACACATGAACTGAGATTTGAAATGATCCCTGCAGTTCATATCCTATAGACTAATTCTCTCTAGCTAGACATACTGCTGATTACACCTTGATCTTAATGAGCAGTAACATCTACCCCAAATGCTGGTATTGGAGTGTAAATGAATAAGTAGGAAAGAAGACTTTGTTATGCTGGTTTGTTTGTTTGTTTTTCTTCCTTTGTGGTAAGAGGGTTTGGGTTTTGTTTTGGTTTTTTGTTTTGGGGTTTTTTGGCGGGGAGGGGGAGTCCTTGGGAGGGGTGGTAATCTACCAGCTGCTCCCAGGGATGGGAATTACTCACACACAAAGGTGAATGCTTTCTATGCGTGGCTTCACACCAGTAACATTTCCCCGTGCCTTGCTCTGGATAAATGTGTACAGATGATCACAGCAGGAAATTCGACATGCCCCATTGGGTTCAAAGCCATTAAATAAAGACAGGGCTGACAAAGTGTGCTGCCTACACCTAGGCATTTTCCCACCCTGACTGCCTTCATTTTTCTATCTGTCCCTTTCACCCACCCAAAAATAAATAAATAAATAACATTTCTAAGAACAGTCAGCTTTGAGAGATATGGGTAGTACTTTTCCTTCCATTACTGTGAGGCATTTCATATAAAATATCATTTATTTTCTATTTTTAAAACAGCATTACACTTACATTCCTAAAAATAGGAATGTGCCCCATTATCTCATTATACTGAAGGGGTCATGGACCATAGAGATGGGGACACACAAAGCAAAGTGGTCACAGTTCAAAAGAGTGGGTTGAACAATAAGTATTAATAACATCACTGCCTCATGAAATCCAAAGGAGCTACTGCCACCCTTCCAATG
>CM053583.1:80939039-80954631 GCA_028627135.1 Pseudochirops cupreus | reverse complement strand
GGAGAGGTTCTGCATAATCTCACATGTTCAGCCTGTATTTGATTGCTTGTCCTTCCAGTGGGGGTGGGTGACAAGGGAGGAAAAGAAAGAATCTAGAATCTAAAGTTCTATAATCAAATGTTAAAAATATATATGTATATATATATACAATTATTATTATTATTATTATGATTGACTACATCCAACTGGAACTTGAGATACACAGACACTGTGGTTGGGAGATCCATCCTGCCCTACCAAAAAGTCAGAGGGTTGAGGAGGGAAGACATAGGAGAGAATAGATTGGGGGAGACAGGATACACTGGGATGGCTGTTTTGGGGCGGTGGGTAGGGGAAAGATGGGGAGAATATTTGTAACTCAAAATTTCATGGAAATGAATGATGTAAACTAAACTAAAATAAATGAATGAATGAATGAATAAATGAATGAATAAATAAATAAATAAAAATAACAAAAAAAAAGAGGGAGTCGGTCAGATAGATTGTTGTTCCCCAGAATATCTTGAATTCAAATCCTTTCCAGAATCACTAGGGTCATGAGTTCAGAGGAAAAGATCTATAGAGTAGAGACTGTCTTTAGTCCCTAGTGGTCCCAGGTATACAAGGCCAGGTCAAAGGAGGGAAGGTTGGGATCAGTATGAAAGTATTTGGGGAGCAATGAGACCAATGAGCCCTCAAAAGCCCTCAAGACCAGTCAACTGAGCAATAGATATTTATTGGGTGTCTCTCATATGCCCCTGCCCTAAAAGACTTTACAATCTCATTGAGGATCTATGAGACACAAGAAAAAATGACTAACAAAAGAGAATATTGTTGAATGTCAAAAGAAGGAGACAAACAGTGTGTTGGGTTCAGAGGTGATATCACTTTGGACTAGGAAGGAGGTGAAGGTCAAGCCTACTCAGCCAACCCTACCCCTCCCTTTCTAATATCTTCAAGCTGAAGACCCTGTTCATGAGACTCTAGGAGAAGGCCAGCCCTAGGCAAAAATGTAAAATAAGAGGTCTGTCTTTTATAAAGACAGTCTAATAATTACTTTGGTTTAAGAGATAGTGACAAAAGATAATGAACTGTGGGTACCATGTATTCAGTACAGAATTCCCATTCAAAAATTCAAATGGCTTACTAAAAATTAGAAGAAAAAAAAGATCTGATCTGATGAGGGATAATTGGGTCCTCACTTAGGAACCCTTTTAATTGGTAACTAATAATTTAAGAGAAAGGAAAGAATAGTCTGAATTCACTGTAAGGTAACAAAGATAGAAATTACAGGTATTGCCTTTTGGGGAAAGGCAAGGGAATAATGATTAATTTACATATGCATGTTCAGCAGGGAATAAGAAACCAATTAGTCACTTGTTTGTTGTCAACTCCTATAATTTAAAATATTTTCAAAGTACTTATTTAATTTTACATAGCCCTGTTATATTGGGTAAGCTTCAAAATAATAGGTATGCAAGAAACTCGGGCTTTCTTTAAAGAGACTAAAGGGAAGGCTATGAAAAGATATCAAAGCAAGCCTCTTCAACAGGAAGTTTAAATATAGTAGGAAATAATCCAAAGACAGACCTATTCTTCTAGTGAAAGATTTTGTACACTCTGGATAAATCACAGGGTGATTTATGAAATCAGTTTTCATTAATTTTAATACAATGTGCATTGTTAACAGTATATGGTTTGGTTGACATCTGACTAATTGAATTAGACTATGATGATTTACTTACTCCTGCACCATCCTGATGTATCCCTATGATTCCTGATCTGATTTGGAAAGAAGGATGAAGGAGATTCAAACACATCTTGAAAAAACAAACAGAAGCTTAGCTTAGAACATGGCAGATTGGTTTTCTTTTAAGTATTTGCCCAGCATTAAAGGCAAGGAAGATGGACAGGAAAGGAGAAATATAGAGAGTTATTTTGCTAGTGAAATTAGAAGACTAGGCCAGCTTGTAAAACAACAGATTGGTCAGATGAGAGGACCAAACTACAGGTCAATACAGCTATGGTCAAAGGCTGAGAAAATGTATATCACTGAAAATTCTTTAATGCTATCACCAGGGCTAGATTCTTACGCATATAACCACTCATATACTATGAAAGGAATTCAAAAAACATGAGACCATCATTCTTGAAAGCTACCAAAGGGGCCAAGAAAATATAAAAATGCAGTCAAAATAGCAAAAAAGGCACAGAAGCACTCTCAGCAATAAGCCTCTGTCCATTGGACTGTGATGATACTTTTCAAATGTCTGCTCAGTTTTTCCTTCCAGACCACACTCCCATCTTTGCTTTTTATCTAGATCTCCCTGTTTGGCATAGAAGGTAAAATGGTATAGTAAAAAGGAGCACTGACTTAGAGTCAGGATACTTGGGCTCAGATCTAGGCTCTGCCATTTCCTAAGTTATGTATCAGTCTCTGACTTCTGTTTTCTCATTTGTAAAATGAAGATAATTTTACTTTTAATACTTACCTTACAAGAGTTTTTGTAAAGAAAATGTGAGTAATCATTAGTTCAACTCAACTTGCTTTTTCGGTTTCTTAATCACTACGATTTGGAGCATATCTGAAACACTACAGAAAGGAGGGGTCATCTAAGAGTGTGATACTGTGATGCCAGACAGCTTGCTTCCCTTACATAAGTCTAGAGGGATATGAACAAGTTCCATTTCACTTGTTTTTACTTGGAAGCAGCCATGAGCTGTCCATCTAGAGCTGGCCCTGAAAGAGAAATACTGAGAGTCCAAGGAAGGAGAGATCCTGGGTACTCTATGGTAACAGCAAATGCTAGTGGGGGTATCCATTGGAAACTGCAGATGCAACATCAGATAGCAACCGCTCAGAGGCAGCCTGATTTATATTGCCACCAGATGACACAATTTATAACACTCCCAGAAAGGACTAACACCTAGTTTGTCATTGTCTACTGTCAAATCTATGACCAGTATTTCTGAAAAAAAAAAACTTTCCCCTTCCTTCTTCACTTCCCTCTACCCCCATGGTGGATCTTAATCCTTTCCTCTTCATCACTCCAGCATAAGCCTTTATATCTTCCCTAGCACCCTATTCAGTACATTGTACACAGCAGAAAAATGACTGTTGAATGAATGAATGAGCAGTCATAACTTGAGGGAGAGAGTGGTAGAATGGAAATTATCAGTCTTTGGTTAGAATCTTTGAGAAAGCAATAAACCATTTCGTCTCAGAAAAGCTGGGTAGGACAAGAAACCCAAAAGTTCTGAGTGGGGCTTAAGCCTGTTGTAGAAACTCCAAATAGGAAGGCCCAGATAGGAATTTATTCTAATGAGGCTCCAGAAATAGTTATGGAACATGTGAAAATGTGTATACATAGCAGGTGAGCTGATCTAAAATGTCTTATCATTTGCAAGATGCTTGTTATTGGTTAATTGGATGTCATATCAGTAGAGAATGGCTGGCCTAGTGCTGATTAATAGCTCAGCCCGCCAGGGACAGGTGCCATAGAAATATTGGAGGATATAAGATACATCCAGCTGAAGATGCAAAAATGTCTTTCTATTGCTGTTCTGAAAATAGTAGAGGAACATAAGACATTACCAAATCTGGAGACTCTTGCTTAGTGACTCCCTTATCGCTTCAGAATTAATTTTGTGTGGGGAGAGGAGCTTGGACATCTCTAAATGGATGTCCACAATTGTGATTAGAACCTAACAAATAGCAATTTGAACCTCATGCCCAGCAGGGGCAGGGTGAGGCCCAGGGAAAGTTTACACTAAGGTCCCAATAAGCATGGCATGCAACTTCATTACATATCTGAGGTAAATGATCAGTTCAAATATAACAGTCTTCATAGAGATTTCTACTCACAAGTTTATCAGGTCTATGTATTCATGTTTCTCAAATTTACATTTAAGAGTTGACAGAAATATGTGCACATAGAACTTCATATGATGTTTTTCTAAATCAACACAGTTATGGGTTTTTTTTCCTTTTAAAGCTACAGAAATGATGGAGAGAGAGAGAAGTGCTCATGTTTTCATCTGAATGGTTGTCATGCCCACTTGCATTTCAGTTCATCATAAAGAACCGTATGTTACTAAAATTCAAGCAGCTTGAGACAAGTTTATTTATCCAATGGACTTAATTCTTCAAAGGTCACCTTTTTCCAAGATGAAAGCAAATCTCTGTTTGCCTGCTCATTACAGGACTTTAAGGAGGACACAAAGAAATCTCAAAGAATGTTTGCCAGTTTTTAAAATCTCCACATTTCATCTCATCGATCACTAATAGCACACCCTTAAGGCCAATATCGTGGGATATTGTAACCAGGCAACATGACTTACAGCAGTCTCAGAAAGAACTAAGACCTAGTTCATCTACCATCTACTATTAGGTCCATTGATAGTATTTATAAAAGAAAAATACTTCTTCTTCTTCAGGCCTCCCTCCCCCCTATGGTGGGCTCTAATTCTCTCCCTGTGACTGCCAGTGGAAATGATAGGCAAGTCATTAAGCATCCTTCTGCTGCAGGTTCCTTCTTTGCACAGTGGTAATTCCACAGCACAGATTACATGCTCTTAGGAAAAGAATTGTAGCTTCATCTACATTTTTTCCTGAGCCAAATATATTTTGGGCATTCAAAAAAACTATTCCTCATAGCCCCTCTTAGCAATGTTGTGTAGATTAATTAAGGATGGTAACAGCTCTGGGAATAGGGAACATCTCAGGATTCTGAGACAAACAGAGCTTACAGCAATTCTTAATGCAGCAAGAATCACAAAACCAGTAAGAGACTGAGACAAGCCAGAAGGTCCCTACACCAAGGGGAAGGTGACTCCTGCCCAGTTGTAAAGACAAGTAGCAACAAAAGCACAAACCTGTATTTCCACATTGACATGACATGCAAGCTGTATTTGTTTTATGGATGTTAGAGAAACAAATTAAATATACACCTACATATAACCGAAGTTGCAAAGCAAAATACATGTCACTGCATAGATAAAATGATTGTACTACTCAGACAAAAATGTTTTTCCGAAGGGGTGGCACAAACTAAGAAAGATTATGATGCTCAGAAGAATTAAGTCCTACCTGACCTTTCCTACTGATAGCATCACATGATTAATCTGCAAAAACATGGATCGTGTCACATTAAACAGTGCATGGTCACATTTGTGCTAAAGACCCTCAAGGTTTCCATCACGACAGACGGTTACGTTGCTGTAGCACTAGTTAGAATGCGTGATGTCAAAATCCCCCAAGTCAAAAGTATTTCTTCACCATATATCACTGATTACAACATAATAAGAAAAATATAGTAGATTTCACTTAAATCCACTGCACAATTGGGAGACAGTTTTAAATGTTGTTCATGACAAGAATGCCTTGATTATTTTAGTTACTAGAGGAATATAAATTCACCAGTTTCTTGGTCAATAAAAAGGACGATATTAGGAATCCATAGAAATGCTAAATCTAACCACAGAGGCTTCTGAAGATTTATGTGTAAATAAAGTTAAGGCTCAAAAAAGGAAAGCTGTTCTTTTTTATATTTCTTTCATTTAGAAATATTTACACAAGTCTTTGAACCAGACCCAACAGTAGAGAGTTGTAGCACCGTGTTCTCAAAAACTTCTCAAATATTAAACACCCCATTTTACAGAAAAAATAATGCTACTCACGCCAAAAAGACGAAACAATATTTAAACTAGCTTTCCTTTGTTTTCCACTGAAAGAAACTTGAGTTTTTCTTTGACCCTCACAACCCATTAAAGAAATCATTAACAAGTCTTTGTCTTTGAATGATCTACTCTGCCCTGCTTTATCTTCAGTTTCATTGATATGATGAGGAGAAAGGGTGTTGGGGAACAGGGATCAGAACTGGACTAGCTAGGCTCTAAGGTTCCTTCCAGTTTTAAATCTATGATCCTATGATCAGTTTTACTGAAAGTAAACAATGCAATAGGCCCAGAATTGAGTCAGAGGGAAAATTTGGATTAGATGACATTTAGGAAATTGCACAGGATTTTCAATGATGTTGATGTGAATACCACCAAAACCCATATTTTAATTCCAGTACTCTACTGATGATGCCGTGTGGTTGTGAATCAATCATGGGTTGTTGGGGGTTTTTTCAGTCATGTCCAACTCTTCATGACCCCATTTTGGGGGTTTTCTTGGCAAAGACACTGGAGTGGTTTGCCATTTCCTTCTCCAACTCATTTTACAAATAAAGAACTGAGGCAAAGCAAGGTTGAATGATTTGCCCAGGGTCACACAGTTAGTAAAGTGTTAGAAGTCAGATTTGAATTCCTGACGATGAGCTTCCTGATTCCAAGCCCAGTGCCCTATCCAGTACACCACCTAGTTCTACTCTCCCAGAAAAACCAAAGTTGTAAGTGACGCTAACAACAAGGGACAGCTGACTGCTAGGTCTAAGTAGTCATGTTTACCAATGATGACTTATTCATGAGAAATGGCATCCCATAAAACATATCCTTGAGAATATGCATTGCCAGAAAAGAAGGTAAGCCAGGAATACAATAAGTGTGGGGAATGACAAATGGATAGCAAAGAGTGCTCCACAAAATATAAAAGAATGTTGAGGAAGTCCTCTGCTCAGTGAAGATTTACAGAAAGACATAGCCAAAAGTTGTATGTATACATTGAGATTTTAGAACTATTTAAGAAACCAAACTAAGTGTTGAAAAAGAGTGTTGAACCACATATGCCTCTAAAGAGAAAAAAAAATCACACTCGGGAATATATTTCAGGTTCTAGGAGCAGAATCAAAAATGGTGATACAAGGAAAGGTAGTGCTTTTTTATTATGTGCTGTAGCTGTAAACTCCTCAATTAGCCTTGGAGTACACAAATGAAATTAAAAGAGCAAAAGAGATTTTTAAGAGCACAACATGGAAGTGATAAATGTGAGCCAAATTAACTTACATCTACTCAGTAAGCCTAACAACATTCACAGTAAGCAACAACAATGAGTAATTTCATGAATTGAGCTTTTGGGTACACTTCCATTCTAAAAATGAATTCCTTTGTCATTTATTAAAGGCTTTTGGCCTTGATCAGTGATGCAATTCTAAGAAAAATCTTTAATGGGTCTATATCACCTGAGATGAAAGTCATATACAGTACTTCTAAAATGGAAGTAGCCAGTCAGCTAATAAACATTTACTAAGTACCAATTGTTTATTAGGCAAAATAAACACCAGGAATACAAAAAACCAAATAGTCTCTGCTCTCAAGGAGCTCACAATCTACTAAGGGAGACAACTTGTAAACAACTACCTATCTTTCTATACATACACACACACAACTATTACATATATTTAACATATAAACAAATATATATACATGTATATATATATACATACACACACACATATGTAACTCTATACAAGATATATGCAGGATGAATTTTTAATAATCAACACAGGGAAGCCCCAAGAATCATAAGGGATTAGAAAAGACTTCTGTAGAAGTTAGGATTTTAGGTGAGACTTGACAGAAGTCAAGGACTACTGGAGGCAGAGATGAGGAAGGAAAACATTCCAGACATGGGATACAAATCAGTGAACAGTCCCAGAGTTAGGAGACGAAGTGCAAAGAAGAGCAAAGAGTTTAGTGCCACTAGCTTACAGAGTATATGATGGGGTGTAAGGTGTATGAAGAAGGGAAGGACATAAATAGGATCAGGTTATGAGGGCTTTAAATGCCTAACAGAGGATTTGTATTTTTAATCTTGGTGATGACAGGATGACACTAGAGCTTATTGAGTGTGTATGTTGTGGGATAGGGAAAGAGAATGACAATGATATCTTCACTTTAGAAGATTAATTTGACATCTGAATAGAGAATGGACTGGAGCACTAGGAAGCTTGTGGCAAGGAGACCAATCGGCAGGCCTCAATTTACTGTCCTAAGAGCCTAGTCCAGACAGATGTAGAACCATAATTAACGGATTCTCTTTAATTCTTAAGAGAGTTCAAAAAAGGCAATTGAACCATTCTTTTGAGCAAGTAAACCTTCCTGTATTCAGTTGTTGTTGCTTTATCTCTAAAATAAGAAAATGGAACTAGATTGTCTCTAAGATCTTTTCCTGGTCAAAGACAAACAAAAAAAAATATTAAAAAACCACACTGGCTAAACCTGAGATCAGTGAACTTTGTCAGTAGAATCCTTCCCGTGGATCTTCTTCCATAGTTCTCTCCCCTTTAACAAGTCATCTCTTACAAATTTGATCTATTCTATTAAGATTATTCTGACAGGAGAGATGGGTTTACTGCAAGACTTCTTTAGGTAAACTAAAATTGTCCCAAGGAAGAAGATCATGTTATGGTCAAGAAATAGTTAAGAAATATTTTCTGAAGTTAGTGGTCAGCTTGGTGAAACTCTATGGTATACAGCCAAGTGAAACTCTATGAACCTGGGAAGCCTCCCTAGAGTGATTTATCTTTACCTGGGAGGCCGGCCTAGGGTAATCTATCTTTTCCTTGCTCAGTTGTCATGCCCTGTGCCCCTCCGCTTACCTTGCAGACCCCCTTCCCTCACCCCCTCCACTTTCCTTAGTAACCGCTTGTTTGTATCTATGTGACAACCTGCTTAGCAACAAATTGTGTTAGTTAGATACGTAAACGTAATGAAATGTATAAAAGGTTCCTCACCCCTGAGTACTGGGCTGCTCCTCCTTTAATTGGCATGGAGTAGCCCCAGCTGGTAAATTAAAGCTCCTTAAAACTTTTAATTCGGACTCTATGGTCACTTTGTTAAGACTCGTCAAGTCATGTCATTTCAATCACAGTCCCAGATCCACTATAACAAGATCCTGCTAGTCAAAGTCTATGGTGATGGAAATACATATCATGTATGAAAGAAGTCATCTTCTAATCAACTGTCTTGTCTTGAAAATTTATATTAAATCTAAAAAGTCAGTCAAAGCTTGAAATGTTTCAGATAAAGTGGATATTTGTTCACTCTTATTTAGCTTTTATTGACTTTATCTCTGAAGGCTTGGGATACTTAAAACCTTTTAAAGTCTCTGAGTCACTCCTGGTTGCACATCTAAGGAAAACATAAATTAACTCACAAATTAAGGGTCCCCCATCCTTCTGATCAAACCTACCCCCAGCATCCAATCATACATAGCTAGTCTATGTAAATCTTGTTAATGTCTTCCTGAAGTTTATTACACGGGGTCTACCCAGAATGCTCCAATCCTTCCTTTCTTTCTAGCAAAGATATTAGTAAATAGGCTGATAAGTGGTTATTCCTTATTTTTATATGATAAACTTATCTTTTTCAATCATTCATTTCTTTGATCACCTGCTTCATTATAGTTCTTCAAAGTTTCTTATTTATATTAGGCTGTTCATGCCCACCATGCCCCTTATCAATTATCTTTTGAGTAATAATAATTTTTAATTCTTCAGAGACTATAGTGTTCCATGATTCATGGCCATCCACAATAGAACATTGGGATTAAAAATATGGGCTTTTGTTTCTGGGAAAAGTTTAGTGTCATTAAAGGGTCTCTAAAATTTTCCAAAGGCAAACCAGGATGTTCTTTTTTTCCGGTTTGATTCTGGGCCCAATTCACTGCCTATTTATACCATCTGTCTAAGGCAGCAGTTCTCAACCTGTGGGTTATGTTCAATTTGTAACAATGAAAATACATCCTGCATATCAGATATTTACATTACAATTCATAACAGTAGCAAAATTACAGTTATGAAGTAGCAACAAAAATAATTTTATGGTTGGGGGTCACCACAACATGAGGAACTGTATGAAAGGGTCACGGAATTAGGAAGGTTGAGAACCACTGGCCTAAGGTATATGTACTGACGGACAAGCTCCATAGGTTGTTCATCTAAATGAATGTCACAATCTAGATAACAGGAGATTCTTCATCCACTTGGTTCTTCCTATGAGGATAGTTAGATCAAATTTTGGGGAGAGAATGATTAAAAATCTCTTCTAGAAGGCTTTGAAATGTTCTGGTGAAAAGTTCTACAATCAGTATTAAGTCATTCATAAACAGGATCGTTTAGAGGACCTCATTATGCATAGGAAATCCCTAAAGCCTTAGCTGGGATCCTCAGCTGGATCACCTACTTGGCAATAGTGAACTCTTTTGGAGAACATACATTTCCCTGTTTTAATCCCTGTCTGGTATTAATAATCAGAAAGTTATAAAGTGATATATTATTTCCTTTGCTATATATTCCAAAAATTCTAAATAATTTTGATATATCTGTGTTATCCATACATATATGGAATTTAAGGTGATATTTTGCTGTACTAAAATCTTTTTTTAATCATTAATAAAAAATAAACACAATGGGATTTTGTATTCTTTGTATCTTTCAGTCAACTCTGTAGTGGTAAAAACGTGATCTCTGATGGAATATTTATTGTGAAAACCCACCTGTTCCCTACTAACACCCTCCCTTAAGAACATTCTTAACATGTGAATGCATCATTCTCCTGAATTTTTTTCTCCAAATGGGAAAGTAAGCTTTTAAATTTGTAGTTGTTAACGTTATTTCAGCACCATTTTTCTATATGCTTTTTTTCCAAATCTTTTCCCACACCTTTAGAACATTTTTACCTATTAGACACCTTATATATTGATCCCTGGGTGATCTCATAACAATAAGTTCCAGTACAGGTCTCCTTTATGTTCATCTTGTCTAACTCAGCTTCTCTTCCTATCTTTGTACTCCAAAGCGTCATTTAAGAAGCACATGTAGGACTGTAACCTCAGAGTCCAAGTGTGGCACCTGATTATATATGATTAGGCAATGGGGAATAATGGAGAGTATGGAGCTGAGGATGACTTCGAGGTTGCAAACCTGTATAACTAGAAGGATTGTGGTACCTTTATTAGAAATAGGAAAGTTTGGAAAAGACAAGAGTCTTTAAGGAAAACTATAAGAAAATGGCAGAGTCTTGGAACAACCAGAGAAGGAAAAGGAATCAGCAAAGGAAACCAAAGAGATGTGATCAGAGATATAGGAAAATAAGTGGATTAGAGAGGTCTTCTTGCCTTCAAGGAGGTCATCCTTTAAAAAAGTATATTGAATACATATACATTAATTCTTTTTTTTCATTGACTTGATTATTTACTTTTAGTTTACAAGATTCAGTTCCACAATCCCTTGAGTTTCAAATTTCCTCCCCTCTTTTCCCCCCTTCCTGCATAGTGGCATGCAATCAGGTATAGGAACTGCAAATACTTTCACATTGTAGTCTGGTTGTATGGAAGGGTTGTAACCAAAGTAGTGAACAATGGGAAAAAAGAAAGAAAACTAAACATGAGAAAGAACAATAGCATCATATACATTAATTCTAATAAAAATAAAATATAAGTAAATACGAGGTAAAATATAGCATGTAAAGTCCAAGAAAAGAATAATCTTTCACCATTCGAGCAAAGAAAAGTAGCATTTGAATTAGAACTTTAAGGATGGGTAGAATCTCAAAGGGTAGAAATGTTCAAGGCGAGGAGAGAATTTGAGGCCTAGAGAATAAAGTAAAAATTAATGGCCAGTATAGGATGGGATTTGCTTAAGGAATATAAGAAGTTGTTGAAAGAATAGAAGAGGTAGCTCAGAGAGAAAATAAAAAAGGAAGAAGATTCCTTACCTACTCCAGAAGATTGGAGATAGGAGACTGTGATGAAGGAAAGGCTCAATGGACCTTTGTTTCTTTCTTCATCACAATCACATAGTTAGGGTTATATAATCAACTTTCAAAAAATGTGGGGTTGGACCCTCTTAGGAAGCAAGGATTTCTTATGCTCCAAGAAATGATAATGTAGATCTAGAGATGCTGCCCAGAGGTGAATGATTCCTAATGCTAAGAAAGAGAGATCAATAACACTAGCTGAGGGGCACTGAGGCAAGTATGGGTCAACCTGATGTAAATAATAGATGTCTGCTATATTCCTAGAGAATGTATTCAGAGGTAATGGAAGAGCTTCCTAAAATCTGAACTTGAACTTGACAAGAACTACCCATTCCTGATTATTCATGTGGGGGGGAAGTGATACCATTAGAAGAAACATCAAGTATTTCTACAAATTTGAAGTCCACAGAGAGAAAAGAGAGAGAGAGAAAAGGAGATCTTAGAGAAACAAGAATCATTTATCACTACAAGCAATAAAAGGTAAGAAAATAAAGACTTGGAAAGTACACAGTTGGTTAAGAAGTTGGTGTGATAGGATGGGATTTGGATTTTTGCACTACGGTTTAAAATATAGGAATAATGGATTCTCATTCCAAGAATAGAATGCATCTGTTCTGGGACAGTAAAAATGTACTTGCTTAGAGTCTTGTAAAACTATGTAAGCTTAAAATGGAGAGGACAGGAAAGAAAAAAAAACTTTCTTCTCATCTACCAAGATAGATACCACTGAGAGGGTAGCATATATAGCAGAACAAGGAGAGTATCAATATTGAGAACCTGACATTATAGCGATAATAATAGTTAATATTCACATAGCTTTGACTACGTGCCAGGCATTGTGCTAGCCATTTTGAAATTATTATCTCATTTGATCCTCACAACAAGCCTGGGAGGTACATGGTATTACTCTCCCCACTTCACAGGTGAGAAACCTAAGGTAAATAGGGGTTAAGTGACTTGCCCCTTAAGGATCACACTGTTAGTAAGTGTCCAACACCACATCTGAACTGAGTCTTCTTGACTCTAGGCCCAGTACTCTAACCAATGCACCACCTAGCTGCCCCAACAGACAATATTAAAGAAGAGCCGGTAACAAAATCCATGGTCTCAAAGGCCAAAGTCACAAATCCATAAACAAATAATAAACAAAGTGAACTCAACACTCTAGTGCACAGAGGTAAATTTGACCTTATAGGCATAACCAAGACTTGCTAGGTATAAATGATGATTAGACTATGACTATGAAAGGGTAGTGCCTTATTCTTAGTAAAAGATCCCATAAAGGGATGGTTGAGTAACATTAGACAAGGTGTTCCAAAAGTCTCAGTAAAGGTTTATGCTACTAAATCTTAAAATTGCACTAAGACTTTTGAGATATCCTGTATATTAAGAGGATATATTTATGTGAGGAAAGCTAGAAACAAGAGAAGGAAAACAGATTGGAAGACATTTGGCTAAGAATCAGTAGAGAGAGAAACAAAAGTAATATTTCCCTGGAAATATTCTGCATAGACCATCTGTATATAAGAAAGAAATAGATGAAGAACCCACAAAACAGATCACAAGACTTCATGGAGTAATGATATAGTATTGAACTATCGCTGGGATGTGTGTGTGTGTGTGTGTGTGTGTGTGTGTGTGTGTGTGTGTGTGTATCAAAAGTAGAAGAGTTAGTAAACTTTTTTTTTTTTGGCTTTTTGGAGGGGGGAAAATAGGGCAATTGGGGTTAAGTGACTTGCCCAAGGTCACATGGGTAGTAAGTGTTAAGTGTCTGAGGGCAGATTTTAAATCAGGTCCTCCTGGGGCAGCTAGGTGGTGCAGTGAATAGACCACCGGCCCTGGAGTCAAGAGGACCTGAGTTCAAATCCCACCTCAGAAACAACACAAAAACTATCTGTGTGACCTTGGACAAGTCATTTAACCCCAATTGGCCTGCCTCCCCCCCACAAAAAAAAGGGGGGAAAAAAAGAAGAAGGCATAGCAAGGCTCAGCTCCCTTCCTTTTTAGACATGGTTACTAGACTGGACAGTCATGAAAATACCTGGACATTATCTTTATATCTTCAATATCTTATACATAGTACACACTTATTAAATGCTAAATGTTTGATAGATGAACGGATATATAATCTGGAAGGCATCCTGAGGAGAGCAACCAGAAAAATGAGGAGACTAGAAACCACCTGTGGGGGAATTCAAATCAATTACACAAACATTAAGTTCCTATTATGTGCAAGGAACTGACTGGAGATTCAAAGACAAAAATAAAATGATTCTTATCTTCTGGAAGCTCGTGCTCTACTGGGAGGAACACAATATGTACACAGATGAACAAATGGCCTGGAAAAGGGAAGACTTGTCCCAGGATTGGGACTGAAGGGCTGCCATGTGTAAGACGGATTAGACTTGTTCTCCTCTGCCACAGACAGCAAAATGAGGAGCTTCAGAGAGTACATTTAGCTTGACCCAGAGAACAACTTATTAACTTTTTCAGCTTCCCAAAATGGAATGGGCTGCCTTGGGAGATAGGAAGTTCTCTTTCACTAGGGAGTTCCAGGTTCAGTGAGTGCTTGTTGGAGATGTTGGTGGTGCAATGGATGAAGCATTGGTATTTTGTAAATCTTAAAGAGTCACAGAAATGCTAGCCCGAATTAAAAGGGTTTCCAATTTAGGCACAAATTTCATTAGATGGCCTTTCAACTATAAGATTCCATGATTCTAAAAATAGCAAATAGCTCATTTTGAAGAACAAAGAACATTTGATACAGAAGTGAGGAAAAATAAGGCTGAAAAAATTGGGGAGTACCAATTTGTGGATATCCTTGAATGCTAAGCTGAGAATTTAGATTTTATCTGTTAAGTTAAAGGAGGCTATTGAAGGCTTTGACAGAATTAGGTCTAGGCATAAGTTAGAACACTTAAGCCTGAAACGGCCCCTAAAGATCACACAATACAAATCCTCTCAATTCGCAGAACAGGAAACATGTATAGTTCTGTCTATTTCTTATACTGTTTTTCTCTCCAGTGGCAGATATCATTTTTTTCTTCTAATCTGTTGCCTTATTTGGGAGACAGTGGTATCTGTGAGAGAGTTTAGACACTCTATGACAGAGTAACATGAATAGATATTGTGTAGAGGCTCTTTTCCCTTTTTGCTGTTCTCCAGTCATGCCAGACTCTTCATGCTCCCATTTGGGATTTTCTTGGCAAAGATATTGGAGTGGTTTGCCATTTCCTCTCCAGATCATTTTACAGATGAGGAAACTGAGGCAAGTAGGGTTAAGTGACTTGCCTAGGGTCACACAGCTAGTGAAGTATCTGAGGAACTCAGTAAGTTAACTCGGGAAGATTAGCCTTTCCAACTCCAGGCTCAGCACTCTATGCACTGTGCCACCTAGCTGCTCCATTTATATTCCTAGCAATTAGCAAAACACCTGGTATAGAATAAGTGCTTAATTAATGCTTATTGACTTTAGAAGTCTGAAGTGCAAGTATTAGAGGTGCTACCATGTAAAAGGATTAAACTTGTTCTAATTGATCAGTCCAATAATCATTTATTAAGTATACTGTGTGCCAGAAGACAATCACTGCCCTCAAGGAGTTTACATTCTAAAGGAAGAACTCAGAGCAATGGTTAGATATTTCAGAGGGGCAAACTGAAGCTTGACATAAGAAAAAATTTATTTAAAAAAATGGGATAGGCTGCCTTTGGAGGTCATTTCCCCTCAAGCAGAGGCCCATTGGGTATGCTATATAGGGAAGTCTCATTCAACTAGAGACTGGACTAATTGGTCTCTGAAACTAGAACCAAAGCATCCTGACTACCCGTTGAAGACAGTTTTCATTGCCCCACCTGTAATAGTAATTAGTTTAGCAGGATACTTAGCACTTAGTAGTGCTAAGTGCTAAGTGTG
>CM053583.1:80918369-80938539 GCA_028627135.1 Pseudochirops cupreus | reverse complement strand
AATCTTCATGTTTATTGGAGGTCCCTGCTGGGGGTGCTCTGGCTGCGCTCTCCTCCTCCCTTTCTCTCCCATGATCTTTCTTTTCCCCAAAGAAGGAATCAAGGGTTTGGGAGCTGTTCTTACTTTGCTTCTTATGCTTATTCTTACTCATGGTTCATCTGACTGTGATTTTTAAAAAAATCTCTGTGGGGCTCTGCTTCCAGAAGGGAAAGCTCTGTCCCAAATTGCTGCGGTCTTCCCAGCTGCCGTAGCTCTCAGGAAGATGCTGGGACTCTTCCTACTTACTTCCAGCTGACGGGATAATGAAGACTCCAGGACCGAGGCCCAAGACGGCAGTCCGGATCCAGGCCGCTCAGCGGGAGAGCACTGACCTCAGAACAATTGCTTAGTCCCCCTGCTGTCTGCAGACTGCGGGCGGGAAGCTGCAATGTGCAGGCGGGTGCAAAACCTCTGCCTTTCTCTTTTCCACTGTGGAGGCCTTTTGGCCGGACTGCTTTTCTCCCCGCAAGTCCCACTGACTTAGTTCTGAATGCTGCTTGCAGCTGCCGCTAATCCGCTCACCTGAGGCTCCTCTACTCCTCCCGTCCAGCCGCTGCTGGGGCGCAGCTGCCGCTTTAGGCCAGGCTGGTTTCGGTTCACATTGCTGATATGGTTCCTCTTTGCCGAGCTGACTTTAGTGGAAGGTATATTTGTGTGCGTTTTGGAGTTCTAGGATTGGTTTAGAGTCCTATTTTATGGGTATTTTGGGGTGGCTATGTGAGAGCTGCGAAATGTTGCTGCTGCTATGCTGCCATCTTGGCTCCGCCCCCTAATATGCATTTTTAAAAAAGGTTTCTGAGACTCTCTTATTTTTGATATCACAGTTACTAATTTTCTCCTGCTTCCCTCAGCTGAGAGAAAGAAAGAGACCCTTGTAACATATACTTAGAGTCAAGCAAAAAGAATCCACATAGTAGCCATGTCTTTAAGTGTATATCTCTGTACTTTATGTCCGTCACCTTTCTATCTGGAGGCGAGTAACTCTTTTATTTCCCATATCAGATTTAAGAAGTTTGTTTGCTTACAACTTTTCCTTCCCCCCATATTATTTTCCCATTTAGTACCCATCATCCCTGCAATACCACTTGTTTCCCTGTATAGTTTGATGCGGTTCTGTAATAAACTCTTTTTGTACATGTGTACATACAACCTTCTGTTTTCCATTTTAGATAAGAATGAAATTCATATAATGCACACTAACCCACCCTATAATCTGTCTTTTGTATATTTTCACTTCAGTTATGAGAAATAACAAGCTCTACTTCTCCTTCTTCCTTTCTACTTAAGTGTATTCTTTTACAATTCTTCAAGCACTCAGAAGAGAACTGATTCACCCACATGTCCTCTGTTTTTCTTCTTTAGCTTTCTCAGTACCAAAGGGGTACTTACTTCTTTCCCTATTAGAATGTCAGCATCATAAAATTCCTTCCAGTTGCTCAAATACATTTACCTTTCTGGGTTTTTCTTGACTACCCTTCCTATTAAACTCTGATCTTTTCATTAGAAATGTTTGCCAGTAATCCATTGTTTGACAAGCCTTAGGAACAACAAAGTACAGTGTTTTAATTATCAAATGTAATGGCCTTTTCTCAGCCTTGACTTCTTTGACTTCTCTGCAGCATTTTATACTGTTGAGTGCTGCCCAGAAGTCCTGAATGTATTCTCCACTCTGGGTTATTTTCTAACCTCCCTCACTTTGAGCTTTCCTCCAAAGTATAGGGCCACACAACAGATTTCCTTTGCCTGGATCATTATGTCATGCTAGCAAATTGTGGGTTTACTTCTGGGCTCTATCCTGGGGCCTCTTTTTTCCCCCTATACTTTTACCGTGTAACTATAGCAATCCTCATGGGTTTGTTTATCATCTCTATGTAAATGATTATCAGATCTCCATATCTAGTTCTCTATCTTCTCAGCTGTGGTCATGAGGGAGGGAAGAGTTATCTGCTGGATTTTGAACTACATTTCCAGTATGTCCAAAACAATCCATTACCTTTTCCTCAAGATCTACCACTTTTCTAAACTTCCTTATTGCTATTGAGGGCAATGTCATGTTTCCTATAACCCCGCTTCACAACCTTGGTGTCATCCTCCGCTCCTCACTGTAACCTCACAAAGTTACCAAAATTTGTCATTTCTGTTTCCACAGTTTGTCTTGAATACATCCCCTTCTCTTTACTCATAGAGTTATCATCCTAATTCAGGCCCTTATTACCTTGTGCCTTGCATTGCTTTGGGCAGAGCACCCACAGGCAAGGGTATGATACCCTATGTGGACAGGAGAGGAAGGAGAAAAGGAAAGGAAAGGAATGGAACAGAAAGGAGACCTGGGAAAGATTTAAAAGGTTTCACATTGCATCCGGAGCCTTCTCTAATCATCCTGATCTATATTTTGCCACTGGATCCAGATGGCTCTGGAGGAGAAAGTGAGGCTTAGTGACTTTGCACAATCATCCCTCACTTAAATCCAATTCACTTGAAAGTCTTGGCATCGCCTTCCTAATGTCATGGTCCTCTTCAAGAATGAAAGACGGGGCAGCTAGCTGGCATAGTGAATAGAGTACAGGCCCTGGAGTTAGGAAGACCTGAGTTCAAATCCAGCCCTAGGGCACTTGACCCTTAAGTAGCTGTGTGACCTTGGGCAAGTCACTTAACCTCAATTGTCTTGCGCTCCCCTTTCCAAAAAAAAAATGAGGGAAAAACAACAGCTTGTACCTTGAAGGTTGAAGCAGCCATCTAAATTATCTCTGTCTCAAGTCTATCCCCATTCTTAATCTATCCTACATGTAGTTACCAAAATAATTTTCTTAAATTACAGTTTATACCATGTTATACATGTTATAGTTGCCTTGTTATACCATATTATATTTGCCACACCAGTCTATACCCCCAAGTCAATAAAACAGCAGTATTTAGGATCAATAGAAAATCTTCCATTTGACTTTTAAAGCTTTTTTAACTAGACCTTTGCTACTTTTGCATCCTTATTACGCATTACTCCTTTCTCTGTAGTGCAGCTCTTCTGACCTGTTTGGTGTTGTTATACTGGCTGTTTCTCATGCATGGAATGCTCTCCTTTCTTACTGTCTCTTCTTAGAATCTGGTTTCCTTCAAGACTCACGATAAGTATTTCCTTCTCTATGAGGTGTTTCCTGATCTTCCAAATTGCTAGGCTGTTTGTTTCCTCCTTCCTCCCTACCTTGTATATATTGTGTGTGTAGAAACACATACTTATGTTTGCATATGTCTTCCCTTTCTGACTGTAAGCTCCTGATAGTTTCTGTCTTTATATTTTTAAAGCATCTAACAATAGTGCCAGATATATAGTAGAAACTTAATAATGCTGGTTTATTGATTGAAGGGAGACTCTGTATTTGACAATAATTGCTAGAAAATTTGGAAAGCAACTTGGGTTAAAAAAAAAGATTTAGATTAGTGCCTTATACCAGAACATAATGACTTCGGTAATATAACCAAAAATAATATTGAAAGACAACAGAACTCACTTAATTGTAATGACCAGTCTGTCTTGAGAATCTGATGGTGAAGTGACTTTTTCCTTTCATGTATTGGTTCATTTTGTTTCATTGTCTTTGTTTTTACAGTAGAGAGTTGAGTAGTAATGGTGAGATAATGGGAAATGACAGTGGTAAAAAAACAGAAGACATAAATAAACCACAACCTTAAATATTTGTAACAAAGAAACAGTAGAAGCTTTTCAATAAAATCAGAGGTAAAACAATTGCCTGCTGTCTTCATTTTATTTGACATATTACTAGTAAAAGAAACTATAGATAATTTTTAAAATTGAGTGAACAAACATAGGTAAAGAGTGACTAAAATAATCTGTTTGAGATGACATCGTGGTTTATGCCAGTAGCTCTTGAGAATTAACGGAAACTTGAGATAACAGAAAGCTTCAGTAAATACACACAGTACAAATTAAATCCAGAATCATCATTAGTATTTATGTATTTTGTACTCCAAACCCAGCGGTTAAAGATAGAAGACAAATTCCTTTGTTAGTAGCAATATTCATTAAAAAATTTGAAATTAACCCACCAGTACACTGTAGGATTTAAATAAATGCAAGTGTAAAAGAGATATTACAGAATTAAAATAAGTCCTAAATAATTGTGGAGAGAATAAAAATTCTTGTCCAGGCTGTACCATTTTAGTATAAATCATAATATTCTCAAATTGCCATATAGGTTGTTGCTTTGCCCATTAAATTGCCCAAAGGATACTTCATAGAATCATAGAAAATTAGCCTTTTGGTTCTGAAAGTTATTAAGAGATATAATGGAAAAAGTAGGAAGGAATCATCATTGAAAGAAAAGTTACGAAATTTTTATTGCCCTTTTACTTAGAGATTTCTTTATAACAAGACCCCAGTTAGCCTAAGTACAATATGTTTATTAATCTGGGAATACTTAAATTATGGTATATAAATGTAATGAAATATTGCTATGCCATAACAAATGAAGACTGATTTCAGAGAATCATGGGAAGACTTGAACATTTTTTTATTTTCGCATTTATTATTTCCTTTCTTGATTTCTCCCTTGCCCCATACTGAACATTTTTTTTGAAGAGAGAGAAAAGAAAATCTCTTTAAATATGTGTAGTCCAGCAAAACAAATCTCCCATTGACTCTGTCCAACAGTATATGTCTCATTGTGCATTTTAAGTTCATCATATCAGTGGCAGAAGATAAGTAGTATGTTTAATCTTCCTTCCTCAGGATTTGCAGTTTGTCATTACATTGGTCAGTTGTAAAATCTTTTAGTTGCTTTTTAAAAAAGTTTTTGTCACTGTGTAAATTGTTCTCCTAGTTCTGTTTATTTCACTTTGTACTAGTTCATAGAGATCTTCCCAGTTTCATCCAAAAACTTTCTAGTTTGTCATTTCTTATGCACAATAATATTCTGTTATAATCATATACTATAAGTTGTTTAGTTATCCCCCAGTAGGCAGACACCCCCTTAAGTTTCCAGTTTTGGCTGCTAAGAAAAAAGTTGCAGTAAATGTTTCTGTATATATGAGTCCTTTTTCCTTTCTTTGATCTCTTTAAAAAAATGATTATTGACAAGTTTCATTTTTATGTTACACTTATTTCTAGATTACCCCCAACTCCACTAGAGCTCTCTTATAACAAAGAATAACAAATAAAACATAACATCTCATCTGAAGTACATGCAGCATTCCACATCTGTAGCATTCCTCTCAACTTCTTTGTTTTTAAAGTCTTTATTTTTTTAAATTAACAGAAATCAATTTTCTTTCCTTTTCACCCCTGTATCTCTTTGGAAAAAGAAACAAAAAAAAAATTCCTTTTAATAAATCTGCTTCAGCCAAGAAAAACAAATTAACATCATTGACTCTATATAAAAATATATATGTCATGCTGCTCCCTGAATCTATCACCTGTGTCAAAGAGGTAGATAATATATTTCTTTATCTTTCCTCTGGAATCATGAACAGTTGCTGTATTGATCTCTTTGGGATATAGGTGTGGTAAAACTTTATGAAATGTTACAAACTAAAATTAGGGATAGATGAATATTTTGCACAGTCACTATAACAATGCAATTAAAATGCTCCCTAGTACTGTCCAAATTAAAGAATATATATATATATATATATATATATATATATATATTCTGTTAATAATGGGTTTTTGAAAAACCTTTTTCTCTTTGGAAGCATATTCTGTCAAAAGGGGGTAGTGGTGTGGTAGTCTAGTTGCTGTGAACAGACTTAAATGTGAAGAATTCCCTGTAAGAAATGGCATAAAGGATAATATCGGAGATGTGTCATCAAAAAAATAAGAGATGGACAGGTTACTGTAGCAATAGCAGAGGATACCTAGTGGCTTTATTAGTATTTGTGCATCAAGAATTCCAGGGCAAAGGTCCTAGCACATTGAGTATTTAATCCATGGTGGTGGGTTGATGGGTAGACATGGACAAGAGTGTAACAGAATCCTTTGGGTTACAGTCTGCACTTTTGAAAGGAGTACTTGTATTGATATAGAGGAAGATACATATATATATATGTGTATATATATATATATATATGTATATACATATACAAATATATATATGTATGTGTGTGTACACACATATACACATACATATACATGTAGCAATTGTGAGAGAGAAAAAGTTTAAGAAGCCCTGCTTTAACAAACTATCATAATCACCTTATTCTAGATACCCTCCAGGTTATTTTTGAGTGCCAAAAGCTAGAATACAGTTAACTTCCTCTGGGACCTGACCAGGGCAGAATCCAAGGCATCTTTGACTTTTTTTCAGCATACCATACAGTGACTACCTGGAAACAAGCTTGTCTGGGGGGCTGTTATCAAACAGGCCAGGCACATTGCTCAGTTATATCATTGATCATCATCAGTGAAAAACATCGAGTGACGGGCAGCTAGTTGGCACAGTGAATAGAGTGCTGGCCTTGGAATCAGAAAGACCTGAATTCACATATGGCCTCAGACACTTGACACACTTGCTAGCTGTGTGATCTTGCATAAATCAATTGCCTTGCCTTTCCCCTCCGGAAAAAAAAAATGTTTTTTAAAAAGCCATTGACTGAGTTGGTAAGGGCTATATGAAGTAAAATAAATGCTTTTCTTTTGCATTTCATTGAAGTACAAGATGAATAGAATAACACAGTGACAAAGAAAGTTTGCCATTAGAGACTAATAGTCTGATTGGTAGATTATTTTGTAGTATTTTTGAAAACAGATGTATTTTATCTGTCTTCTATATGCAGACCCTGGGAATTAAAATAATTTTGATGATCAAGTTAGTTGGAGATTAGGGATTTATGTTCTTCATCAGATAACTAGCCCTAAAAATTCCACAGAAAGTCTGATCCTGTTTTCTTGTGTCCTTATGTCCGTGTGTCTGTGTGTGTGTACACGTGCACACGCCTGCTGTAACAGAACTTTCTTGGCAGCCAAAATAGAGCATACTCTTACTACGAGATCTTGTTGAACAGGAAGAAGCGTAAGAGTAAAATGATAGTGAGAGGAGCTTACCACCTCTATCTCTTGCTAATGTCATTAATTATTTGACAGAATTGCTAGCAGTTGCAGGTATATAACCCTGACTTGTGGTTTTATTGCATGAGGGAAAATTGGATTTAGATCCTAAGAAAATATTTTAATAAAAAATTGGAACCCACACAGCTTTGGATTTACCTAAAAATTTAAAAAAAAATTTGTCATGTTGAATTTGAAAAATAAGATAGAATTTCTTCTAATACACAGTATAACTATATAAACCTATTTTTTACTTCTAATTTCTTTATACTATGTCTCTAAAAAGGCTACTTGAGAAAAGTAAATTACCAGGTAACACACACAATGCCAAACTAAATTGACAGAATTTTTTTTATTTGGGACTACTCTGTGTCAATGAGATCACTTGCTAATTAGACAAATCTCAATTAAGCTTGAGAGAAAATATTCAAGACCAGGTTTTTTCCAAATTCCTTGACTGGTAGCTTGTATTATCGCACATTGCCCCTCAGGTGACAAAAGAGATGGGGATGAGGACTGGACCTGTGATTTCATTACTATAGGGAGCTACCAGATGAGGAACTTCTACCATTGTAGGCTAACACCTTCTCTGTAATTTGTAGCATTAACGAGTTATGTAGAATATTAAAAGGTTAAGTGATTTCATCAGAGTCACAGGTATATTTATAACAATATAGACCCATTTTTACTTGAAATTTCTTTATAGCATATCTTTAAAGAGTCCTTGTGTAAAGTAAATGACCAGAATTGCATTTTGCTAGCAGATGTTACAGTTTTACTAATCTGAAGCTTATCTAGACAGAGTTGATTCTCAACACTCTCTTGCTTAACTGCATTTCTCATAGTCTAAAAATAAGAGCCTAAAAATTATGCATGTACAATACTGAAATTAGCTGTGTACCTCAGGAAGATCATTTCAGCTCCTTTGCCTTTAGCTTTCTCGTTTGTAAAATGATGGTCCTAGATGATTTCTGAATTTCTTTCCATCTTTGACGTTCTGTATTTACCAACTTTTCTAGCAGACCTTGCATTCAATCACATGATATAGGAGCTATTTAAACTTTCTTTAATCTCCTCTGCCGTATTTATCCAGTTATTTGTACGTGATATTGCTTTCTTTCATCTTCTTGAATCAGTCTCATGGAATTCATTGATATTTCATTCAAATATTATTGATTGCAATATTGTTCTCAGAACTTCCTTACCTGCAGATTTTAAAAATCTCATTCTTGATGGTGCATCTAAAGCAATATTTTAAAACTGCTTTCATTTCGTCTTTCCCTTTCTCAAAACCTCTACAATATCTTTCACAAAAATAATATATAAAAGTCTTATAATGGACTTCATGATCTTTAATTCCATTACAAACTGCATTGTTTAACTTTTCTCCAGACAGATAGTGTCATTTTCTTTGTAGATAAGTTAATTCTCTCCTATGTTTGTTTTTCCTAGATTCAACTCTAAGCCATTATTGATGGTTCCTTTGTGCATGGAACACCTTCTTTTCCCCCTCTCTCTCATTCTGTCACTCAGAATCCATCTGATGGCTCATCTCCTGAAATTCTTCGGTAATTGGGGAGGTATTGGATTATTCTACTCCCCCTGGAGTATGCACAAATGGCTATTCTTAGAACTATGCATTCATTTAACCATTGTGAAGGTTTTATTTTCTTTCTTGTCCATTAAAGATTGTAAGCCTCCTGAGGCAGGAATTAGGTTTTCTGGTTGTTGTATACCTCTTCTCCTCAAGGTACTAAATATGCTTTAGGCATTCATTGTAGATTGAATTGAATGAACTTCCCAGGCTAATGACTTTATTTTCCTTTATAGTAATTTTATTTTTTTTTCTTCTGTAAAGAAAATGTGTTTGAAAGGAACCCTTTATTTTGTTTCTTCTAGTTCACAATTGGACACTTGAAGACACTCTTCAGTGGCTGATAGAATTTGTTGAACTTCCTCAGTATGAGAAGAATTTTAGGGATAACAACGTCAAAGGAACAACCCTTCCCAGGTGATTCCTTCTTTATTTTTTTAAGTCTTTTAATTTTTATTTTTAAGTAAAAAAGGATATATTGGAAATATGTTTGTCAGTGTGGAAACTGTGTGATTACTGTGGATTCAAATGAAAACATAAATTCTCCAGAGACATATTTTAAAGAGCTATCATACATTTCTACTAATAAATATTTGAGATAAATGTAGATATTTCATTGATGAAATAATGGGTGGTTCTCTCTGTGTAGGAGTGAGCATCTCTGTGTGTAGGAAACATACTGGCAAGAGAGGAACACACTCCCTGCCCTCAGAGTTTGACAGGAAAAGCATTCACTTTTTTTTAATCTTGTATGAGGTGGCCAGCCTTTGGTGGCCACAGCTACTGTGAGGAGGAGCATGTGTATTATTATCACTATTGAATTCTGAGTCCCTTTGTGCTGAATACTATGTGACCAGTGCAACTGTAGTGGGGTGCACAAAGTATTTTAGAAGGAATGTGTAGAGCAGGATAGTGAGAATCTTTCTACTGCCTTACAGTCAGCAAGGATCAGTTGAAGGAAATGAGACTTTTTGGCTTGTGGGCTTCTGTATCCTACCCAGTTCCAAGAGAAGCATAAAATTAGAATATTTTCTTCTGGTTCAGTGATTTGAAGTTTGAAATTACCTCTCAAGCATTTTCCAAACTGAACAGAATCCTCTAGTTATCATCTTTCTGACTAGGGTAGAGTACATTGGGACTTTTCTGCCCTTAGTCATAGACTGTACTTTTAATGAGGCCTTGTGTTGCACTTTCTTGGCTGCTATATGACACTATTGATGCGCATTCAACTGGAGTCTCCTAAAATTGCCAGATCTTTGAGAAAAAGAAGCTACTCTTTAGCTAGACCTTTCACATTATGTACTTGTGAAGATTAAAAACCTAGTGTAAATCTTTACATTTATCGTTATTAAATTTTATATTGTTGGTTTCAGCCAATTGTTCTAGCCTTGCTAGATGCTTGTTAGCATATACTACCTTATCCACATTAGTCTGGCCTACCCAGCTTTGCAGCATTTGTAAATTTGATAAGCATGCCATTTATGCCTTCGTCTAAGTTACTGAGAAGAATGTCATAATGCAAAAGACCAAGCATGGTTCCTTGAAGTATTCCACAAGAGAACTTCCAAGATCATTAATGAATTACTCTTTAGATCTAGCCCTTCAGTTAATTGTGAATTTACCTAATTGAACTCTCTTCTAGTTCACATCTTTCCATCTTATCTATGGGACTAGCATAACAGACTTTATAAAATTGTGCTAAAATCAAGGCAGACATGCTAACAGAACTGATTTCTTAAATGAAATGTAAGACTATTTACATATCCCTTATTACCAAAGCAAGAAATGACATAATAAGCAACCCAACCTTAGTAGGGAAAATCTAGGGTAACATAAATAAACTGCCCCCAATACTCGGTCCAAAATGATTTACAGATGAATTCTGATAGAAAAGCAATGAATGCTTATGCTGCTAAAATTATTCTTGACCATAAAGAAACAAACCACTATAAAATTATAGAATAAAAGAATTAGTGAAGAAAGAACCTTTTGGGTTTATCTAGTCTAGTTATCTGAGTTTACAGTTAAGGAAACTGAAGGTTAGAGAAGTGAAGGCATTTATCCAAGGTTATACAAATAGCAAGTTGTAGAACTAGAATTTGAGCTCATATCCTTTGCCAGTCTCTTTTTGTGTTGGAAAAATAGTTCTGATACCAGATTGGGGCAGAAGAAGAGAAACTATATATCACTTTGGCTAATAAATAGTTTGCAAAGAGTTTTAAGTGAAATATTAGCTAAGTGACTACAGTAGTATCCAAAAATTATTCACTTACAACCATGTAGGATTTATACTTGGGATATAGGAATGATTCAGTATTAGGAAAATAATAGCCTAGTTACATCCATAGACCAAAAAAACCAAACCAAAACAAAAACCTTTGACAGTGTAACTCTCATTTTTGTTAATCCTAAAAACCTTGGACATGGATGAACCCTTCTTTAATGTGATTGCAACAATATCTTGAATAACAGGAGGTAGCATTATTTGCAGTGGAGGAGCACTGGAAGTTTTCTCGGTCTCTTTTCCTGGAACATCTTTCATGTCAAATCACCAACTGTGGATGTTTATCAAAACTCTGAGGCCATATCTTTTCTCTCTAAATTAATTTGATGACCAATATTAGCTTCCATAGGCTTACTTACATCTATGCAGATAATTTCCCTGTCATTATATGCAGTTTCAGTATTTTCTGAGGTAGAACTTCACATCACCAACCGCCTCTTGGACAGTTCAATCAGGATGTCCTGTAGATATCTCAAAAAGAATATGGCCAAAATAAAGCTCAATTTTCTTTTCCCTTAAGCCCTACCTCTCCTCCAGATTTCACGATTTCTTTAGACATCATCATCTTTATAATTTCCCAGCTTTGCAACTTCCATATCGTCCACACTTCTTGGTTTTGTTCTACTCCCCTTCTGTGTTGTTGCTTGCCAGATCTTGACTTTTCAGCCACCATGTTGTCTTTTATGTCTCTCACATCTCTCTCCTCTCCACCACTACAACTGTGACCTTGACTTATCCCTAATCACTCCTTTCTCATCTGATGCCTAGTCTGGGAGAGAGGAAGAGAATTACATACTAACTTTCACTTATCAGTATTTTGCAAAAAAAAAAAATTAAATGAAACATTAGCAAAGAGACTATAGTAATATATCTAAAAATTATTCACTTATAACCAGTTGACATTTATACCAAGGATATAAGGATGTCTGTTTTAATAGTCTTCTAGTTGTTCTCCTTGCCTCTAGTCTTCTTCTATTCCAGTCCATCCTACACATAACTACCAAAGGATCGTTTTTCTTATAGTGCAAGTCTGATCATGGCACCGCTGTATCTACTAAACTCTGACAGCTTTAAGTGTAATATTACAGATCAAGTCTTCTCTCTGACATTTAAAGCTCTTTACTATATTTTCAGCCTTATTGCGTATTTTTCTCCATGTACTCTATGATTCTTTTTTCTGTTCCTCATGCATAACATTCCCATCTCTCATCTCTTTGCCTTTGTATATCCTCAATGCTTGGGATGCAATCCCTTTCAACTCCTTCTCTTGGATTATTTAGTTTCTGCTAGGTTTCAGTTCAAGTACTACTTTTTGCTTTAGGTCTGTCCTCATCTCCCCTACTGCTCATATCCTCTTCCCAATCCCACCCTGGTTAATTTCTGTCTATTTAGTACAGATTTTGTACATACCTTTCTGTGTATGTGTTGTCTTCCTTTCTTTTTTTGTGAGGCGATTAGAGTTAGGGTCACATAGCTAGCAAATGTTATCTTCCTTGGTAGAAGGAAAGTTGCTTGAGGAAAAAGAGTGTTGCTTTTTGTATCAGCAATGCCAAATATGATTCTTGTTACATAGGAGATGCTACACAAATGTTCACTGATGACCAAAAACGAGTATGACCTCTCTTCCTATTGTTATTATTTGATACTCTCTGGAATTGCTAGGTATAGAGGCAGGATAGGAGAGAAATAAAGGTAAATATCGGTGAAGAGGAGGTGACAAAACTTTATTCAGGGTACTTCAGAGAATGAGAAAATATGCTCACCTAGATAATTATTAGCTTCAGGAAAATGGAATAAAAATCCAAAAAAATATTATAATTTCTGTATAATATGAACAAAAAAGTAATCCAACAATACTTTTATTAAGCATATATCCCACATAATTCAAAGGCAAAAGGGGAATTACCCTCTATCCCCCCATGTTTAGTTCTTGAGAAGCAGCATATTCAATAGCCTAATTTAGAGCAAACTCTTGGTTTCAAATCAATATCCTCATCATATGGTAATAATGATAATAGTAATATTATATACTATATATTAAAATGTTTTTTTTAATATACATACTAATGTGCTTTTATGTAATAACCTGTAATGTAGAACAAGTAGTATCTATCCATTTTTTATATATAAGGAAATTGAGACTCCAAGCTTAGGTGACTTCCTCAAATTCATATAGCTTGTGAGTAGGAAAGCTAGTACTCAGAACTACATTTTCTGACTTCCAAGTCATTAATCAGTTTTCCCACTACCCAGGGTTTTATTTTACCTTATTTTGTGTTACAAAGTTCCTTGGCATTCTGTTTTTAGCCTATAGAAGCCTTCTTAGAATAATGTTTTAAACAGTTGGAAGAAATGGTAAATATCAATTAGAATGTTATAAAAACAAAAAATGTATTTTTTCCCTCTCGTCCAACCCTTAAACTTTTTCTAGAGACTCCTTGGATTCATGGATCCTAAGTTAAGAACTATATGCTTTTCACTTTATCTGAAATACTAGTAATAACATCTGGCTATCAGTGATTGTAAGATACTTTGATAATTATAAAGCACATGAATAATAATGATAGGAAATATTTTTATGCTAATTAAATGACTATTTTATGATACAGATGAAAAAAAATTAAAGCCTTAGGTAAGTTGTTGATCACAATCTAGTAACTTAGTATAATTTTTGCTTCAGTTTTGCAAATAGGTTATAAAATTAAGTGTCATTCATATATGTATGTGTATATCTGTAGGAATGAGTTCTCATTTCAATGTTTTTTTTCTTTATGAACAGGATAGCAGGACCTGAACCTGCATTTGTGATTTCTCAGTTGAAAATAATTGATCGGAGTCATAGACAAAAACTTCAGCTGAAGGCATTGGATGTGGTTTTATTTGGACCTCTGACACGTTAGTATTCATTTTAACCCAAGAGGAGAAAGGATATTCTAAAGGGCTATCATTTATCTGAGTGAAAAAAATAGCAAGAAATAGTAGGAAATACGTAGGAAGAACTGGTCATTGACCAATAGGAATTAGTTCATCCTTTAGAGAATTGGAGTTAAAATGTTCTACAGTTTTGTCATGTCAGAAGGGGAGCCTGAAATTTATAGAACTGGTTGTTTATAGAAATGATTGATAGAACTCTGCCTTAACATTTTTATACTTGCATCTTTGAATGTTTTAAAACCTGAGCATTGAGGAAATGATCCATCAGGAGTTGGGAAAAAAAGTTTGAGTAAGCCAACTTAATCAGTGAAATAAATGGTTGCTAATTGATGATGCTGGTCATTAAGACTTGCATTTACAATCCAGTTCTTTGCTTACCGACCTGTAATTGGTTGTAATTGGTACTGATTTAATGTAAAGATAAATTATTAGCCTTTCTATCACTTGGCATACTTGGAATAATATGAGGGCATTATATTCTCTGTTAGAGGCTGTTATTTTTTTTAAAAATCATTACCTAGTAGTTCTTCAGACTGATTAAGAATCAGCATGGAAGATTTTTGAAAGGAGTTTTGTCTATTTCTCAAACATTTCTCAGTATTTATATAAGTAGCCTTTTCTAAAATAAAGGCATCTTATTTATTGTATTTTTATTTTTTTTAACTCCAGAAAGCTGCTGGAAATTCCTTAAATTTTATGTATTTTAAGGAAGAATTTTTTTTGGAGGGAGGTGGTTATAAATTGTGATTGGGATGTCTCATAAATAAACAGAATACATGAAAATATGTTAATGCAAAATTTGAAAATTAGAGCACAGTGTGTTAAATATTACTCAAATATAGTTTTCACACACCTTTGGTGTCTTTTTGGTGTTTGAAGTGATTGCTAAAAATGACTGTTGGGGTGGTGGGTGTAATGAGTTTGTTGCTGACTTTATTTTGGTATGAGTATAAAAACTAGCTAGGTAAAATAAGTTACTAAAGCAATTTTCCCTTTTGTGATATAGAAAGACAATACAGTACTATTGATATGTGCTAGAGGTGAACCAATAGTGAAAACTGTAGATCCCTGGAGGCCTGACAGTCCTGAATTGCTGTACTTTACCCAGCATACCATAGAGAAGAACCCTTTCTTAACATTTTCCCTGCCAAAAGTTTGAATTCCATCCTTTGGGGCATACTCTATGGCAATTAAATGAGAAGATTAAAAATAAATTTTCTCTGTATACTGAACTTTGAAGGAACAGGCTTTATAAAAAGGTAATTTTGTGGACAAAATATTATTATAAAGCTAATTTATTTCAAAAGTTACGTATGGAAACAAACATTAAAATAAAGAAACCAGTGAAATTTTTTGATTCATTAACTTTTAAAAATAGATTTTCATTTTAGAATTAACTGAATGGTGCTAAACACTCACATTAGAATTAGAAAGAAATGTTCTAAAATGAGCAAATATATGAACTTTTAAGGGTTTGATTTACTTAAATCATTTCTCCTTTCTGTAATGATTTGTTCTTTAATTGTAAAGTCAGTTTATTTCTAATGATTATACACTTCAGTTATGTACTCATTCACGTCAGAGTTGGAGGCTAAGAGAAGCTTGAAATTGGGAGTTTGTTATATTTTGACAACTGTATTTCATTTTAATTAGTTTTTTTTGTTTAAAAACATTATTTTAAGAAGTGGATCCCTTGGATTCACCAGACTGCAAAAAGGATATGTGATACAAAATAAGGTTAAGAACCAGTCCTAAAGGGTATAAGAATATTAGAATTTTAGTTTTGTTCCTTTATAGAATATGTTTTTTATGGGTCAGAGAAATTTTTTGAAATTAGCTGTTCCAGAGAATCCATAGTACTCATCAAGTATATATGAGACATAGAGAAGGAAGCCTGCATGTAGAAATTGCACTGAGTTGTACTTCCTAAGCTCTGATACAACATTTTTTTAAACCTTATTGAATTTTCTCTTCCCATCAAAAACTTCTTTATAGACTAATATTCTCTGTAGTAAGGAATATTTTAGAGGTCCTTTCTTACTGTATTATGCGTTCCCAATAGCTAGGGCTCCTCTAGCTTTCTAGAGAATCTAGAAATTAGGCTTTTACTTAGTATTACATTATAAATAGCATTCAGGGAATCCACAGTGTCTTTACTGTAATAGGGATTGAAACTTTCATCTGGCAGTGAACTATTGCAGCTGTTTTTTTCCTTTGAAATCTAAACATAAATGATCAATTAGATAGATAGATTTAGGCAAGTAACTGAGAGGCCTAGACAAGTATGATTCTTCTGCCCTTAGCATTGCAGAGAGATTTTTGTGCCACAAATCTTTTTGCCATAAGAAGAACCAAGAGGAATGTGACTTTTATTATTCCTTTAGCTGCTGCCCTTCCTGTTTGATTTAAAACAATCAAATAACCTGGTTTAGGAGCTGAGATAGTAAATAAATATTTTTTGGTTTTTTTGAGATGTCACAGGTGAGTGATCTGTAGATTGAATTCTATTAAATGTGGTGCACACTAGACCCTTTGACCTTTGATGCCAGCTTCTACCTAATAGTTTGTCCTTTTAATTTTCTTTGTTTCCTGTGCTTCTCTACTACTCTTGATTTTTTAAATTTGCATTTATTATGCACCAGAAGGGGCAGCTAGTTGGCACAGATTTCTGGGCCTGAAATCATGAAGACTCATCTTCCTGAGTTCAAATTTGGCCTCAGAAATTACTGTGTGGCCCTGGGCAAGTCACTTAACATTTGTCTCAGTTTCCTCATCTGTGAAATGGGCTAGAGAAGGAAATGGCAGACCACTCCAGTATTTTTTGGGTCATGAAGAGTTGGACATGACTGAAAATGACTGAACAACAATAACAGATGTGCTAGAAGAATAGTGAATGTTAGAAGAGTTGAAACTTTCTCTAGTAATAATCTAGTGTCCCATCTGCTTTTTCTATCCTTTCCTTGATTTAATGATGTAAAATGTACATGCAAATAATAGTTCAAACATTTCTTTTGTGATCAAACAATTTTTAAAAGGGATTAAAATTTAAACGTTTACGATCTAGGTACTTCTTGCTTTTCCAAAGTAATTTCTCCTATGAACTGCCATTCTAACAGCTATGTTACATGTACATATTTTATTATCTACATAGGCCCACCTCACAACTGGATGAAGGACTTTGTGCTCATAGTTTCTATAGTAATTGGAGTTGGAGGCTGCTGGTTTGCTTATACTCAGAATAAAACATCCAAAGAACATGTTGCCAAAATGATGAAAGACCTAGAGAGCCTACAGACTGCGGAGCAAAGTCTAATGGACTTACAAGAGAGGTATGGGAGAAAAAAAATATAGTCTTATAAGCTAGTCTAAGATTGTGATATCAATAACTAAATACATAGGAAATTAAAGTGGTTTTTATAAAAATTTAGTGTGAATTTATGATTTATGTACTTTTACAAATATATTTTTATTAATTCGTTAAAGTTTTCCCCATTAAATGTAAAATTTTAAAAAACAATTAAGAAAAATTGAGTCCCAAATTCTCTCCCTTCCTTTCACCCCTGCCCCTTCCTCAGGAAGGCAAACAATTTGATATCAGTTGTATATATTGAATCATATAAAACTGTTCCATTAGCCATGTTACAAAATAAAACACAGGCTAAAATAGAACAAGAAAAATGAAGAAAGTAAAAAAAACGGTAATGCTTCAGTATGCATTCAGTACTCTCTATGGGAGTAGATAGCATTTTCATTGTGGGTCCTTTGGAATTGTCTTGGATCATTGTCTTGATCAGATTAGCTAAATCTTGCACAGTTGATCATCCTACTGTATTGCTGTTACTGTGGACAATGTTCTCCTGGTTCTGCTCACTTTGTTTTGCATCAGTTCATATAAATCTTCCCAGGTTTTTCTGGAACTATCCTGCTCATCAGTTCTTATAACAGAATAGTATTCCATTACAATCATATAGTACATATAGTCAACCATTCCCCAAAGACGGGCTTCTCCCAATTTCCAACGTTTGCCACCACACACACACACACACACACACACACACACACACACACACACACACAAAAACTGCTACAAATATTTTTGTAGAACCAGGTATGTATCTTTGGGATATATACCTAGTGGTGGTGTTGCTCAGGCAAAGAGTATGCACAGTTTTATAACCCTTTGCACACAGTTCAAAATTATTCCCCAGAATAGTTGGACTAGTTCACAACACTAACAGTGCATTAGTGTTGTAATTTTTCCATATCCCTTTCAACATTTTTAATTTCTTTTTCTGTCATGTTAACCAATTTGATAGGTATGATAGATAATATCTCAGAGTTGTTTTAATTTGCATTTCTCTAATCAGTATGAATTAGAACATTTTTTCATGTGACTATTAATAGCTTTGATTTCTCCTTTTGAAAAATGCCTGTTAATATCTTTTGACCATTTATCAACTGAGGAATGACTCTTTTTATTTTTATAAATTTGAATCAGTTCCCTATATATTTGAGAAATGAGGTCTTCATCAGAGAAACTTGCTACAAAATTTTTTCCTAGTTGCCTGTTTTCCTTCTAATTTTGACTGCATTAGTTTTGTTTGGAGCAGAAGCTTTTTAATTTCATGTAATCAAAGTTTTCCACTTTTATTTCCCACAATTCTCTCTATCTCTTGTTTGGGTTGTAAACTATTCCCTTATAAACTAGAAGCATTTCCAGTAATATTAGGAGTGAAACAAGGATGTTCACTATCATCTCTCCTATGCAATCTGACACTAGAAATGTTAGCAATAGCAATTAGAGAAGAAAAAGAAATCAAAGGAATCAAATCAGGCAAAGAAGAAACTAAGCTATCACTCTTTGCAGATGATATGATGATATACTTGGAGAATCCTAGAGAATCAAGTAAAAAACTTCTTGAGACAATAAATAAATTTAGCACAGTTGCAGGATATAAAACAAACCCACATAAATCCTCAGCATTACTATATATTTCCAATGAAGTCCAACAGCAAGAGATAGTGAGAGAAACCTTCCACTTAAATTTACTGTAGACATTATAAAATATTTGGGACTCTACCTGCCAAAACAAACCCAGTACCTATATGAACACAACTACAAAACACTTTTCACACAAATAAAATCAGATCTAACTAATTGGAAAAACATCAGTTGCTTGTGGCTGGGTTGAGCTAATATAATGCAAATGACAATTTTACCTAAATTAAATTACATATTCAGTGCCATACAAATCATTCTACCAAAAAATTACTTTATAGAGCTAGAAAAAATAGTGACAAAATTCATTTGGAAGAACAAAAAGTCCTGAATATCAAGGCAATTAACGAAAAGAAATGCTAGGGAAGGTGGCCTAGCCATACCAGATTTTAATCCCTATTACAAAGCAGCAGTCATCAAAACTACTTAGTACTGGCTGAGGAATAGAGTAGAGGAATAGATTGGGTACAAATGACTCAGTAGTTAACCATTATACTAATATTCGGTTTGATAAGCCCAAGACCTCAGTTTTTGGGATAAGAACTCATTATTTGACAAAAACTGCTGGGAAAACTGGAATATAGTGTGGCAGAAACTGGGAATAGACCATTATCTAACGCCGTACACTAAAATCAAGTCTAAATGGGTGCATGATCTAGGTATAAAGGCCTCTGGGGAACTTAGGAATAGTTTACCTCTCAAATTTATGGAGTAGGGAAGACTTTAACCAAAGAAGAGTTGGAGAGCATTATAAAAAGCAAAATGGATAATCTTGATTACATTAAATTGAAAAGTTTCTGTACAAACAAAGCCCAAGGTTAAGAGGGAAGTGGAAAACTGGGAAAGAATTTTTACAACCAGTGTCTCTGATGAAGGCCTCATTTCTAAAATATACAGGGAATTAAGTAAAATCTATAAGAATACAAGTCATTCCCCAATTGATAAATGGGGTAAAGAATATGAACAGGCAGTTTTCAGAGGCAGAAATTAAAGATATCTATAAGCATATGAAAAAATGCTTTAAATCACTATTGATTTGAGAAATGCAAATCAAAACAATTTTGATGTACCACATCTCACTAGTCAGATTGGCTAAGATGGCAAAACAGGAAAATGACAAATGCTGGAGAGGATGTGGAAAAATTGGAACACTAACGCATTGTTGGTGGAGCGTGAACTGATACAACCATTCTGGAGAGCAATTAGGAACTATGCCCAAAGGGCTATAAATAATTGCATACCCTTTGACCCAGTAATACCACT
>CM053583.1:80890592-80917869 GCA_028627135.1 Pseudochirops cupreus | reverse complement strand
ATCTCAGAGGTATATATAGCCTTCTCCAGGGTCAGAGAATATCACAGCCCTTGTGACCTACTTCACTACAAAGTAACTAAAGTTGTGCCTTTCTGAAAAATAAGCCTCCCACCACAGGCTCCATGTGACCACATTCAGCCTATTAGGAGTCAGAGTATATTTTCAAATTAGGAGAGCTCCTCAAATTCACCTAAGCGTATTAAGGGGCAGGGAAGGTCTTCAAATTCCCATTAACATTACACTAATTTTTCCTCTACTCATCTTTGATTTTGAAAATATTTTTTTATTTACCACTTCTAGGAATTCTTATTGCACTTGTGTCATTTTACCATTTTTTTTTCTTTGAGGTTTTATTTGTAGCTGTTTTGGCTTGATTGTCTTCTTCTAAGTGTGTATCTCGCCAGCAGAATATTCACAGTGGCCACAATCACTATAAATAACCTGCATGATGCTCAAGCTCAAAATATAATAGACTCTCCATATAGAAGACAGAAGCAGAACATTTATTCAGACACCAGAAAACCAAATCCCCAAACCAGTAAGCCAGTTCCATCATAGTAGCAAAGAAGTTAATAAGCCACAATATTGCAGAGGGCCACAGCATCCTTTAGCCTTCACACAAACCAATGTTTACTCACAAGCCTGACTCCCTACTACATGTCCTCTCTTCCTCCCAGTCTAACTAGCTCTGACTCCCAGCTTCCTGTGGACTCTGCCCCACCCTTCAGCAAACTCCTCCCACCACAGGCTCCATGTGATTACCTTCAGCCTGTTAGGGGGCAGGATTTATGTTCACAGTAGTGAATGAAGGTCTTCAAATTCCCATTATGATTACACTATAATAGCTATTAATAGTCAAGTTATTATTATTTTTTGTTGTTATTTGTTCATTTCCTCACCATTTCTTGATTTTGAATTTTATATTAAAGTTGGTCTCTGTACCTAACTTAGACGGTGGGAGGGATACTATCTTAAGTTTAACTTTTTTTCTGAACTGCTCTTTTCAAGCTGTTTTTAGGGGTTTGCAAGTTTTTGGTGTTTCCAAGGTGGTGTAATCTGGGAAGATGTGCAGTCATCGCTCTCCTGATCTGTATTTTGGTACTTATCCAGGAAGGGCTCCTGATGCCTAGGGATTGCAGTTAATACTGCTCCTCAGAGTCCCTGCTTCTTTGGGACTGGAATTGATATTGTTCCTATTCTTACCAAAGAAGATCTATATTGATCTTTTCTTACCAAAAACTATAGTGCCCCTTTGGGCTCTCACGCTCACTTTTTTGACCAAAAGTGCTCCTCTCTGTCCTTGAACCATATATGACCCAGAAGTGGGTATAGACAGTGGAGTTGCCAAGTGCTCCTCTGTAATCTCTTTCTGATCACTTGGCCAGTGCCCATACCATCTCTGGTTTGAAAGTTTCTGAAACTATGCTTACTTCTGTTGTCACTATGTAGTCCCATTACTGGTGCTTGATCTACTTGGACTCTGAGTCAGCCTCAACCACGGTGGCACAGATCTCTTTCCAGTCTCCCAAGTTGTCTTCATCTGGAAGAATTTCTCACTTTGACCTTTTGTTGACTCTGCCACTCCAGAATTTGATTTGAGGCATTATTTTGAAGTTGTTTGGAGGGCAGTGTTGGGCGAGCTCATCTGAGTGATTTCCCTACTCTCCCATCTTGACTCTGACCCCAGAAGTGGATTCATGTACCTTTAAAATAATTCATATGGAACCTTAGGTTTTATGAAAGTTTAATTTCATATTCTAGGATATCATCTATTTATTAAAATATTTTAAAGGTAATTTTCAAACCATCCAGTAAATTAAAAAACAAATTCAGGAATATTGGAAAAATCAAATTTTGGAGAAAATATAGAGTTTAAATTTAATTACATTAAGATGAATTCACATCTTATATGCTCTTTTTGTTTAAGAGAATATTTTCATTACTCCTTTAGCTCAAGAAATCAAATTAACCATAAGCAGGTTTCCTGCTGCTTTTATAATCTTGAGTTAACATTTTGTTAAAAATGCTATAACTTCCCTTTGAAACATTTAGCCTACAATTCTTTAGCAGAATATAAAATTTTCTATTTTTTAATGGATTTTTTCTTATTTATTCTGCTGTAAGGCTTGAAAAGGCACAAGAAGAAAATAGAAATGTTGCTGTGGAAAAACAAAATTTAGAGCGCAAAATGATGGATGAAATTAATTATGCAAAGGAGGAGGCGTGTCGACTGAGAGAACTGCGGGAGGGAGCTGAATGTGAATTGAGTAGACGCCAATATGCAGAGCAGGAATTGGAACAGGTATTTAATTTCCCTTTTCTAATATAGTATGTATTAAGTATTTGTGTCTTGTTGCATTTTGCTATACTTATACATAATTTTGTATTTTTAGAAGAAATACTACACATTTGCCAGTGTCAGATACAGCTCAACGCAAATAATGAGGCAAATTGTTATTTGGAGCAATAACTAGTCAGTATCATAATCAAAGTACCCTCATGCTCATCCATTCACCTTTTAAATCCCCTTCTACTCAAACATTTTCATGGTGCTGCTTTTCTCATAAGTCATGATGAATAAAATTAGTCTCCAATCAGTTATCTCCTATCTGTCTGTCTATCTGCCCATTTATTCATTTACTTATTGTCATTTTGATTTCTAGAAGATAGTCATTTAAAAACATTTCATATGGAAATTTTCTCCAAAGATACAGGTCTCCACTGTGTGCCAACCCTTGAGTTAGATACCAAGATGTAGCTTTAAAAAGATTTAGTATGTCCTTAAGTTTTAGCATCGCTAAAAACAATTTAACTTGCTTTAAAAGTAAACATGTTTGTATGCAGAAAAACCCACAACTTCTCACAGCTTAGCTTTATGAAATAATAATGACATCTAAAGGTTACCTCTTTGAACATACTCCTTCTCTCAGAGAAATTGTACTTGAATACAGGTATTTAGGCATTGCACACCAGGCCTCCAGGAAAGGAGATATTTTTGCAACTTAAATTATAGCACATAATCTAGGTGTTTATTAATTTTTAAAGCTTCCACCCACCTTTCAGGCCAGGAACCATGAGCCATAGGAGGATAAGGAGAAAAATCATATGTTGAATATTTTCTTTTGCAAATTAAAAGTTTGTTAAACTTAAACTAAACTTCTTCAATGTTTATGATTCTGTATTTCAAAAGGATTTTCTCAAAAGTAAATTTTCTACCAGGTAGGGAATGATTTATAATTTTTGTTAGTTTATATACTTACCTTTGCATTATCTTGTTAAAATTAAACATGCTGCTTTACTTTTTTTTGAGCAGTTCCATCAGCTTTATTTAAACTGAGCTTTGTTGCCATTTAATGTTCATTCAACAAATCTCTTTTTAAAGTTTTTGATCTTTTGTTTTTTATTGCACAGATTTTGATATATCCCCTCACCCTCACATCCCCGAGTGAAAGAGAAAAAAAGCAATTTAGGCAAACCAATCAATGCATTAACCATTTCTGACAGTATATGTTATATTCTATATATAGTCCTCTATGTCTTCAAAGAGTGATGAGAGATACATTTTTTCTTTTTTTAAATTTCTTTTTTTTGTTTATTTTTACTTTTCAACATTCATTTCCACAAGATTTTGAGTTACAAATTTTCTCCCCGTCTTCTCCCTACCCCCACCCCAAAATAGCAAGCCTACTGAATAACCCTTCCCTCAATCTGCTCTTTCTTATATCCTCCCCATACTCCCTCTAACTTTCTGGTAGGGCAAGATGGATTTCTGTACCCCAGTGCCTATATATCTTATTTCCCAGTTGCATGTAAAAACAATTTAAAAATGAGTTCCAGATTCCTTCTCTTCCCTCCTCACCCACCCCCACTGGGAAGATAAGCAGTTCAATATAAGATGTACATGTGTAGTTATGCAAAACGTTTCCATAGTAGATATATTGTGAAAGACTAACTATATTTCCCTCCATCCTATCCCGCCCACACTTATCCTATTTTCTACTTTGACCTTGTCCCTTTTCAAAAGTGTGTGCTTCTAACTACCCTCTCCCCGAATCTGCCCTGCCTTCATCCCCCGTCTTATCTCCTTCCCCTCTACTTTCCTATAGGGTAAGATACCCAATTTAGTGTGTATGTTATTCCCTCCTTAAGTCAAATTCAATGAGAGTAAGGCAATGGGTCACATTGCCTTTCACTTTCCTGCTCTTTCCCTCCATTGTAACAATTTTCTCTTGCCTCATTTATATGAAAAATTTACCCTATTGCATCTCTCCCTTTCTCCTCTCGTTTTATTCCTCTCTCACCTCCTAATTTTATTTTTTAAGATATCATCCCTTTCTGTTCAACTGATCCTGTGCCCTCTCTTTATGTATACATGTACACACATATACGCACACTCATATGTATTTATACACACATATACCCTCCTATATATACATATGTATATACACATACACATATGTAAGTATACATATATGTGTATGCATACATGTATACATATACACACATATATTTCCTTCAACTATCCTCATACTGAGAAAAGTCTCATGAGTTACAATGATCATTTTTCCATGTAGGAATGTAAATAGTTCAACTTTAATAAGTTCCTTATGATTTCTTTTTCCTGTTTACCTTCTCATGCTTCTCTTGCTTCTTTTATTTCAAATTTTTTGATCAGCTCTGGTTTTTTCATCAAGAATACTTGAAAGGCCTCTATTTCATTGAATGACCATATTTTCCCCCAAAGCATTATGCTCAGTTTTGCTGGGTAGGTGATTCTTGGTTTTAATCCTAGCTCCTTTGACCTCCGAAATGTCATATTCCAAGCCCTTTGATCCCTCAGTGTAGAAGCTGCTAGATCTTGTGTTATCCTGATTATGTTTTACACAATACTCAAATTGTTTCTTCCTGACACCTTTTAATATTTTCTCCTTTACCTGGGAGCTCTGGAATCTGGCTATGATATTCCTAGGAGTTTTCTTTTTGGGATCTTTTTCAAGAGGTGATCGGTGACTTCTTTTAATTTCTATTTTGCCCTCTGGTTCTAGAATATCAGGGCAATTTTCCTTGAGAATTTCTTGAAGGATGATTTCTAGGCTCTTTTTTTTGATCATGGCTTTCAGATAGTCCAGTAGTTTTAAAATTATCTCTCCTTGATCTGTTTTCCAGGTCATTGGTTTTTCCAGTGAGATATTTCACATTGCCTTCTATTTTTTCATTTGTTTGGATCTGTTTTATAATATCTTGATTTCTCATAAATTTTAGCTTCCATTTGCTCCAATCTAATTTTGAAGGAATTATTCTCTTCAGTGAGTTTTTGAAATTTCTTTTCCATCTGGGCAATTCGGCTTTTAAAGGCATTCTTCTCCTCATTGGCTTTTTGGGCCTCTTTTGCCATTTGAGTTAGTCTGTTTTTTAAGGTGTTATTTTCTTTAGTATTTTTTTGTGTCTCCTTTAGCAGGCTGTTGATTCACTTTTCGTGATCTTCTTGCATCATTCTCATTTCTCTTCCCAATCTCTCCTCCATTTCTCTTACTTGATTTTCAAAATCCTTCTTGAGCTCCTCCACGGCCTGTAATCACTTTGTATTCTTCTTGGAAGCTTTTGATCCAGTAATTTTGATTTTGTTGACTTCTTCTGATTCCATGTTTTGATCCCTTTTGTCCCCAAAAAAGGATTCTGTGGTCTGATTGCGTTTCCTCTGCTTGCTTATCTTGCTAGCCAAATACTTGACTTTTGTGGTCTTTGGCATGGAAGAACTCTGCTTCAAGAGTGGAAAGAGCTTTGTCCCAAATCTCTGGGGTTTTCACAGATGTTGTCACAGGTCTGAGGAGGGTGCCCTCTCTACAGACAACACAAGCTCTGACACACTGGCATTTCTCATCCCAGGACCACTGCCCAAGACAGTCACCCAGATCCAAGCAGGTAAAAGCAAGAGCTATTACCCTCTGAATGGTTGCTTGGTCCCCCTACAATCTGCAGGCCTGGAGCTCCAGAGGGAGCCACATGACAGCAGCTACAGCCACTGCACCTCCACCACCTCTTGCCCTGGGATCAGGGGCTGCACTGTGCTCTTCAGTCACCCAGTTCCAACAGAGTTCCCCACTGACCTTTAGTTTCTCTTTGGCATTTATGGGTTGAGAAGTCTGGAAACCGCCACAGATGCTGGTGATTCACTCTCCTGAAGTCTGCTCTGGCCAGTCTGTGCCTCTGGTTGAGGCTGCCCTGGGCTCAGCAGGGTACAGTGGGGCATGGCTCCCAGCTTGGTGCGATAGACCCTTCCTGTAGGTCTGTCAGGCTGGCTTCAGTGGGAGATTTGTTTCTCTCTGTCACTTTGTGTGTTCTGTAGCTCTAAAATTTGTTTAGAGTCATATTTTACAGGTATTAGAGATGGTTGTGGCAGGAGCTCATGGAATTCCCTGTTTCTACTACACCATCTTGGCGTTGCCCCCCTGATAGGCGAGTTCCTTTTTCTAAATAGTTTCTGTCTTCTTGCTTTATGGATTTATTCCATAGTGGCTTTCTTCTCTTCACCCTCATTCCCCCATCCATTGTTTCCATTTTTCCTAGTTTTGGAGTTACTAACAAGCTAACTTTAATTCCTTTTTCTTTATAACTTTTATTTAGTTATTTAAATCTTCCCTATTTTTCCTCTGATAAGTAATGAAGTAAAATCCCTCTTCTTTTCGTCACCTTCAATTTGTGTTGTTTTTCTAAAGTTTTTTTTTTAAGAGTTGTATTTGTGTCTTTTTTTTCTAAAAAATTTTTTTCCTTCATTCTCTTTATTATTTATCTTCCTTTTATATCTATTCTTGACTTCTGTTCTTTGATTGATGGTCTTTATATTTGTTTAGTTCTTTAACCCCTGCGTTCTTCATGAAGTTAAAGTTTCTAAAGTGACTATCTTGAGTTTCTTTTTCTAAATAGCTTCTGTGTGACTGAAGTGGGGTGAAATAATAGGTCATGGAAAATGAATAAATTGAGCACCTTGGAGGGATTACCATTTTGTATATTGAAATCACCTGGTACGAGGGCAGGAGTTGAGAATATTGAATTTGTTGAGAAAGGACGAGGAGTGTTTGGGCAGGTCTTTAGACAACAGTTATCCAGATTTTGATTGGGTTGTAGGTATGGATTAAATGAACCTTAAAAGAAGAACATGACTGAGTAATGGTGGCAGCCCATTGTTAGGAAATTATTGTTGAACTGAAATCTGCTTTTCTATGAATATTTGTGGTTTTTTGTTTTGTTTTGTTTTTTGCTTTTTGGAGGGGGAAGGCTAGGCAATTGGAGTTAAGTGACTTGCCTAAGGCCACATGGCTGTTAAGTGTTACGTGTCTGAGGCCGTATTTGAACTCAGGTCCTCCTGACTCCAGGGGCGGTGCTCTATTCACTGTGCCACCTAGCCGCCCCCTGTGTAAATATTTGAAGACAGTGGTTACTTTCCTTCCAAGGAGTCTCTTCTTGTCTCTGACTTAGCCTAAACAACTATGGTTCTTCCAGGTGATGCTTGTCTAACATGATTTCAAGTTCTTTCACCATTGTGGTTGTTCTCTTTCATACTGACACCAGTTTGGCAGTGTGCTTTTGAAAATGAAGCACCATGAACTCAACACAATATTCCAGGTGTTTTATTAGGTAGTGCAGTGAATGATGCAGTTGTTACCTTCCTGGGAATACTTCTGTTAATGTAGCCTGAAATGAGTTTTTGGCTGCTTACTCATGATTTTGACACTTTGAATTTGCTAAGCTATTAAATTCTTCAGAGTTTTTTTCCCCTTTCACATAAATTCTGGCTTTTCATGTCTTCCCTCAGTGGAAGATGAGCAATTGACTTTATCCATAATGCTGTGATTCCCTAGTACTCTCTCCAGGATTTACCACTCTTTACCTGGTATCCATGTTACATAGTAATTCCACTCTCCAGATTCTTACCACCATTGTTTGTCATTGTCCAATGCCCATATCTACCTTCAGTGATTAATTTAGCAAGAATTAGTTAAGGTTTTGTTACATGGGAAATTTTAGAGAGGTATGACATAGATTTAAGGTCTTGCCTTAGGCTTTTTCCTTTCTAGTCTAACACAAACATCTCATTTGATATAAGACAATAGTTCTTTATAAATATTACAAATTGTATGACTACCAGGTGATGATTTTTAAAAAAATTGTCTAGAGCAGTATATTAAACCAACCATTAAAAGAATGAAGGTGGTTTTTTTAAAAAAATGCATTACACAGTAACATCTTAATCATTTACGTATTCCTCATTTTTAAGGTTCGAATGGCTCTGAAAAAAGCTGAAAAGGAATTTGAACTAAGAAGTAGTTGGTCTGTTCCTGATGCATTGCAAAAATGGCTTCAGTTAACACATGAAGTGGAAGTACAGTACTACAATATTAAACGACAAAATGCTGAAATGCAATTAGCGATTGCTAAAGATGAGGTATTTTATTTTGTCTGATGTGTTAAGAACATGTTGATTTTGTTTCTTAATAAGACCATGTAGGATGGCATTATTCTGACCTTCCAAGGTATTAGAGTCCTGAGTAACTTTTTTTGGCTTTTATATTTAGTCGTTCTGTAGTATTAGGTTATAAAATTTACACTAAATTTGGAAGAATATGTATTTTACCAGAGGAAATTAATGACAGTTAAAAATTTTCATCATTGTTATAAATGTTTTATACGGAGCTTTTCTCCTCTAGGTTGCTGCTTCATATCTGATTCAGGTTAGTAGTAACTGAAAGTTCTTATGTGACACCTTATTTAATTGTTTGAAATAAGATGAAATGTTAGCTTGGTTTTTAGTAAACCCAAGTGTTTACTTAGTAACTAACTCCCATTGTAGGGTTCAGTTAATGCTTTTTTTGTAGTTTCAGTGGAAAGATTGAGGTTTTGTTCATGTTTGTTTGTTTCAGCAATAGAGATGAGGGAAAAATTCTTTAGAACAGAGATTTGAGTTTTATTTATTAATAGTGCCTTTTGAGAAAGCATGCCCCTCCATTGTTCTATTCTTTGGAAATCATAAAATTTTTTTCTGTGTTAAAATTTTGTAGCAATTTCCATGATTATTAAATTTATTTCAAGCAAAATAAACTCCATTAATGTGTAGGCATTGTGTGTAAATGTGTTTTAAGGTTGATGTTTAGATTCATTCTTTATTTTCTGATGTTCTTAGGCAGAGAAGATAAAAAAAAAGAGAAACACAGTCTTTGGGACTCTGCATGTTGCACATAGCTCATCTCTGGATGAAGTGGACCATAAAATTCTTGAAGCAAAGTAAGAAAATTAAAATCAGTAATCCTTTTTAACATGATTTTTTAAAAAATTGATTAATTGACTAAGACATTTCCATCAGAATTTGGCATATCATTTTGATTAGGTAAGTTGTACAAACTATTATATTATGCCAAAGTGGTTCATTTTTTTCCTTTATCAGTGTCAGTAAATATATGGTGTTAATTATTCTGCTGTGAACTCTTTGTAGTAACATTTGTTATTTAACCTCAAATTCACTGAGATGATGAATAACTACTGTGTTAACTTTTCCCAGGAAAGCTCTCTCTGAGTTGACAACTTGTTTACGAGAGCGACTTTTTCGCTGGCAGCAGATTGAGAAGATCTGTGGTTTTCAGATAGCGCATAATTCAGGACTACCAAGCTTGACGTCTTCTCTTTATTCCGATCACAGTTGGGTAGTGATGCCTAGAGTCTCTATTCCACCCTACCCAATTGCTGGTGGAGTTGATGATTTAGATGAAGATACACCTCCAATAGTTTCACAATTTTCAGGTAGGTTGTATGGGTAAAATATATGATATAATAAATGATTATAATTAAAATAGTTTAAATTGATGATATTACTTTAAAAAAATCGGATTTCTAGTGTAGCTTTCATTATGGTTGCCTGACAATCTTTTTGTTTTCTTCCTCTGATTCTTTTTTTGCTTTATCATTTAAGTACTCAGAATTCAAAGATAATTTGTGAAACCATGACATTATTGAATTTAAATAAACATTGAGGATTAATTTGCTTAATGAACCAATTAGCACATATTTGTTAAACACCTATTGTATGCACAAGATATTGTGGTTATAAAGAAGTGTTAGACAGAGCCATTGCTTTAGAGATGTCTCACCATCGAGGTAGCAAACATGTACAAAAGCCAATAACTAATTGTTGCTGAAAGTACTGTCTAAAAAATATGGACAATTGGACAATAGGTATGTTAAACTTTAGAGAAAGCTACAACTTTATGAAAATTGAGGTCATAGCAAGTCTTGTAAGGTAGACAGGACAACAGGACAGACAGTTTAAAGTTATTAATGTTAAATCTGCACTAAAACTTTTGGGACATTATAAATCCTAACTGCTATTAGTGCTTAGCCTGCATTAAGACTTTTGGGACAACTGTTAACAATATTTTGGGTTGCAGAGTTTTTTTTATATATGTTAGGTTTACTATTATTACCATACTTCAAGATCATGTAATTTTATTATTGGCACCACCTCCCTCCACTTTTAACTTTTTTTTACTGTGTAGATCATGTTTCAGATTTTCTGTAGCCAAAAAAATACAGCAGCCCTGCAGCAAATAAGCCTCTTTAAAATTAGCTACCCGTTACTTTGCATTAACTAAACTAGCTACAGTTGTTTGACTTTAATACTAAATGGAAATTTTATATTTATGACTTTTGAGCATATATAATACCCAATTTGGATTTTTAAAAATCCCAAGTATTGTTTCTTTATCAAAGTTTGGAATAGAAACATGATAATTTATAAAGTTTAACTGAATCTTATTTTTCTGTTATTGATATGACTTCTAATATTTTAACATGTCATGGAATGAAGTGTTTAATAATATCTTTAAAGCACGATTCTGTTGTTATACATTTATTATTGCTATTAAGAGCAGCAAAGCTGTCCATCAGATAATTTGGTGAAGGAGTCATATAAATGTTAGTTGAAGAGGTCCGAGAACAACAAGCAGCTTAATTGGTTTCAGGCTAAATTTTTCTCTTGGATATTCCATTGTTAAACATTAGGCTTGCTTATGCTCTTCCCCTTTCTTCATTGCTCCCCTCTTCCTTTTTCTCCCTTTCCTCCTCTCCGCTTCCCTATATCCTCCCTATCTCTTCCCTATCTTTGCTCTCCCCGTTCCTTTTTTTTTCTGGACCCGTGATTTCATTTGTGTAGGATTTCCTCATGATGAAAGTCCCTTTATCAGAACAGATTAGTAACTGCGCTGCAATATATACATTTAGAGAGTTGCCTGGATCACTGAGAGGTTTAAATGATTTGCCCAGGGTCACAAAGCCAGTATGTTCCAAAAGTAGATTTGAACCCAGGTGTTCCTGACACTGAGACTGGCTCTCTATCTATTGATGTAGGCAGTCTTTCATGTCCGTATTATATATGAGGAACTGGAGACTTATGTAGTGATTTGCCCAAAGTCACATGACAGAACTAGGACTTGGTCCTAAATTGTCTAGGTCCAAGCTCAATGCTTATCTTGTTTCTTATGTTTATCCTTAAAACAGATTTCTAGTTAATAGTAATGAAGACTGTAAATTACATTTTTTGCCACATTCAGGTTTACAAAGTGTTTTATACATATACTTTAAAAAACTTTTTTATGGTAACTGAGAGGTAGTTTCAGATATTATTGTACATAATTTGAAAAATTTTTGTTATCGATCAGGATATTTATAGTGAGAAAATATAGGTAGGAGGTGGAAATAAAAACAAGCTTGGGATTTTAAAACAATATATTGTATTATGTAACAACAAAATTTATTTCCAAAATTTTATTTCTATTAAACATCTTGTCCCTAAGAATATACATACATGCATGCATGCATGCATGCATGCATGCACATTTATATTGTATGTGTATGTGTCTATACACACACACACACACACACACACTCATCCTTAGATGAGAGAGTTTACTCTTCCTTTGATGGTGTACAATGCTACTAACTTCAACATTTACTCTCCTGAAAGAAATGATGGAGTCTGAATGCAAATCAAAGTATACTTTTTAAAACTTTCTTTTTCTTGGTTTTTTTTTGGGGGTGGCATCTTTCACAAACTATTAAGGAAGTATGTTTTGCATGACTGCACATGCATAATCTATACTAGATTAATTTACTTTCTCAAGGAATGGGGAGAGGGAGGAGACGGGAGAGGAAAGAAGGAGAGAGGGAGAGAATTTAGAACCTGAAATTTAAAAAAATGAATATTAAAAATTGTTTTTTCATGTAATTGGGGAAAAAATAAAATATTTTGAAAATAAAGATTTACTCTCCTTTTGCTTAGAATAAATAGGCAACTAAGAAGTATGATGCAAATCTTGTTTCTGGCACATAATAGGTACTTAATAAATGCTTGTTGACTGACTAATAGCCTCATTGGTTATACTTTTGATAACAAGGATAGTAAACTGTTGGAACTGTCTGTAGGAAAAGTTATGTGTGACAGCTGCTTTTCTTAACTACTGTACAGGGTTGTTTTGAGTTTTGAAATAATGTATAATGTATTTGCAGACAGTCAGCAATTTTTAAGTACTTGATTTTAGTATCTATATTTGATTGTAGTATTGGAAAAGATATTGGTTTGCCTAAAATCAACCTGAAAATATGACTGCATTATTAAAGAAGACCTATTTAGTACTTGCTTGGAACCATTAATGCTTTTTCAGTTGATGCAAGTATCTTTTAAATAATTTTTTATACTAATTGTGTGAAACTTAACAATGTTAGTCATCTTTAGGGTGACTCAGTAAATTGAGGTTAGGCAGTTGGTGATGTTATGGTTCAGTTCTTAGATGTCCATATTCATTTTATTTCTCTTGGCTTCTCAGCCAATTACTATCAAAATAGCTACTTTTTTCTCAAAAAAACCTTAATTTTCTTATGAGCAAGTAATATCAGCCCAAAGGCAGAGGACAGATGTGGTAAAGATGATTAGACAATTGTATCTCACAGTTCTCTTGTATATGTAAGTAAATAATATGAATAAAGGAGCATATGATCATAATTGCAATTTGAATTTTGCATTGGGGAGTGTTCTTTAAGTATTTTTTCTTTTTTTTTTTTTTTTAGGGTCCATACCAAAACCTCCTGTATCATTAGCAAGAAGTAGCAGCCTGTGTCGTTCTCGCCGAAGTATTGTGCCATCATCTCCACAGTCTCCACATACTCAGCTTCCTTCACATACACCTCATCCTCGGCATCCTCAACACATACAACATTCTTTGCCTTCCCCTGATCCTGATATTCTTTCAGTTTCAAGTTGCCCTGCTCTTTATCGCACGGAAGAGGAAGAAGAGGCCATTTACTTCACTGCTGACAAACAGTGGTATGAGTAACAAACTGATTATTTTAAAAATTGATTGGGCATAGGTATTTGAAAATGTAACATGTCAGATGAGGTGTCATAGAAGAACCTGTCTTTGAGCCATGATTACTCCCCCCCTCCCCCCCCTCCTTTTTTAAAATGTTGATGCAACTGTTGTGATATAGTGTGAAAAAGATCTGGTTTGAGAGTCCAAAGAACTGGGTTCCCAACTTGGATACTTATTTAGACTGTGACCTTGTGTTAGTCACTTAACTTCATTAAGTCTCTATCTCCTTACTTGTAAGGAAATTCTCAAGTCATTGTGAGGATTGCATGAGAAAACATGTTGGAAATTGCAAAGCACTATCTAATTACAAAGAACACTATAATAACAGTAAGAGGAACGATGACTTTGAGTAGTCATTGATGTCTTTAGGCCTCTGTTCACTTTTCTTTAAAATGAAATGGTGGCACTAGATGGTATCTGTCTAATTTTCCATGATTCTGTTACTAGCGTTGTTATTGAGTGTTTCGTCATTGTCATGAGCCTTTCGTGCTAGGAGACCAGCCTAGACTGTCTCTTACGACTATTGTTTCTCTAATTTGTTCTAAATTTTATCAAAAAAGGAATAGAAGAATCAGACTGACAGTTACAAAGTGATCACTTTGTCTACTTCTTTTTGAAGCATTTGCAAAGTTGAAAGAAAATCTAGTTATCAAGTGATTACTAGAATAAAATCACTAGGGGAAAATAAATATTTTCTTTCCCCATTCTAATTCTGACCTTTAGAGAATCCAGATTGCATAAATTGGCAAAAATTGATATGATTAATTTTCTATGTACTCCTGTAGTAAAATTAACCATATGTAGTAGAAAAAATCCAGGAATGTGGAAAACTCAGTTTAACACTCTCAGTTTACTTGAATTACTTGATCCCCAAATTTATTTGGGTACGTTGGGATAAGAAGCCTTCCAATATTAATGAGCTTTAGTTTTATTAGGTTTTTATTGGATACTATCTTGTGAAATATTTTTAACCTGGGTTAGAATTTCACACACAAAGCAGCCAAATGACAGAGAACAGCTGAGTCTCATAACAAAATATCAAATAAATTAGGAGTTATAATGAAATAACTATCTGATTACAGAGGCAGTTGACGGACAGAAAACTAAGCAGCCTCAGGGAATAATGACCTGTGTCATTCAATTATTAACCACCCAGGCTTAGGAGAGATTTGGTAGAGTCTCCAAGCAGTTACTGATGGCGCTGGAGTGGATATTTGTTCATATGTGTGCACTGTTCCTTGCCTTTAAGTTTTACCATGTTTCTACCACTGAGAGGATATATGTGCAAGGCTTTGAAATGAGAAGTCCTGGGTCAAGTATGACGTAATGATCAGTCATATAATTATTTATTTGTCATGTTGTACAAAGAAAATTATAGTGAAAGATTTATCTTAGGAATTTATAAGCTTATAAAGTCAGCATTCACACAGGCCTAAGTAAAGCCCATGCATATGATAAAATGAAAGCAGTATCTCCATAACGTGAGTAGATCATAAGATAGACTTCATATGTTCTAGTACTCCCTTCACCAGTACAGATTACTGTACTTCTGTGCCTTTAAAAAAAAAATTCTAAATTGCACTTTAACAAATTCCATCAAATAAAAATCAGCATTTCAATAAACATTGTACAACCTCGGAGGATTGTACGTGAAATTTCAAATCTGTTTTATATTGCTAGTTTTTATTTTCAATACGCTATAAATTTAGTAATTTTAAACTGTAGAATGCAGCACATGGGCAGTGTTTCTGCTGATTACTGGAGAATGCTACTGCAGCAGTAACAAGTCTCCTCTTTCCCAAGATAACAGTTATGTGTGGATTTCATTGAAATGTTCCTCTTTCAAAAAGGAGGCTTTTTAAATTCTAATTATAGTATCAGAAATATGTTATTACTAATTTTTTCAGCTTCCTCCTGCTGTCACCTACCTTGTGCTTCTTAGGACATGTAGTATTGGTAACTTTGAGAGTATGCTCCTACATGGAGTCTTTAGGCCTATACCTCAATTCAGACACCCAGGCAATACTAGACAATTTGCATAGTGCTGTGTTCCCAAGAAATGGATGGATGGTTACAGGTGTGATTTGTGAGAATAACAATAGCATAACAGATAGTTTTATGGACAATTTCTTTTCTTAGCATTCCTCTCTTTCTGTTTAAGTACTCCATTTCTACCTTTTGCCAATTATTTCTTTTCTTGACAATCTGCTATATTTTTTTCATTACTCCTTTCTACCATGATACTTTCTCTTTGTACCCTTTTTTCTCTCTACTTGTCTCAGGGAGGGAAAGGAGTGATAAAAATGTCATGAAGGAATGGGTATGGAAAATACCTATTTACTTACAGTCCTTTGATTTGAACATTTTAGTGGATAAGGAGATTAAAATTTTTTTTTGCCCATTGTAGGTTAAAATCTTGATTTGAAGTTAACTGAGTTTCTTTAAAGTGTTTTGGTAGGCCAAACATTGTCTCTTCAAAAATATCCAGAGATCAGTAGGAGGGTGGTAAGTGAGAAATGATTGGGCTGTAAAAACAAAAGACTTGAATCTAATTTTTAAAAATCAAGGGAGTAATTCTCATTTGAGGATTTATCCAAAGTAGATTCATGACTAACTATAAATGTTTTCAGAAGTTGTTCTGCTCATGTCTGACAGAAACTAAGAGTATAATCAGATACTGAAAAGTTAGAGGTTAGGATAACATCTTTCCCAATAGAAAATTACAGTATTTTTCTTAATGTTTGTGCCTTTGGAAATGTACATTTTTATTTGTTCTCTTTGTTTAATTGACTCTGATGTAGAACATTTCAGTGTAAATATTTATTCCTCCATAAAATGACAGTTATAAGGGAATTTTAAAAGCAGTGTTCTTTTTTTCGCCAAGATGTAAATAAAATAGAACAGCCTTGCTGATTTTATTTCATATTATCTTCCCTTTAAATGATATAATCTTTAGCATGTTTATAGCTGTATTTTTATGCATTTTATTTGATTTTCTACTTTTTTTTTTACTTGAAATAAATGAAACTGAGTTTTCCATTGTAAATTTTTAACTGGTCCTGTTGAGCAAAAAATTTAGAAAGTGACTGGGACAAGGAAGATGAAGAAAACTGTTTTTCACGTGGTAATACTCAATTTTGCTTTGAAATATACATTGAGTAAGAGAGTGATCTGTAATAAATCTTGAAATAGAATAGTTATACTGTCTAGAATGTAATAATTTGTTATAGACTATTTTCCAGATTAAAAATAAAAACATTTCAGCATTTCCCCCTTTTCCTAAACATCAGATTTTTATGGTATTGCAAATAATGTAAATCTTATTTAATAATGAAGATTATTCTTGGTGTGGTTATTGAAATTTGTGAAATTCACTTTCATTATCCTCCATTTCAAATTATAGTAGATTAAATATAATTGTATATTGACTAAATTAGAATGCCATCTTTTCCTGTCAGCATTTTAATTTTATCTTTAGTTTTTTTTTTTTGTTTTGATTTTATCTCATTCAGGGAAGTACCAGATACAGCTTCTGAATGTGACTCCTTAAACTCATCCATTGGAAGAAAACAGTCTCCGCCTTCAAGCCTTGAGATGTACCATACATTGTCTCCTCGAAAAATATCGAGGGAGGAACTCTCATTAGAAGATTCATCCAGAGGAGACTCACCAGTAACTGCTAATATTTCCAGGGGTTCTCCTGATTGTATAGGTCTGACAGAAACTAAGAGTATGATATTCAGTCCTGCAAGCAAAGTATATAATGGTATCCTGGAGAAATCTTGCAGCATGAACCAACTTTCTAGTGGTATGCCTGTTCCTAAACCTCGCCACACTTCATGTTCATCAGCCAACAATGAAAGCAAACCCATTCAAGAAATCCCAAATGTCCCCAGGATAAGCAGCATCCCACAGGACCTTTGTCAGAATGGAGAGAAAAGCAAAAAGCCATCAAAAATTAAAAGCCTTTTTAAGAAGAAATCCAAATGAATTGGCTGGTAGAAATCCATAAGTGTGGCATCATTAAACCTTTCTTTTATCTTTCACTTAAGAAATTTTTTTTGTTATTTTAAAATTTTAGGAATGTAATTCCATTTGGGCTTTCCAGAATGAATGCCATAGTGGAATGCCCTTAAAGGCAACTGTTTGCTTATTAAAGTGACTCTTCCATCAGTACATCATACCAGCTGTTACTGAAAAAATCATTAAAACATTGAGACAGTTTACAGTTATTCCTGCCTATTTATTTCTGCTTTGTTCTTAGTTATGTATATAAAAAATTCTTTTTGAAAGCCACTTTGGACTTCTGAGCTTTAATGGACTAGTAAGCCCACATGGGTTTGCAAAAATTTCTTGTTTACCAGAGCATCTTCTTATCTTTCCACAGAGCTATTTACAATACTGGACTAAGTCACTTAAAAGAAGTAAAACTAATTGCACTACTGTTTTCCAGACTGGAAAAAAAAATCTCTGCAAGTGAAACTGTCTAGGGCTTATAAAATGACTAAGGAGAGAAGGCTGTTTTCACTTTTAAATCTAAATGGGTTTTTAAATAGAACCTAGGATTTCTAACTGACTTGATTTCTGGAAATGGAAACCCAAACTTTTATTATGGGAAGCTTCTTTAGACACATTTATTATTCTAAAGTTTCAAGTCCTGCTGTAAAGATCATGGTTTTTGTTTTTGTTGTTCTTTCCTAAGGGCTTTCACTGTGATTTACTGCGTTGCAGGCTGTATGATAAAAGATGTACATAATTTAATGAGCTGAAGTTCTTGATTCTTTTTGCAAGTGACAAACTTGGAACTTGATTGAAGGACTTAAAACATTCACAAACAAACTGGGGGGAAATTATGGGCACTTGTTTACAGACTTTGAATAACTACAGAGGACATTTGGTTTGTGAAACTTTGTACTGTGGAAAAGATAATAAATTGGAGACATTATTGTGATGGGATTGTGTTGATTTATGTTTGGGGTGACACTCCACTAAAACAGTTATGGTTACTTGAAAGCTGTGGTAAGCTTCCTTGTTGTTTCATTGCCATATAAATAATAGTGGCATTTTTGAAGTTGTGTTTAAAGAAAAATCCTTATCCTTCTTTATATAATGTATATATAGTGTTAAATGATCTAGTATTAAGGCAAACAAATATACGTTCATGGTGTATTTATTGTAATTTATTAATTTGGAGTTCATTAAATTGACATTTCAGGTATAATTTTCACATAGAATGATAGCGTTAATTGGGTTACTTATTCAAGTTTAGCTTAGAGTAACAAAATGTATAGTGTTTGGAATTTTTTTGGTTTCATCTCTTAACACTTAAAAAAAATCAGAGATCTTCTCTTCAATGCTGTATGTGCTTGGATGAAAGACATACTTATTGACTGGAGTCAGTTATTGTACATCATGGATGTTCCAAAAAAATAAGAAGTGTTTAGCTGAGCTTTTCAATTAAGAATACATGAAAATGCTGTTTGGTAAACAAGAATTTTCGTTCCAAAGTAATGCTTTCACTTCTGTGAATCTTAGCAGTTGCAATCTCATATAAGTTTATAACTATTGATTCTTTTTAGTACTTGTTTAAGGACATATTAAGATTTTTCTTTAGAGTGGAGTTTAGAATAATCTAAGTGATTTCCCTTTGCTTTTAGGATGCTTGATCCACAAGTTCCAGAAAGAAGGTAAAAAAGGTTGAAGTAAAAAGAAAAAAAAACTGTTGACCTATGTACACTGACTTGAAGGGTAAAGAAAAGAAGCAGGATCAGGGTTTCCAGTGATTTGTTCAGGAGGGAAGAAATATTGTGGAAATAAAGCATAATGAAAGTGAGGGGAAAGTTATAAAGAATTAAAAAGGACCCAAAGACCTTTACTGAAGTGTTTGAAGTACCCAAAATTCACTTGGCTGAATGACCAGGCAGAGCTTGAGAGTATGAGCAACATCCTATTTCCCATTCAGCCAGCAGCTTTCGGAAATGAACATGAACCTTCTGGCCTTACTAGTGAAGACTGCCTACGTGGTAGATAATTAAGTTCATTCTCTAACCTCAAGTCTTTTTTTTATAGATAGAGAGTTTTGTTTTACAAGTTTTTAATGATTTACTTCTTTGAAGCAATAAAAAGTTTACATTTATTTAGAACTTTATAGTTAATAAGTACATTAAATCTATTTTCAACATGGTTAAATGTAATTAATTTGAATTTCATATGATTTGCATAGGGGTGGGCTTGCATTTATCATATATGACTCATTTATTTACTAATATAAATAGCATGATTACATTGATAGGTAGCAAGAGCTAGGTTTTAGAGACTATATTAGAAGGATAAATTAATCAAATACACAAAAAGTAGAAATGCTGTTGGTGTGTTCATTTAAATTAACAAAGGCTTCATCAATGGAAGCTCTAGTACCATGGGTGTTTATATCAATAATACACTATGAAAAAGTGTATTAGCTATAAAACCAGACCCAAGTTCAGATTCGACTGTAATTTAAATGAGTAATTTTGTTGTATTTATTCAGACAGTTTTGATTTCCTCAGAAATCCTTGGAAAACTGTGGGGAGGAAAATGCTAATTGGCTTCCAAAATAGTGTATGCAGAGGCTTCCAAAGTGACTTTAGAGGTTAGATCTGCAGACTGACATCTCATAAAATATTGAATCCTCAATCACATTTGGAAGAATTTTGGAATTAAAAAAAATGAAAGAACTATGTCAGGCTTTTTTTTTTTTAAACTAAACATGTAGGTCCAAACTAAAAAGAGGTTAATCCAAAAGTTCATTCCTGAGCTAATTGCTTAACTCGAGAAGCATTTTCTTAGAGAAACAGTATGTTGGTAGTAGTTGGACTTCTAGACCAGTACACAAAAACTTTTTTTTATATAATAGTGCTATTAAGGAAAAAAAAAAATCCGTAAGTGAAAGTATTAATGTTTTCCTAGGAGCACAGAAAGAAGGGAACACGAAAGTATAGGTGATATGCCACAGAACTAGAGGGCAGTGAGGCTCAAGAACATTCCTTATTCCTTCAGCTTTTTCTGGCAAGGTACTCCATAGTGATTTGGGAAGCAGGAAAGTGCCTGGATAGCAATTTTAAATCCTCCATTAGCGTGACTGTACAATAAATGACAAACCTCCAAGATACGTCGCCCTTTCCCCCTTCGTTTTGGTGAATATGTAATTAGATTCATTTGCATATTACTTTTTATTTACCTTATTTCGTGAGAGAAATGACCGTTTTAAAAATTAAATTTATTTTTAAAAAATTGATATGTACTTCTTCCTCCTTCCCTCCTAATCCTTACCCTCCAGTATTGGGGGAAAAAAAGAAAAAAAACTCTTTAATATGCATAGTTAAATGAAATAAAATTCCTGCATCGATTATATCCAGAAAAAGATGTCTTATTCTGCACCTCAAGTCCATCAGTCCTCTATCAGAAAGTAGATATTAGGCTTCATCATTAGCCCATTGTTCTGGAATACTGATTGGCCATTGCCTTGATCAGAGTTCTTAAGTCTTTCAAAGTTATTTGTGTTTTTCAGGGCTGTTATTGTGCATAATGTTTGTGTTCTCATGTAAGGATGCTTGATCCACAAGTTCCTAAAGGAAGGTAAAAAAGGTTGAAGTAAAAAGAAAAAAAAACCTGTTGACTAGGATACACTGACTTGAAGGGGTAAAGAAAAGAAGTAGGAACAGAGTTTCCAGTGATTTGTTCACTCTGCATTAATTCATATAAGTCTTCACAGGTTTCACTGAAACTATCCTTTTCTTAATTTATTATGGCATATTCATACATTTACCATCATTGGTTTAGCCATTTCCTACTTAATTGGCATCCCTTTTGCCACTACAAAAAGGGTGTGTGTGTGTGTGTGTGTGTGTGTGTGTGTGTGTGTGTGGATGACTTTTTATTCTTTATTTGACCTCTTTGGGTTTATGACCTTCAGTTCTTACAGTTTCTTATTCTAACACAGTGCAAACTCGGATGGTTCTTACCAATCTTAAAAGCCTATGGTCCACTGACAGACTTCTGTCTTAAGGACCAGTCTCTTTGAGTTCAGAAATACATAGAAATGCTGACCATTTATGTGGGTTTATTTGATATCCTGTGGCTTTGCTAAAGTTGTTAATTATTTCAAATAATTTTTTAGCGTATGTAGAATTCTCTAAGTATACCATCATATAATCTGCAGAGAGTGATAGTTTTGTTTCCTTGTTGCCCATTCTAATTCCTTCAATTTCTTTTTCTTTTCTTATTGCTAAAGCTAACATTTCTAGTACAATATTGAATAATAGTGGTGATAATGGACATCTTTGTTTCATCCCTGATCTTATTGGGAAGACTTCTAGCTTATCCCCATTACAGATAATGTTTGCTGATAGTTTTAGGTAGATGTTGCTTAACGTTTTAAGGAAAGCTCCATTTATTCCTGTGTTCTCTAGTGTTTTTAATAGGAATGTGTTTTGTATTTTGTCAAAAGCTTTTTCTGCATATGTTGTGATAATCCTATGATTTCTGTTGGTTTTGTTATTGATATTGTCAATTATGCTAAAGGTTTTTCTGATATTGAACCAACCCTGCATTCCTAGTATAAATCCCACCTGATCATAGTGTATTTTCCTGGTGATAAATTGCTTTAATCTTTTTGCTAATATTTTATTTAAAAATTTTGCATCACCATTCATTAGGGAAATCAGTTTATAATTTTCTTTGTTTCTTTTGGTTCTTCCTGTTTTTGTTATCAGTACCATATTTGTGTCATTAAAGGAATTTGGTAGGTCTCCTTCTTTGCCTATTTTTCCACATAGTTTATATAGTATTGAAATTAATTTTTTTTATTTTTTTATTTTTTTTTTGCTTTTTGAAGGGGTGAGGACAGGGCAGTTGGGGTTAAATGACTTGCCCAAGGACACATGGCTAGTAAGTGTTAAGTGTCTGAGACCAGATTTGAATTTAGGTCCTCCTGACTCCAGGGCCTAGGCTTTATTCACTGCACCACCTAGCTGCCCCATGAATTAATTGTTCTTTAAATTTTGGTAGAATTCACTTGTAAATCCATCTGGTCCTGGAGATTTTTTCTTAGGGAGTTCATTGATGGCTCATTCAATTTGTTTTTCTAAAATGGGGTTATTTAAGTATTTTATTTCCTTTTCTGTTAATCTGGGGAATTTATATTTTTGTAAATATTCATCATTTCACTTAGATTGTCAGATTTATTGGCATACAGTTGGACAAAGCTCCTAATTATTGCTTTAATTTCTTTTTCTTTGGTGAATTCGCCTTTTGAATTTTAAATGCTGATAATTTGTTTTTCTTTTTTTAAATAAAATTAACAAATGTTTATCTACTTTATTAGTTTTTTTAAAATAATGCCAGCTCTTAGTTTTATTCGTTAGTTCAATAGTTTTTTTTTTACTTCCACTTTTATTAATCTCTCCTTTGATTTTCAGAATTTATGATTTGGTGTTTAATTGAGGGGGCTTTAATTTGTTATTTTTCTAGCTTTTTAAATTGCATGCTTATTTCATTGATCTGCTCTTTCTCTATTTTATTCTTGTAAGCATTTAGAGATAAAAATTTTCCCATAATTACTGCTTTGGTTGCATCCCATAAATTTTGGTATATTGTCTCATTAATACTATTCTCTTTGATGAAATTATTGATTGTTTCTATGATTTGTTGTTTTGTCCAGTCATTCTTTAGGATTAGATTATTTGGTTTCCAATTGGTTTTTAGCCTATCTTTCCATGGCGCTCTGTTACATTTAATTTTTACTGCGTCATGAGCTGAAAAGGATGCATTTAATATTTCAGCTTTTCTGTGTTTAAATATGATGTTTTTATGCCCTAATACATGGTCAGTTTTTGTGCAGGTGCCATGTGCCACTGAGGAAAAGGTATATTCCTTTCTATCTCCATTTGGTTTTTTCCAGAGGTCTGTCATATCTGACTTTTCTAAAATTCTATTCAATTCCTTAACTTCTTTCTTTATTTTGTGGTTAGATTTATCTGGTTCTGAGAGGGGGAAGTTGAGGTCCCCCACTGGTATAGTTTTGCTGTCTATTTCTTCCTGCTCCAGCCTTTTATCTTTACTCTGTGTGTGTGTGTGTGTGTGCGCGTGTGCTTCAAATGTGTTTCTGGTAGGCAACATATTGTTAGGATTATGGTTTTTAATCTACTCTGCTATCTGCTTCTGTTTTATGGGAGAGTTTATCCCATTCATTCACATTCACAGTTATGATTACTAAGTATGTATTTCCCTCCATCCTATATCCCCCCTGTTTATACTTCTCTCTCACCCAGCACCACCTCCCTCAGTCTGCCCTTCCTTCTGTCACTTTCTTCCTCCCCTTTTTTCCCCCTTTCCCATCCTACTTCCCTATAGGGTAAGGTAGATTTCTTTCCATTTTCCACTTCTAGGTTCTGTGTGTGCAGAATAGTGTTCTAGGAAATGAGAGGTGGTCCCTCACTTTAGTTAAAATTGACTTATACTTGGGGCATACTTTTTACTCTCCCAGGCTCCCAGGTAATATATAGATGTCTGTATGTTATGGAATAAAAGTGCTTATTTAGAGTTTGCAAACCCTTAGATGAGTGATTTTAATTTTGCCATCGCCTATATTTTTCACAATCATTAAGCTTTAAGAAGACTCTATTAGGAATACAGAGCTGGACTGGAGTAGACCTTTGGAGACTGACTTTTGTCAAGGGACACCGATAACAGCAACATTAATAATGATAGCTAACATTTATGTAGGGCTTACTATGTACCAGGCACTGTGCTAAGCACTCTATGATTATCATCTAATTTGATCCTCACAGCAATCCTGGAAGGTAGGCAGAACTGAGGCAAAGAGTGCTCCACATTTTTTTCTTTATGTAAACTTCCAGTTCTCATATATTAAGCCTATTCTTTATATGACATATACCTTTGCCCTTGTCTGTGATGAGAATAACATTTAACATCTCCAATCTATTAAACTGAAAATCATTCCTAGGCAAGCTTATATTATTTTCTCCAGAGTTTTATATTGCATTACATTGCAGCTAGTAACTAAAGACAGTGACAACCAATATGGTTATACTTTTGAAGTGCTTCCCTCAGCATAAGCCTCAGATGTATTTGGGAGAAGGGTAGTTGACTTCTGTATAGTAACCGTGTTTGTTTATTCTGAACAAGTCTAAATATAATCTTTCTAATTGCTGCTTCATTTTTTTTTTACTTGTTTTGATGGATTTTAAGTACTTGAGGCATACAAACATGCTAGTACATTTGAATTATGACAGTGCTGGAAGTTGTAAATACATTGAATCTTTGGGGGCACTTACTAAATAATATCACACTGTTCACTTTTAAAAATCTCCATTAATGGGATGTGGTCATGTTATTGCTATCCCTTAATGTAGGCTTTTCTGTCTCTTACTGAAAGCAGAAGGCAAAATGTAGCAGAAATGAGCATATTAGAGATAAAAGTGGGTAAAAAGGTTCTTTGCCCATTTTTGTTCTTTGCCACTGAACTCTCCCTTCTTCCCTCTTCTCCTTTCTCCCTCTCTTCCTTTCTTTTGCCTCTGCTTGTCTGCTTCTGCCTCTCTGCTTATCTTAATCATCGAATGGGCATCACCTCAGACAAACTGAGACTTGGGAAAGACCTTAGCTTAAAAAGGCCAAGGTTTCCCACTGCATCTGGGGCCATCTCATCTATATCTTGTCACTGGACCCAGATAACTCCAGAAGAGAGAGTGAGGTTGATGACTTTGCACAGCCCTTCCTCACTTAAATTGAATTTGCTTCCAAGTCATGACTTCACCTTCCTGATGTAATTCATAGCCCTCTCTGTGAATGATGGACAACAACCTCTGTTCATAGGTAGGTTCTTCTTGGGATCAGTCAGTACTAACTTTTTTGGGTGCTTACTATGTGCCAGACACATAAATGCTTGTGATACAAAGAAAAGCAGACAACAAGCCTCTGCTCTCAAAGGAGCTCTCAGTCTAATGGGGGAACAGCATGCAAATAACTGTACACGAATAGGATATATATGGGATAGATTGGTGTTAATCAGCGGAGGGTTGCCACAGACCTTCAGTTGATAAAAAATGCTGTATCTTCAAAATGCAATAAAAAGAGGTATACCTTATTATTCCACAAAGACTTATTCTTATGAATCATCACGGAGTAAGAGGTGATCTTAAGTACAGTATTTTTGAAAATATTTTGTATCTGACTTATTCAATTATTCAAATTAAAGTATTTAAGTTATTTAGTAATTTTGAAAATAACAAATTAGGTTTGCCTGGAACAAGAAAAAAAGAAAATATATCTTCTTCTTTTGCAGAGGTAGTGGGACTAAGATGTGGAACATAACATGATGTTAGGCTTGGTGAGTTGGTTAGTTTTATTTAACTCCTTTTTTCATTTGGTTACAGCAAATAGATCTCTGGAGGGTTATATTTGGAAAGAGTACAATGTCAAAACAAAAAATTTAAAAATAATCTACATGTATATCAAAGTCATCCTGTATGAAAATATGAGAAATGAGCAGTCAGATTTTCACGTGGTATTCTTTAGCAGACCACTTCTTTGGATAACCAAATAATGAACCAACAACAATGGAAAACTGAATCCTACTGTCATTTGCTTTTATTTAAAAAAATCAAATTTGTTGGAGAAAAATATCATCTTAAAGGCTAACAAGTCTCTTGTAGAATAGTAATTAAAAATTCCTTGAAAAGTAAGAAAAATAGAGGTAACTTATCAACCTTCACTTTATTAAAATCAAGGGAGTCATAAAGAGGAAGAACCATGTTCATCAGTGCCTATGATACTCTCATGGAGGATATCCTATGTCGAGTTCAAATGAAAGATTCATTGCTGATGGTGAAGTTTGCCAGATACTTCTGTTAATTGATGACGTTGGGCTGATTGTCTCATGCATTGGAACATTACAGAGTCTACTCAGTGGCTTTCAGGTCTCACAGAAGAATTTGGCCCAACTACTCTTGTGAGAAGAGTGAATGAAGAATGCCAATGTCCATAATATAATGATAGCCAGTATTTGTATAGCATTTATGATAGGCCTGACTCTATCAACTTTGCCACCTAGCTACCGCGAGGCTGTGGTATTTCAGTTAGATGCATCACCCAGTGAACTAGCCCATTGGTACTATTTATCTTGAAATTTCCTGCTATGTTCTAGGCCCTGTGCTAAGTACTTTACATAAATGATCTTATTTGATCCTTATAGCAATTTGGAGAGGTAGCTTCTATTAATTATCCCCATTTATAGATAATTAAACTTATCCAAATGGAGGGTAAGTGACTTTTTCAAGGTCATACAGCTAGTAAGTCTGAGGTCAGGTTGACTCAGAAAGATGAGTCTTCCTGACTTCAGGTCTGGCACTCTGTCTGCTGTATCACCTAGCTTCCCCTCCATATTCCTAGTAGTTCCTTGTCTAGAATAAAACACATTCCTCTCTGTGGTGTTTGAAGTCTTTCAGAGTTTGGCTCCGACCTCTCTTTCTAGACTAATCTCACATTATTCCCAAACTGGCCTATTTGTTGCTCCCTGTTAATGACAAGCTGTCTCCTTTCTCTATGTCTTTGTACAGGCTATTCTCTAAGCCTGGAATGCATGACCTCTTCATCTCCTTCTCTTGAACACTCCCTAGCTCCATTCAAGACTCAGCTGAAGTGCCACTTCTTCCATGAGGCTTTCCCCGATTCACATATTTTCCCCCCTTCAATTCTGAGTGCCCTCCTCACACACAAATTACTTTTTCGGAATATCATATTCCAGGCCCTTCAATCCCTTAATGTAGAAGCTGCCAGATCCTGGGTTATCCTAATTGTGTTTCCAC
>CM053583.1:80866888-80890092 GCA_028627135.1 Pseudochirops cupreus | reverse complement strand
CCGAGCTGACTTTAGTGGGAAGTATCTTTGTGTGCGTTTTGGAGTTCTAGGATTGGTTTAGAGTCCTATTTTATGGGTATTTTGGGGTAGCTATGTGAGAGCTGCGATATGTTGCTGCTGCTATGCCGCCATCTTGGCTCCCAAGTTTACCTTCTACTAAAGGGATATAACATGTAAACACACAAGTATAAACATGCTAGCTTGACAAGGAAGGAGAAAGCACTAATAACTAAGAAAGGCTTCCTACAGGAGGTAGTATATAATGTAAATCTTAAAAGAAGATAATAATCCTAAGAGACAGAGACGGGGAGATAGTGTGTTCTGGGTATGGGGAAAGCTGGGGCAACTTGCGCAAAGGCAGAGAAGCTGACCATAAAATGTCAAGTTTGAGAACAGCAAGAAAGCCAGTCTGATAAGAGCACAGAGAGGATGAAAAGGAGCAACGTGAAATGAATTTGGAAAGGCAGACTAAAGCCAGCCTGGGAAGACTGTTCAATATTAAGATGAAGAATTTGTCTCATCCTAGAAGCAATAGGGAGCCACTAAAGGTCCTTGAGCACAGGAGTAAGAGAGCCCATCCTTTGGCATCTATGTAGAGCATAGACTGGAGAGGAGGAGAAATTAGAAATAAGGAAATCAATACAAAGAAATCAAATAAGAAGTAATACGATTTTGAATTACAGTGGTGACTGCATGAATGGAAGGAAACAAATATAAGTTATGCTGTCAAAGCAGAAATAACAAAACCAGCACCTGACTGACTGGCCATGGAGGGTGATCAAAGATGACTCCAAGGTTATGGATGTGGATGACTGGAAAATTGGCAATGCCATACACAGAAAGAAGTTTGTAGAGGGGTGGGTTTAAGAAGGATACCAAATTCCATTTTAGACATGAAAAATCAAACTGAATTTAAAATACTAGAGGACCTTCATTTGGAAAAGTTTAAGAAGCAACTGGTGATACACAGGCTGTCACTGAGGAGTAAAATATAGAATAAGATATATTGATTTGAGCATCATCTATATAAAGATCCTAATTAAACCCATAGGACCTAGTGAGATTCTCAAGTGAAAGACTTATGTAGTATATAGAATAAGAAGGCCCAAGACAGAAGTTTAGTGGGAAACTAAAGGATGAGGACAATAAGTCTTTCAAGAAAACTGAAAAGCAACAAGAGAAAAAAGAGAACTAGATGAGTACAGGGTCATGAAAACCCAAAGAAAGAGTATCCAGAAGTAGAAGGTAGTCACCATTGATAAATGGTGAAGAAAGTACAAGTAGAATAAGAACTGAGTATAAGTTTAAAAAAAAAAAAAGTAAAAACTCTTGCAATTTTGCAATTAAGATATGACTGGTAACCTCAAAGGTGTCAATTTCAATTGAGTATTCAAGTCAAAAGCCATATTAAAGGGGTTTATAATTGAGTGGTAAGAGAGGAAGAAGTTCAGAGTAAAAACAGCATTTGGGTCTAAACACAGGTGAATTTAGAGTTCTGGGCTGATATTTTGAGCCTAAATGTAAGATTTTAAATTTACCATTTAAAATTTCTCTTTAGACTCATCCTACCATTATAGTATATGAAGGATAAACAAAGAAGTCACAAACAGCTGGATATAAGTCCAAGACACTGTTACCAAGTCAAAGGAGATATAGGATCTATTAAGAAATATGATGCTTACTTGTAAAAGCATTTGTATAACCGTAAGCTGTATGCACATTACCTAAAATCCAAATGCAAACCTTCTTCATTATGGGAAAAATAGCAGGAGCAGAGCAAAGAGATCATCACAGCAGGACAAAAAGAAATTAATAAAAGAGGGATAATAATAGCACCTAGCTCCCAGAATTGTTGTGAGGATTAAATGAGATATTTGTAAAACTCTTAGTACAGGGCCTGGCACACTGTGAAGACTATCTAAATGCTTGTTCTTGTTAATAATAAATGTTTGTTGGCTAATTAATGATACAAAATGGGAAATTCTCTCCTCTTCTATACATTCCAGCTTATCAATTCTCCAACTGTGGAATGCAGTGGGACTAGCACCACACATTATCAGATACATTAAATAATAGAATACATTGGTTCAATTAAAATTAAAAGAAAGAGATCACCTATACTATTTAAACAAACCAATCTTAGAATGGATTTGCTGGATTTGGAATCAAAGGACATAGATCAGAATCCTGATTCTGCGACTGGTCACCTGGGTGACTAAACATACATTATTTAACCTCTCTGGGCCTCAATTTCTTCATTCAGAAAAAGACAATGTTGAACTATGTCATACTTATTATCTTTTCTAGTTTGAAATATATGGTACTATCATCTCAGTTGACTGCCACTGTGCATGCAAAAGAAGCACTGTAATATGATATTTAGAAATGTAGTATTTTTTAAATTATGCAAACAAACCAACAAGTTAATTGCAGCTTAACTTCCAAACTCTGTTGAAAGGAACTAAGTGATCCTGAAGATCTATGGAGCACTTGATAAAAAGTCTCATTCCTATATTACATAAATATAGAACTTTAGAAACAGAGTAAAGTCACCATTAGAGAGGAAAAACAAACAAACTTCAAAATATTACCAACAAGTCATCCGGGGCCTACTTGACAACTTAGAGTAACAAAGAACATACTACCTTGGGCACTATTTTCTTCTTCCAGATACTTCTAATCGTTAGGAAGCTTTTCTTATAATTAGCCAACTCTGTCTCTCTATGATGCTAAAGGGGAGCTGTGTAACATAACTGATAGAGAACCTTCAAGTGCTACCACTGATACATAGTAGTTACATGACTCTAGGCATTTTATTTAACCAGGCAGCTAGGTGGTACAGTGGATAGAGTGTCGGGCCTAGAATCAGGAAGACCTGACTTCAAATCCAGCTTCAAACAGTTACTGTGTGACTCTGGATAAGTCACTTAAGCATGTTTGCCTCAGTTTTCTTATTTGTAAAATAAGCTAAAAGGAAATGGTATACCACTCTAATATCTTTGTCAAGAAATGCCAAATGAGATCACAGAGAGTCACACACAACTGAAAAACAACTATTTATTTCACCCTTTAGTGCACTGGAAAACTTGCAAGGCCTACAAGTTGAACAATTTCATATGGTTTTTGATATTTCTTTCCATTCTTCAATGACCCTAAGATCTTTTTTTTAAGTTCCAACCTCTCTCTCTCCCTGGCCCCTCCCACATTCATTGAAAAGGAAAGGAATATTATATCTATTATACATTTGAAGTCATGCAAAACATATTTATCCATCTGCAATGTTCCAGGAGGGAGAAGAATAAATAAATAAAAATGCTTCAGTCTATGGTACAGAAATAGGACAGACACAAAGGAACTAATTCTAGGAGGAGGAAAAATTGGAATTGTCTGAAGAGTTCTATATGGATACACAGAAAAATTATCAATTGACTTAGATTTAAAAATAAATTTATTGACTATAGAAGTGAGGACAAGCGACAGAGGATTACTACAGAAGTGTGGTGTGGTCCTATAAGATAATCACATGCCAAACTGTGTCTTCACAACATCTCTTGCATACGTCTCCTTCTCTGCGCTCTCCTGGACTATGCCCAATACAATCTCTACACAGCCACCAAAAATGTTTTTCCTAAATCACAAAAGCTGATGCACAATTCCTTGGGTGCGACCTTTTAAATGAATCCAAGTTTTACAGAACAAATCCTTTTATTAAGGGGATTTGTTCTGTGAAGTTTGGATTCAGTCAAAGGGCTGCACTTCAGGACCTAGAGAGCCACATGTGGCCTGCAGGCTACAGGTTCCTTAGGGAGCCACATGTGGCCTCAAAGCCACAGCTTCCTCACTCTTGGTCTATACTCTGAGTCCATCAGTTCTGTATCTGGAGGTAGGTATCATTTCACATCATGAGTCCTTTGGACTTGCACTGGATCACTGGACTGATCAGAGTATCAAAGTCCTTCACAGTTGATTATATTTACAATACTGCTGTTACTGTGCAGAATGCTCTCCTGGATCTGCTCACTTCAATTCATCAAGTCAAATAAGTCTTCCTAGACTTTTCTGAAACCATCCTGCTCATCATTTCTTATAGCACAACATTATTCCATCACAATCATATACCATAATTTGTTCAGCCATTTCCCAATTGATGAGTATCCCCCTAAATCTCCAACTCTTTGTCATCACGAAAAGAGCTGCTAAAAATATTTTTATACAAATAGGTGCTTTTCCCTTTGATCTCTTTGGGATACAGATCCAGTAATTCACTTCACTTTTTCTAAAACCATCCCCTTCATCATTTCTTATCACACAAGAGTATTCCATCACATTCACATACGATATAACTTGTTCAGCCATTACCCAACTGGTGGGCATCACCTCAGTTTCCAATTCTTTGCCACCACGGCATATTTTTCAGTCTCCACACAATCTTGCCTGCATTCCCTATTTATATAATGCAGCTTATTAATACTCTACATGTCATCTAAGTAGAATACAGTGAGACTCTAACCATTTAATTGAGTAAGCTATGCCTTTCCTAATATGATCTCAGATTACATGAACATTTGTGGCTACAATGTCACATAATGACTCAAGATACTGAATTTCTATCCTCTAAACCCCACAAACTAGAATCAAAAACACTGCTGAAGACATCTCCTTTCTCCTGTACTTTGGAACCAAAGAATAGGTATTTTAATTTATCCTACTGGTTTCTCTTTAGATTCAGTCCATCATTTTAGTTTCTCATGATTTCTTCATCTCACTGATAATAGAGGATGGGTCAGAGAGGATGGATGATCAACAGTCTCAATCTTGCTATCTTATCTAAGTACTCTGACAAATTAAGTAATTAAGCATGCTCTGTAGCTGTCAGAGACAGAATCTACTAAAGCATTCCAGGTTTTTTGTGTTGTTGTTTTTTTTTAATGTTCCTGAAATTTCCTATGTGAACCAATTTTTCAACATTTAAAACATACTTTGAATGCAATTGGGACAATGTGTGCCACTTAAGGAACTTCTAAAGGTGCTTAGAGTCTAAGAGGAGCGTGAATCTGAACATCCTATAAATTCAGACAAATTCCAAAGAATCTGAATGGTAATAGAACATCGTAGCAAGACTACAGGAAAACGTATTATCTCTTTAAGATCTTGTGGTTTTACCACTCCACATTATCTGAAGTGAGAACTTCCTCCTTTATATAAGGTAAACTTGTACATCAAGCACCAAGAGTTGTAAGTGTCCCCAGAAAGCGTTTATGCACTGAAGTTTTTGCACTGAGTCTTGATGGACATAAAGATTCCAAGAGGTGAGAAGGGAAAACATTCTAGGAAAGAGGGACAGATAGTACAAAGGCAAAGATATTAGAAACAGAGCATCTGGGAGATGGAGCTTCCTTTTTAATGAACAAGTAGGTCAGTATGGTTGCACATAGAGTTAGTGCATGCAGAAAGTGGTATGTAAAAAGGATGGAAAGATAGGAAGGAGCCACACTGGGAAGAGGTTTAAATACCCAACATATAGTTTCTATTTGAGTCTCAAAGTAACAGGGAGACACAGGAATTTATAAAACAGGGGATGACATGGCTAGACTTGTGCTTTAGGGAAAACACTTTTGGTGGCTATGTAGTCCAGAAGAGCGGACAGAGGGGGACATATGCAAGAAATGTTGTGAAGACACAATTTGGCATGTGATTATCCTACAGGACCATATCATACTTCTATAGTCATCCTCTGTCAACTGTCCTCACTTCCATAGTCAATAATTTATTTTTAAATCTAAGTCAATTGATAAGTTTCCTGTATATCCATATAGAGCTCATCAAATGATTCTAATTTATTCCTTCTCCTGGAATTAGTTCTTTTGCGTCTTCTCAATTTCATTCCTGAGTTTCCCATCCTTGCCAAGCTATTGTCCCCCACAAAATTTTAGTCTTTCAGAGCCTGCCTTTCCTTCTTTTTAACCACCAATATCCTTCCCAGCTCTAAACTTGTGATCCCACTGAAATTTGCTTTTTCAAAAGCAAAGGTGCATGTAAAATAGTAACTGGCTTTGCTCTCCTTTATTATAAACGGCAGAAGGAAGTAATAGTTTACTAGAGTAGAAAGCAGCTCCTCCCTGTTAGTGAGAATCAGATATAGTATAGAATTTCTCCCTTCCAAGGAGGAAAATGTGATTAAGAAAAGTCAAGAAATAATCAGTAGTTCTAGTTTTGGCAGAGACCTCCAGCAAATATCTGGATACTTAAAGTTTCCAACACTTTTCTATCATGCCTTGCAGATTATTCCTCTTTCTGTCCAGGTGGTCTACAGCATATAGCCCAACAAAAAAAAAATTGCTTCTGTCTCCCCACCCCTGAACTTTATCTAAGCTCTCCATCATGCGTCCTCCTTTCAGTTCCTAGATTTATTCCTGAACATACTTTATTAAAATACAATACTAGACCACCCCACATTCTTTTTCCTTGTTGCCTCTATTCCTCTGGAATAGCATACGTCAGACATGCATCATGATTTAGTAACAGATTTCATCCCATCAAGTTTTAGTAATAACTGTTGTGAAACATGCCTCCTTACATTAGCATGTCTAATTTCTCTTGCTTGTTGCCTAACATTTGTACACTGCTACATAAATATCTGAGGCAGTGGTTTTACTAATGGCTCCTTAATGGATGTAGTGTCTTGTGAATTTCTAGGTATCTCTTTTGCTTTTACAGAGACTACTCTTTATGTTGTCTAACTTGATAAACATAAGAAGTTTTCTCCCTCTCCAATCTTTTAAAGTATCTTTGATTAGCTCTGAAAGACAACTGCATCATCAATTACTTATTAAAGTATTTTCAATTAAGTATCTTGGAGGCATCTCAAAGTCAACATGTTCAAAACAGAAATAATTATCTCTCCCATCCTTTCTTCTCCCCAATCTTCCTCTTGTTCTAACTTTTTTATTTCTATCACAGACATTACCATCGTCCAATCATTCAAGTTCACAATTTCACAGTCATCCTTGACTCTTCATTCTCTCCTACTTACACATACTCAAACACTGTCTGGTTGATTCCACTTCTACAATATCTCTCCTATCCAATTCCTCTCCACTCATATATCCACTAACCTAATCCAAGCCTTAGTCATGTCTTGCCTGGACGATGATATATTTATCACATTTCCATATGATAAAAACTGGAAGGGACAACTAAGCATTAGATTACAGAGTCAGGGTATAAAAAGATGCTGAGGTAAGAACCTATGGGCTGAATTTAATAATATGAAATTAACAGAAAAGTGAAAATTCTACACTTGAGTTTAAAAAAAACAATTTCAAAAGTACATGATAGTGGAGATGTGAAATGATAATAGTAAAAGGAATTTGGGGGTTTTCGAGAAATGCAAGTTCACTAGCAGTTAACACTATGTTAGCCTAAATAAGATAATGCTGCAATAAGAAAAGCATGGTGTCCAGAACTAGGGAGGTGATAATCTTATTGTGCTTTGTCCTGTTCGGCATACTGTTCAATTTTGGGAGCCACATTTTAAGTATAGCACAGATAAACCAGAAAGCTACCAGGTAAGTATAATCAAGATGTGAAGCTACTTTAGGATCATCCAAGATGAAGATTATTTGAAGGGACAGGGGTGTTTAGCTAAAGAGACTATTTTAAATGAAGGTGATCTAAAAACAAAAGACAATGCCGTTTCTTAAAGACAATGGGGAGAAGGAGCGATGATCAAGGAGACAGGGGAATTTGAATAGAATAATGTGAAAGAGATAATAAATTTGTTCTGTTTGGTCCCAAAAGAAAGAAGCAGAAAAAAGAAACAAAAAGAGAGATTTAAGTAGATCTAAATGGGGTCTGAAATAGATGACCTTCAGGAGACTCTGTTACCTCTGTTGTCCATGGGAGTCATATACACAACAACAAAATCTCTAATTTAAGTAACTTGGGAATTGTGAAGATTATAAAAATAAAGAATTCTCAAAAAGAATTTAAATTATTTGATAGATTTTTGTTTTGTGTAACAAGACTTTTATTTAAGCATTGCACTGTTAACACCAAAAAAATGCAATTAACTAATCTTAGTTGATGGACAAACTGAAAGGAAGAGAAATTTCTTTTGAATTAAAATGCTAGAAAATGGAGGGATTTTTCAAACATTATGTCAATTTTATGGTTTCAGTCAATAAACTCATTAAGGACTATCTGTGGGTACAGTACAACGCTAGACGTTTTTTTTCTTTAAGGAGACCTATAATTTCATCAGGGTAGTGAGCTTCCTATGGAAAAACTTCTAACGAAGCAGACTGGCACTTCATGGGTAATTTATAGTCTTAGAGAATTCCTTCAGGTACTAAGTTAAATGATCTACCCAGATTCACAGAGCCAGTATGTGCCAGAGGCAGGACTTGAATTCAGATCTTTCCACCTCTAAGACTATCTCTCTCCGTCAATCATCCATATCACCTCTACAAAATGATAAGGACAAAAACACAACAAAGAAAAAAGTACCTTACCCTCAAAGAGTTTACATTCACTTAGAGGAGATAACACCTTTACTTTTAAGTTTTGTAATTCAATGTGGCTAATATGCTTGAAATGTCCAAGTAATAGCTTTAAAAAACAGTTCTCAAATAGGAAAATACAGACCTCTAACAGAATGGATATCAAAGAATTTCTAAATATAATCTCATATGCTTTTTGCTTTATTCTAGAATTTAATCTTGGCCGTAAATTTACAACGAGTCTAGTTCAGCCAACTGGGATATGACACAACCTTAATTTCCTTTCAACAACTTAAGGAAGCTACAAGATAAGAAGATAGATACATCTCACTATTATCTTAGCACATACTGTAACACCTTATTTATCTGAAGGTCACTTATCTGGAAACCTGACCTATATGGAAAGTTACCAAGATTCTTAGAGTAAGCAAAAAAGCTTTGAGCAGCCACAACAGTCCATGCACTAAAGATCATATTCTTTAATAAAAGGAGAGATCCTTGGGTCTCTCTGTCTTCTTTTTTTTTTTAATTCATTATTTCATCAAGGTAGCAAGCTCCAGGGATGGAACCTCCTCAACCAAGGAAGAACTGCATGAGCTTCATACTGAGAGAGAGAGAGAGAGAGAGAGAGAGAGAGAGAGCGCACATGTGCACAAGCAGCTGATTGAGGAAACAGGAAATCAAATAAACAAGACTATTGGAATTATGCATAAAAAAAAAAGATGGAGAGAAATGGCATAGCACAATGGATAGAGAGCTGGTCTTAGAATGAGGAAAGCCTGGGTTAAAATCCTCCCTCATGTACACGTGTGTGCATATCTGTACATGTACATTCATATACACATAGGGGTGTGCATGTGTGTGTGTGTATACACACACGCAATATACACATACACACATCTATACATGATTTCCTACTTTTGTTCAACAAATACTTACTACATGCTAAATAAAAGGCCCTGAGCTAGGTCCTATCGGGAATAAAAAGGAATGAAATTTACATCCTAATCTGAAATAATAGTCTAGCATAAGAGATAAGACAAGCATATAAATTATTAAATTATAAGTTTTAATTCTATTAAAAAGTATACAAGCTCTCACAGGTAAAAGAGTCTTGAAGACTTGTAAGCTATAAGCAAACAGACTTACATTACTCAATAATTCTAAAATAAACAATTGTATTGGTAGCAAAGCACAATGATTGTTGCTTTTAATGATGACCCCGAATTATTATTATATTGCCTTTAGGGGGTCAGGGAAACCTGTAATACATTTTAGAAATAAGTATATCTCAAGTGGTTTAAAGAACTTTTAAGGGAGATAATCTTTAATTCTGCAGAAAATTCATTTATATGGAAGATTTCAATCAACCCTTGATAACAAAAAAGGTATTACTACATTAATAGCTTTTAATATTTGTGATTAAAAGTACCCCAAAACAATCAACACAAAATTTTTTTATATTTTTCATAAGACTATCATTTTTTTCCACAATATTAGGTACCACTTACTAATATATACATAGGAAGTTGCTAAGAACAGTGAAAAGAAAGCTTAATGCCTCTGGAATCAGAAAATGTCAATGAAAATCCTGGCTCTCCTAGTTAATTCTTTATCTATGTGACCTTGGTTGGACAAGTCATTTAACCTCTCTAAACTTGGTCTCCCAATCTGTTAAATGAGTGACTGTGACCAGATGATTTCAAGGACACTGTCTCTGGACACAGAAAATATGAATTCAAATCCAATTTTTACTGTTACTACTTGTGTGACTTTGAGAAAGTCACAATCCCCTTGGGCTTCAGCTTCTTTACCTATATAAGGTTCTAAAACAAAGTTTCTTAACCTTTTCTCTGAGTCATGGAACTCTGACTGCCTGGCACAGCAGATGCACCTTTTCTCAGAACATGTTTGAAAGCACAAAAGAAAATAAATAAGATTACAAAGGAAACAAATTAGGCTGAAATAGTTACTAAAATATTTGTTTTAAAGTTCAAGGACCCCAGCTTAAGAATCCCTGGTCTATAAAGTACCTGATCCACGACATCCATTCCAGGTCACAAGGATCGCATAATTCACCTAAGCACCCTATAAGTATCTGTTTCCTCACTGGTAAAGTGAAGGTGTTTGCAGAGATAACCTCATAGTTCCCTTTCCTATATGTTGTTTACAAGAATTATAAAAGTTAAAAAATGATGGGCTGAGTAGAATCTGTTACTCCTCAGATGAAGACAAAAAATAAAGGATGGCAATGGTTATCCCAGATAAAACTGCATTAAAAATAGATATGTCTTAAAAAAGTAGGGAAACTACATTATGCTTAGGAGAACCACAGATATTTAAATAGGATCAATACTAAATGTACCTGACCCAAACAAGATCCAAGTAATGGAAAAGCCAAATAAACTACAGAAGAAATAGACAGCAAAGCAATCATTATGGACAACCTTCAAGGTCACCTTTTAAAATGAGAACAAAAAAAAAAGTCAATGAATGAATGAATAGAAACACATTTATCAAGTTCTTTAAAAGTGCTGAGTGCTGGAGACATGTTTCCAAAAAAGATAGAGATAGTCCGTGTTCTCAAGGAGATTACATTTTGACTAGAGGAGAAAACATTTATGAGAGGACAAATATAAGGCAGATGAGAAGTCTTAGATGGCAAGCAATAACTGAAAGATCACTGTTCATGGTTGGGTTATGTCAACATAGTAAAAATGATCATACTACTTAAATTAATTTACTTATTCAGTGCTATAATACATCAAACAAACTAATAAACTAAATAATAATAATAAATAATAACAACTTCAGGGCAAAAAAGGAAAGAGCTGTAAAAAGTGACCGCCACACAAGTAGTGGAGCCATGGGAAGACAGATGTCATTGGGCAACAGCACAGGGAGACAGCCTCCCAGTGTTCCCAGGTTCACTGGCAGGCTAGTGAAGATAAAACCTACAAGACACAGCAATTTATTAGAGAGTTAGGTTGAAGAAGAAGAATGAGTTGAAGACGACACCAAAATCATGAACCTGAGTGACTGAAAGGATAGTGGTACTTTCTAATAAGTAGAGAAGTTTGGAAGAAAGACGAGTTTGAAGGAAAAAAAAGAGTTCTGCTCTGAACAGGTTAAATTCAAGGTGCCTGTGGAATATCCATTTCAAAATGTCCAATAAGCAATTGATGATGCTGTACTTCTGAAGCTCAGGAGAAAGACAATAACATGAAAAGAGAGAGACAGATAAATATACAGCAGATATAGTTATACAGTTATGGAGTCATTGTCATTGAGATAATAATTCAACCCATAACAGCTGATGAGATGACCAAATGAAAAAATAGAGGGAGAGAAGATAACAGAGCCAGGACAAAAAGCCTTAGTGTATGCCTACAGTGGAGAGCATGAAACAGATGATTATCTAACAAAGAAGCCTAAGAAGGAGAACCAAGGGGCAAACCAAGAAAGCAGAGTCACACAAATCCAAAGTATCCTTAAGGAAAGGGTGATCAATAGTGTCAAAGATTGCAAAGAGGTCAAAAGAGCGAGCAATGAGGAAAGGCTATTAGATTTTGAAAGAGAGCACTAGTAACTCTGGAAAAAGCAGTTTCAGTTTAAATAATGAAGTCAGAAAAAAGCTTAGAAGAAAACGAGAGTAAAAAAGTAGCTGAGGAAGAGAAGAAACATAATAATAATATGATAGGATACAGGATCTAATATGGATTTTTTTTAAGGCTGAATAAGACTTGGACATGTTTTTAGGAAGCAAGTAAGAAGCCAGTGAATAGAAAGAGATTGACAACTAGGAAGAAGGAATGATAGTAAGAATAATCTGCAGAAAAAGAAGGGACCATATGAGATTAATGGCACGTGCAGAGGGGTTGACTTTGGCAGAGAGAAAAGCAAACTCTTCAAATAATGGAAAAAAGGACAGATGGCATTAAGGGTTCATAAGATGAGGGTAACAGAAGAAGACAACACACAACAACACGGTTGCATGGCTTCCTTCTGCTTTATTCAACTAGGCATGAGTAGGAAAAGAGAAGCCAAAAGGGGGGAATGATCTAGGGTTGGGATATTGCAAGGGATCTGACAGTAGAAAACAGTGTAGACTAACTTTTAACCAAGGAGAACTATAGATTTAGAGTGGAATAAGGTATAGAAAGACAGAATATTCTGATAGAAAATTATAATCATATGAAGGAATTTTCTAAGTTCTTGCCCTTGAAAGCAGAATATTTGTGGATGACGACTGGGACTTTAACTGTTTGTTTTATATCCCCCAGGGTCGGTGTAGAATTCTGCACAAAATAGATGCTTAATAATTTTTATTGAATTGAGTTGTTAAAAATTGTCCCAAAACACAGAAATTCACTGTTTCCTGAATTACAAAAAGAATTTAAAAAGCATTTTTGTACCTTCAGAATATTTTGTCTTTCTGCAATTTAAGGAATTATTTACTGAATTGGGCCACATCTGCTCAAATTTCTATTTTAAGTTTGTGAAATGACTGTGTAATGTAAATTTGAAAATGCAAGCAATGTGTTAACTATGACATGAACCAATCTGCTTTAATAATACTTTCAAAACACAAAAGCTGCTCAATGTTGATACCAGGAAATAAAACATGCTTTAAATAGACACTTGGTAGTAGCTGCTGTTCAAACTAGTGTAGTTGGAGGAAAAATTTTAGTACAGTGAAAATAAGTGAGAGCTACCACTCTTTAATCTTTGTATTTTATTATAACTTTTAAGAGTAATGAAATAAGCAAAAAACTAAACACTTAAGCATTCTTAAAATTCTTAAATAAAGAAAAAACAATTTCATACCAACTTCAAAAAAACAAGTCTTTCAAAGGAGATGTTATTTTTTTTTCCACTGCAATTTGGTACTTTCTCTGAATATTCTGCTAAATATAGCCATGTCTATATATCAGATTCCCTTCTCAAATATAGGCAGATTTCAAAATAGTTGCTCAAATCCTAAATATGATATGTCTTATCTGATTTCAACCTAAGTATTTTCAAAGATTATATCACTATTACTGATTCCTACACAGGTGCTATTTCTGATCTATTAACTTAATCTATTATAAGTGAAACAGATCATTTTGTTTCTTTTATCTTACGTCTCTATGCATTCTAAGCTACAAAGAAAATTAAAGTAGTATAACTGTTTAGACACTTAATAGGTTATACCAAGGTAAATTGTGCATTCTCCAACTCAAGATATCTTTAAAAAGAGGTCAAACGCCAGCATTTCTGCCAAGAACAGTCTAGATAAAATTAGTAAGTCTTTTGTAGTCCTATGATCCTATCATAATAAACTCGTCAGGTTTCATTTTTTAACTAGGCCTAACGAAAGAGAAAAACAAAATTCCATCACAAGCTAATGAAATGAAATATAGTGGGATGATGGGGAACAAAGACAGAGTCATTAATAGCACTCTGTAATAAAGAAAAAAGTAAAATAAATAACATATATCATTAGAATATGATGAGTTCTATCATTTGACTGCCAATAATAAGTATTCACTAGGCCTTTTGTATTTTACTTCTATTTCTTAGAAAAGTTAAACAATATCCTTTTATTAGAAACAATATGTGTGTACAGACATATATTTATACTTTACATAATTTCTAGGAAGAATGTTAGTACTCAACTCACATTTAACACATCTAAGGGTAAGACTTCATACTCAATTAAAAATACCAACTTTTCTCTATCTGGAAGCAGATCTCTTGGCTATATTACAATAAGAAATACAGCAACTAATGATGTATCTGGCAACAATCAGCTAATTATAAAATAATTTTAAGATAACTGAAACCCAAGGAAACCCAATTCTTCCATTTTCATTTTTTATGAAAATCCTTCTGCATGATATTACACAGTGACCAAATTTAAGAAAAGCTAGCTTTTAAAAGAATGGAAACCTATAAACAACTACATGACAGATCATTCAAATCACTAATGATAAGAGAAGTGCAAATGAAAACAACTCATACCCAGCAAATTGGCAAAGGCAAAAGATGGAAATAGTCAATGTTGGAGAGGCTGCAGGAAGACAGGCACACAAGAACACTTGGTGAAGTTGTGAATTGGTCCAACAATTCTGGAAAACAATTTGGAATTATGTGAGCAAAGTCACAACAACATTCATTATCTTCTGACCCTGAGATCCCACTACAGGGCTCATATCACAAACTGATCACAAACAAAAGAGCTCCATCTTTACCAAGATATTTCTAACAGTAGTTTAATCGTAGGGGGAAAAAAACTGGAAACATTGTAGACTCCTACTGTATGGAGACTTACTGAACACATTGCAATATATGAATACAATGCAACATTACTGTGTCATAATAATGAATAGGAAGAGTTCAGAAAAACTTGGAAGAGTTGTATGAACTGATAATAGAATGAAGTAAGCAGAGCCAAAAGAACAACATACAAATTAGTAAAATAATGTAACTGAAAGCAGCACTAACATGAAACCAAATGCAATTACAATGACTAGAGAATAGATAAAGAACCTCTCTTCTTTAGAGTGAGGTTTGGATATTACATTTGCAATGTTGTACATATTGCCAGATATGGCTACTTCATCATTTGGTCTCATTTAATTGGTTTTCTCTGACAAGCTGAAAAAGGGGTTAGTGTTTAATATATAGAAATGATTACGATATAAAAACAAAAGGTATCAAACTTATAAAAATATATTATACAGTAAACTAGATATAGCTTCTATATTAGTTGGCTTTATTAATGTTACAGTATGTTCTTAGGAAAGGGGGAAAGAGGGCACTTAAGTCACTGAGTCACTAAACAGTCAAACTGTTTGACATAGATATCACTACCAGGCATATGCTCCCAGAGATCAAAGAGAAAGAACATGTACAAAATATTAAGAGGAGCACTTTTTGTAGTAGGAAAGAACTAGAAACAAAAGTAGGCACTCATCAAATGAAGAGTGGCTTAACAAACTAGGGTGCAATAAATCTAGCAAAATAAAATGATGTTGCAAATGTTGCAATGATGTTTACAAAAACCTGGAAGGAAAAGCACAGGAGATAGAATACTAATTCAAGTCACAGACACTAAGTTCAAATCTCCCCTTTGACACTTGCTGTATTTCTCTGGACACATCCCAAAACCTCCATGGACTCAAGTTCCCTCTTTTGTCAAATGAAATAGACTAGGTGGTCTCTAGGGTCCCTTCTGGATCTAAATCCACAATCATGTGACTTGTATGTCCTAGCAGAGAGTGAAGAGAACAGAAGAACAACTTATACACAGACTACATTCTAATCCCAAATAACTGTAAAAGTGTTCTACGATCTGTGGTAAGAGAACAGTAATTCATGCAATAATTTCCATGACTGCTCCAAAAAACTAAAGATCATTCTTGCTTTCTCTCTACCTCTTCAGAGAAGGACCTCACTAGATGAATAAAGAGGCTTTGTTTCTGCAGACAAGGGCAAAGTATACTTGTTTCACCTGACTACACTAATTACTGAGGGTGTGAAGGAGGCAAAGGGGAATAACAGAATAGTTTTCAAAGAAAAAAGCAAAAAATATGAACAAAACATTAAAAAATACACAAAAGACAGCAAAAGAGGTTCAGACAGGGATACAGATGAGCAGAGCTGTGCTTGAAATAGTTATATTTAACATATAATATAGGTATATGTGTATACACACATATATGTGAGATTGCCAGTAATACATAAAATTATCTTTTTCTGTTCTTTATACATGGAAATGTTCATGTGTGATAATGTTTATCAAATTCATAATAAAACCACAAGAAAATATATTTTTAATAAACTCAGGAACCCTGAAATTTTGTTTTCATTTTTTTAGAAATCTGCCACAGAAACAATAAGCAAACTTCAAAACTGAAATGTGACACTTGTTATCAATCACAGTGATTTTATTAAGCCATTTTGTTTAAAGGTTTTCAGAGAATATAATTCATCTAGTGGAAGATGGGTGGGGTATTTGTAGCTGCCGAAAAAAACCTATTGTATAAAAATAAAATGCATCATCAAAAAAATTGTTTTAATCCAAAAAAGGATTTAAAATTAAAGGGACATTATATTTTGCAAAACAGAAACCAAGGTCAGAAAGATTGAGTGACTTTCCCAAAGCTGGACAGATAGTAAGTAGCTATCAAAATCTAAACTAAGAGATTCTATGACTCCCAATCCAATGCTCTATTATTACATAGTCTTTTAAGTGTCAGATCTTTAGTTTGATATTTTTGTCATTTGCCATTTTCCCATAAAGATGAAATTAAGCCAGTACAGCAGCAGGAAGCCCAAGGGTGTGTCACAAACTAAAAGCTGAAGCAGCCTTCCCCAAAATGGCTTTCTTGATATCCAAAAACCCTTATAGTTCTTTGTTATCAATGGCCTTTAACTTCTCACCATCACTTACAATATTGTCTATGATGTCTATATTGCTCAAATAATGACCAATAAGATTCTACTGTGGATAGAGTAAAAAAGAAAAGAGGAGTGTCAATTCACCATGTCAAAGATTTCAGCTTAGTGATGGTGATGACAGTAGCTAGCATTTGTATTGTTCCTACTCTGTGGCAGGCAGTGTGCTCAGTGCTTTTCAAATATCACCTCATTTGCTCCTCACAACAATTCTGGAAGCTAGATGCTGTTATTGACCACTGAGGGAAATGGAGGTTAGGTGACTGACTACCCATGGTCTCACTAAGGGGGATGTATGTCTGAGGTTGTATTTGAATTCAAACCTTCCTGATTCCAGATGTAATGCCATATCCACTACAGTTTATAACTTCACTCTAGAGTTTATAAATTCATTATAGTTCACAAAAGATATTAATGCTTTTAACATTACCAGTTCATCATTTTTTAAAACTCTTCTCAACATGTTAAAAGTTTTTTTTTAACTTCACACAGAAGGAACATAAAAAATTTTATAACTTTTAACAGGATTGAAAATTCGCTAGTGTCACTATGATCACCAACTCTCTGATGAGATTCTTTTCTATAAATTCATTTAATATTCTAAACAGCACTATGATCTAGTTAGCATAAAATGAGTTTAAAATGGTAGATAAGGTAAACAGTTCTGTTTTATTGTGTTCTGAGTTACCCAAGGTGGGATTTATAATTACTTTATAATAGAAGTATAATATCAATCATTTAGAGCTGGAAAGAATCTCAGAGGCTATTTATTCCAGTCCCCTCCTTATTTTAAAGTTGAGGAAACCAGGGCCAATGAAAATTAAGCAATTAACCCAAGGTCACACAAATGTAAGTGTCAGAGTTAAGAAGAGTAGCTGTGGCTAATCAGCCTTTAGGAAAAAAAAACTCTTTAAAGTCTGCTTATGTGTAAATGGTTGCTTGCAGGCTACTCTAAGAAAAAGTTGTCCTGTGATCACTCATAATCATGAAAATCAGTGTGAAAGGCTACAGACAATGGAGTCAGAAGACCTGGTTTTAGGTTCTGGATTGGTCAAGCATGTAGCAGCAGGGTGATCATAGTTAAATTGGGATTAAAGCTGTCTTTTGCACCTCATTTTGTGCATCTGTAACCCTGGGATAATAAAATCCATACTACTTGACTCAAAGAATAGTTATCACAAAAGCATTTTGTCAACCAAAAAAGCACCAGAGCATTAAAAGAAATGTAAGCTACTGTAAAGATAAATGCATTCGTATAATGTTCTACAGTTTTTATTTGACCTTCACCATACTCAGAGTATAGTCTAGTTCTTGCTTGGAATTTATTGAAATCTAGTCTCTCCACCAAACTATACAGTGTTATCTTCCTCCAAACTTCTCTTCACAGGCTTTTTTTTGGTCAACTCCTTCTACAACTTCAAGGAAATTCAATGTCTCCATCACTTTTATTTGTTTTTATATAGCTGATTTCTCCCTAAATCTTTCCTTCTGTTCTTTTTTCTTTCTGCTTTCTATTGGTTCTCCTGTAATTATAGTGGAAATGGCCAGTCTTTTATAAATGCAATGAGATCATTCCGGCTATTCAGAGTAAAAGTGAATGAAGTTACAAAACATCTAGGTTTTGGTGCTTCTTGGCCATGCATGCTTGTGGCTAAATGCTCAGGAACTTTCTCTTTGCCACCAGACAAGACTGCTATTCCCCTATCCTCAGCTAATTTGAGTTCTCTGGCCATTTCTGAAGCCTAAGGATACTAGAGAGCCCAAGACTGGCTATATATAAAAGACTTCTTGCATGAAAAGCAAGAAAATAAACAAAGCAGAAAACACAATGAGATTGTTTTTACATTTTATTTTTTATTTTTTCTCAATTATATATAAATTTTTTAAATTTTTTTTAAATTTTGAGTTTCAAATTCCTTCCCTTTCTTTCCTCCTGCCTCCTTGAGAAGGCAAACAATTTGATGTCAAATATCATGCTATAAAAAATAAAGACAAAAAGCACCTCAAGAATAACAAAGTTTTTATTTTTTCTTTCCAATCCATCATTTTATTTTATTTTTAAGTTTTTATTTAATATTTTATTTTCCCCAGTTACATGTAAAAACAATTTTTAATATTTGTTTTTAAAACTTTTGAGTTCCAAATTCTTGCCCTCCTTCCCTTTCCCACCCCACACCATCCCCTTTGAGAAGGCAAGCAATTTGATATAGGTTATACACGTGTAGTCACACAAAACATATCCATAACAAGTCATGTTGTGAAAGAAAACATAAACAAGGAAAAAAATGCAAGGAAAAAATAAAGTTTAAAAAAAAAAGGATACTGCAATCTATATTCAGATACCATCAGTTCTTTCCCTGGCGAAGGATAGCATTTTTCATTATAAGTCCTTCAGAGTTGTCTTGGATCACTGTATGGCTGAGACTAGCTGAGTCATTCACAGCTGATCATCTTAGAATATTGCTGTTACTTTGTACATAGTCACTATGCATCAAGCCCCATGACAAGTCTTTCCAAATTTTTCTGAGCATCCTGATCATTATTTCTTATAGTACAATAGTATTCCATCATAATCACATATCACAACAATCAGCCATTCCCCAATTAATGAATATACCCTCAACTTCTAAATTAAAGAAAGTTTTTTAAAATATGCTGCAATCAGCATTCTTATCAGTTCTTTCTTTGAAAGTGGCTAGAATTTTCATCTTGAAGCCCTTCAAAACAGTCTTGGATCATAATATTGCTGAGTAGCTAAAACATTCATAGTTGATCATCATACAATATTGATGTTACTGTGTAAAATGTAACTCTGATTCTGCCCATTTCACTTTGCATCAGAGTTCATGTAAGTCTTTGCAGGGCTTCCCGAAAGCATCCTGCTCATCATTTCTTACAGCACAACAGAATTCCATTATAATCCATATAGCACAACTTGTTTAGCCATTCCCCAATTAATGGTAATCCCTTCAATTTCCAATTCTCTGCCACCACAAAAAGCTGCTATAAATGGTTTGGTATATATAAGTCCTTTTCCTTTTTCTTTAGGGTACAGACCTAGTCCTTCTTTCCTTTTTGTTTAGGGCACAGACCTAGGAGGTGTATTGCTGGATCAAAGAGTATATAAAATTTAATTGCCTTCTGTTCATAGCTCCAAATTATTCTCCAGAATGGCCGATCAGTTGATAATTCCACCAACAGCGCATTCATATCCCAATTTTCCTATGTGTCCTCCAAAATTTGTCATTTTCCTTTTTTTGTCATTTTAGCCAATCTGGTAAATGTGAGGTAGTATCTCAGAGTTGTTTAATTTGTATATCTCTAATCAACAGTGGTTTAGAACATTTTTTCATTTGAATATAGACAGCTTAAATTTCATCTGAAAACTGCCTGTTAATTCCTTTTGGTCATTAGTCAATTGAGGAATGACTTGCATTCGTCCAAATTTGAACTGGTGCTTTATATATTTGAGAAATGAGGCCTTGATCAAAGAAATCTGACGTAAAACTTTTCCCCCAATTTACTGCTCTTCTTCTAATTCTGGCTACATTGGTTTTGTTTTGTGCAAAACTTTTTTAATTTGATATAATCAAAATTGTTTTATAGGCCATAATACAATTTTTTGTTTGATCATAAATTCTTCCTTGATCCATAAATCTGACAGGTAAAACATGCCCCACTCTCCTAATTTGCTAGTGATATCACTCTTTAGGTTTAAAACATGTACTCGATTTGACCTTATCTCAGTATGTAGTGTGAGCTGTTAGTCTATATCTAATTTCAGTCAAACTACTTTCCAGTTTTCCCAGCAATTTTTGTCAAATACTGACTTCTTGTCCCAAAATCTTGCATCTTCAAGTCTGTCAAACAGTAGATTAGTATGGTGATTTACTATTATGTGCTTTAATCTATTCCACTAATCCATCACTCTATTTCATAGTCAGTACCACATTGTTTTGGTGATTACCATTTCATAATACAGTTTGAGATCTGGTATAGCTAGGCCTACCTTCCTTCACATTTTTTTAATTCCCTTGATATTCTTGATCTTTTGTTCTTCCAGATGAATTTTATCATTTTTTCTAGCTCTACAAAATAATCTGGTAATGTGATTGATATGACATCAAATAAGTAAATTAATTTACGGATAAGTGTCATTTTTACTATATTGATTCAACCTACTCATGAGCAACTAATATTTCTCTAATTGTTTAGATCTACCTGTATTTGTTTGAAAAGTGTTCCATAATTATGTCTGTATACTTCTTGGGTTTGTCTAAGCAGGCAGACTCAAAGTGTTTTATATTGTCTGCAGTTATTTTAAACGGAATTTCTTTGTCTCTTCCGCTTGAACTTTGTTGGTAATATACAGAAATGCTGATGAATTATGTGGGTTTATTTTATATCCTGCAACTTTACTAAAGTTGTTGTTGCAGCTAGTTTTTTAGTTGATGCTCTAGGGATTCTCTAAGTATACCACATCATCTGCAAAGAACAATACTTTTGTTTCTTCTCTATCTATGCCAATTCCTTCAATTTCTCTTTCTTTCCTTATTGCTATGGCTAGCATTTCTACAATACTGAATAATAGTGGTCATAATGGACATCCTTGCTTGATTCCTGAATTTACTGGGATGGCTTCTAGTTTAAAATTCCCATTATAGGTAATGCTTGCTGATGGTTTTAGATAGATGTTACTTAACATTTTAAGGAAAGCTTCATTTATTCCTATGCTTTCTAGTTCTAATATTGAACCAGTTCTGCATTACTAATGTTAAATCCTACCTGGTCATAGTGTATGATTTTTGTAATATATTGATACTATCTCTTTACTAGTATTTTATTAAAAATTTTCATATCAATATTCACTAGGGAAATTAGTCTATAGTTTTCTTTCCCTATTTTGGCTCTTCCTGATTTAGGTATCAGGATAAAATACATATTTGCATCATAAAAGCAAATTGGTAGGAATTCTTCTTTGACAATTTTTCCAAAAAGTTTATTATCATACTGGAATTAATTGTTCCCTAAATGTTTCATAGAAGTCACTTGTGAATTCATCCGGCCCTAGGATGTTTTCTTAGGCAGTTCATTGATGAGTCTTTTAATTTCCTTTTCTAAAATAGAGTTATTTAAGTATTCTATTTCCTCCTCTGTTAATCTGGCCAACTTATATTTTTGTAAATATCCATACATTTCACTTAGATTATCAGATTTATTGGCCTATATATAACTGGACAAAGTAGCTTCTAATAATTACTTTAATTTCATCTTACTGGTTGCGAATTTACCCTTTTCATTTCGATACTGGTCATTTAGTTTTCTTTTCCGAAGTCAAATTAACCAAAGGGCTATCTATTTTATTGGGGGGGTCTTCTCCACAAACCAGCTCCTAGAACCATTCATTACTTCAAATATTTTTCTTACTTTCAATTTAATCTCTTCTTTGATTTTTAGGATTTCTAATTTGGTGTTTAATTAGAGATTATTAATTTTTTTCTTTTTTCTAGTTATTTTTAGTTGCATGCCCAATTTGTTGACCTGCTCTTTTATTTTACTGATGTAAGAATTTATTTTTTTTAACTTCTGTTGATTTTTAGCTTACATCATTCATTTCCATGAGATTTTGATTTACAAATCTTCTCCCCATCTCTCCCCTACCCACCACCCCAAAACAGCGATCCCACCGTATACCCCCTTTCCCAATCAGCTCTCTCCTATATCCTCCCCATCACCCCTCTGACTTTCCAGTAGGGCAAGATGGATCTCCCTATCCCAGTACTTGTATGTTTCCCTCCTTCCTATTCCACCCCCAACTTGTTCTATTCTCTACTTTGGCCCTGTCCTTTCACAAAAGTGTGTGCTTCTAACAACCCTCCCCCCCAAACTGCCCTCCCCTCCATCCTCCTCCTTCTCATCCTCTTCTCCCCTACTCTCCTGTAGGCCAAGATACCCAATAGACTGTATGTCATTCCTTCCCTAAGCCAACTTCAATGAGAGTAAGGTTGACCCATTCCCTTTTGCCTTCCTGTTTTTCCCCTCCATTGTAACAATTATCCCTTGCCTCTTCTATATGAAAGGATTAACCCCATTCTGTCTCTCCCTGTCTCCTCTCATTCTATTCCTCTCCCACGTCTCAATTTCACCTTTTAAAATATTATCCCATCCTGTTCAATTGATCCTGCACCTTCTGTGTATGTACACATATATACACACACTCACATATGTATTCATACGCATATATACCCTCCTATATAG
>CM053583.1:80850137-80866388 GCA_028627135.1 Pseudochirops cupreus | reverse complement strand
CTTCTTAAGCTGCTCTATGGCTTGTAACCAGTCTATATTTTTCTTGGAAGCTTTTGGTGCGGGAGTTCTGACTGTGTTGTCTTCCTCCCATTCCATGCTTTGATCCTTTTTGTCCCCAAAAAAGGAATCTGAAGTTGCAATGCTAGGTTTGCTTTGCTTCTTTTGCCTACTCATGTTGCCAGTCAATTACTTGACTTTTAGGTTCAGTAGAACCTGCTTTCAGAGGGCAGAGCTCTGTCCCAAATATCTGGGGTTTTCACAGCTGCCAGAGCTATTAGGAGGCCACCATTTCTGCAGCCTCCCACCAGCTTTGGCTCACTGAAAACGCACCTCAGGACCACCACTCAAGACTGTGATCTTGATCCAGGCAGCTCAAGGCAAGACTGCTTAGCCTCTGAATGATCACTTGGCCCCCTGCAATCTGCAGGCCGGAAGCTTCTGAAGCAGCCACGTGGAGGTGGCTTCAGTGCTGCCACTTCAGCCACTTCTAGCCTGGAGTCAGTCATCTGGACCCTCTCCCCCAATTTATCTGAGTTCCATTGACCTTTCACTCAATCCTTGTTTCTTATGGGTTGGTAATTCTGGAAAACGCCACAGCTGCCAGTGATTCGCACTCCAGCTGCAGCTTGTTCTGGCAGCCCTAGGGCTCCAGCCATGGGTTTGTGTGGTGCTGGTCTGGGCTCCCAGCGTGCTGAGATGAACCCCTTCCCGTTTGCCTGCCAGGCTGCCTTCAGTGGGAGCTTTGTTACTATCATTTTGAGAGTTCTGGAGCTTTAAAATTTGTTTAGAGTCATATTTTATAGGTATTTGAGGTGGTTATAGGGAGAGCTGCAGAGTTTTGCTGCTTCTATGCCACCATCTTGACCCTGATGTAAGAATTTAGAAATGTAAATTTTCCTACAAGTGCTGGTTTGGCTGCATCTCATAAGTTTTGGTATGTTGTCTCATTGTTGTCATTCTCTTTAATGAAATTACTGACTGATTCTCTGATTTGTGTTTTGACCGACTCATTCTTTAGGATTATATTAGTTTCTATTTAACTTTTAATCTACATTTTCACAACTCTTTAATAAATAAAATTTCATTGCATTATTGTCTGAAAAGGATGCATTTAATATTTCTCCTTTTCTGTACTGTGTTGCGAGGTTTTTATGCCTAATACAAGGTCAATTTTTGTGAAGGTGTTATATACAGTGGTGGAAAAGGTATACTCCTTTCTATTCCCATTCAATTGTTTCCAGAGGTCTCTCATATCTAACTTTTCTAAAATTCTATTAATCTCCTTAGCTTCTTTTTTTGTTTATTTTATGGTTAGATTTCTCTGGTTATGAGAGGGAAAAGTTGAGGTGCCGCACTAGTATAGTTTTACTATTCCATCCATAACTCATTTAATTTTTCCTTTAAGGAAATGTATACAGGGTTAGATACAACTTCATTGTGTAGTTTGCCCAACTGTCTCTTTAAAATTAAGTCTATTTTTGCTTTTGCTTTGTCTGAGATAATGATTTCTAATCCATTTTGCTGTCCATGGTTGTTTTATAGATGAGCTCATTCTGTTCACATTCATGATGACTATGTATTTCCTTTTATTCTCTTTTTTCCCTATTTATTCTGCTTTCTTTCTTTTTACCTTGTCCCTCCTCAAAAGTTTGTTTTGCTTCTAACCACTACCTCCCTTAATGCACCCTTCCCTTCTATCAGAACCCTCCATTCTCTTACCATTACTCTTTCATTCTTTTATTAGTTTCTCATCCACTTAGATTTCTATACCCAACTAAGTACGTATATTATTCCCTCTTTCAGCCAATTCCAATGAGAGTAAAGTTCAAGCATTGCCTGCCATGCCTCCCTATCATCCCCACCATTTTAAAAGCTTTTCCTTTTGTACCTCTTTTATGTAAGATAATTTTTACCCCTTCTTTCTTTTCCTTCCCCCTTCTCCCAATACAAACCTCTTTCTCAGCCCTTCATTTTATTTTTTTAAGTTATTCCATCATAATCAACTCATACCCCTAACCTCTATGTATACTCCTAACTGCCCTAATAATTACAAAGATCTTCAGAGTTACATGTACCATTTCCTATACAGGAATGTAAACATGTTAACTTTATTGATTCCCTTATGATTTCTCTTTCAGGTTTACCTTTTTTTATGCTTCCCTTGAAATTTGTTTTTGAAAGTCAACTTTTCTTTTCATCATCAATGTTTCAAAGTCCTCCATTTCATTAAATATCCATTTTTTTCCTGAAGAATAATACTCAGTTTTGCTGTACATGTGGTTCTTGGTTTTGATCCTAGCTGTTTTGCCCTAAAGAATATCATATTCCAAGCCCTCTGATCTTATAAAATGTGAGTTGTTAAAATCTTGTAGGGTCCTGACTGTGGCTCCATGATGTTTGAATTGTTTCTTTCTGGCTACTTCTGATATTTTTCTCCTTGATCTTAGAACTCTGGAATTTGGTTATAACATTCCTGAAAGTTTTCATTTTGGGATTTCTTTCAAGGGTAATTTTGTGGATTATTTCGATTTCAGATATTGGGGCAGTTTTGCTTGATAATTTCTTGATATATCATTTCTAGATTTTTTTTTCCTTTATCATGGTTTTTAGGGAGTCCAATAATTCTTAAATTACTTCTCCTCAGCCTATTTTCCAAATCTGTTGCTTTTCCAATAAGATATTTCACATTTTCTTCCGTTTTTAATTTTTTTTTCATTTTGTCTTATTGTTTCTTGGTGTCTCATGGATTCATTAGACTCTAGTTACCCAATTCTAATTTTTAAGGAATTATTTTCCCTAGTGAGTTTTTATACCTCTTTTTTTTCATTTGGTCATTTCTGCTTTTCAAGACATTCTTTGCTTTGATAAGATTTTTATGCTTTTTTTATCATTTGGTTAATTCTATTTTTTAATGTATTATCTTCAGTAATTTTTTGTGCCTTTTTTTAACCAAACTGTTGTCATTCTTTTTATAATTTCCTTGCATTATTCTAGTTTTTCTCCATTTTTATCCTATTTCTCTTATTTGATTTTGTAAAAAAAAATCCTTTTTGAGCTCATCTAGTAATTCTTGTTGAGTTTGTGTCAAATTAACATTTTTCTTTGAGGCTTTGCTTATAGCATTGACATTATTTTCTTCTGAGTTTGTGTCTTGATCTTCCCTGTCACACTAATATCTTGTTATAGTCAGATTTTTTTGTATTCGTTGTTTGCTCATTTTTCTACCCCATTTCTTGACTTTGAGTTAAAGTTGGGCTCTGCTCCCAGGGTGGAGGGGGTACTCTCCCAAGTTTCAGGCCTTTCATACTGCTATTTTCAGAGCTACCTCTAGGAGACTATAGGTTTTAAGTGCTTCCCAGGTGGTATCTCCCAGCCTGTGCTCTCATCTTTAGCCAAGAAAGGAGTTTGTTCCTCTGTAGCCACCAGTGGCCCTAGGACTGTGATCAGGTCCCAAACTATTCCTGAAGCCATAACTGCTAATGCTCCCCTCTACCCTGGAATTGAGATCAGGGTCCTTACTGCCCCATAAGTGACCAGAAGCACTCCTGTCAGTCCTAGAATAGCAACCAAAGCCTCAGCTCCCCTGCAGTAGTCATAAGTGCTATCACTCATTTTGGCCCTGGGAACACTACCTGGAAGTGTGTATGGGCAATGCAACAGCATCCTAAACCCAGTAACAGTAAAGGGATCACTGCAATCTCCTTCCAGCCAGTTGTTCAACCCCACCCAGCCTAGCCCCTCTCTGTTGGCTGAGAGCTCTAGAAGCTTCTGCTATCATCAAGGCAGCTGCCTCCAAGGCCCACAGCTGGCACCTGGGCCTATGCTACATGTTCTGCACTGAGCTCCATGCCTGACCACCTGTTCAGTGACACAGATCTTTCCTGTAGACCCCTTACATTGTCTTAGATTAGAAAATTGCTTCACTTGACTTTTTTCTGCCACTCCAGAATTTCATTTGAGGCATTATTTTAGAGTTGTCTGGAGGGGAATTTGGGAGAACTCTGTTGAATGCTTCTTTACTTCCCCAACAACCAAATGACAAAATATAAAATTAAAATAACCTAAATACAATTAGTGAACATTCATTATACTTACTGCTGTAAAAGATATTAAAATACATTTAGTCTCAATGATAGCGAGTTATGTCATTTAATGTGTGTTTTCCTTCCATATGCTGTACCTGGACATGAATACTAAAAAAAGATGTTCTGTAGAACAATTAACTTTCACAAAATTCCTTCTTTGGTACCTCACCACCATGGAGGCAATCCATGGTTCTCAAAGGCAATGTAAGTAAGTTCTCGTATGTCCTAACACAAATTTCAGATACTACATGTCTCCTAAATCATCTAATGAAAACTAACAAGATTAAAACAATTTGCACTGGTAAAGTGAGTACTGACACCAGTAAAACAACAGGTCTTTCAGAAGTGGGGTCCTTTGCTAGTTACTCAAACAAAAGTTGAATGACCACTCATTAAGAATATTGTGTAAGGTCAGATATAGGTTAGAGTAGAAAGCCTCTAAGGTATTCTCTAAATGAACTGTCTGTTGCTCTGAAATAAGGTTTGTATTGTAAAAGGATTTATTCATCACGGTTCTATTTTAACTAAAGTTAAAGCCATGCTTCCTATGCAAATCTTAAAATACCAAAAAACACCACAAAAATACAGCTTTGATTTTTTTTTTTAATTTGACAGAATCAACACTCCACTTTGTTCTTTCAGAGGAAGGCTGCGGGACCCTTCAACCAAAAAATTATCCACAATTATCTTGGTATATTTATGCTTTGAGAGAAAAGAACTCTAAATTACAGCAAAGGATACACCTTTTACTGTACAGTCAGAAACTTCCTGTTGTAAAGTTACTGAATTTGTCATGTTATCATAATAAACATTTATCCTCATGTTTACAGGAGACAGCAGAAATAGTATTATTCTTCCAAAGTTAAAGTGGGAATCTGTATGGGTGTTGCTGCAACTGTGTCTCATGTTTTTCTTCATAGTATCAAAAGCTAGAAATAAACTAAGATGTACAAAAATAGGAAAATTATAGGAAAACAAGATATGTGTGGGTAACCAGATGAATATGCAAGAGTTTCAACTGAACAAAACCACTATCATTTAATCCTTTTCTAACAACTGAGAGCATTTTCTGCTAACTTTGCTTTAGCATATTATTTTTATAAATATTTTTCTTTGTTTAATGAAATAACCTATGTACAATAAACTATCTTTCCCAAGAAACAGTAATATACACAAATGCTGAATAGATATTTCATAGGTGGAATCTCTGCATGGAAGTTTAAAAATACAGTTTTTTTCTCACAAATTTACTTTATAGCTAATATTAGACAAACTATTACAAAATCAAGGTCATTTTTAGAAATTTTTCATAGACTATTACAGGAGAACTACAAAAAGGAGTTAGGGTAAAGAAGAAAAATGAGAAATAAAAATAATGGGGTTAAAAAGAAAGGAAAAGGCATCAGTGAAAGCCTTGGTCAATCAACATTTTATCACCACTGATAACCAAAATATGCAAAACAATATACTCTCCCATTAATTTTCCTTTTAATCTACTAGAAGGGCAACTAAGGAGCACAGTAGATAAAGAGCCAGAAGTGAGATCCAGGTTCAAATCCAAGATCAGACATTTATTAGCTATATGACCCTGAGCAAGTCACTTAATCCCATCTGCCTCAGTTCCCCATCGGTAAAATGAGCTAGAGAAGGAAACGGCAAACCCCTCCAGTATCTTTGCCAAGAAAATCCCAAATGGGGCCACAAAGAGTCAGACAAGACTGAAAATGAATAAATCACAATAAAACTACAAAGAAGGACCTACAAAGGAGGCAAAATAAGCATCGAGTGTCTACTGTGTGCCAGGCACTGTGCTAAGCATCAGGCACCAAGCTAAAATGGCAAAAGTCAAACCAACTCAAAGTGAATTAAAAATTAACTTACAGGGGTCAAATCATCTGAAAAAAATAAACGGCATTATATGCATCTAGACATATATACACTCATACACATCATCATCAAAAGATCAGAGTGTAGAGACACTGAAGTCACAACTGACTTTAAACCAATATGTACTGCCCTAGGCTAAACCTTTTGTCCTATTTCTAATCTCTAAAAGAATAAGTTCTTCAAAAATCTGCTTTAGCATAATTCCAGAAATTACAAGCAATTTGCCCCTCATTATTTAGAAGGCAATTTAGCAACAGCAACTGAAATTACAAAAAGAATAATCCATTATTTTTCACACATGCAGAAAATTAAATGCAGGAAGAGCATGCAATTTCAATTTCACATTATACGGATTACATTGTACTTGTATCCTCAGCACCTAGCATAGTACCTAGCATGTTATAGACATTTAATAAGTACTTATCCTTTGCTGACTGATTTTTAAAAAGCTGTAACTTATGTTAGGTTCTGGGATTTCAACCAACAGAAATTTCCATACCCACCTTAAAACTGACAATAGGGTTTACTGAACAACAATACAACCAACTAATATATATCTGGAGCAGCTAGATGACATAGTAGATAGAATCTGAGGCTTGGAGTCAGGAAGACCAATCTTCCAGAGTTCAAAGCTGGCCTCAGATACTTACTACTTGTGTGGGCAAGTCACTGAACAATGCTTGGCTCAGTTTCCTCATCTATAAAATGAGCTAGAGAAGGAAATGGCAAACCTCTCCAGTATCTCTGCCCAAAAAACCCCAAATGAGGTCACAAAAAGTCAGCCAGGACTGAAACGAATAAATGAATGACAACAAAAATGACAATATGTATTCCTTCAAAAGATGCTATAATCCCAAATCCCTGATTAGACATAATCCAAGAAAGTCAAGTCACACATATATCGATCTGAACTCCAACAAATCCAGTGATTCTGGAAGATCTACAGGGCTTTTTTGTGTTACTTTATTTTGTTTTTACTGAAATAGATGAAAATAAATATTTCCTCTACTCTGTGGTATAGAAACTCTATTTCTGAACCATCAGTGGTACAGTAGAAACAAAAGTTACTAAAATTCCTTAGGAGTAAAGAATTTTCAAGAATTTTCATACTTATTTGACTTACTTTACCTTGAGCAAGTCACCTTAACTTCTTCATAACTTCATTTCCTTATAATATAAGACTTTCCATAACTTGAAAAATGATACTTTTCACAAACTTCCACAAAGCTTTATCTAACTTTAAAATGTAGTAAAAATAAACTGATAAATGGATAACTTCCAATAGCTGGTCAGTCCTTCTACCAAGGAATATTCAGCCATGCTAGTAATCTCAATTCACATAACCTCTACATCCTTCCAGGAGTGAAGGAGCCTGAAGGAACCAGGCTATATCACAACTAATACCATAATAAGGAGTTTAATTTTAGTCTCGAGTGCTCTATTAATGATGATGACTAATATCAGCATTTATATAGCACTGTAAGTTCTACAAAATACTTTACACTTGTCATCACATTTGATCCTCAATATTCCTTCAATTTTTTTTCAACAGCTGCACAGACTTAAAATTTCTCTGAGCAGAAAATTTTTACTCAGAACTTTTAAAGTTTGGGTTTTTTTTTTAATAATATACATAATATAAATACTTCTACTGAAAACTGAAAATCTATATACTTTTGATTTTATTAACTGAATGACATGATAAAATTTATAACCTGTCAAAATGTTCCCATCAATAGTCAGTATTTACACAGTTTTCTTTGCTTTCCTTTTCTAATGGCAATGTCACCTTTATACCTGACTTTGAGTCTATCTCACATAACTTCAGGTTTCTGATGCTAGATGACTTTAATAAAGCAACAGCTCTAGTGAAATATCACTCTCTCTTTCATTTGAACATAGGAAGACCATCTATTTCATTCCTAATTAGGTCAGTCAAGATCACATGACCTCACTGGATAAATCCAACAGCAGTTGATAGATCATTTATAATATATAAAATATCAAGGAAAGAAAAGTAAAAACCAATAGTGCAATTAGTTGACTTAAAATCAGCTGCATTCTTAAAAAAAAAAATTTCAGCTGCACAGCAACACAGAAATGTTAAATGATTTGTCCAGGGTCACATGGCTAGAAAGTGTCTGACGAAGGATCTGAAGTCAAGCAACCTCTTTTAACTATCAAAATTCTAGTGTGTAATTTTGTTGTTCAGTTGTGTCCAACTCTGTGACCACATTTGACAATTTTCTTGGCAGAGATTATGGAGTGGTTTGCCCTTTCCTTCTCCAGCTTATTTTACAGATGAGAAACTGAGACAAAAAGAGTTAAGTGACTTGCCCACGATCACAAAGCTAGTAAGTGTGGGAGGACAAATTTGAACTCAGGAAGATGAGTCTTCCAGATTCCAAACCAATGCTCTATCTATTGCACCACCTATCTGCCACAGTGTCTTATTATCCCCCACCAAAAAAATTGATCATTTTGATCACACAAAATTGGAAAGCTTTTGTACCAACAAAATTAATGCATCTAAGATAAAATGTGAAGGAGTCAAATGAAGAAGGGGGAAAAAAAACTTTGCATCAAATTTCTCAAAGGGTTAGTATCCAAGATGTAGAGGTAACTAAAAAAAGTATTTAAGACCAAAAGCAATTCTCTAAAATGCAAGTAGTCAAAGGATATGAACAGTTCTCCAAGAAAGAATTTCAAACTATTAACAACCATATGACAGAACGTTCCAAATCACTATAAGAGAAATGCAAATGCAAATAATCTTGATGTATCACCTCATATGCCGCAAATGGGCAAAGACAAAAAAAGACGGAAATAATCATTGTTAGAGGAGATAAAGAAAGACACAAACACTGATACACTGTTGGTGGAATTGTAAATTAGTACAAGCACTCTACAAATCAATTTTCCATTATGAAATATAGTTTTGAAAATATCCTTAATCTGTCTAAAAAAGATTCTGTTGCTATGTCACAAATACATAGTTATATAAACAAGTCACTGACCCAAAAAAAGGCCCCCTCAACACCAAAATATTAAAACCAGTGCTTTTTGTAGCAAAATGGAACTGGAAACAAAGGATAGGAATGTATGGGAATATTACTGTTCTGCAATAAAGGAGGAATAAGACAAATACAGAGAAGCCTGGATCCTCTGACATGAACAAATGAAAAGTGAACCATAAAACAACAAACAATGAAGGTTGGAAAATTGTAAGCCCAAAAAAGAACTGAGAAGAGACTTCCCCTTGATCTTTTGCAGAGGTGACAGGGGAGTGGGGAAGTACACAGGTGTGGAATATTTCATATAACATAGATTTTTCTTTTGATGTACTGATTGGTTTTGCTTAATTTTCCCTCTACTTCTTCTTTTAAAAACATTCTTTGTTATAGGGAATAGCTCTATGAAAGGGATAGACACAAGAGGAAATCCAAGTGATTAAAATGATTTTTAAAAATCTATTTTTAATTTAAAAATAAAAGAAAAAAATTTATTCAGATTCAGTGATTCACAATCTTACCGCTCAGTAAAGGTTACACTACCACATATGTTTAGTTTATTCAAGATGGTGCTAATGATAAATGCTTTTACATATGTGGGCATGTAATAGATATTGTCCACAGAGGCAATAATAGTAGCTCACACTTAGTGCTTTAAAAAGATTAAGATAAAGAACAAATAATACCTATTTTGTAAATACATTTTAAAACACTGACATATAATAATCTAATTTTGCTTAATTCCTACTTTGCTACATATAATTTCAATCAGTTATGGCACTGTAGATAAAAAGCCAGTCTATTCAATCAGGAAAAACTGAGTTTAATTGTCAAATCTGAAATATAAGCACTTTGAGGTATTTGGTAAGTCACAATATCACCAGGCTACTAAGACTGAAATTTTCAGATTTAAGTTATTGATCTACATGGTTGAGGATATTCCCTCACTCGGAGTTCCAAACACCGTAAAACAATTCCATAGAAGAAAGTATTCAGAAGCAGTTAACTTCTCAAATAATGATACATTAACTCTGCTGTTTTTATTAACCATACTTATAAACTTGAACCACTGAGACAGGTATGATTTAAAGCAAAATAAAACTTTAAAATCTTATGCCAACATTTTTTTAAAAGAATAAAACAAGTCCACATGCTAGAATCACTTTAAATTAATAAAGAGCATGGTACAGAGAGAACATTAGACTTAAGGGAAGACCTTCAAGAATTTTCATACTTATTTGACTTACTTTACCTTGAGCAAGTCACCTTAACTTCTTCATAACTTCATTTCCTTATAATATAAGACTTTCCATAACTTGAAAAATGATACTTTTCACAAACTTCCACAAAGCTTTATCTAACTTTAAAATGTAGTAAAAATAAACTGATAAATGGATAACTTCCAATAGTTGGTCAGTCAATAAATAAATATTTATTAAGCAGCCAAGCACTTTGCTAGATATTAAAGTGCCCCATGTTACATGGAGGTGACCCGGGGTCTACAAAGCTATACAAGCAAAGTCTCCAGGAGGTCCTACCAGCTGGAAAAGGCTTTTAGTATAGGCTGCAGAGATTATGACTATGTTAGAAACAATATTTTAGGCTAGACCTAAGTTTGATCAGTCTAATAATAACTCAGGCTGGAGATTTAAAATTCAATTAAAACCATCTTTACTATCCAGCTCTGGAGAAATTCTAGGGCCCCTACACTCCTCTAACTAGCAATTTCTAACTGCCCCCAACAAACTCACACACACCCCAGCAATTTCCAACCACCTCTGGTCCTGAAACACATGGCAAAGCTAACCCACAGACATTTTTTGCAACCTTGTTCCTAAAACTTCTCAACCTTTCCACTCCTGCACCCTAGACTGCAAGAATAAGCCTCTGGAGTTAAAAGGATTTCACAGGGCTACTCTCTTACTTCTAATCACTGCAGTTATCCAACTTGCCAAGCTCAACCAGAAAAACATTCCCTATAGGCAAGTGGAGTATCAGCTGAAACTTTTGATAACTATTCCCTCTGTGAGGGGCCTTTTTATACCCAAGTGACAAAAGAAAACAAATAGGCTCCCCGTACCCTTTAAAAAAAAAAAAGCTCAGCTACATGTTGCTGAAGGATGGTCAGACAGGGAAAGGGATTAGGAAATGTGAGAAAGGGAAGAGGCAGAAAAGAGAAAAGAAACAGGCAGGAAGAGGCAAACACAACGGTGCCCTCAGCAGTTGCTTCTACCCAAAAGCAACATAGAATGCCTCACTCAGAGGCAGCTAGGTGGCGCAGTGAATACAGCACCAGCCCTGGAGTCAGGAGGCCCTGAATTCAAATGTGACCTAAAACACTTAACACTTACTAGCTGTGTGACCTTGGGCAAGTCACTTAACCCCAATTCTCCTGCCTTACCCCCTCCAAAAAGACCAAAGAAAAGAATGCCTCACTCGCCATCCATACAAAATCAGTGCAACTCCTACCACAAAAAAACTAAGTTCAAAAGATTCATGCAAGATTCAGTAAATTCATTATGCCCTAGACACAGGACACAACAACCTTTGAAGACCACCTCCTATTAGGCAAAAGGAAATATGGAACTGGAATTCAAATAATGGAGATAATACCATAGGGCTTTTTAAAACTCAAGTTCTAAAAGTAAGTAAAACTCTCTGAAAGTGAAGAAAGAGAGGCTCAAGGGCTAAGATTTAAGGCATCAAACAACTAGCTAACAGAAAATGTAAAAGGGAAACAAAAGGCTTTTTCTTTCATAATAGAGAACCACAAATATTTGAAAAAGCAAAGAAAAAAACTCTGTGTAAAGGGAAAGAATGAAGCAGAATGAAAAACTAAAGACAGTAAAAAAAGGGAGAAAGGTCTGAGATTATAATTATAGTCCCTGGAGACAGAGAAGTGATTAATTAACATATAAGAGTTAAATAACAGAACACTGAAGGAATAACCCCAAGGTGAAAGTTTTATAAAGCTATCATTCTTTAAATCTTAAATGAATGTGAAAGAAAAACTTCTTCCACCTACTTCATCACTTTCCTCTACTTCAATGCCACCATCTTTGTCATCATCCATCTGTTTATGTATTGTTCGAAGAGCTTCTAGACTAAATCTGTCTTCTTCAGTAAAACATGGTGGACTCAATGAAATGCAAGGATCTGAAAAGAAAAAAAGGGCAATTACTGATCAGCTATAAAAGAACAGACTACTATTACAGTTCGAAGGAAAAACTGTTTCACATGAGGTTAATCTAAAATCAGCTTAACATTTCTAACAAAGAATACTACACATAGCAGCACATATTCTATAAATGACAGAATTTCATCCAATCCAATTTAAATGAGTGTTAAGTTGCTACTTCATAAAATATTTCAATATCAAATTCAAGTTTGTCTTTCTCTACTTAAGTACACTATTTCAGCATATACTAACATCCTTCTTCCTCCTCTTCAATATCTACATTTAACATTCATCTAAAATAACATATTTAATAATCTCTCCAGACAAACTGGTCATAAATGAAGCCATAAGTGACAGAAAGTAAAGTAATTCAGTTAAACAAAAATATGACCTTCAGAAATATTATCTGAAAAAACAAGATATCACAAAAATAATACAGAAAAAGATTTAAGAAAGCGTCTATTAAATGCCTGTTATGTACCAGGAATTGTGCGATGAAGCTGTAAGTATTAAGAATTAAACAACTTTTATTCTGCCAGGGCTCACATTCTAATAGGGAAGAGAAAAGGAGCAATTTGGAACGATGCCCAAAGAGCAATCAAACTGTGCATACCCTTTGATCCAGTAACACCACTACTAGGTCTGTATCCCAAAGAGATCATAAAAAAGAGAAAAGGATCCACACGTACAAAAACATAGTGGTGGCAAAGAACTGGAAATTGAGGGGATGTCCATCAATTGGGGAATGGCTGAACAAGTTGGGGTATATGAATATAACAGAATACTATTGCTTTATAAGAAATGATGGGCAGACAGACTTCAGAAAAACCTGGACTTAATGTGAAGTGATGCTGAATGAAGTGAGCAGAACCAAGAGAACATTGTACATAGTAACAACACTGTGTGATGACCAACTTTGACAGACTTAATTCTTCTCAGCAATACAATGATCTAAGACCCCTCCCATCTCACTATCAACTCTTCTTTAAGATATTTTGGATTTCAGTGATAATTTCAATTCTACCATTTGACCTGAGCAAAGCCACAATCTCTCTGGGCCTCAGCTGTCTTATCTATAAACAGAGCTGAAATAAACCATCTCTAAGGTAATTTTCCAGATCTAAATTCTATGGTTAAGGGATTGCCTCTGCAGTCAATCCCGGCAAGAAATAAGCTGGAAATCTTTTACAGCCTATTAACTCAAACACTAAAGTTTAAGCTATGACAAAAGTATTTACCTTTTGTGCAAAGAATTTCAAATATACATCACACAGAGGATGAGAGGAGCATTGTTGGGGGTGGGGGAAAGAACAGGCTACAACATAACAAGCAAGAAACTTGAGAGAAAAACAGGATATAGAATATCATCAGAGAAATGTGTGATGAAAAAAAAAAGTGGGTTGGTCTCATGGCAGAGGAAAGGGATAAGAGGGTGACAGCCTGAGTGCTCTACTGATACCCATGAAATGTAAGGAGAAATCAAGGATTGGGCGGACACCTTGTGGCAAAATTACAGGAAGACTCAGGAGAAGTATCTCATAGGATGAGCAAACATAAATGGTTTGCATCACTGGAGGAATATCCCAATTAATAAGCTCACAGATCCCTTTGACTATGAGTGTCTTAGAACTTTTTTTAATAAAAGTATTTTTTAAATCAGGTTTTAATATATTTCTTTCATTATTATTTTATGTAGCCTGCCATACTGACATGTTGGTTAGTACTAAATTGGACAGCATAAAAGTATGAGGTACTCTGAGAAAGGAAATTAATATCATTATAAATAACCAATTACTAATTCAGAACACAGATTAAAGCTAGATAGAAAGAGTAAGAGTTCACCTTTACATAGCTCTTTAAGGTTGACAGAGAATCTAAGATGAACCAATGAACTAATGACCCTGAAAACTGCCTAAGTATCAGTATGAACAAGAACATAACTCTACTTGCAAATATTTTAAAAGGACAGAGATAAAACCATATACTCAGGTACTTACAACAAGCACCATAAAACTTCCTATATATAACTACCTTCAGCAGCTCTAGATTGTTCAACAAATTTTATAAAGGTAGTAAACCTGAAAATGTTTGCTTATTGTCCACTGGCATAGAGCAAGGAAAACTGAGCAACTCCTTCTAGTAAAGCAGCCTTTGATATAAAGAATTCTCACTGATTCAATACTGGAATAGGCAATTTTTCTAAGGCACTTAACTTCAAATTTTCAAGGATTAGCGATTTCATTGGTATGGAGACTTCTCCCAGAAATGTAGTGAAGGCTCCCTCACTCCAATCATAAGATGACTTTCTGGAGCTGCCATGACAGAAGAACATTACCTGGTAACAGGCTTCTCAAATAACAAGACAGTCTGTCAACAAGCCTGTACTCAAAGAAAAGCCTTTGAGAATTCAGCATAATCACCCCTCCACAATAGATATCAGATTAGAATTTTAGTGGAAATTTAATGGAGATTAAGATACAAGATTAATTTAGAAGTAACATTATGCGGAAAAGAAACACAAAAATTTCATTTTGAACATTTCTAACTTAGCATGTCATTTCAAGTATTTATTCTAATCTATGTTTTACTTTATTTGATACTTACAACAACCCTGAAAAGTTTAAGAATGTTCTCATTATTATTTTACCAAATGAGGAAAATGAGGCTCAAAAACACTGCAATTTCCCTGAGGTCAAACCCATTAAGAAGATGTAACTACAACCAGACCTCTCCTGCCCTCTCTTATGTGCTCTCTCCCAAAATTAGAACGTGAATTTGAATTTCTTGAGGTCAAGGATTGCCTCAATTTTCTATTTGTATCCCCTTAGTGCTGAGCTGCTTAATAAATATTTAGTTAACCCATTAACACAGGTATTCTGACTCTTAAATCTATTGTTTTTTTCCTACAGTAACACATTACCTCTTTCTCTTTTTTGTTTCTCCCTCATTCATTCCCTTTCAGCTTCTTGATTTGTTGGCAAATATACATACAAAATATGTTGGTAAGTGAATACACTAGAAAAAGAGCCCCTCTTTCAGTCCCCAAGATGTCAAGTCTCACCTCTGATACATACTAGCACATTACTTACTACATTATATAACTTGTCAGGATCCCAAGAACCTAAGATTCTAATCTGCATAAGAGTTGTTCATCAGCATTGGTGGTGGAGGCAGTCTCATCAATGGGCTTCCTAACACTAAAGACAAGACAGGTCAGGACCAAAAAGGAAAAAAAATGAGAGACAGAGACAGACAGAGAGACAGAGACAGAGTGAAAGACAGAGAGAGAGAGACAGAGACAGAGTGAAAGACAGAGAGAGAGAGACAGAGAAACCGAAAGACAGAGAGAAAGACAGAGAGAGAGACAGAGAGACAGAGAGAGAGAGTGCCAGTGTTTTTCAAACTTGACAGGTATGGAATATTGTTACATCCTTGCTCAAATAAATTACTTACAAATAAACCCTTGCTCAAATAAATTACTAGTCCCACTTCAACCACTTACTAATTGTGTGACTCCTAGGCAAATCATTTCATCACTCTGAGCCTCCATTTCCTAATCTATAAAATAGGGACAATAATAGTATCTACCTCACAGGTTTGTTTCAAGGATCAAATGAGTTTGCAAACTCTGCAAACCTTAAAAAGCACTATATAAACGCTATCTATTATTTTTTTCTTTTTTTTAAATTGATTTATTTACTTTTAGTTTACAAAATTCAGTTCCACAATCCCTTGAGTTTCAGATTTTCTCCCCTCCCTCCCCCCCCTCATGGCAGCATGCAATAAAGTACTGGATCTGCAAATACTTTCACATTGGTCATTAGTCTGGTTGTATAGAAGGGTTGTAACCAATGGAGTGGACAATGGGAAAGAAGAAACAAAACCAAATGTGGAAAAGAACGCTAGCATGTAGTTTGCTTCAGTCTCCATTTAAACTCTGTTCTTTCTAGATCTTTCTCTGAATATAGACATCTCCTTCCATCCTGAGACTTTTAGAGTTCTCTTATAACTGCATTGCTGAGAAGAGTCCATCTTATCAAAGTTGGTCATCACATATACGATGTGTCTGTGATTGTGTATAAATTTTTCC
>CM053583.1:80818409-80849637 GCA_028627135.1 Pseudochirops cupreus | reverse complement strand
GAGCTCACACCTTCCGTACTTAGCCCTAAGTTACTAAGTGCTAAGTATCTGCTAAATTGATTGCTATTACAGGCGAGCTGAGCCTAAGTTTAACATAATGTTCAAAGTAAAGAGAAGGTTAGAAAACTGAGCAAAAATAAGAATAATAATAAAATAATCTGACTGTAAAAAGTTCCTAAAGTAGCAGGGAACACCAAGATATAAACTCAGAAGAAAATAACAACGTGATAATAGTTACCCAAAAAAGCCGTAAAGAAAAATGTTAATTGGTCCAAACCAAACAAGAATTTCTGGAAAAGTTAAAGAAAGAGCTAAGAGTAGAAAAGGAAATATTGGGAAGAAATGAGAGTGATGCAAGAAAGTTATAAAAATTGAATTAACAGCTTGGTAAAAGAGGCACACACACACACACACACACACACACACACACACACAATACAGAAAAATTCACACCTTAAAAAAAACAGAACTGGCCTAATGGTAAAGGAGACACAAGAATTCACTTTAGAGAAGAACTCCTTACAAAGCAGAATTAGCCAAATGGAAAAAGAGGTACAAAAGCTCCCTGGAAAAAAATAATTCCTTAAAAATTAGAATTGGGCAACTGGAAGTTAATGACTCCATGAGACATCAAGAAACAGTAGAACAAAATCAGAGGAATGGGGAAAAAAATAGAAGAAAATGTGAAATACCACACTGAAAAAAACAAATGATCTCAAGGAGAAATAATTTAAGAATTATTGGACTACCTGAAAGCCATGATCAAAGAATGAGCCTAGACATTGTTTCAAAAAATTATCAAGGAAAACTGATTCAGTATTTTAAATCTAGAGCAGTGGTTCTCAACCTTCCTAATGCCACACCCTTTAATACTTGTATGTGGGCGTATCTGCCTGGAGACAGAGGAGCACGGTGTCCATCGGAAAAATGTGTTTTCCAATGGTCTTGGGCGACTCCTGTGACCCCTGTGAAAGGGTCATTCGATCCCCAAAGGGGTCACGACCGCTGAGCTAGAGGGTACAACAGAAACCAAAAGAACCTACCAATCACCTCCTGAAAGAGATTCCAAAAGGAAAACTCCCAGAAATACCATAGTCAATTTCCAGAGCTCCCTGGTCAAAGAGAAAATATTTTAAGCAGCCAGAAAATAACTCTAATACTGTGGAGCCAAAGTCAAGATAACATAAGATTTAGTGGCTTCCACATTAAAGGACTGGAGCATTTGGGATATGGTATTTCCAAAAGAAAAAAAAATTAGAAAAGAAAGGAGACCAAAACATCTTTAAATGTACAGGAGGTAGGCGGCTCAGTAGATAGAGCTAAACACCTAGAGCAGCAGGAAAATTTGAGTTCAAATCCAGCCTCAGCCACTTAGTAGTGTCATGTGACCCTAGGCAAGTCACAACTTCCATATGACTCAGTTTCCTCATATGTAAAACAGGATAATTACTGCACCTGCCTCCTAGGGTGGTTATAAAGACAACTGTGAAGTATTTTGCAAACCTTAAAGAGCTATCTAAATGCTAGCTATTGTTATTATTAAGAACAAAGGGAGTTCAAACTGAAACAGAAATGGCGTTCAAGGAAAGTGGTAAGTTAAAAATGTATATAAGAGAGGTTCACAGTTTAACATAATCTTCTCTGCTTCACTTTGTATAGGAGAATGTTCTTTGGTATTCAAAAAATTCTGAAAAGTTTAAAATATGAAACTGATAGAAACATATATGTTAGCATAAAAAATTCAACTTGCATAATAAGAATAAAATGATAGATAAATATATACAACAGTTTGACTGAAAAAGATTAGACCTTTTGTTTTGGTTTGGTTTGGTTTTTTTAGAGGGGGGAAGGTAGGGCAATTGGGGTTAAGTGACTTGCCCAAGTCACACGTCAGTAAGTGTTAAATGTCTGAGGTCACATTTGAACTCAAGTCCCCCTGACTCCAGGGCCGGTGCTCTATTCATGCCATCTAGCTGCCCCCAAAGATTAGAAGTTTTAAGCCACAAGTTCAGTAAGTCAGCTGTGTGTTAGGGCAACCAAGAAAGCTAATGCAATCCTAGGCTGCCTTAAGACAGGCACAGAATACAGGAATAAAGAAAAATTATATTTTCCCTATAGTGCATTAGACCTAGCCAGATCTCAAGTATTATCTTCAGCACTGACATTAACTAGTTAAAGAGATTTGAAAGGAAGACAACCAAAAGAATAAAAAGCTTCAAGTTCATGATGTGAAAACCAGATGAAGGAATTAAAGATGTTTAACCTAGAGAAGAGAAGGACATGCTAACTTTCATCAAGTATTAGAAGGTCTACTTAGAAGAAAAAAAGGGATCAAACTTGTTCTTGTTGGCCCCAGAAGGCAGAACTAATAATAATGAGTAAGCAGTTATAAAAAGGCAAATTTAGGCTTGACTGAAAGTCTTATACAGTCAAACACTGTCCACTTGTCAGTCATATTACAGAGGAGATTCTTTTTCAAGTCAAAGTTGAAACAAAGAGTCCCAAAGACCCCTTCGAACTCTAACATTCTATATAGTTCATCTTCATCTGTCATTTCAAAAGGAAAAATAAAAATCTCATCTCCTTTTAGGGTACAGAAACTTAAATAAGTCAATCTAATTAAGTATTTATTAAGTGTCTTCAATATTTGTGCAAGACACTAGAAAAGTAAAAATTATGGTGTTTCAAAGTCATTGCTGAGAGAATGGAGTCTAATTAAGAATTTTAGGCAGCAAACAAATGAATCATGGAAATTAAATCAAGCATTTCTAAGGACCAGAAATTCCTTCTGATATAGATAAATTCATTCACTATAGGAGTTTGCCCCTTTACTTTAAACTGTCACCCTTTTTAATGCAGTTACAAAGGCAGCAAATAGTTAAAATAACAGTACTATAGTACGAATGACTTGAGTCACAGAATTATACAAAGTCAAAATTAGAAGGGATTTGAAAGACTATTTTTTTCAACTAGCACTTGAGAATCCCTACCCCAAAACCCCTAACATGATTTGGACTTCTGGCAAAGACTGCTCAAGGAAAGGAGTTTTAAGCCCTTGTCTGGACATTTTAACCTCAAATTGTCTCTGTGCTCTATTTTCTTCCATCAACAGCTGATCAAGGAGATCAAGGAGATCAAGGTGCCATTCTCTTACTATTGAGATTACTAACCTGAAAAAACAATAAATACAGAACACAGATGAACAAATAAATTACATGAGGGGCAGAATACTAACAAGTGGAAAAATAAAGAAAGATCCTTTAAGTATCACAGGATCTCAGATTTAAAGTTAGAAAGGACCTTAGAAAACACTAAGTACAACTCCCTCATCTTACACAAAAGGAAACTGATGTAGAAGCAGAAAAAGCGACTAGCCCAAGGGTCACAAACCTATTAAGTGTTGGTATCGGTATCTGAAACCCAATCTACCCGATTCCAAGTCCAGTGTCCTAACCCTGAAGGAAGTAGCACCTGTGCTGAGCACTGAAGGCAGAGGTGAAACAAGGGATACTATTTCAGACACACAGTATAACCTGTATAAAGGTACAGAAATGGGAGGTAGGTTATCATGTGAATGATAGGAAGTAATACATAATTAGTCTAGAAAAATAGGTTTTAGCCAAAATGTGAAGGGCTATAAATGACAAACTATAACTGACAAACAAACAAAAGAAAGGTTTGTATTTTATCCTAAAAACAACAGGGAATAACCTAAGTTCCTTTGGCAAGGTAGTGACAGCTTTAGCAGCGGTTGTAAGTATAAAAGTTCTTATTTTCTCTATATACATTTTCACCTCAGAATCTCAGTCTGCTGTATTAATATTAAACTTATTAAGAGCCTTAACAGCAAGCTACAGTTCACTGTCAACTATAATTTGCATTTTTACAGTCAGTGTTAGCATTTGTATAGGAAGCAAAAACAGATTTAGAGCTAAGGTCTGTGAACTATTTTAAAAAATTTTTATAACTGTATTTCAATATATTAGTTTCCTTTGCAATCCTACATATTTAATTTTGTGCATTAAAAAAATGATTCTGAGGTGTCCATAGGTTTTAACAGGTTGCCAAAGTGGTCCCAATACAATAAAGGTTAAGAAGAAACATGATTGCTACCTGTCTCCAAGAAATTGAAGCCCTTTCATGTGGAAAAAACATTAGACTTGTTCTTCTTGCCTCCAGAAAACAGAACTAAGAATTATGGGGGGAAGTTGAAGAAAAGCAGATTTAAGCTTGATGTAAGGGAAAACTTCCTAGCAATTAGAACTATAAAAATATGGAATACCATGGCCTCAGAAGGACTCAATGGTCACATGTTAAAGATACAGTAACGGTGATTCCTAGGCAATGATTGGATCAGAAAGCCTATGAAATCCCTATCAACTTCCACATCTGGATTCTGTGTTCCACTGGTTTGTAGTATTAACTTCAGTTACTTATTTTTGCCTCTGCACCACTTGTATTTGCCTGCATTTTGAATTGCAAATTTTGTACACTTGGCTTTAAGAGTCCACACTTCAGGTTCTATTAGTTCACTTATATAACATGTAAATTCACAACAAAGACAATTGATCAAATATTTATTAAGTGTCTACCACAAGTACTAGTTGGTGGGAATATAAAGCCAGAGAAGTCTGAAGCAATTGTCCTCCTTAAGCATTCAGTAATTACATATGATTTCTCCTCACCAGAAATTTGAAGAACAGCATGATATTTTACAATACCTAGTTACCACCATATTAATCTTATTTGATATATTTGATCAAATATTTCTTAGGGGATGGAAAAAGAAATAGTTGTGCTGTAAAATACACAAGAAAGTCCAATCCAGGAAAAACAAAAATGAGTTTTTGTAGTACACAAAGGGACCCCCCAAAAAAACCCGCCTGTAAAAACACTGTACATTTCAAATTTAAAGTATTTAAATACTTTAGCTCAATAAAGACACAATGAATTACATTGACAAAAATAAATTATATAACATTTTTTTCACCATATATATTAACTCATTTCTTAAGCCCACTACGCTTTCTTTGCTAAATACTTACTTCTAGCAATTCTGAAATGGAAACTTTAGAGCTTTATAGAAACCTGATATAGTGTGTAGAGAATTGGCCTCAAAGTTAAGAAAACTCAGCTATGGCACAAACTGTTTCATCACCCTGGGAAAGTCATTCTCTTAAGACCAAAAACATATACAGTTGCAGAGTTTCCTTACTAGAAGCTTCCCAAAAACATACACAGTTGCAGAGTTTCCTTACTAGAAGCTTCCCAAACCACAATTAGATAGACAGATAAACACAGGTGCGTGCGCGCGCGCGCGCACACACACACACACACACACACGACACTGGAGCTCTTCAAAATGTATTTTACATCTTCTGTTAAAATAAAACTTAGAACATGTGTTACAATAATACTCAAACCACAGTACATATTCCTGTAACAACTATAAATGATGAATATATGTATATATGTATGTTCCTTTTCTATTAAGTAAAATATATCAATTTAAATAAGTACACATAATATGCTTAAGTTCTATGTAAAAACTTAAGATATACCATGGCTTGCTCTTAACAATAACTTGGGAAATCTTTATTTGGACGATAACCTGACAAGTCATCACTCAGGAATGTTTTCATACAAAGACAATGCAAATATGAATTACTTGATTATAAAAGCATCTGTGCGCACCTAAAAGTGCAGGCCTAAAGAATCTGAAGTCTGCCTGCTGAATCAAGGTCAGTTCCCAGCAGCAAAGATGCTTCAGAATTTCAGATTTAAAGCTAAGTGCTTATTTGGTGACATTCAAAATTTAAATAATTTCTCAAATATCAATCAATAAACATTTAAAAAGCATCTATGAGCCAAGAACTATGCAAGGCTCTGAAGACACAAAGACAAAAATGAAGTAGTCCCTGCTCTCAAGCACCTACAATTTTTTAATTAGAGACAGCTAATAAAATTAGTAGCTAATATTTATATAGCGCCTACTACATGTCAAACACTTTGCTAAACGTTTTACAAATATAGCATCTACAAGTACACGGAGAATAAAAATAAAATAAATACACAGTTGTTTAGGGAAGGAGGACAGTAGAAATCTGGCGGGAAGGGGAATCAGGAAAACCAAAATTTGAAAGGTCATGCTTGAAGTATAAAAATATTTATAGCAGTTCTCATTTTGGAGGCAAAGAACTGGAAATTAGAGGAGTGCCTACCAACTGAAGAATAGCTGAATAAATTTTGGTATATGAATGGAAGGGAATGCTATTGTGCCATAAGAAATAGGTAGAGAACAGTTTCAAAGAAATTTATGAGCTCAATTGGAGTGAAATGAGAAAAAGCCAAACAATTTATGATAACAATATTGCGAAGGCAAACAACTTTCAAACACTAGAACTTTGATCAATGTAATGACCAACTATGACTCTGAAAGAAAAAATTCAGCATGTTTCTGATAGAAGGGTGATGGACTCAGGTGGAGAATGAGACATACGTTTTAGGACATGTAAAACACTGCTATTTGTTCTGTTTGACTATGCATACTTGATGGGGGCATGTGTTGTAATATTAAAACAGACGGAGATTTGTGGAAGAAAGGTTAAAGGCAGAATCTACTGAAAGTAGTCCAGAGACAGAGAACAGTCCAGTTTGGCTAGAACACAGAATAAATGAAGAGGGTAATATCAGATAATAATGGAGAGGTAGAAGTGGAACCAGTTTGTGGAGAGCCTTGACTATCAGAACAGGAGTTTACATAAAGTGATATGATCATAGTAGTGTATTAGGAAAATTACGCAGGTAATAAGCAATGCAAAGGATAGCTTGGAATCAGAATAGACAAGAAGGAAAATAACCAGTTAGGAAGCCATTACAAGAGACTCAGCAAGAAGCCCTGACAACCTGAAGGGGTAGTTGCAGAAGTGGAAAAGGGGTGCCAGATGCAAAAAGGGTTTGGGAAACGGAAAAGACAGAACCCAACAACTTCCTTAGTGGTACGAAGAATTGACTCTAAGATTACAAACCTTCTATCCTATTTTCTCTGGTAGATTACATCCTAAATAATCCCTTCTGTCTCTTGAATCTCCCAACCTCTATGTACTAGCTTCTTCCTTACTACCTTCAAAAATGCCCAAGTTTGCCCATCCTTAAAAAAAAAATTCACTAATTCCTATGATCTCCTCATGCTATTGTTATATAACTCTCTTCACTCTGTTACACTCCATTTTAAAAAAAACTGTCTACACTAGCACTTCCATTTCTTCTCCTTCCATCAACCTTTTGCAGTCCAGCTTCTGATTGTCATTCAAATGAAACTGCTCCCTCCAAAATTACCAGTGATCTTTTGATTGTCAAATGATATCACCTTCTCTCAGTCCTCATCTTTCTCTACCTATCTAATATACCTGATACTACTAACAATCCTCTCCTGGATACTTTTTCCTCTGGTTTTCATGGCACTACTTAGTCCTGTTTGACGGCTGCTTTTCAGTCCTTTGCAGTATATCACAACTCCTAACAATGGTTATTCCCCATGGTTCTGTCCCAGACCCTTTTCATTTCTCCCTCTACACTCTCCTCTCTTGGTAACCTCATCAAGTCCCATGGATTTAACAAACATCTCTATAAATACATGTGTGTATATATACATATAAACATGGGATTCAAAGCCAAGTCTACAAAGTGTCAATAAAGATCAAGTCATTAAATTTGCCTTAAGGAAAAACAGTGAAACTAGTGAAACTAGTCACTAGTGAAACAACAAAATCTAAAAGTCACCTTCAAAATAAAAATTATTTCAATGTTATCATACATTATTTAGTATTCAATCCTCCACTCAAATCTTGCACCAATGCCTCTATACATCCTAAAAGTGACCTGTGAGTTCTCGAAGGCTCAAATATACAGTGAGACTAAAGAATGGATCCAAAGGAGGAAAGAATGACATCTACCACAAAGAGATGCCAAGTGTCATCAAAGGCAAATTAATCTGACATAAATGGCCCCAAAGGCCATTTCTGTCTCTCAGTAGGTTTTCTTAACCTCGTGGTGGTCCCATAAGGCTCCCTTTCAACAGGTTCTCTCTACTCTAGATAGACCCCCACTCCGTAACAATAACCCTGGCAGTTTTCTGGAATAACCTATGCTGAGAGCCTGACCAGCTTCCCCCCTCCTCTCCCTTTACCCTGATTATAGAGCAGTGAAATCCAACCTTTTTTGATCACACATCATTATCAGTAAAAAAAAAAAATTATGAGCACAAACATCCAATATATGTATATTTATAAATCATATACAAGTACTACTGTATTGATATACTATACATTAAACTAAAAAATGAATCTTTAAAAGGAAAATTAAAATGAAATATATTTAATGAAATATGATACATAAAATGAAATCATACAAAACCCTTTCACTTTCATTATTGATATTTTAAATTGTTTAAAAAAACAGCATTTAGCAATAGTTTTAGTAAATACAATATGACTATATATATATAAATTTTTTTTAATCTTGGTTTAACACTCTGGGACATAAGGATTTAAAAGTCTTCTTTATTCTATTTATTCACATACAGTTAGATCTGCCATAACACTTGTTTGGAAACAACTAATTTGTTATTAGGGAACATTCTGATACCCAATTTCTTTCACAAGAAACATCCAGGGAACACCCAAAACTACTTCACAACTTATAATTTACAAAATAAAAATATATCTTTTCTGTTGCTTCAAGGCCCAGCTCAGCACTAGTTCCTCCATGAAGCCTTCTGTGATATACTCAGCTAGAAGTGATGTTTTCCTCCTCATATTTCTAAGAGCTTTTTCTTTAGATGTGTCTTTCTTTATTCTAACTTGTATTACAAATATATACATCCTTTACCTCCCCTAATACACTATAAGAAAGAGACTCTGCAAAATTAGATTACAACATCTGCTCTATAGAGAATATATAACTGAATAAGGCATCTGATAAATGGATGGAAAACTAAAAAGCTTGTATTTACATTTTACTACAGCATAATTCTTTGGCTAGCAAAAATGCGGGATTGGGGAACTGTTGTTTTGGTTGTTGAATCTTTTAAAGGACAGGATAGTGGTTGCTTTTTATTAACAACTTTACAAATTACAATATAACAAAATCAGTCTTCTCTGTTCATAGGTATTGATTTTATGAAATTTTAAAGGTCATTTGCTTCTATTGCAGAATACATCAATATTCTAAATGACTAAATTTAAAGGACTGATTACCTACTTTCCCTTGCCCTTTTCCCAAGGTTCTGATGGAGAGGAAAAAAAGGCTTTTTCCCAAATACAATTAATGTCAGTTTAATATGAAGAATAAATGCTTATTTACATTTCCTTACAAACCTCAAAGAGCTCAAATTTTAAGATACTATTTTCTAATACAAAAAACAGAGTATGACAATATTTTATAAAATGTTCTGAAGGTCTGACAAAACTAGTCTATAAATTCAGAAGTAGCTGTTTATTCAGAATTACAGATTAATGGTTTGTAAACACTCTGAAAGCAAGATATTTTCATTCTTTTTCCATAAGAAGGAGACTACAGTTTTTAATTATACTAAAAACCCTATTCAAAACTCTATTTCCTTCTCAAAACCTGATAAACTTAGAAGCAATCTCCTGGTCAACTAAATATTGATACTTAAATAAGAAGCTGATATTCAATCTCTGGTGAAGCTCAACATTGACTGGCTAATTTCTATATTACTTCTAAAGATCATAGCATAGATGTCCTCTAAAATAAAGAGGGTTTGCTTATTAATCTGACATAAAGAAGTATCACTGACACACTTCAAGTGCCAATAACTGCAGGTAATTGTATTAATTGAATAATAATGCTATAAAAATTATTTCAAAATATAACATTATCCATTACTCTCTAATGTTGAAACTGTCTAGTTCACTGTTACATTACCTGCAGTTTAACTACCACATACACAAAACAGGCACACCCAAAACATTGTTCAGAAAGGTATTAATCTACTTGGGCCTGCTGAGTGTCAATACGTCAATACATTTGCCAATTAGGTCAGTAATAAATGTGCATGAATTAAATTTTTTAAAAATTTATTAAGGGACTACTTTTGTAGAAGGTACCACACTAAGATACAAACACAAAAACAAAGCATTTGCTGTCCTCAAAGAGTTTATCTTCAATTGGGAAGAGACTACATGAATAGATAAGCATATATAGTAGGGAGTGAAGGAGACAAAAGACAGGGCACATCTAATACCTCTAGGATTAACTGAGAAAGAATATTAATGCAGAGATGGGGTCAGGGAGTGAGACAAGAATGAGGGGAAGGAAGGACAGGAAGAAGGAATTAAGGAAGGCTTCATGGAGGTGGTGGCCCCTGAGCTGAATCTTACAGAAAGGGAAGAATTTTGAAATTAAAGATGGGAAATTAAGAGGGATAGCATTCTAGAAATGGGAAATGACACAGAAGTGAGAGAAGTGATGTTAAATTCATGAATCAATAGTTTCAATAGAACACAGAGTTTGTGAAGGTCAATACTGAAAAATGACTGCTGCGGTGAATTATACGTAAACTGTGGAGAGTCATAAAAAGAAGTGTGTTTTATACTCTATAAGCAACAGAAAATCACACAAGGTTTGAGCAACAGAGAAACAAGTAAACAACTTAGGAAGGCTATTTTAGTTTTGGGGTTTTTTTTGTTTGTTTTTGCTTTTCTGTGGGGGGGGTAAAAAAGTTCATTTAACTTCACTGAAGTATACTCAATCACAGATCAGTTTCTTGGTACACTGCAGAGTATTTGTCGAACTACTTCTCAAAATGAAGCAAAAACCAAAATTTTTTACTCCAACAGCCTATTGCTTTGCAATTTGGAACTCACAAAAGGGAGCCAGGTCCATCAGCCCTTTAGCATGGGAAAACTGAGAAAAGATCCCAAAGAATCTGTTTTTTTTTCCTACTACTCTGAACAAATCTTAAGATTAAAGTCCCAAGGTGCTAAAAGTATTCTGGAACACAGCAAAAGGCATTTCAGTGCAACTTTTTAGCCTAGTAGGGTTTTATCACCTATGATGTAAAGGGAAAGGCGGTAGAACAGATGTTTGCCAAAGGCAAAAGGTTAAGAAAAAGGCTAGCCAAGATGAAGCATGAAAAAGTAATAATGAGAGCTCCTCTGAGAGTTGGGAAGTTAGAAGAACTAGCTCTAAAAGACAATGTATTTGTTACAATGTTAGATTATTTAGCTATTTAGTTCATTTAGATTAATTAGTTAGAATACAGAAAACACAGAGAAGGTACAGAAAGAGGAGTGTTAGAAGAAGGGGCCAGGAGGAGCTGTCTTGACTAGATTGTCCTATTTCCCCAATAACATTAAAAAAGGTCCTCCTACACAGAATATTCATTTGTAAATACTGTAAATACTCTTAAAATTTGTACAATTACAGAATATTTCTTAATTTAAAATTATTTCTGTAAATTACACTCAGTGAATATACAAAGTAATAACAATGTAACTACTTTAACAGGCGAGTTCAGCAACATAAGGACACCACCAAGCAGAACCCATTAAACTCCTGCCAGGTATCCTACCACGCCCAGGGGACAGGGCAGATGTCAGCTGAACCTAACACCTTTTCTGCAACTTTGAGTCTAAAGGAATTAGAACCCTGAGGGGTTAAGAGACTCACCCAGTTATCTACCTTCTACCTAATATCAAATTCTCAGTTTTCTCACCTGAAAATGAGGAGAATACTGACACTACTTACCTCACAAGGCTGGTATGGAAAAAAAAAACAACAGTATGCTATGTAAAAGTAAGCTTATATACAAACTCGTGCTATTATTACTATTAACATTTGGTCCACTACAAATAATTGGTACACTACATAAAACTTGTGAATTCTGGCAGACCAATTCCCCATACCTAGAATTTGTTTCCCATCCACTAGGTCTCAGTTCCTCCTATAAAAGGATGGGGTGGGATTAAATGTTCTCTAATTTCCCTTCCGGTTTTAAATCTATGAAAGTCATCTCCAACAACATTCTTTTCCTTCAAGACTCAGCTACGAAACCATTCTCCTCCTCAAAGTGTTCCCTTCTTCTTTTGCTAGGTTTTAGCCAGTTCTCTCCTTTGCCCCTTATTCACATTCTACTTTATATTACCATGCTACATGCACTCTCGGTAAATTATAAGCTTCTTGAAGTCAGATTCTATTATTTTTCAACATTCCATTCCTTAATAAGGACTTCCTGTTGTTGAACTGAAATAACCACACAACGCCATTGCAATGACAAATTCTAAAAAATCAATTAAATGTCACAAAATTAGAGAGAATCTAAGCAAGTATTCAGATAGAAGATCAAAACAATTTAGTGATTCTCAAATCTATAACATATTCAGATCAAATTTAATGTATGTTCCTTAGGTAAGAATGGCCACCTAAGAACTGGTAGACTACAGGAAACTCCCTTACTATCACAGCTGCCAACGTTGGGATTTCCCTTCCCTCCTCTCACAACCAGATGTTCTCTCTAATCACCTCCCACTCTCCCAATGACATACCCAGTCTGATGTTCTCTTCAGGCAGACTATGCAGTAACAAGCCTGCGAAGAGGGAAAGAAAAATTGAGGAGGGCAAAATATGCTCCAGTCTCATCATCCCTTCTCTGCCAGTTCCATTCCTATATCCCAACTTTACAAATGAGAAACAAAGTTCAGGAAGGTAAGTGAATTGCCCAAGGTCACAGTGTTAGTAAACGGCACAGCCAGAAGTTGAATCTAGGTCATCTGACCCCTGGCCTTTTGACTACAACAGTTATTTAACCTAACTCAACCTCAGTCCCCTCATCTGTAAAATGGATTCAATGGACTTCCTCTGGGACACCTTCAAACTCAACTATGATCCTATGATCATCTAGCACTTGTTTTTGATTTGGCTTTTGTAAACCTTTAGATTACTACATAAATCTTACTATCATTCTTATCTGATATAATTAAAAAGGAAAAGGATGTTCCCCTCAAACACACACAAAGCAAACAAATGGGAACCTTTATATTCAATTTCCTCTTTGCTTCTACTAGTCAAAAAACCATAGATAAACTCAAAAAGGTCATTTTGCTAGAATACCCTGTAGTATTCTAAAGCAGGCTGCAGAAAGAGAAAATTCAGAAAGATATAATAGGTGGCTACAGGAGAAATCCATCAGGCAATGTCATAAGGGTAAGCTAATTAATCCATAAAATGGCCTTATGAAATTGGATTTGCAAACACAAGAATCTGAGAAAAACTTTTTTAAACCATATGAACTCTGAACTGCCGTCAAGAAATGAAATAGTGTGAAAACCTTAGAATGGGCAGATGATTAAAGCCCCACTTTATTACCCAACCCAATTCCCTGACTACGCTGCCTAATAAATTGCTTTCAATTTTACCCACAAAAGTTCTACTCATAAAAGATATACAATATTGGCCAATTTTTATTACTTGGATTAGTTAAAAAACAAAACAAAAAAAGTATAAATATAAGTACATGTTACCTTCCATACACCTCCTCTTACACTGTGAGCCACTCCCCTGACTCCTGTGACACACACAAAATTTATACCCTTGATCATTCTATAGCGACGATGTGTTTCTCAAACTATTAGCCTCCAGGCCTCTTTTACACTCTTCAAAATCACTAAGAACTCCTTTCTATTCTTAAAATTTGAGGACCCTAATGAGCTTTTGTTTATATGAAAGGCTGTACCTTTCAATATTTACTGTATTTAAAATTAAAACTGATTTTTAAAATATTAAATCACTGAAAACAATAAACCCATTAGATAACATAAATAAGTTTTATGAAAAATAACTATATTTTCCAAAAAAAAACATTTAGTAAGAACAATAGCACTGTTTTACATATTTTTACAATTCTCTTTAATGTCTAGCTTAATAGAAAACAGCTGGATTCTCATATCTGCTTCTGTATTCAACCTGCTTTGATGGTGTTTGATTTAAATATATGAAGAGACTCCAATCTCAAATAGATAATGTAGTTAGAAAAAAGGAGTATTTTGAAAAACATGTAATGTCTTAACATTATTATGAAAAAGTTTTGACCTAGAGGACCCCTGAAAGTAATTCAGGGAACACCAAAGGCGTTAGACCATGCTTGGAGAATTGCTGTATAGATGCAAAACCGGAAATTCAGAAAATGAAAATCCAATGGGAGAGTTCACCAGTTCATTCTGATTGATGTACTACATTCTATGTATGAAAGCATTAGTTTATTCAAGACTACACCCAAAGAATTGCTTTTCTAAAAATTAATAAATGTTTTAAAATATATAAAATACTCAAAGGAGTCAAACTTCATTGAAAGAAAATGTCTGAATTCAAATGCAAATAACCAATCATTTGTTTTACAGATGTCAACCATTTCTTCGTTGAATACCAGAAATATCTGGAAAGGAACTAAAGTCCTCAAAAGGATTATTAAAACAGAAATTCCGTCAGACTACATGCATCTTTGTATGACCTGTGCAACACCAGTTTTCTCAAACATTTGCTCAACTGTCATTCAAAAAATATTTTGATAAAAGATGAGCCAATTATTTAAAAGAACTTTCACTTCAAGTTCCTTTCTACAACCATACTTCTAATATCTACAAGTCAAACTTTAGTTTATCCTTCCATTCACCAACACACCTTATAATTACAGTTCTTCCACAATTGCTTCATCAATAACACATTAGCTTCTTATACAAAATTTTTCTTCACGTTTCCAGCTAGAGGAGTCAACAAGCATTAAATCAACCCATGCAAAGTAACACTAAGAGTAAATAAACCACCAACACTGAATTCTGGAGCTACCAAATCATCCAATCTTTTTTTTTTGTAGATTCCTTTTTTAAAAAGGCATAATATAACTTCTACTCATTCATTACATTCCCTACTAAAACCTGAGAGTGAGCTTACTTTTTCTAGCCAAACAGGTCCTCCTTTTCTCACCGTACAATAACCATCCTTTCAGTGAAACTACTGGCTCTGCTTCTCACTGATGCAAGTGGCTCCCAAAATCAATTCTCCAAGCATCCCTATTGGTAACTAACTTCTGGACTCCTGTTAGAATGCCACTTCAGTTAGACCAATAAATGGTGTTCCTGCTACACTGATGCCATTTTACTTTATCGTGCTACTTTTTCTTTCAACTAATGGGCCTAGAAAAGTTACTTCGCATATAAACACCGAACTCATATGGATAAATAGATAAACATCAATTTCTAAAATTGCTTACTGAAAGAAATAGGCCCAATGATGCTCATACTACAAGACGTTAGAAATAAATGACAACTAAAGGCCTAAATAAAATACAAAATCTTACCTATCTTAGCAAACCTTTGGTCAAGAAATCTTTCAATAACTAAGAACATTTCTCATCTTCCTTGTTTAAATACTACAGTTAGCTCCACAATCAAAGTTCTCATAAAATGCAAGCCAGTCAGGAGTGCCCTGTACGTGATAAAATATGGTAAACATCTTGGTACTTGCCTGGAGTCTTCAACACTATCTTTCTCTCAATGGTGCTGCTCACTCTCAAAATAATTATGGCCCCCTACAGAAAGCCAAAGGTTTTCTGGAGCAAATATTAAACCATTACTACGTATTCCAAGCCTCTTCACCAGACTCCCCAGGGACATTTTACTTAGCATGGACTTAAAAGGGTGCGAGTCATTGCCAGAGAAGCCTTCGCAAAGGCAGCACCAGGGGCAGCCTCAATACCGCAATGCTGCTGCTGCTGCTGCTGCTGCTGCTGCTGCTGCTGACTTTCGCAAACCTTACCCCTAAGAAACAATTCACCCCAGTCCCCCACAGCCTTGGTTGACTGCAGCGAGGAATAGCTCACCCGAGAACTTTGGTGAGGCAGAGGAACAGGAAGAGGAACTCACCCCAAGTCGGGGTTCAGTGCAGAGTTGTGAATACGGGGCGGGGGGCACTCCCGAGAGTTTGCAAAAGCTCCCGATGCCTTCACCTTCTCTGCTGGCGGTCCGCGGCTCTGCCGGCCGTTCCCCCTCCCCCGCACTGACCCCCGATCTCGGGGGTGGTGGGTTCTCGCCCTGGCCCGCAACCCCCTGCCCGTGCCGCTCCCGCACCACCACCCCCGCCTCACCTGTCATCAGAGCCGGGCTCTCCCCCGTGGAGGCGGCAGCGGCTGCGGCGGCGGCTCCAGCCAACGACGTCCTCCTCCCGCGAAGGCGCCCGGGCACCAGCTCGCATCCGCCCGCCGCTCCGGCCGCCAGCAAGCCCAGCACTAGCAGCACCGTCCAGCCCCGGGCCGGACCCCCGGGACACAGGGGATGGAGGCGAAGTGGCGGGGAGGCGGCCACGGGCCACGGCGGCGGCGGCTCCTGGGGCCGCCCCCGCCGCCTCGGGCTCTCACCCTCAGATAGCCTGGTCCCTCGGGCATCGGCGGCCTCGGGCGCTCGGGTCCGGGCCCCGCTCATTGGTTCCGGTAATTTTTTTTAAACGGAGAGCGGGTGGAGGCGTGAGGGGGGAAAGCGAGCGAAGTGCTTCAGGCCGCGCACTACACTCGGCGCGGCCGCCGCGTCGGAACCTGGGGCCGCTGCTCAGGCGCCTCCAACCACCCGGCAACAGCGCCAACGCCGGCGCCGCCGCCGCCGCCGCCGCCGCCGCGCATCCCCCCGCCCCCTCCGGCCTCGAGCTTGTAGTACCACGCTCTGGCTGGCCGCCTCGGAAACCTGCTCCCTGCTCCCTCCTCCCCCCGACTCCCTCCCCTCACTCACTGGGGCACCAATTCGCGCCGCGCCCCACCTCCTCCTGCCTCCCTCCTCGCCCAGAGCGCAGGCGCGGGCTTGCCGGCGCATGCTTGATGAGGCTGCCTTACACTACACCCCTCCCCCTCTCTCCTCCCAGAGGCGTGGCCTAAGGAAGGGGTGGGGTGAGATGCAGAAAGTGGTGCTGTTTGAAGAGATCTTTCTCTTTGGGGTTTAGCCACGCACAGAAGTGGGGCGGAGACATTAGGGGAAAGGAAGGAAGACTTCCCCCACCTCCCTAACCCCAGCCGATTTTGGGGCTTTGAAGGACTGAATTAAGGGAAAGGAGGCTGCTAGTGAAAGTCAGTTGAAGAAATAGAAACAAGAAATAGAAACAAGAAAATTTGAAATTGTCGGGGAAACTTTGCAGCTAGTAGCGCTTTTCATTGAGCTTGGGTTTCTCGAGTGCATTTATCAAACTTTACCCTTTTCTTTCGCCAGTTGCTGTAGTTTAGTGGCAGGCTGTAGACCTGGGAAGAAGGGAGTTCGGAGGCGGAGGGAGGGGGACTTTTCACTTATAGCCTCCCCCCCCAAGGCACAGGTGTGGACCACAAATACTGAAATTTGGTTTTTGTTCAGCGTTTTAATGTTTTGGGGATGTGGGGATGTGGTAAAGGGGAGACTGGAGGTGGAGTTTTTGTTTTAAGAAGAACTGGATCATCTTCGTCCAGCACAGATGACTGGCACATTTTTTCAAGAACTGCTCACATTAATGTAAAGGAGTGCTGAATGTAAGTTAGAAAATATTTAAAAATCCCGTACACTCACATTCGCTTTCCCAAGTGCACTCATGGCAGATATGAAAACATAGAAAGAGGAATTCTAAATAACAGGGGATGTCTTTTTCTTCCAAAAAACTTGCCCAAGCACCCACAGAAGCATTTAGAGGATTTCTTAGCTGTAGGCAGGCAAACAAGTCAAATGGACAATGAGAAGCATTCATTCCTGGAGAGGCAAATCTACAACTACAGAGAATAGTGGAGGATTTCTTTGCCGACAATCAATCAGTCAACAAATGTTTATTGACAGACTTCTTGAGGACGTGGTGGATAGGTGACAATTCTTTGTAGGGCAACTGGGAGGTTCCATTTCCGCTGCTGGAAACCCACCCAGTCAAATATTTGTTGAGTCTTTGGCATATGCAAATCGTTATGCTACTGTCCAGAGGGAGCATAGAGGTTGGAAAGAAATAGTGGACTAAGTTCCTATTCTCCAAAAGGTCATAATTTGGGGGGAAGTTTGACAAACTTAAGACTCATAAAAACAACAAGTATTTATTCTTTGCCTCAAAAATTTACAATCCTATTAGGTAGATAAGATTTATGTCCATTAAACAATTAGAACATCCCACAAGATAATTACATAATCAAGGGCAAAATTGTGTGGTGCAGAATAAACGCTAAAGCATATATTAAGCAAGAAACTAATAATGGCAACATAAAGCAACAGATAAGTATCATAGGATCATAAATGTAGAGCTGGAAGGTCATCTAGTTACCTTTGTTGTTTTACAAGTGAATTGAAGCCCAAAGAGGTCACACAGGGAGTAAGGGGCCAAACTGAATTTGAACTGAGGTCCTATAACTCCAAATTCAGCAGTTTCCGTGAGGCTCTGAGAATGGAGGTCTTGTATAATGGCGTACACTGTGAGGTTTTGTTTTGTTTATTCCTTTGGTTTTTATTTCTATAATCTGCAGAGGCCAGACAGTCTTAGTATGCAGGGCATTTGGAGGCTGCTGAGAAAAGAGGAAGTTTCAAACTCAGTAGGGGTTGGTGGCAGTAGCTGAGAAAGTAGAGGAATGCTGTCTCCTCCAGCAAATTGGTCACATATCTATGCTTCTTTTACCTTTTGCCTTTCTTTCTAGCCATAAAAGGGCTGATAATGAAGTGTGTTTCTGTAATGAATCTTCTTCATTAAAAGAAGTAGAATGCCCGTGGAGGCAAACGAAGGAAGGGAAAATTCCACTCCTTTAAGACACACCTACTGCTAGCATCAGATTTCTCCAGATCCCTACCTACTAATACTTGTAAAGCCAATATGTGAAACCTCTGCACCAGATGGACTAATATCCTCACTCCCTGAATCAATCAATCAATCAAGAAGTATTTATTAAGGGCCTACCAAGAGCCAAATTGTACTATGAGCTGAATCAACACTCTGTGCACTACTTCCATACTACCTCTGTTTATCTCTCAACCTCTATTCAACAGGAACTGAACAATCAATCCAAATTGAGGTCCTTAAGTGGATTGGTAGGTAGTCACCCCCATCCCCAAAGACCGGAATTCAAATCCATCTTCATGCACTTACTAGCTGTGTGACCCTGGGCAGTCATTTAATCTCTTGGCCTCAATTTCCCCAACTGTAAAATGGGAATAATGATTGCACCTAACTCACAGGGTTATGAAGATGAAATGAAGTATTTGTTAAAAGTGCTTAGCACAGTGCTGGACACAAAGTTGATGCTATATAAATGCTTATTCTTTCCCATATGGTAAGTCCTTCAAAAAACCTTAAGACGGTGTCTAAATGTTAACTCATTGTTAGGTCCCAATACCACAGTCCTCTCTCCTCTATTTTTCAAGTTAAGTGGGGCCAACTCAATTCCCACCTATCTTAAAAAACCAACGTGCAAAATCACAGCATTTCAAAGCTGGAAAGTACCTTGGTGAAACCCCCAACTATTGCAGCCCACATTTCAGTCCCCTTTAATGAATTCCTATTAGACTTAATTTCTGCACCACGCCAATTAATCATTCAATTACATACTGTCTAGTTATATTATTCTTTAATGGTTACATTTGCTCCTGGTTTGTTGTTGTTGTTTCTTTTCTCCTCTGTCTACAAGGCAAATGCCTTGAGGGCAAGCATCCTGTATGTATTCTTTTGAGTCACCCGAGGAGGTCAGAGCACAGCATTTCATGGACACTAGTAGCTCCCAGGGGCGGTCCTGGCAGGTGTGCACAGAAGCCTCAATAAGTCTGGTCTTCTGACTCCCGGCCTCTCAACTATGCTCTCCACGGGCTCTGCTCTCTAAAAGACTGGCCCAGACCCCTTCCCGCAACCCATCAGCAGAACCGCAGCAGAGGCAGCCGCTGCCCGCCAACCCTCCTTGCCGATGCACCAAGCCCGCCCTCGCCCAATTTCAAAGCTCTTCTGCATTTTCTTCCTTTCTTCCTTCCCCCACCCACGTAAACTCCAGCTCCAAAGAAATCTCGGCACGGACAGCTTTCCTACAGCCTTGCAGAGGTTTCGTGGAGTTAACTGCGTTTGCGCGAACAGTCACGATGACGCATGCTCAGCAGGGTCGTTACCGTTTGAGGGTAGTTCGAGGAGTTCTGCAGCCGGCCTTTCTTTGCGGTGCCTGCCCGCAGTCGCTTCCACTTCCGGGTCCCTAGACGCCGCAGCTGGCTGGAGCGTGTAAGTGCGCTCGCGGGCCGCGAAGCGACGTCACGTCTTGGTTGGCGGGCAATGGCCCGTAGAACCGGAGAGGGGATGAAGATAGAGATGGGAAGGGATTGGGGAGGATGCGGGCCGGGAAGATAATCCGAGAAGTCAATGCAACTCCGCCTTCTCTGCACACGAGCGTGGGTTCCTTCATCTCTTATTCACCCTTAGTGACAGCTTTCCCAATGCCTCCTCCCCCACCTGCCTGGTGACCAAGCGCAGCCGATAATGCCGCCCACTTCCCCCAGCCTTCTTTTTAGCACCTGCGGTGTGCAGCTCGCCGACCCCAAGACGAGCAAAACAAAGGAATGGGCCCTGACCTTATTCAGGTCCCACCTCTTGGGGACTTCTGGGCCAGAAGTGGGAGAAGTATCACTAAACTTCTCTGGGCCTCAGTTTCCCCGGCTGTAAAATAAAGGAGTTGGCGTAAGGTTTCTTTCGTCCCAGATCTTAATCTATGATACTGTGAGCGCGATAAGACTGGAGGTGCACAAATGAATCAAGTATTTATTAAGCACCTTCTACCTACCACCTCCAGAGTGAAAACTGTCGTGTCCTTGAGCAGCTTACTTACTATCTAGCTACGGAAGACGGCATTTGGGATACATAGACAGACAGAGGGAGGGGATCGGTGAGTTGAACAGCCAATACAAGGGTGCTTAGACAGAAGATAATAGCGTGCCAGATACCTATTACTCGTAGGTAAGAGGTTAAACTTTAGAGATTCCCGGAAGAAAAATCAATCAAACATTTACAAAGCTTCTCCTATAATCCCAGAAATTGTGCTAAGTATTAGAGATACAAAGCCAGAAATGAAAGAATCCTTGCCCTCAGGAAGCTTACATTCTGCTGGGGAAGGAACATACAAGTAAATATTGTTTTAAAACAAAATGAATAAACTATAAGGAAGGAGGATGTTGCGTTAACAAATGTGGGAATCAAAGAACGCTCTCTTGAAGGTAACAGCACTTAAGCGGAGCCTTGAAGGGAGCTAGGAGCTCTAAGAGGTTGAATGATCGTCTGTGTCAGGGTTTCTTAATCTTTTTTGGCAGCCTGGTAAAATCTATGGATCTCTTTTTAGAATAATTTAAAATGCATAAAATAAAATATATAAGATGACAAAGGAAACCAATTTTATTGAAATACCGTTATCAAACTATTTTTAAACAAGTTCATATTTAACTGTAGTCCAGTTAAGAGGCATTGAAGGCTTGAATAAAGGCAGTCAGTGTGAATGGTGATTATAATAGCTCTCATATTTGTAACACTTTAAGGCTTATGAAAGGAAAGACAGTTTCCACAGATACTGTGCAGCCATCTTGTTCAGAACACTGTTAGGTTCCTTGGGAAAATACAAAAAGAAATAAAGGGGAGCTGGGAAGTGGGATCTTTACCCTCAATAAGTTTATATTCTTAGTAGATACAGAATGGAGGTCAGAAAAAAATGATATTGAAAATAACATACAAATATATATATATTATATATATATATATATATATATATATATAATTATGGCTCTACAAAGCTATATTATTTATTGCAAGCACTGAATGACCAGAGCAAGACTGAGATTGAAACCTGGGAAGGTTGGAGGAAAATTGGGGAGACCCAACTTTACTATTTTAAGGTTTCAGTACCCTGAATAACTTCTCTTGGTATTTGTCTTGTTAAACTATGACACTATGAGACTTTGTCCAAACCTGACAAGTTGACAATTCAGTTCAATAAATTTCTTCCTAAGAGCTTATTAGGTTAGCTGTAAGACACCCAACTGGAAATGGAGAAACATATGATAAGCAAAGGAGAATTATAGAATCAGAAAGCTTGAGCTTTTTCAAATGAGAAATCTGAGATCCAGAGAACTCAAGCTAGAAAGTTGAACTATTTAACTTCTAAAGTCTCTTCTTCCTCTAATTCTCTTATTCTGTGATCTTTGATAGATGCATTCTCTCCAAAAAATGCAGATTATGACAGATCCGTGTATGCAATCCTGTAAAACTCTTGTTTATATGCCCCCTATAAGTTTACCACAGAGAGTCTACCAAACCTGCTGGAAGCTCTTCCTTGAGTTCCTTTGACATTACAAGGATACTAACATTCGGCCAACATATGCGGTGCTTGATATTAATGATCAGAGGGTGAGCAAATAGTCTGTTGTCTCTTTATTACATCTTCCGAGGAATCTTGTATAATTTTAACATGTACATGAGAGATCCCTTGTTGTTTGAGAGCCTTTAAGATAGCATTTTGCTCTATCAAGTAAAAAAAAACTTTAATAATCAAAAGAATAAAAGAGCATGGACACAAATAGAGGAGTTAGTCTTGGAAAGAAGGGCCACATCTTCCTCAAAGACTGCAGAAAAGGAAGAGAGGCAATATGGAGGGGTTTAAAGGTATGAAATAGGAAGATAACTGACTTTATGACTAGTTTTTCTTATTTCTCTCAGGTACGAGGGAAGGTGATCTAAAAAAGACATGGCCACAGGACCTAAAGAAAAGAGAAGGTTTGAAACAGACTTCTAGGAGCACTGGAGGCTCAACTAAGATTAAATAATATGAATTGGTAGAGGACTCCATCAGCATGGTTTTGTGACTTCCTAAGGCAATTCTATTTAATTCAAAACTAGCTGAGTTTGCATATCTCAGGGGACCAGTATTCTACTGGAGCTGAATTGCCTCTCCTTTTTCCTTTGTGGCTAATCCACTACCTTCTGCTCTTAATAATATCCTTTATGTCACTCTTCTTGTGAGAGTCATTGTCGAAGCCAATTTAAATCAATTGCACATCTTTCAATGCCCTTCAGGTTATGCGTAATTTTAATTCTTCCGAGATCATGTTGTTACACTATTTTCAACCATTTAGCATCACTAGGAGACTACTGATGCTAAGACTATGATTTCTGTGGCAGGAAACAGTTTGGGGTTTCTGAAAGTACAATGCAAATTTGCCAATGAGATGCAGTCTAATCTTCTTCAACAAAATTGCAGACCTGTTCTTTGTCTGTCTGGAGCACTTATCTAAAATATACACAATGATGAATGGATGCATAACACTTGAACATTTTTCTAAGAAATAACGTAAATTTTGTTTTTAGAATACTGCTCAACTCAATTTTGATATTTTACTATATTTTACTATTCTAGTCTCAGAGGAAACAACTTATATTCTTGAGTATTATCATATCAGTAAATCATAGAATTAGAGAGTTGGAAATCAAGCAGACCCAACTTTTTTTTTAATCCTAAGGCTATTTTAAAAGTACAGAGTACACTATATTACTATTTTATAAGCCCCAAAACTAAAAGCATGTTTACCACTAATGAACAGTATGGTAAGGCAGATGGGAGAAGGCCACAGAAATGTACTCCCATAAGAGGTAGCATCTGTGGGAGTAGACTTCTGGAAAAGCTGGTAGCTTATCTTAGTAAAGGAGGTGGAAGCAGAGACAATGGGAAACTCTTAGAAAGCTTTGTTATATACTTCTGTCTTTGTTTATTTGTTTTCTGGCCAGAAATCGCCCATGAGTTATTTCCTATTCAGAAAAAGTTCCTTTTCTTTTTTTTAATGTGACTTCAGAAAAACAAATCATATTTTAAGAAAACTGCATCCTTGTTTGCTGACACCTAATTGGACAAATGACCTCAAACAGTTGCTTCACCTATCCAGGATTCATTTTTCTCATCTGTAAATCAAGTAGATTGGACTAGAATCTAGTCACTAAATGATCTCTAAGGTCTTATTCAGATATTGGTGGGGGAAAAATAAGGGAATACTGGATTTAGTCAACTAGTATTGACTAAATTCTAGGTGCATGTTTGCCTACATGATGTTTTAATTTCTTGTTATGTTACACCCCAAGCACCACTGGGATATTTTATCAATGCTTTTCATAGTTTTAATGGACATGGTCTTTTAGTAGTTAATGCCAGCAAGAGTTTAGATTGAATACAGAGATAAAATATTTAGAAAGTCATTTAATACAAATTTGTGGGGTTTCATTTAATTGCAAAGGAAAAAGAGTACAATTTCAAACAACCCTCTAGACAACATTCTTTGCATAGAAATCAACACATTTAAGTTTTTAAAACTAAACTTGATTCAACTAGAATTTTCCAGAATTATTATCAAAGGTTTATTGTAATTTTACCAGGAATCAGTATCAATGAACCACTGCAGAGTATAAAAACCTAAAAAAAATTTACAGAACAATAGTCATTAAAATTCTTTTTAAGTGCATTACTAATAATAATTGAGATGTATATGATGTTTTCAAGTTTACAAAGCATTTTACATATATCAATTAATAATAATATCTTATTTTTAATAAGTACTTATTATATGCCAGGCACTTGACAAATACAGTCTCATTGGATATGTACAACAACTCTGGGAGAAAGATGCAATTATTCTCTCCATCTTATTGATGAGGAAACTGAGGCAAAAAGAGGTCAAGTGACTTACCTAGGGTCATTGAGTTAGTATCTAAGGCAGCGGTTCTCAACCTGTGGGTTATGTTCAATTTGTAACAATAAAAATACATCCTGCATATCAGATAGATTCATAACAGTAGCATAATTACAGTTATGAAGTAGCAACGAAAATAGTTTTATGGTTGGGGGTCACCACAACGTGAGGAACTGTATTAAAGGGTCGCGGCATTAGGAAGGCTGAGAACCACTGATCTAAGGCCATCATTTGAGTCTCATGACAACTCTGTGAGGTGGATACACTAATACTTCAATGGATCTGTAACCTCACTAATGTGGGTATTTCCTTCAATACTGCAAATCATAACCCATTCATGTCTGCCTTTTCTGTGTGATTCTTGTCCATGTCATCCCATAAATTTGTGACAGAGTGTCCTTAAAGGTATTATTATCACCACTTTGTCAATCATGTAACTGAGAGGTTAAGTTATTTTGCCTATTGTCACATAGCAAAGGTAGGATTTGAACTCAGGTGTTCCTGACTCCAAGTCAGCGCTCAATCTAAAATACCACATTGCCTCTAACATTGGTAGCTTCTCTTGTATGACATATATATATGACCTATATGGGGCTGCAGTTTACAATTTGAAAAATGCTACAGTGGTTACCAGTGGAAAAAGTTTAAGATGCCGGGCAGAGAAGATCAGAGAATGAGATCTGAATAATTAAAATGTAATTAGGAAATGTTTAACTAAAAAAATAAAAAATACAATACAACATAGATCCCATTAATTTGTTTTTTTCTGAGTCATATGGCTAGCACGGACCCATTTCTGTTTGAGTTTGACACTACTGCTCTAGAGGACCATCTGTTATCACTGATTATATCCCTTCCTACTGAATAATCTTTCCATACTGATTTTTCATGGCACTTCTCTCACCTGGCTCTCCTCCTACTCATGACTGCTTCATTGCTGGTTCATCATCAATTTCTTGTCCCCTAACTATGGGTGTCTCCCTAGGATCTTCCTAGGCCCTCCTCTCTTCTTTCTTTAAACCTTTTCAATTCTCATTTGTACAAACTGCACACAAATCTCCATATCCCTAATCTGTCTTAAGAGCTTCAATCCATCTAATCCAAAATTTATATTCTGCTTTTTATACATTTCTACCAGTATGTATTTCCTGTAAGTCTCTTAAATTCAACAGGTTCAACAGAATTTGTTATCTTTGCTCTTGAACCCACCCCTCCTGCAAACTTTCTACTTGTGTTTGGACAGCTTTCTAGTCACTAAGTTTTACAATCTCACCTATTCATCTCTGGCATCTGTCTAGTTACCTTGTTTTGGAACCTCAGGGTCAATCAATTACTCTCTTTCCTTATTCCTATATCTGATTAGTAGTGCAGCTGTTCTTCATATCTTTTGGATTTTGTTTGTTTTTACTGTTTCTACTTTCTAATACATTACATTGAGAACTGTGATGTTAGAGTCGAAGCGTAATAGTTTTATGGAAATTGATTAAGAAAATAATTTTTTTAATAAAAATCTTTACAAACTTCTATTTTTCATTTTTGTTATCTTTTCAATTTCATCCTTAAACGTCCTCAGGATATATTTGCTTAGTTGGGACTCACACAAGGTTTCTGTAAATTTATTTTTCATTTCACTGTTTCTTCCTATTTTATGAGGTTATATACTACTTACATGCCTCCAACATCTTCCTTCATAAGAATTTATAAAAAGTTTACATTCTAAACCAGTATTGCCACAGCTACTATGTCTTCCCACTTGGCAAAGAAATCAAGCATTTGCTGTCAAAGGTGAAATCTAGGCTCTTTTGTTCTCCTTGTTGTGGTGATTGATTTAAATTCTTCTAACTTCCTTAGGAAGTGGTGACAATCTGTGATGAAATTTGTTCCTTTATCCATTTCTCATTTTTTTAACATCAGTTCTAGTAGTTTTATGAATCCATGATCTCATCTGTGTGATAACCTCAAGTGTAATCTGTGCCTTCCCATACTGCACAATTTGTATCCAATAAATTTTCCAGTCCATCCAAAAACCTTCAACAAGTTCTCTTGATGTGTATGGATACTAATGAAGCATGCAGGCTTCCATTAGTTATCTTTCACACATGCCACATGAATAGCTCTGTTTTGTCCCACCACACATTTTTCTAAAAACATCTTTTACCATTCATTCTGTATAATTGCTATGTCTTATTTGTAATATCTTATAGCCTGCTCCGATTCATCATGCACTCCTAAATTGCCCTTTCAATAATCTTCAATTTTTATTTATCAAAGACTATTGTAATGAATGACTTGCAGCCATATAGCCTTAGCAGGTGAATCAACTGCTACTAAAAAGACTGTCCTTTATTTCATGAAGAAACTTTAGGTTATTAAAATAACTTTATATTTTACCAAAGGTTATTCGGACCACTTTCTTCCTCCTTTTCAGTTCTTGGCCAAGCTTACTATCCTTTTGCAATGTTACTCCAAGATAAACATACTGATGGATGAGCTTTAGAGGTCATTCATTCAACTGCATATGTTAATCTATGATAGTCACTATGCATTCTTCATCCACTTGGGGTTTTGTTTAACATACTTAAGCCAAATTATTTTGAACAATTATGGATTTCACTCAAGATGCCCTACAATGATCAAAGACATGGTACAATCAGCACAACCTCATCTGCAAATAAAAGCGACTGGATGACCTTACCTGCTATAGGAGAATTCTTTTTCAACTTGGAAACTGTATATCTTTCATGGCAGTGCAGAGAGAGTGTTTTTCTATTTTGAAGGGTCACTACCTGAAACTGCTGACTATCTTCCTATAGCTTCTCTATAGTTACTTCTTTTGTCATCATTCATCACTGCTCCAGTGGACTCTGCTGCCAATTACAACCACTAGTAGAACCTCTGATAGAATTTCCAATGGAACCTCATATTCTCCTTAATTCACAAGGTCGCCACCTTGAAAATTTCTTTTTGGCATACTCTTTCACCTAAAATGAGGAAAGAACAAATCCAAATTAAACAGCATACCATGTGCTCACAGACACATGGTAGCCATGTATGGAATGCAGCTTGCCACTATTCCCTCACCTAGTACTTACCTCACTTGCCTGCTAGAAAGGAAAAGAGATTGAAATATCGACAGGTCCTAGCTAGCTTTTGTATGTGATGTCAGTTCTAGCTTAGCACTTCCAGGCATCAACTTTTCCAACTCTGTAGCCAGTTAAGAGATTTTCAGTCATTACACAGCCCCTCACTCACTAAAAACAGGGTTTCAAAGTTCCACATATTGAATTAAAACCAAGCAAATGTAAGCATATAATGTATAACTTACTAGTGATGGCAAATCTAGGCATGCTCTAAGGAATGGGCTCTCATAAGCTAGTCCTTTCATATGCATAGGAAATACCTCATTGGAAGAAAATATGCAAGGTGACACTTTCAACTAAATTTGGTTAGCATTTATTAAACACATATTGTGTAAAAGACATTATGTTAGTGAGGATACAGAGACAAAACCAAAACTATAATGTCTTCATAACTATGGTTCCCAACAACTTCTGTCTTTTTTTTTCTGACATTCTGCCACTGTTGCTGCAAAAGTTGGACAAAGTGAAAAAATTTGTATTTTTCCTTGTCTTTGTTTTTGTCTTTGTCAAAGAATTCAACCAAAAGTGACCAGCCTGGTGGTGATGAGCCTTTTTATAGTTGGACTAAGCACTGGAAAGCAGCCATAGCACCTGTTTCCAAGACTATGCTCAAAAACTTTCCAGCCTAGTAGATCCTACTGGAGCTTGTGTTCTTTTGACAAGCTTTGTTCCTTGAGAAGCTAGGGGCAAGTCTACAACCCACTGAGGCACTGGAACAGAAACTCTTATCATTGTCTGCATTATCTTTTCATTTTTAGTTTTTCTTCTAGTTTAATAATTATTTTGTTCTTTGCTTTAACAATCTGGCATTGGAAATTCTTCCTATGTCAATACCTAGTCACTGAAATATAATCATTTTCATTTTGTATGATATTGTTTGGAACTTATCGTATGCAGCTCCTTTTACTCTCTCTTCAAAGTATTAAGAAAATAATCATGATATATAATTATGTGACTTTTGTGTAATCCACAAATCTTTTATCTCTCTTGAGTTTTTTTGCTCCCAAACCCTGTTTCCCAACATTTTCCTATATATTGTCTATATTAGCCATTTATAATAAGTATTGGATTGAATTGGTACTTATGGTTAGAGCAATTAAAGCTATACTGTAAGTTTTATTATTTGTATTATTGGAAAAGCAATGGTATAACAAATTTTTAAAAAATATTTTAATTGTAACTTATCTGTGGATCACCTATTCAGAAATCTCAAGCATCTTGAACTAAGCAAAAATCAGACACAAGACCTAAAAAATTTCAAGCAGGGCAGGGCCACTTAATGTCCATTAAACAGCTCTACATGTTTTGATAGCCCTTAATAATGAAAATAGCTTGTAGTCATAACATTTTACAGATACAAAACATCTTCATGTCCATTAACTCATCTGATCCTCACAACAACCTTGTGAAATAGGTTATGAAAGTGTTATTATTCCCATTTTATAAGGAAATGAGATCCAAAAGATTAAGTAATTAATAAGATCATAGTACTATTAAGAAGAGTACTCATACAGAGTTTTTACTCCAAGCTCATGTTCTTTTCTACTGTAACCTCTACTCATAACCATAGCTCTAAGTTCATTGAGAAAGAGTTAAACTACAAATTTTGTAGTTAAACTACTAAGTTCTCAATAATTATATTTTGGTTTGTATTCTCCACCTAAGGATTCCCCTGGACACATGAGAACTTGACTTATGTCACTCCAAAGGCCTTTAGCCCCCATGCAATCACTCAGATGAAAAAACAAGTGATCTGGACCTCATCAGGCACCTGTAAAGTTCACTTAATTTTTTAGTACTAGCCCAGATAGGGTTCCCTTGCCAGGCAATATCCCCGTCTTCTCCTGCTTCTTGTGGCTCCCTGCTGTGACAGTCCTTTTTCCTCTTCCATATCTGTCTGGAAAGGGCTGCTCCTGCATTTCCAACTCCCTCTTAGTTTGACTCATTGGTCTGTGTCTCCACCTGACAACACTTTCTCCCGAGGGAGGAGAGCAGGAGGATAGAGAATGATAGAACAGCATTCATGGCTCCGGAAGAGGCCTTGTGCCTCTGCAGGTCTCCAAAGCTATATCAATGAATTACTTTATTCAACCTCTCTCTCCAACTTTCCTTGAGTCTTTGTGTAGCCCCCTTATAAAGACCAAGCCCAAGGTGTAGCTCAGGTACTAGAAAAAAGTTCACATCAATGGGACTCAAAACAATGAGTATTTATGCCTTGTGAACAGAGGAGACACATCCAGATCATTCTGGAGCGTGAGAGTATCTCTCTATTACAACATTGTGCAATACTTGATCATCATAATGGCCCAGAATCATCAAGAAAATAGTAAAATGTATTTGGCTTATTCTCTTAGAAATCAGCAACATGTGTAATACATTCTATGACAATCTCCACCAAAATTTGCTAAAAATAAAAGAAGTTTTGTATTTACTGGGGTAAGTTTAAATGGCTGGACAATTCACTTTTATGGAGCACCTAATTCCCCTTATATTGTTTAGTTGGTTTTTTAAATTAGTTTATTTAGTTTATTTTATTAGTGGTCTTAGGTTTACATTTGAATATGAGCTTGCAAAATGTTTGGAGCTTCACACCACAACAAAAATAATTAAATTATGAAGACTTGATTTATAAACCTTGTGGAAAGTTGCAGTTTACTAAATCAGGACTCCATTTCAATATTCCTTAGTGCTCTTCACTTTCCTCTAAGAAGTGTCATCACTTTTCAGACTGATGAAAAATGCTAACTCAAAATAAAATGCTATAAATTCAAAGCCTTCATAGTTTACATCTCCCTTCACTTGGGGATAATTGTAGTAATTGTATAGGCTTAAAAAGACTACTTGTTCAGTTGTTGGCTGATGGGAAAATAAAAGAAGATAACAAAGGCCAACAATGGACTTTAAAATTGAATCTCGTAATTATGTTAAGAACTTAACCACAGTTATCTGTTACTGATAATCTGCAATTTAGATAATAAAAAGTTGATCTTATCATTTTAATCATCTGAAGTGGTGCCTAAGGTTGCTAGAAGTAATAGAACCTATTGTTGTAATTCCATCAAATGCTTATTGCAGTAGATGCCTGAAAGGCTTATTATCACCTGACACTGGGGAAAACATCTGACATCTGCTGAGGGAGCTGCAGAATGCCTAGAATGCCAGAAATGACTTTTGAACTCTCCAGTTTCTTAGCCAGGGGGGCTCAATTCCCTGTACCTCAATTTCCCAGGAATCTTCCCAAACCAAGAACAAGAAGCTGTTTCCCATTTCTCCAAACTATGCCTTCCTTTCCCCAATCCCATTGTCCCAACATACCCTGAACATGAGATACCTGGCTCTTGCTTAAGA
>CM053583.1:80796259-80817909 GCA_028627135.1 Pseudochirops cupreus | reverse complement strand
GGGTGATGGGGGAGGACATAGGAGAGACCAGATTGGGGGAGGGGTTATACAGTGGGATAGGGCTGTTTTGGGGTGGTGGATAGGGGAAAGATGGGGAGAAAATTTGTAACTCAAAATCTCATGGAAATGAATGATGTAAAGAAGAAAATAAATTAACAAAAAAAATTTTACATTTAAAAAATAAAAAATAAAATCTTACAGGCTATTTGATCATCCTAACTTTTGTAAAATAAATAACAGGTAAACTAATCATATCCTGAAAAATTCATAGAATAAGCAACACTGTTCCTTCAAGCTACCCATTTTCCATTTTTGTATAAAATAACCTTAAAATAAATAGTAACAACTGTTTCTACGTGCTACCATGGTTTTTGGATTTTTTAAGGATTTTTAAAAGAATATAATTTAAAATGTTGAGATTTTATTATGAATGTATGTTTGGATTTAGCAGTCTGTGTTTTATTCAGAGTTTGGTTTAATAAAATATTGTAATATATTATATCCTATTGCAATCCCTGCTAGTGTAATTATGAATACTTCTGTGTCTCTTGTTCAGTGCTACCAGATTTACTCTCCCTATGCACGAGCTGCTTCAGGAAGATGGAGTATGTCAGTTACTTGATTATAAAAGACCTACGTGAATTAACTGGAAAGAGGAAGAATAATTTGCATGTTTTGAATCCCTCCAAAAATAATCACTTTTTAACTGTGGTTTTCATTTGTATATCAAAGTACAGGAAAGCCCACAAGCTTACTCTGTCACGCTGTCCACTTGGCCCAGCATTACAGGCTTAAAAGGAGTCACTGTCCAGAGACTGACCTACAAAAACACATAGGCGCTTGTGAGATTTTAGTAGATGTCAATACTTTGCAGTGACTGAATTTGTGATACCTTTTTAGGGGTTAATAGGGATACATATTAGGGATAATTGACAAGTAATGCCTGCAAACATGAGAAAGCCTCAGTCATTTTCTTACTTTCAAATTCAATTAAGCTTAGCAGCTAGCATTCATTTCATGAATTTAAAGAGTGCCTTTCTCGATGCAATAATTATACAAACTATATTCTACCACCAAAGAAATTAGGTACAATTTTGTGAACAGTTAGTAAGCTAACAAACATCAACAGTCTCCCTAATGGGAGGAAAAGAGTGACACAGATTGTTTGTATGAGAAACCAAAATATCCAGACATAAATTGAAAATGTGAACCACTGTTGTAGGCTCTGATTTCAATAACTGGTCAAACTAATTTTTTCAATTAATTGCTTATAATTTTGATATCAAGTAGGAAAAGTCTAAATATATTTTTAACCATAGGCCCAAATTTCTCAATCTATTACTAACTATTTACACTAACAATAAAGAACAATAGCACGTCATACAAAGCAATGAGTAATGTTCATGTTTGGCTTTGAAATGTAATCAAAGTCATGCACAAACCAAAGCACGCCTGGTATTTGGTTTCAGACACCTTCAAGCTCTACCTGACCATATCAGCATTTTGAAACCGAAATTTGTGACTGGGTTTTCTGCAATTTCTTCCTCTATACTAGAACACAAAGGAGAGGTGATTCCACTGCATGGATGTCAAGCACCAGAAGACCAAATTGGAAACAGAAGACAACTTTCATTGGCAATGAAACCCCTAGAAAAGCACAGCCTGCTGCATGGTAACACCAGTCAGGCAGCCCACTTCCTACCTGTACAACTTTAACTGGAACCACTGAAGAATAAATAATGTCCCTGGCCTGCAACAGCCTCTTCATTCAGGACATCGGACTCTATAAACTCTCCCCCAGTCTAGCACCCTGGATCCAGTTGGTGGACTCAAGCTGGCCAAAAAAATGAATCCTGAATGTACCCGCCCTGTATTGAAAGGGCTGTACCTGCAAAGAGAATTGGCACACAGGCTGGAACGGAAGCTTGAGGATTAACCAGCATCAGACTAAAGCTGACTGCCTCCCTTTCACTTTTTATCTCCCACAAGAGCTTCTCTCTGTGCAGAGGTGTACAGGAGACAATGATTACATTTTCAGTGAAATTTTCAGAAATCTTCAAAGGCTACAAATCAGGCTTTTTGATTTATTATTTTGTTGATTGTTTAGGCTTCAAAAAGTGTTGTTAATGCAGATTAAACTCAAAATTGTGTCCTAAGTACATTTTTAAATTTTTCTGGAAAGATATTTATCACTATACTCCTGGACTATGAGAAAACATTTGGAGTCACTCCTATTAGAAGACCCTACAGGCCACACAGCAGGAAATGTATCCGGATGTGGTTCAACCTAGCCTAGGAAAATCTCAACTAAGCCACGCTAAATATTCTGTTTTGGGGTTCACCTGAGGCATCTTCAGTTGAGAAAACTAGGTTCTTCCTATTTCTGGGATGCTACAGTGGGTTCTGAGTCTCTGAGGTAACCAAATCTAATGCACCTCCAAAATTGTAGGCTAACCTCATTCCCAATCTCTGAGACCCCTGTCTTGACAGCCTAGCTCTCCTGAGAGCTGATTCCTGATCTTGACCTTGTCATTCAAACAAACGGCACCAGACTGGTTTACCTGCTTAGAAACCCAAGATTTGATTCCATAGACCCAACTTTTCAAACTCCTGAGTAGTCTCAAATTTGGCCTTTCTTCTACTTTCTACTCCCTTTATAAAGAAAATATTCTGCGCGCGCGCACGCACACACACACACACACACACACACACACATACACACAGAGTGTCTGCTTCATGAGAAGTCACATATGATTTCTCTTCTCCTTCTCCTCCCAAAGTAAAATCTCCTGGAGTATAAATATCAATGTTTCCAAACCCAAATGTGTGATTGAGTTTTCCAAAATTCCTTCCTCTAAACTAGAAGACAGTGAAGAATTGGCCTTACGGCAAGGATGTCAAGCACCACAAAACCAAACTGGGACCAGAAGACAACTTGTATCAGCAATGAAATCCATGGAAAAGCAAAGGTACAAAATCACTTTTAAAAACGATCTAATCATTTCCTAGAGTCTCTAAGGAGGAGTTATTTATCTTTCCTGTAAATGTTCTATCCTTTATCTATGGTCTCTAGATTCTATCCTTTCTCTCATGACAGACTTTAATTACACAAGGATTAATTCGTTATGTCCAAGAAAGGGGCTTTATCCTAGTGCTCCCAACACCACGTCACCAAGCAACAAACATTTATCCAGTGTCTTCTGTGTGCCAGGACTAGACAAAAGGACAGTGCTAGACAAAAGGAATATATAGACAAAAAAATCAAAGAGTCCTTACCCTCAAGGATTTTAAATTCCATCAGGAGAAACAGCATGAATGTAGAGGGTGTCCGTAAAGTCTAGACATGTAGGAAACCTTTTAACTATATGCATATTTTCAAGAAATGAAATGAATGAAATTTTCAACAACACTTTATTTAATTAGCATGAATGAGATTTCATAGGAAGACATAGGAGACACATAGGAAATCTCATTAATTAAATTAATTAAGCTCATTAGTATGGAAAAATAGTCCCCAATAGTAATGAAAGCTTTTATTCCATATAAAATTCTCCTGGCTAAAATTTATGCTGATTAAATAAAATGTTGTTGAAAATTTCATTCATTTCATTTCTTGAGAATATGCATAGTTAATGAGATTTCCTATGTGTTCTGACTTTAGGAACGGCCTGTATATAATATATGTGTAGTACAGGCAATAGCAGCTCAAGAATCAGTAAAAACTTTGTGTGCATGGTGGCGCTTGACCTGAGCTTTGATGGAAACTAGTTCTTCTCTGAGGCAGAGGTGAGGAGTAAGATTCCAGGAATGGAGGACAAGGACTTGGAAGTCTTTGTTACTTCAAAAACTACTGATAAAAATATTTTAATAGTATCTTTCCCTCTGTCTTTGACCTCCTTAGGGTCTAGTAAGGTCCATTTAAAAAAGAAGAAAGGAAGAAAGGAAGAAAAAGGAGAGAAAGAAAATTTATACAATGATTATTGTTTAGTTAAGATTTTCCTCCCTATCCTGAATTGTGCAAGATAATTTCTTCCATTACTCTCTATTTTTTAAAATGGTGTGACCTTTATATATTTAGATTAGGTGTAAATTTGCAGTTCATCGTGGCATATGGTCTAAGATAATGATTTAAATCTAATTTATGCTCCTTTTCGTTGTTGTTTTGCTTTCTAGTTTTTGCAGAGGTTTTTGTCCAATAGAGAATCCTTACCCCAGGAGTTGATACCCTTGAATTTATTAAATTCTATGCTACTCTGTTCTATTGCTTCTGGGTCTTATTTACCTAAGCTTCTCCTTTGAGCATCTTTTTGATTTTTTAATCAGTCTGTTAAAAGAAAAAATCTTTGTTTGGGCTTTCACCCTGATTAACAAGACACAACTCAGGAAAAGGGAACTAAAAGTGTTTATTAAAAATATGTCAAAGTAACCCAGCATGATCATTAGAGATCAGCAAGGGATTCAAGATGGAGCCAGCTTTTATTGATAACTTTCATAATAAGATAAAGACTATTTGGATAGATTCACATCAGCAAAAAGGGATAGGCCATTGCATCTCAAGTCTTTCCCAACTGCCTGTACAAGATGTTTAACAGAGAGGAGATGACCTGCTACATGATGGACAGCAGGTAACACAAAAGTCGCAGACTGCTTCCCCCAACTTTGATTGACAAGCAGGACTGGGAACAATGGGTCACTGAGTGAGCATAACTTTTAGTAAGGATGAAAGAGTGTTCCTGAGATTTCTACTTGGGACTTCATTAGATTCTTTATTGCTTGTATTCCAAAGACCTACAATGACATTTTCCTGTTCCATCCATCTTTCACCAACTTCATTTTTCTTTATTCCCCAGCATGGACTCTGCACTCCACTCAACAAACAATTTGCAGTCCCTTTAAAATAACTTGCCCTTACATATTCATTTATACCACCTGGCATTCTCTTTTTTTTTGCCTCCATCAACCCAGTAAAAATCCAGACAATATTTACCTCCTTCTGGGAAGCATTCTCTATTTACTCTTCTCTTCATATTCCTCCTTTCCTTACTCAAAAAGTCTATTTGTACACTTCAGTTTGTACTCACTTCTTTATTGCTTGGTTAGTGGTCTTTTTCGCTATCCTATGTTGTATGCACCAACTGTTTATTAAGCTCCTTCAGGGTAGGAATTGTGACTTCAATTTCATTTGCGTCTCTCCCCATGGTTTCCAGTACTGTGTTTAGTACATAGTGGATATTCAGTAAATATTGACAACTTAGTACTCACTTTATCATAAGGGAAAGCATCAAGTTGCATGCCAGAAAAGTGTTTTCCCAGCAGGAAAGCATCTTCTAATTACAAGGGCTTATTGTATTGCCTTGACCTTTCCCTTTTGACTCAGTCGTTTATTAAAACACTGAGGTTTTACAGCTTTCAGTTATGTGTAGAACAAAGCATACTAGAAAGGGGAAAATGTTAAACTAAATATTGGAAGAGTAGATAGGAGAATAAATATGAAGAGTTAAAAGGAAACTAAAAATTCTAAAATTTTGCTTTTAGGAGGAAAAAGAATGAGCTTTTAGGGCTCATTAAAGGTTTTATGTTATTTTTGTTTGAATAGGTCACAGCCTGAAGACAATACCTACATGAGCTTAAAATGACAGAAGCATGTGATTTTCAAGGATACCAGGTCTCCAAAAATAATAAGCATTTACGTACAGAACAAAGGGAATGATTTCCCACCCAAGTAAGGCCTTAAGGTAGAAGAATCATATCATCCCTGTTTTTTGTGTTTGATTTTTTTTAAACAAATAATCAAATTACCTTGAAATAGATGGAAAACATGAACTACTATTTTAAAAAATATTCAGTGTATATTTCTTTGTTGTATATACTAGAAATTTTAGACACTAGGAATTCTTAAATATCAGTGTTGACTTCTTAATACCACCCAAAGATTGCCCATTGTAGAAGGATTTATTGAAAGAAATTACTTTTGTTAGAATACTAGAATATTTAGTAAACATACAAAAACAACAGACACAATAATATGATTAAGTACTTTGTCTTTTCAATGTAGCTTGAGTTGATGTGAACAGCTTCATCACTTTTATTTCATAACTTATAAGAAGTTGAGAGAAAGCTCTCACTGAAGTCAATACCATTGGAAAATGTGGATTTTCTCACTTTGAATCCCATGCTCAAAACAATACTCTTTAAAAAGTTTTATTGATGCCTTTAATTTCCACAATGCCATCATTTCTGGATTTATCCCACCCAGTCCTTTCTCCCCATGTTCCCCCACAGTGAGCTTTTCCTTATAGCAAAGAAAAACAAAAGCAAAACCAATCAACAAAGTGACCTAGTCTGATAGACTATGCAACTTAGTCTTCCCCCTTCAAAGGAAGGAATGAGTTACAAGTCCTTGTCGCTTGTCTGGGGTCAAGATTCACACCAATACTTATAGTTCTCCATGTATTTAAGAAGTTACATCATTTTACTTAGGTAGCAGTCTAGGTTATCTAATGTAGCCATTAAAGAACTATTTAATTTAGCAATATTTTGATAAACTGAGATGCATAGTTGGAAGCTCATGGAGACTCACTAAACCAAGGAAACCTTTCCCAATCCCTCTTAAATTTAGTGGCTTCCCTGTATTATCTCCAATTTGCCCTGTACAAATCTTGTATGTTATTTTATAGTATCTTGATTTCTCACAAAGTCATTCGCTTCCATTTGCTCCAATCTAATTCTGAAGGAATTATTCTCTTCAGTGAGCTTTTGAGATTCATTTTCCATCTGGCAAAGTCGACTTTTTCAGGCATTCTTCTCCTCATTGGCTTTTTGGGCCTCTTTTGCCATTTGAGTTAGTCTATTTTTTAAGGTGTTATTTTCTTCAGTCAGGTTGTTGACTCTCTTTTCATGATTTTCTTGCATCATTCTCATTTCTCTTCCCAATTTTTCCTCCACTTCTCTTATTTGGTTTTCAAAATCTTTCTTAAGCTTCTCTATGGCCTGTAACTGTTCATATTTTTCTTGGAAGCTTTTGGTGCAATACAGTTCTGACTGTATCATCTTCCTCCCGTACCATGCTTTGATCCTTTTTGTCCCCAAAAAAGGAATCAAAAATTGGATTGCCGAGCTTGCTTTGCTTCCTTTGCCTGCTCATGTTGCCAGTCAATTAACTTGACTTTTGATCTCTTTGCCACAGTAGAACTCTGCTTCCAGAGGGGAGAGCTTTGTCCCAAATCTCTGGGGTTTTCGCAGCTGCCAGAGCTATTAGGAAGCCACCATCTCTACAGCCCCCACAAGCTTTGGCTCACTGGTCACACACCTCAGGACCACCACCCAAGACCACAATCCCGATCTAGGCAGGTTAAGGCAAGAGCACTTAGCCTCTGAATGGTCACTTGCCCCCCCTGCAATCTACAGGCCAGGAGCTCTGAAGCAGCCACATGGAGGCAGCTGCTTGGCTGCCGCTTTCACTACTTCTTGCTCTGGGGGGAGAGAGCCAGACCCGCTCCTCTGTCCCCCCCCAAATTCAGCCAAGTTCTACTGACCTTTTACTTTGTCTTTGGCATTTATGGGTTGATAATACTGGAAACAGCCACAGTTGCTGGTGATCCACTCTCCCGAATGCTCCAGCTGGGCTGGTTGGGCTGCCCTGGGGCTAAGACCATGTTTTCATGTGGGGCTGGACTTGGTTCCCAGAATGCTGCAATGAACCCTTCCTGTCCACCTGCCGGGCTGCCTTCACCGGGAGATTTGTTTCTCTGTCACGTTGTGGGTTCTGGAGCTCTAAAATTTGTTTAGAGTCATATTTTATAGGTATTTGTGGTGGTTATGGGGGGAGCCACAGAGTTTTGCAGTTTCTACGTCACCATCTTGACTCCACCCCCACCTTGTATGTTATTTTTATAGCTATTTTCATGCTGTCTCCCCATTAGACTTGAGAATGGTGATTGTCTTTTATCTTTCTTATTGCCGGCATTTAGCATAGTAACTGGAACATAGGAAATGGTGCTTAATAAATGCTTGTTTACTGACTGACCAACTACATATCCCTGGAGGGGGTATTCAATAGTGTTATTGGACTAAAGAAAAGATTTGCGAGCAGGACCAGGAGAAATTTATACACAATTACAGACACAACACATGTGTGACAAATAACTTTGATAGACTGGGCTCTTCTCAGCAATGCAAGATTATAAGACAACTCCAAAAGACTCATGATAGAAAGGGATATACACATCCAGAGATAGAACTACAGAGTTTGAATGTAGATTGAAGCAAACCACCTGCTCTCCTTCTTTTTGTTTTGTTTTATTTTGTTTCCTCTTTCCCATCGTTCATTCCATTGGTTATAATCTTTCTTTACAACCTGACTAATGTTTAATGTGAAGTTATTTACAGATCCTATATTTGATTGCATGTCACCTTGGGAGGGGGGAGGGAGAAGAGAGGGCAGGGGAGAAAATTTGAAACTCAAGGGATTGTGGAACTGAATCTTGCAAACTAAAAGTAAACAAATAAATTAATAAAAAAGAAAAAGAAAAGACTTGCTTTTATAAAGGGGGAAATTTTTTCTTTCGTTTCAACTGGCTTTGTCCATTGTTTCAAAAAGAATGTCATGGACTACAGGCCTGGCTATATGAGTAGAACTACTAAAAAGCATAAATTTAGTCCCAATCCCTTAATACGTACAAAACCAAGAAGAAAATAGGGAAATAAAAGTATTTTCCACTTAAAAGAAATAAATCAAACTTGATCTACTCTTGGTCCATGAGAAGATTATAGGAAAAATTGTGATCTTTTGAGCTAGAAGAGATTTGACTTTTGGTGATCTGGAATATCCAGTAAGAAACTGGCAGGGAGGTGGTAAGCTTTTACCAGTTGTAAGTGACTTTGGCTGGAACAAAAACTAATCAGAGAAGTAAATAGTGCTAAATATAGATGTAGAAAATAGGAATGTCCTCTTCACTCTGGGATAACATAACATTCACATTCTCATGGACCTCTTTAACTTCATGTCTATTGACCCTAGACTTCCATAAGCCTTGATCCTGAAGAGATAATTATATATCTAAAAAGTAACAATCCAGTTATCCAGTTTAATTTTCTTTTTTTGCTTGTGTAGTTGGATGCATTTTGTAGTAGAAATAAAATTTCTCATGTAAAAATTTTTCTCTGTTCTGAATCTGTTTTTAACCAGGTCAAAGATGTATTCTCCTCCACCCTTGAATCCTTTTCTTCCCTGATTACCTTTTGTTTATCTTATTTTTCCAATAGACAAAAATCTATTTTTTCTTTTACCTAACTACCCTCCTTATTGGGAAACAAAAAATGAAACCTTTTGTCCCATATCCCTAGATCACGCAACCTAGGGGCTGCTAAAAATTTATAGCTCCCTGGATATATTACATGCCTGTAATCCCAGTTATCGAATATGCGAAGGCTGGTTGGTTTCTTGAACTCAGGAGTTCTAAGTGGTTGTAAGCTAAGTTGATTTTTTGTCATTAACAGGGTAAGCCCTTTCCAATGGGTGACCTCCAAGCTGTCTAAGGAGAAGCAAATCAGCCCTGGTAGAAAATGGAGCTTCAAAGCTCCCAAGTTGATTGGTCTCACTAGGCCCATGAATAGCTCTTGTACTTTCTAATTAGGTAAAATAGGAAGACCTAGTTGTTGTTGTTTTTTAAATTAGAATGGAACAAACAGAAGCTAATGACTCCCTCAGACAACAAGAAATATTACAACAAAATCTAAAGATTAAAAAGTGGAAGAAAATGTAAGGTAGGTCATCAAACACAACACAGATCAAGGTGAGAACATTTAAGAATCATTGAATTACTTGAACGCCATAATCAAAAAAGGAGCCTAGATACTATATTTCCAGAAATCATTAAAGAAAAACTATGCAGATATGTTAGAACTAAAGGGCATGTTGGAAATCAAAAGAATCCACCAATCACCTCCTGAAAGAAACATCAAAATGAAAACTGCTAGGAATGTCATAGTCAAAATCCAGAACTTCTATCTAAAGAAGAAATACTGCAAGCATAGAGCAAGAAAGAAGTTCAAGTTCTGAAGAACCACAGTCAGAATCACACCAGTTTTATCAGCTACCACTATAAAGGATCTTTGTTTATGCCTTGCTAATCCTCAATCCCAGATAATCCCCACAGCCAGGTTTTTCTACCACCACTCTATTTCTGAGCAGTAGAATGCCTCTGGAAAAAAGCAAGAAATTGTGATGACAGGATCCACTATGAATTTATTCCAATTTAATCTCAACTTGCATTTTCAGGCAATTTAGCAATTCTTTCAATTAACTCTTCTGGGCTGCTTATTCCATTCCAGGCAGCAGCCATTCCAGTTTTCTCTTTTCTCTTTAAAAACATAGTTCTGCCTGCTCACCTCACCTCCTACTTTCTTGAACATATTGAAGCCATTAGATATGAACTCCCCCAATAAATTAAACTCATTAAAGCCCCTCTGTGTCTTCTCACATCTTTCTCATACTCAAAGAAAGAAGTGACCATCCTCTTGGATAAAGCTAACCCTTCTTCTACCTGTATCCCTGATCTAGTTCACTTCCATCTCCTTCAAGAATTTTTCCTCTCTGAGTCATTTCCTCTCTTTTTGTTTCTTCTCTTCCACCTCCACATATGCTCAGTTCTCCCTTTTCTTAAAAGGATCTTTTTTTTAATTTTTCTAGTTATCATCCTAATTCTTTCCTGTCAACCTCTTAGATAGTCAACAATAATCAATGAGAATTTTTTAAGCACTTAGTTTGTGCCAGGCACTGTACTAAGAGCTGAGAATACAAACAGAAGCAAAAAGAAAGACAGTTCCTGCCCCTAAGAAGCTTATATTCTACTTAGAGAGATGACACATAAAACAGTAAGCTGATAAAGGAAAGGGGAGAAGATAGCTATGGGTGGAACATAGTCAGAAAGTCAGGAGGAGGACAAAAGAATCCTTTATTCCCAGAGAGTAGGGAAGGAGTCAACATGGTTGGCCTGAGTTCTTCCTTGAACTGGGAGAAATTGACCAATCAGAAGAGGGGGTCACAGGCACAGAATAATCTTTCAAAATGAAAAGGCTTTTGGCAATGGTGGTAGTGAATACATCTTTCAGAGAAGGCTACTGGAATATGGTAAAGAAAGAAGTCTGAAAAGTCAAGAATGGAGCCTGGAGAGGAATAAAAGAGTAATTTGTGTTCACTATCTTTACTCAATGCTAATCCTTGACCTTCTTCTTTTTTCTTTCAATACTCTCTCCTGAGACAATCTGATTTACTCCTTTAGCTACCCAATCTATGTAGGAAACTTCTGAATTTAACTATTGGTATTCCAAATGTGACATCTTTATCAATGACCAACAACTGACATATAACTCCAGGGAATTAATCATATCAAAGCTGACATTCTCAAAACAGGTTAGAGAACATTAATATCTACTAATTTACCCACAGACCTACTTTTTTACCTTTACATATATTTATGAGAATAATTTACAAATGTATTAAGGATATGCTTAAGGAAAATATGAAAAAGGATTAGGTAGGTTTTCATAAATGACATTCTATAGAAGACCATAACTTTACAGTCAAACTGTTCATTGAAAACTATAGAAAATAGAAAATCTCACTGTATTTGTTGAACTATGAAAAAGCATTTGATTCAATGGAGTAAAAAGGCTCTCTTCTCATGAGGTGTCTCCCACACACATATAAAAATCATTTGAAATAATTTTTTAACCATTCTCTTCTTAATATCAAGAAAGACATAAAATAGGGGAGCAAGTGGGCCTCAAAAGTATTTGCCACTATCATGGAGGAGATCTATACAGTGTCCATGTTGGATGTCACTACAAATAGTAAGGTTCTACACATACTTTGGTTTACTGTTATATTGAACTGATTGTACCAAGTCTTGAGTTTGGCCTAGTTATCCCCATAGGAAAAAGCAAATAGAAGAAGGCATATTGTCTAAAACAGCAGTTCTCAACCTGTGGGTCGCGACCTTTGGAGGTTGCCTAAGACCATCGGAAAACATGTATCTCTGATGGCCTTAGGAACTGAGACACCATTCCTCTGTCCTTCTCCTGGCAGGTCTGCCCACATGCAGATACGCCCACATACAAATATTAAAGGGTCCTGGCATTAGGAAGGTTGAGAACCACTGGTCTAAACTACGGTATTTAGTTGAATGGACAACATATAGAGTTCATCCATCAATCAAATCACGTCAACAAGTATTTATTAAGCATGGGCTCTTCTGTGCTAAGTGCTGGGGATACAAAGAAAGGCAAAAGACAGTTCTTAATTTCTAGGAACTCAGTCTAATTATGAATAGCTACACACAAACAAAATTAGAGGGAAGGCACTGACATTAAGGGGATTGGGAAAGGCTTTGTGCATATAGTGGAATTTTAGCTGAAGGAAGCCAGAGAATTCATGCATGGGTATCTAAGAGAGACACAGAATATGGGCAATGAATTGAGTCCAAAAATTAAATTGGAAGAGAACAAGTTGTATTCCTTCCAGAAGCTTCAAAGGTTTTTTTTAATATAATTTTTATTTTTTGTTGTTCTGAACTTGACCAATACCAACAAACATGAACATTTCTATGGTCAAAGAGGAATAAAAAGAAAAAAGGTTATATTTGAAACTGTAAATCTCTATTATCTACAACTAGGTTTTCAAAAATGTATGATAAATTCAACACATTAGTTTCAAAATTGTTCTACTTGTTTGTTTCCTTCTGAACAATTTTCTTCTGTGCATTTCAAAAAAAATGTTTCAATTATTTTATTTCCTTCTCCTTTTTTTGGTATTACTCTCCTTAGCCCCCTTCTCCAAAGTCCCCTCACCCTAAAAAACCCTCCCTTGTAAAAAAAAAAATTTTAATCAAGCAAAAAAACCATCCATACATTGGCCCATGTCCAAAACTGCACCCTAACATCCTGTATCTCTAGCTCCTCACTCTTCTGTCAGGAGGTGGGTGGCATACTTCAGCAAGGAGTCCTTGGGAATCACAGTTATTTCATTGATCAAAGATCTTTTAATGATCCTGAACTTCTTGAAATAAAGGATTATCAAGTTTTGATACTAATATTTTTCCACTGTGTCATAGAATATGACAGTATCTGAAGGACTGAAATTAAGCATCAACCAAAAGGCAATGAAGAAGGACATCATTGGTGTGAGTAGACTCTAACATATTACAAAAAGAGATTTATGTAATAAAAGTGGTATATAAGATGTTATTAAATAAATGTTAGGGGGGGAAATGTACATAGTTGGTCATATGGCAAGAGAGAGGATCATCACTCCAGAGCTGAAGAAATCTCAGAGACCATCTAGTCCAATTCCCTCATCTTACGAATAAGGAAACTGAGGCTCAGGGGCATAAAAGTGACTTGTTCAAGACCATATAGGAAGTATCAGAAGTATTAAAACCCAGGTCCTCCAAAGACACATCTTGTTTCCACAGTGCCTGGACAGCTCAAATACTTTATTTGTATCATTTATGTATCAAAAAACCCCATGGAAATCACCCACCCACACCCACCCTCCCCACCGCTCCTCCTTTGGCAAACTTGAGGGAGCATATAGACAAGACTTTCACAGGATAGGCAAGTAAGGACAAGGTGTGAACAGCTTCAGGGAAGTGAACTTTCAAATTGATGAGATCATCAATCCATTAGAGAACTGAAGCGTCTGCAGAGTCATGGTGCCTTGGACACAGCAGATACTTAAAAAATTCTTGTTGAATTAGATTGGGGAATGGAGGCTTGATTTTGAATCAGGCATACTAATTTTTTTTAAATACAGTATGTCAGTGAAAATTTATTTTACAGAAACATTTAAGCTAAAATTGAAGCTTATCTGTTCTGAGATCTAAAATGTAATGTTTATCTAAAGTAGAATAATAACAGCTGGAATTCATATCGTCCTTTGAAGTTTGCATATATTACATACATTATCTTATTTAAACATAACAACAATCCTGGCAAGTGGGTGCTATTATTATTATTATTATTATTATAGTTTTACAGATGAGCAAGTTAAGTGATCTTTTCCAGCATCAAACCCTAGCAAGTGACTAAGGCAGCATTTTAACCATTTGAACCTGACTCTAGGTCCAGTGTTCTCTCCACTAGGCCATCCTGCATACACACACCTCTGTGTGTGTGTGTGTGTGTGTGTGTGTGTGTGTGTGCGCGCGCGCGCGCGTATATGAGAAGTAGTGTGGTAGAATGGAGAGGTCAGCCTCCTAGATCAGAAGAGCAAGATTCAAATCTTGCCTCTGACAAGTAATAGCTTTATGACCAGGGGCAAATGACTTAACTACAAGGCAACTCACTAAGACTATAAATCGAAGGGTAACTGCAGATCTAATAATAGTATTAATAGTTAACACTTATATAGCACCCACTATGTGCCAGGGACTTCACTGTACTAAACACCTACTACGTGCCAGGTACTGTGCTAAGTGCTTTATAAATTATCTCATTTTGCCTCACAACAACTCTGGGAGATATGTGCTATTATTATCCACATTTTGCAGCTGAGCAAACTGAAAAGAACAGAGGTTAGGGGATTTGCCCGAAGTCATTAAGTGTTTGAAGCTAAATTTGACCTCAGATCTTTCTGACTCTACGTCCAACGTTCTATCCATTGTACTACTTAGTACTAATAAGGACAATTTTCTCACCGAGAGTTTCATAAACCAGTGAAAACACATATCTTCAATATATGGAGAGACAGAGAGAGAGAGAGAGAGAGAGAAAGAGAAATTTCCTTCATAATTCTAGTTTAGTATTAGTTCATCTTTGTTCAGTGACTATGTAAAGGTACTATGTTTTGTCTTCTCTAAGAAATGGCAAGAATATTTAGGGATTCAACTAGTTGGTTTTGACCTCGCTGGTTCTGAAGAGTAAACTTATATTTTCTCCCTGGACTCAATCTTGTTTATGTCAATATCATAAGTAACATATAGATGTTTCTTTTCAAAATACATATTTTTGGTCAACTAACTTATACTCTTGTATCATACTACTTTTCTTGATACCTATAGATTTTACATTCACCTAATTTCATAGTTTATACCTTGTTTAAATGAAACATTTTCCCCAGAATTTCAAATTTATAGAATTGATCAAAATAGTGCACTCATAAATAGGCCTAGACAAAATTATGACCAGCAAGCTGACATACTTCTAGAGAAAATTAATCCTTTCAAAACTGATTCTTCTAACTACATGGTTCTCTATCCCTTTTCCCTTTCCCTTTCCCCAATAAGAGAAATTATATGTGGAACACAGCAATATTTCTAAGGAATTAAAATGAAAATAGGAATTTGTATTAAATTAAATACTTAAATAGTGGGGTTTTTTAGATGTTTTAAAGTTCTCTAAAATTAGTTTTCATCCATTGCAGACAATATCTGTAAAACTTTAAAATACCTGAATCGTATGATTCCTCCAAAAAAGCCACTCTATCTAAATCTATTTAGATCATTCACAATAAACCACAAATATCTGATAAGGCTAGAGACATTACTTTTCCTGCAACTGTTTGCATTTCAACTGCCCTTGGTTTTAACCGTAATTCCCCTAAAGGATTAGTTTTGGAGTTAGAATTTCAAACAACTGTACCTCCTGATTTCCCAAATGCAGTCTGGGCCTTCCTCTTATTCAATTCCAGTCTACTTTCACTGTCTATATGTAGTATATGTAATTTCTGTCCAAAACATCTTTACTGATGGACTAATTCAATGGACTATTCATACAGCTATATATCATAGTCCAAATTAAAAAAAAATTCTTCATCCATTCACTTCTTCCTGTGTGGAAGACTATTAGGACAAACTCTTTTGAGTGACTGTAGATCTCATGTAGGAGGCTGTATTTTGCTCCAAGGCCTGATACAATAAGCACAATGATGCTTGTTTATTATTGTGGATGGGGATTTTTTGGGCCTCAAGGACACTGTGAATTTGTACCATAATATGATGAAGGCTATCACAGATTCTTCCACAAAAAAAAAGACATCTTGGGTACACCTTTTTTTTTTTAAAACAAAACCACCATTTTTTATTTCAGCCAGTGGGCCAGCTTATAATGTCACTGTCAGCACAATCCCAACGAAGTGATAAATTCTTTTGGCCTTAATTTCCTTATCTGCAATGACTGATTGGACTAAATTATACATAAACCTTCAAGTTCTCAAATTCTTACGCTCCATGAATTACATGATGGTATGTGGTAAAATGTGATACTGAAACCTACCTCTACGGTACATTCTAAATACCTAAATGAAAGGCAAATAAGGGGAATTACATTTCTATGGGTATGATTGTATAGTCAGGAAAAACCCCAAGAAATTCCTACTATTAGTTGAAGTGATTGGTGACAACAAAGGTCAGGAAAATCCTACAGCATATTGGGAATGCTGTAAGAAATACCAACTCACATGCCATTCTTCCATTGAGATAGTACAGGGAGGAAAGCACTGGCCTTGGAGTTAAAAGAACTGCATTCAAATCCAAGCTCTACTATATACTACCTGTGTGCAAAGTTACTCGGCTTCTGGGCCTCAAGGGTCCTCTTCTGTAAAACAAAGGGGCTGCATGCACTAGCCCTCTTCTAACGTCCCTTCTGGTTCCACATCTACAGTTCTTTGATCCATGAAGCCTTCTCTCATTCCTCTTTACCTCAGTAATGAGCTTTTCTCTTTAGAGAAACATACTAGTTTGTCCTTGTACTTCTAACATATTTATGTAAAGTTACATAATCTGTTATTTGTGTGTTTGTTTTATTTCCTTATAGACTATAGACACCATGAAGAAAGTGATATTATTTTATCTAAACTGTTTCTACCCTAAGTGGAGGAAGGGAAGGGAATAAATATTTATAAAACAAGTGCCTTCTCTGTGACAGGCACTGTGCTAAATGCTCTATAAATATTATCTTATTTCACCCCAAGCACCTGAGCAGAATCTTTGATTACAGTCGGCACATATTAAACATTAATTGACTTTAATACAAAATCTAGAATACCCTAGACCCTACTTTCTTCTTTCTTCCTCTTCAAAAGTTTTAAACTCTATCAATTGAGTATTATCTTTAATTTTTAAAAGAAAGTCAAGGGGATGTCATCTTGTCGGAAACACACCTACATATACAGAACCAGAGTAAGAAAGTCCATAACCTGTAGGTGCAGAGTTGGCCTCTCACCTGCAAATCATATCCTCATCTTCCTAATACCATGGTCCTCCTCGAAGGACAAACCATACACATAATTTAAGGTAGAAGAAAAGGACATCTCCTCTGCCCTCCACCAACCCTCTACCCCATTCTTGGGCCAGTGACAATTAAAGTGTGGTCCAACCTGCTTAAGGTGTTGGTTAAAAAAAAATCCCACAACACTTGGGTATGTACCATTTACATAACACCACAATTTGCATGTATGTTCCCAGTGTAGAATAGGACATAACTGGGGAACAGATGGGCTGATTGCAAGCACTTGGATAACTGAGGGCTGAGAAAGCTAAAAAAAAAATTAGGATTCTTTCCAAATTCAAAATAATGGGGCAAGTTCAAAGGAAAAGTACGTATAATTCTTTTGGACTAAGAAGTCTAGATTTCTAAAGAAGATTGTTGTACTGAAATATATGTTTTAGGAGTGGTGGGCTATGACCTTGTGGGGTAGCATGAGGGTGACAAGTCCCTCAGATCTAGCCCCTAGGGTTCTTCAAATATGTACAGTCCCCTGCAGTGATGCTCTGGAAATGTGAATCTAGATACAGAAATAGTTGCCAGAGATAAGCAACAACCTGGAGAAATTTGTCACATACAGAACAGAACACATCCCGTCCTAATACCTGGATCAGGTTACATTAACTTGCTGAAGTAATTCCCAGGGTGTAAAACCCCACCTACTGGATATTCAGCCTATGCTTTCTGTCCACACAATCACAAAATGCTGGCAAATCACAACGTAGCATCAACGTTTCCTCCTTGTGGAATTTAAAAACAAACAAAACCCTTAGCTGACCACAAGGAGATCTCATAGGAAATAGTATATTTGCTGGCACAAGCTGCCTGCAAATGAAGTTCATTGCCCTCTAAATTATTTGAGAGCAAGAACTTTTTTCTTAAATCGGGAATGATTCCCCAGAAATATAATCACTGGTCCTCGTGTTTTCTTTTGAGGAACTCCATACAGATAAGGATACTCCATTTGATACAAATTGCAACCCAACAGAAAGGTATATCCTGACATTTTAAAAATAACCTTGCTGCTCTGAAACTTTCCCCATTAAAGCACTTTGAATAGGCAAACATTTTAGAGTAAACTTCCCATGGGTGGATTTTACGGTCCATTAACGTACAAGCTATTTCCTCAAATGAACTGCTAATTGCCCATTGTTTCTAGTGAACTGTATATTTATATCTACACAACTTTATCAATGTAGTAGAGACAATTGTTTTGGTAAAGACTGTGGCTATAATTTATAATGAACATCATAAATGTGAACCCTGTCCTCCTAACCAATACCACCATGATCATCAAAAATATTAAGTAATGTACTTATATTAGATTCTATGAAACCATCTCCACAATGTTAAACAAAGATAAACTTGCTTGAGTGGAGCAGTAGAAAGAATTCTAGACTTAAAATTGAAAAACCTAGGTTTGAATCCTAACTATCTCAATTGCCAGCTGTGAGACCACAAAGAAGCCATTGTTTCAGCTCCAAGAGTTTCAGTTTTTTCATTTGTTAAATGTAGGGGTTGGGCTGCATGATTTTTAAGGTCCCTTTTTTGGTCTCTTTCATCTTTAAATCCTATGGTCCTAATTTACAGTTGGAGGCTTTATCTATAATGATGATCCATAAATGCTTTGGAAGTGACAAAAATGATGGAGTTACAATCTAATGATTAAAATGCCAAGAGTATCAGGGGAAATTCCACCTTCACCAAGATCTTTTTTTGTCATTGTTAAAGTCTGGTCACCCCAGACCAGCCTAAACTACTTTAATATGTTCATATGCCTCAGTTTCCTTGGAGTGGTACACCTGAAGGATTCATGATAGAGTTGACCAACAAGTGTTTTGAATTAATTATCTCCCCTCATATCAGAAGAGCACCAGCCTTGGAGTCAGGAAGACCTATGATCAAGTTGTGCCTTTTATAAATATTAGCTGTTTAACTTTTCAATGACCCAGTCATCTCTCTAAGTCTATATCAATCAATCAACAAGCATTTATTAAATGACTATTACGTGCCACAAACAGTTCTAGGCTCCAGGGCTGCAATGATTTAAAAAAAAAAAAAGGAAACAGTCCCCATTCTGAAAAAGCTTATATTTTATCAGGCAACATACATATATGTATCACATATAATATATATGAATATTCCAAATACAGATGAAATCAATAGGATCTGCATCAATAAAGGGAGTTTCCACACTGGGAATTCCTTATATTGATGAAATCACAGATTCAGACCAAATATTTTTCTTTAAAAAGAGTCCGTGCCTAATGGAGTTACTTAAATTTTGATTCTCTAGTCAGGTAATGGTTTACTTAAATCAGATTCTCTAAAGCTACTGACAGTAAAAGGATGCCCTTAAAAAGGCTTCAAAGAATCTGCTTTGAAAGTAACCATCTCAGGAGATCTTTCAACATGTGTTCTGCCTGATCATTCTATATGCTGACAGTGAATTCACTCTACATACCGAGTGAGATTGTCTCACTCACAGAATAAATTTCTTATATTGAAAAATAAATGGGTTAATGCCATTCACCCTGACTCCTTGCCATCTGACCTGTTTCAACTGGAACAGCATCCTCTGGATGACGTTTCCTGAGACCATGCCCCACTCCTCCCTGTTGGCAGTTAATTCATTAAGCTTTAAAACTGCACAGAAGCTGAGCTATCTTCCTGGTAAATCAATGAGTACAAACTCACCTAACTTACTTTACCTGGTTAGTCCCAAACCATGCTTCATATTCCATAAAGCCTTGCCTTGACTGGTGTTTGTTCTCTCTGTCTCCCACTTTGTTTTCTACCTCTGACTGTGAGGACAAAAATAAGTCAATACACTACCATTGCTTCTGGATAAGGTATAACAACAGACCACCCTACAGTTATATTTACTATCCTTGTGACTGCAGATCAAAATTCCTTTTCTGGCTGCCCATCCCCTATTTTTATTCATCCTCCTTCCTTAAGCTCCTTAGGAGCAGGGACTGCCTCACTTTTGTGTTTGCAGCTCCAGCACCTGGCTGTGCTTGGCACATAGAAGTCACTTAGTAAATTTCTCATTCATTCATTCATGCTATATTGGTGGTTACCAGAAAAATACTTTAAACTTGTGGAGCTGATAGTGTCAAAGAGTAATAGAAAAGAAGAATATGCAACAAAGACTCAAATAATCTAATAAATTATTTTTATCAAATGAAATAGAAACACACTTTTCAATTTTAGTATGTTTTTTACTTTGACCCTGACTTTTTAGTGATGGCATTAGAAAGCAGGAAGGAAAAAAGAAAGGCAAGGAGTAGAAGAAAGCAGATTATTAGACATTAGAATTAGAATTATGGCTATACTATGTTCAACAAAGCTGCCAAGGAAAGGAGGACATGCAAGGTTCAAAGTTTAAAGTTATTTACCTTTTCCCCATCATTAGATTAAACAAACACATGAAAGGTTATATGAAAAAGAAAAAGCAACTAGGAAATCTCTTAAAGAAAAGTATGCATTAAGGGGAAGGATAGCCTGGCTTTCACAGTCTCACACCTTGCCATAAGGTTGGACTATATGATTATAAGTGAGATCTTTTCTTGTTATTTGTATCCAAAGGGGTTCTTTTGTCCTGCAGTGTATTTATAAGTCCTCCACCTGTCCTTAACACTTATATATATGCCCATATCATTCACTGGTTTTTCTGTTCCTTAAGCAGAGACAGTATTGTCTTTTCTTCTGTACTTACAGAGATACAATTTACTAATAATAGTATTTATATAGGGTTTTAAGTTTTGCAAGGCACTTTACATATGTTATCTCATTTGATCCATGCAACAACCCTGTGAGATAAGATTGAAATTTGTCCAGTATAATATAGCTTAGTAACTATCCAAGGCAAAATTTGAACTCAAGCCTTCCTAAGGCCTTTCTAAATTCAATGCTCCATTTACTGTTCTATTAGCCTAATAATCTGACTCCAGTTCTTTAAATTTATCTGACAACATACCTCCACAAAATTCTAATCCAATACTTTAATTCATAGGTTCATAGCTCTAAAGCTATCATTTTACAGATAAGTAAACTGAGGCCCAAGGTGATCAAGTAAGGTTACACACCTAGAAAATGACAAAACTACTTTTCTATCCAAATGGCCTCTTGATGTGTGGATTGTTCTTGGTAGGATTGTAAGTTCTGACAGGTTCAACCAAGGTAGAGCAGTTTCAAACACAGACCTAGTGTTATGGGAATCTGAAGATCTTCCCTGCCTCTAGGCCCTTTGTTATAGTGGCTACGTGACTCTGAGGACCCTTGGATATTTGAAAGTATACTCTGTTCCCTAACAGGCTGAATGTGGTCACGTGGAGCCTGTGGCGCCAGGCTTGTTTTCCAGGAATGCCCGTGCCTTGTAGCTT
>CM053583.1:80760138-80795759 GCA_028627135.1 Pseudochirops cupreus | reverse complement strand
CCCCTGAACTAGGTAAATGGTATTTGATTGATTAAAGTACGATTGTTAACCCACTTTGAGTTGCTTTCCTTTAGAAAAGCAGATCTAAGAACCTGTGCTAGTAGCCGCCCTGGGTGTGCTGGGGTGCTTGCTGTTACACCTAGAAATAGACTTTGTCTACTTTTTTAGGACTAGCCTCACCAAGCTGGTAGGTGGATCAGTTTTTTGGCCATGACAATTTAAGAAACAAAGAAAAATACAAAATGGTCTTCTATCCTCTGTGGTACCATTCCACCCTCTTGCAGGACTGGTAATAGATCAGCATAAAAGGAAGCAGAGAGTGCCACTCAACGTAATATCCTTGCCTAGTAACCAATGAGTGGACATACTATTTTAGGAACTGACATATCAATCTTGACATTCTTGTTATAAATGAAGCTAGAAGGAAAAATAAAATTGTAGGTAAATGGAGGGCTGTCACACATGATTCCCTTAGAGAAGCAAAGAAAGCGGCTAATGGAACTATTTTTATTATGCATCTGAAGTTTTACAAGAAATTTCATTTCAGAAGGACAATTGGCCATCTTTTATTGCTGGGCTAATGTTAAGCATTTGCAAAAAAGACTACCAGGCAAATAATGCAACCTTTGTGCCAATATCTGTTGTAGAGAAAGAGAAGATAGAAAGAAGATAGAAAGAAGGTAGAAATTTTATGAAGAACTTGGTAAGACCCTCCAAATTAAAAAAACATCTATGTTAGTACTGGACAACTTCAATGCAAAGATGAGCTTAGGGAAGGAAGGGAAGAATAAGAATCAACTGATGCACATTACTTTTCCCTTCCTTTCTTCCTTCCTTCCCTCCTTCCTTCCTTCCTTCCCTCCTTCCTTCCTTCCTTCCTTCCTTTCTCCCACAAAATTACTAATATGGAAATGTTTTACATGATCATACATGTATAATCTATATCAGGGAGGAGGAAGGGATAGAATTTGGATCTCAAGACTTAAAAAAAAGGAATGTTAAAAATTGTTCTTACATGTAATGGGGGGAAATATCATTAAAAAAGAATAAGACTAAACTAATTTGGAAATGTCAAAGGCTTATAAATGTTACAGAGACTTTACACACATTGGATGAATGCTGTCTTCAAGAGAACTATTGGCATGTACTGAACTTAGCACCAGATAACACAAAAAATGAAGTGGATTTTAATGTAACAGGCAGAAATGATTACCCAAGTGGGAGGTATTTCCAAATTAGTCGCCTGTGTACAGAGAGATGGGCAGAGATGAAAATAAAAACCAAATCAGAAGAAAAAAATTAAAGCAAGAAGATATTAATCAGTTAATAAACATTTATTAAGTGACTCTATATACCAAACACTTTGTTAGATACTAGGCATATAAAGTGAAAAGTGAAACAATTGCTGACCTAAAGGAACTTATACTCTGTTGAGATATAAAACTGCCACAGATAAATAAATAAAGGATATATAAAAAAGGAATACGCAGTGATGGGGAATCAGGAAAGGTGGTGATCCTTGAGCTGAACTTTAAAGGAAGCAAGGGATTCTGAAAAAGGGAGATGAGGAAGGAGAGCATTCCAAGGATGTGGGTCAGCCTGGGGCATGGAGACAGGAGACAGAATGTTGTACAACAAGCAGGCCAGGAAGGCTGGATAGTGCCAATTTTAGCCAGATTTACTTACTTTTAATTTGTACTGATCAATTAAAAAGACATCACCTTCATTATGTGTATATATGTGTGTGTATGTATACATATATATATGTATGCCCTATCTCTCCCACACAGTCATACCTTATAATAAAAAGAGAACAAATAAATAGTTCATCAAAACTGCCCAACACATCGACTGAGTCCAACATCATATATAGTGTTCCACATTCATATTCCGCAACTCAGAGAAGAAGGGGTGGAGATAAATTATCTTATCTCCTCTTTGAGACAAAGCTCAGTAATTATAATTTCACAGCGTTCAGTTTTGATTTTTTAGCCGTTATTCTTTGCATTACATTGCATTACATTGCATTACATTGCATTACATTGCGTTACATTGCATACATTGTTTTCCTGTAGTTAAATTCTAACCAGTGAGGTCTGTACTAAAGTCAGCTCCTACTGACTGGTGAGAGTTGATTGTTCATTTTCATAAGCACATATGCCTTGGAAATTGGCAAAATGCTACAAATCAATGCTTGACTGTATTTTTTACTATCTAGACTTAAAGGGCTGTAGAAAATATTAATAATGCAAATTAAACTTTAAAAGTGTGTCACATGGGGCAGATAGGTGGCGCAGTGAATAGAGCACTGGCCCTGGAGTCAGGAGGACCTGAGTTCAGGAGGACCTGTGCCTCAGACACTTAACACAAAAAACTAGTCGTGTAACCTTGGGCAAGTCACTTAATTCCAATTGCCCTCCAAAAAGCAAAAAACAAAAAAAAGTGTTTCACATGCATTTTTTTCCATACAGCCAGTTGTTAAACAATTACCAGTACACCACTGTACCAGTTAGCATACCATGAGTCTTCCCATGCTTCTCTGTATTATTTATATTCATCATTTTTTATAGTACAATAATATTCCATTATATTCATGTACTGCCATTTGCTTAGCCATTCATCTATTAATGAGTATCTATTTTGTTTCCAGTTCTTTACTATTAAAAAAATTCTGCCACAAATGTTTTGATATATTAGATCTTTCTATTTATTTTTGATAAATAGTTGAGCAATGAAATTTCTAAGTCAAAAGATAACAATATTTTATTACCCTTTTAAAGCATAATCCTGAATTAAACTGATTTATGAAACAAGCTGTTCATATTAATATCGGGAAAGAATAGACATTGGCACAAACTATCACCATTACCTAAGGAAACTTAACCAATAAAAAAAACCAACCTATAAACTGTCTGACCTAGCAAACGTTTTATCTCCACACCACACAGAGAGATATAAAATGCAAGGGCAGTATCAGTTAAGAATATAAACTCATTTGTAAAATGTTATGGAATAGAAAGGTAGAAGATTATGAGCAGTAAATATGATCTCATAAAACAGCAGGAAGCCGTAGATGAAAAAATAAGTTTACATAAAGCTTAGGAATAGCTTCAATTAAACCAGGCCATCCTGGACACATTTATCCTTTAATATTTAAGGATCCAAGTGACAGGAGGATAACCAACCAAAATGGAAAAGGTCTATAAAAATTTTTGCAACACTTTTCTCTGTTTCTGACAGTGGATCTACCACATCTGGGCTCTAATATCAGAATTCTTCACTGACATGAGAAACTAGAAATGGTATTAAAGAAAGCAACCATGGGAAATGCAGTTGGACCAGACACGTACCCAGAGATGACCCCTAATGGAAGCAACACTGGTCTAAAGGTGTCAAGGTGCTCTTCACATACAAGAAATATGAAAAGGATGCCAAACACTTGTAGGTGGGGAGATTCATATAATCATTATAATCCAAAAAGAATAATTAAGGAAATTTCAGTAACTAATGACCCATATGCTTACTTTCTCCTGTATAAAATCTTTATGTGAATAACATGTACATGATTCAAAGGTATCCTTGATGGAGGTAAAATAAGGGAATACATAGGCTTTGGCAAATCATATCCTCCAGGAGACCACATCTTTACAGTCATATTATTAATTGGGAGGTGCAAAGAATATAAGATTGCCCTGTGCTTATTTGTTGACTTCAAAATATTTGTTGGGTAGAATAAAAGTCCAACTTATGGGCTCCCCTCTGCCAATTATGCATATGTTAAAATTGTGATACATTAAAAAAATGAAATAGGTGCAGAGTCAAGATGGCAAAGTGAAGGCAGGGACACACCTAAGCTCAGGCTGCACCAGCACAGACTAGGCCCCAGCAAAGTTGGAGCAGGCCTTCAGGCTCTGAATCACTGGAAGCTGTGATAGTTTCCAGACTTCTCAACCCACAAAGGCCAAAGACAACCTAAAAGGTCAGCAGGAAAGGCCTGTCAAACCCCTCAGCCCCAGCAAACCAGGAGCAGATCTCGAGAGTGAACGAATCTATATTGGTGGTAGTGATGGTGGCAGCAGCAGCAGCAATTTCTTCCAGAGCTCTCAGCCCACAGACAGTAAGGGCATAAAAAAACTGGTCAGAAGGAGATGACAGGGGTTTTTTTGCTGGCACTGAGGCAGGACTCTGTTGTTTTTCCCATACTTGGATCTGGGTCATGGTCCTGGGTGGCAGTCCTGGGGTGAGGAAGAGCACTGACATAGCAAAATTTGTGGCAGCAGTGGAAAGGGAATCTTTTTCACAGTTTCAGGGCAAAAAAGGGTTCTTGTGGTCACTCATAGACCAGAGCACAGGCCAGGAGAGGAGTTAACATCTGTCCTTAGATCACACCACTCTGGAAGAACTGAAGACTTACAGGTTCCTAAAATTATCTCTGAAAATAGCTACAGAAAACTCCTGAAGCTTGGGACAGTATGCCCTCCACACTGGATGCAAAGCCCTACCTTAACAAAGAATTTAAAAGTCAAATAATTGGCTGGGAAAATGAACAAACAACAGAAAAAAACCTCAGACTATAGAAACTTATTTTGGTGACAAGGAAGATCAAAACATACACTCCAGAAGACAACAAAGTCGAAGTTCCTACATCTAAGTCTCCAAGAAAAATATGAATTGGTCATAGGCCATGGAAGAGCTCAAAAAGAATTTAGAAAATCAAGTAAGAGAAGTAGAGGAAAAATTGGGAAGAGAAATGAGATTAATACAAGAAAATCATGGCAAATGAGTCAACAACTTGCTAAAGGAGACACAAAAAAAATACTGCAGAAAAATAACACCTTGAAAAATAGACTAAACCAAATAATAAAAGAGTTCCAAAAAGCTGATGAGGAGAAGAATGCCTTAAAAAGTAGAATAGGCCAAATGGAAAAGGAGGTCCAAAAGCTAACTGAAGAAAATAATTTCTTAAAAAATGAGAGTGGAGCAAATGGAAGCTAGTGACTCGCTGAGAATTCTAGAAATTATGAAACAAAACCAAAAGAATGAAAAAATGGAAGACCATGTGAAATATCTCATTGGAAAAACAACTGACCTGGAAAATAGATGTAGGAGAGATAATTGAAATTTATTGGGCTGCCTCAAGGCCAAAATAAAAAAAAGGGGGGGGAGATAGAAATGCTCTTTCAAGAAATTATCAAGGAAAACTGCCCTGATATTCTAGAACCAGAAGGTAAAATAGAAATCGAAAGAATCCACCAATAACCTTCTAAAAGAGATCCCAAAATGAAAACTCCTAAGAATATGACAGCCAAATTTCAGAGTTCCCATGTCAAGGAGAAAATACTGCAAACAATCAGAAAGGAACAATTCAAGTGTGGTGGAACCACAATCAGGATAACACAAGATCTAGCAGCTTCTACATTAAGGGATCAGAGGGCTTGGAATATGATATTCTGGAGGTCAAAGGAGCTAGGACTAAAACCAAGAATCACCTACCCAGCAAAACTGAGTGTAATCCATGAGAGGAAAAAATTGATACTCAATGAGATAGAGGAATTTAATGCATTGTTGAGAAAAGACCAGAACTAAACAGAAAATTTGACTTTCAAATATAAGACACAAGAGAAGCATGAAAAGGTAAACAGGAGAGAGCAATGATAAAGGACTTATTAAGGTTGAACTGTTTACATTCCAACATTGAAAGATGATATTTGTAACTTATGAGACCATTCTAATTATTAGGGTAGTTGGAGGGAATATATAGACAAGAGGGCACAAGGTGAGTTTGAATAGGAAGGAATGATACCTAAAAAATAAAATTAAGGGATGAGAGAGTAATGTACGGGGGTAAGGAGAAAGGGAGAGGTAGAGTGGGGTAAATCATCTCACATAAAAGAGGCAAGAAAAAAGCTTTTATAGTGGAGGGGGAGAAAGGGGAGGTGAGAAGTAATAAGTGAACCTTACTCACATAGGAATTGGCTTAAGGAGGGAATAACATACATACTCAATTGGGTATGGAAATCTATCTTACTCTATAGGAAAATAGAGGAGAAGGGGATAAGAGAGATGAGAACAGAAGGGAGGACAGATTGGAGGAAGGGATAATCCTAAGCAAACACTTTTTGAGGAGGGACAGTGTGAAAGGGGAGAATAGAATAAATGTGGGGTGGTATAGGAAAGAGGGAAATATAGTTAATCTTTCACAACATGACTATTATGGAAGTATTTTCCATGACTCCACACATATAATCTATGTCAAACTGCTTGCCTTCTCAGTGAGGGTGGGTCAGGAGGGGGGAAGAAAGAGAATTTGGAGCTCAAAGTTTTAAAAACAAATGTTAAAATTGTTTTTACATGTGACTGGGAAATAAGATACACAGGCAATGAGGTATGGAAATCTATCTTATCCCTATGGGAAAACAGAAGGGGAAGTGGATAAGGGTTGGGGGTGGTGATAGAAGGCAGTGAAGACTAGGGGAAGGGGTAATCAGAAACAAAACACTTTTGATGAGGGAGAGGGTAAAAGAAGAGAGAGAGAGAACGGAGTAAATGGGGGTAGGGGAAATAAAATGGAGGGAAATACAATTAGCAATAGTAACTGTGAAAAAAAAATTTGAAGCAAATTTCTCTGAGAAAGGCTACAATTTTCTAACATATAAAAAACTGTGTCAAATTTATAAAAATGCTCAATTTAATAAATGATCAAAAGATATAATCATTTTTCAGATAAAGTAATTAAAGCTATCTATAGTCATATGAAAAAATATTCTAACTCACTATTGATTGGAGAAATGCAAGTTAAAATAACTCTGAGGTACTCCCTCATACCTATTAGATTAGATAATAGGACAGAAAAGGTAAATGACAACTGTTGGAGGGGATATGGGGAAAATGACACATTAATGTACTATTGTTAGAGTTGTTAATTAATTAAACCATTCTATAGAGCGATTTGGAACTATACCCAAAGGACTACAAAACCATGCATATCCTTTGACATAGTAAAACCACTATTAGGTCCGTATCCCAAAAAAAATTTAAAAAAAAAAAAGGAAAAGGACCCATATGTACAAAAATATTTATAGCAGCTCTTTTCTGGGAGTAAAGAATTAGAAATTGAGGAGATGCACATCAATTGGGGAATGGCCGAATAATTTGTGGTATGTAATTACGATGGAATACTAATGTACTATAATAAATGACGAGAACAATACTCTCATAAAAACCTAGAAAGACTTACAGGGGTGAAATGTACTCGGTACAAAGTAAATGCAATATTGTAAGATGATCAGCTGTGAATGACTTAGCTATTCTCAGCAATACAATAATCCATGACAACTCTGAAGGACTTAGGATGAAAAATGCTCTTCATCCCCAGAGAAAGACCTGATGGTATCTGAATACAGATTGAAGCAACTTTTTTTTTTACTTTATTTTTCTTGAGTTTTTTCTTTTTGTTTATGTTTTCTTTCACAACACAGCTATTATAGATATATTTTGCATGACTACACATATATAACCTATATGGAATTACTTGCCCTCTCAGTGGGGGTGGGGGGGTGAGGAGAGAGAAAGGGATAGAATTTGGAACTCAAAGTTTTAAAAACAAATGTTAAAAATTTGTTTTTACAAGTAACCGGGGAAAAATTAAATATGAAATAAATATCAAAAAAGAAGAAAAAAATGAAACATATACCTGTGATGACAAATGAATATTAATACCAAATAGGGAAGCTCCAAAAAGATGTTTACCACCATGATAGAAGAGTTCCAGGAGAGAGCCAAAATCAGAGATAATTTCCTATAGATGGGGAAATCTTCCAGATAAGTCTATTTCTGGTTGACAGAGTGATGACTGCATCAAGGTCTGAAACAGTACAGAAACTCCTAACGACACCCTAATCACTCAAAAGAATTTGACCTATATATCCACACAGGAAAAAGCAAGTGGGCAAAGAATTGTGACTCATTGTCTAAACCAGGATAGGCAGTTGAACAGAAAACTCATGAAGTATGCATTATTGCATTTTGGAAATTGTGCAATGATTTTTAATAATGTCAAGCTTCTCTACGAAAAAGGCCTAGGTTTTGTTGTTTTAACATAATCTCTGTGTGTGTGTATGTGTGTGTGCATGTGTGTGCTTGAGTTTGTTTACTTTTGGTTCTACTGTGTGGTTGCAAGGCTTAGAATACGACAGCATTCAAAGAATTAAAATCCCAGGTCACTCAAATGGAAAAGCAGGAGTGTATTGTGGGCATGAGTAGGGTGTAACATACCATCCAACACAAATTACATTAAGAGAAGTGGTTTGAAAGTTATCAGAAAGCTATCTGACAAGAAAAGGAAGCAGGCCAATCATGTGGTAAGAATAAGAAAGAGCAGAAGGACGGCTCAACCCCTGAGGTAGAGAGGAAAACGTTCAGCACGATGAGCAAACTTCCTCCAAGGCCCAGCATAAGAAGTCACCCTCTCCATGAATCTCTCTCTAAACTCTTTCTTCTACCTTACCTATAGCAGGCAGACTCCCTGTAAGATCTTTACGAGAGGACACAGGCAAAGATGAGAAGTTTTGTAAGGCATAGCATCTTATATGGATGCAAGATGGAGGGGCCCCGTATTTATGGAATCACAGATCTATCAAAGATCTATCAAAGTTACTGTATACCATAATGATAATGTCCTCTACCCACTCGAAAAAGTCTTCAGTAGTTCCCCATTGCCTACTGAATAAAGTATAAATTCCTAAACCTGGCACTCAAAGTACTCCACAATCTATCTCTAATTTATCTTTCAAGCTTTATCTCATATTCTTCTTCCCAACATCCCATGCTCCATGCAGACTGTACTACCTTGTCATCTGCCCTCTCGCCTCCATCACACCATTCTCCATACATGAACTGTATTCTTTTTCTTCTCAAACTATATCTGCTGAAGTCCTGTTCTTCCTCTAAGACCCAGCTTAAAAAACCATACCCTCCATAAATGTTTCTATAACCCCTTCCCATCCGCTGCACCTTGGCTCCAGATGGAAATTATTTTTTTTTCCTCTCCAAATTTCTTATAGCAATTTACCTGGTCCTCCTCTTTGCACTTAAGCCACATTCCTTTGCATCACAGTATATTAGCATCATAGTTAGATTGTAAGCTCTTTGAAAACATTCCTGTGCTTTGTCTTTTCTTGTATTTTAGTGCTTTGCACAGTGTCCCAAATATAGCATGTGCTTGATAAATTTTGTTGGCTGAATAAATGAATGTTTTTGTTGGTCGAATTAATGTATGAACGAACAAAGGATATAAAATAGTATAATGAACAATGCCTTTACTTTCAAGTCTGCAGAAGATTTGAATATATTTTCAAAATAAATCTAAAATAAAAATTTCCAAGGCTCATGAAACTTTATGATCCTACACTCACTTTTAGTAATTCATGTGGGGACAAATGACACTGCCAGAAGAAACCTGGAAAGGATCTGTGACATCCTGCATAGAAAACAGAGGAACTTGAATGCATATGTAGTGTTTTATCACTCATTTCAAATAAAGTTTGGGTTTTAAAATAAAGAAAGGAAGATTTTGGAGGTGTCTATATAAGGGGTGTCAAAGAATGGGATTTGACTTTCAAGCTATAGCTTAAGATGCCCCAAAGATATAGCTTAAGACATGTCCCTAAGGACAGAGTCTATCTCATGAAGATTTGAAGGAATGAGTCCCATCAGGAACCTGTCTTTGTAATCAAGGATCCTTTGAATTAAAAACATAAGAAAAATATCCTTGTTGAAGATTAACCTTAGATATCATAGAAGCTATCAACTAAGAAGGAAGAATAATAGCAGTGGAAGTGACCATCAATTTATAGGAAGAAATAACAGAATAGAACCCTAAAATAAAACCTAAAAAGAACCCTAGATTTGATTTTGACCATAGGTTCAAATCTAGTTCTACTATACTTACTACCTGTGTGACCTCAAATAAGTTACTTAAGGTTAAGTCACTCAGGTAAATCTCTGCCATAATTATATGTAAAATAAGAGCATTGAAGTACGTAATTTTAAGTTCTGTCTTCTGTCTCTAAATCCTATGAGCATTGAAATAAATAGGAAGAGGCTTAGTTATGCCATTAGAAAGATATGGTTTATTTTTCAAAAGAAATCAATCTGACAATAGGGTATCAATGTTGTGTTTTATAGAATTTGTACATTAAAATATTTATGCCAGTGTTTTGTTAATAGCAAATAGCTGGAAAGAAAAGAGATGCCCATAAACTGGTGAATGACTCAACAAGTTGCAGTGCATGAATGTAATGCAATATTACTGGGTAGTAAGAACCATTCAATAGATATGGATATGGATATAGATATAGATGTAGATATAGATGTAGGTGTAGGTGTAGGTGTAGGTGTAGGTATAGATGTAGATGTAGGTGTAGATGTAGATGTAGATGTAGATTGTAGACTGTAGATTGTAGATGTAGATGTAGATATATAAGCTAATGTAAAATGAAATAAGCAGAACCAGGAAAGTAATATACATAATAGCTAAAACAATTAAACAGAGAGAATAACAACAACAAAGTAGTTGGAACTGAATGAGGCAAAATTATAATGACTACCCTTGGCCCCAAAGAAGAACATGAAAAGGCATCTTTCCTTTCTTTGCAGAGGCGGAGGACTATGGGTATGGAATACCATAAATGAGCAAACTTTTTGAATATATTGGTTCATTTTGATAAGCTTTTCCCTCCCTTCTTTTTTGTAAGTGATGGTTCAGGGGTGGGGTAGGAGACCAGGAGAGATACTTGAGAAACGTAGGTGAGGTAAAAACAACATACATTTAAAATTATTTTCGGAGAATTAGACCCTCAACTCAAAGAAATGGTTTTTGATGTACTTACTCATCTGAAATGAGATAGAAATTTCCTCAAAGATTTGTGTCCTTGCAAATCCATATTAAATAGCTGTCTCCCTCCCAAATGACAACAAAAGTAATAATGGACACCTATGTGGAAATCAAGGACCTCCGTGGGGAAGAGCAACGGGAGAGAAAATCCGGCAGTGATATTCTCCTGACCACCTGGTCAGAGAAGGAAAGGGGTGCTAACATCCTGATACCTATCACAACATTATCACAGAGGCAACACATCCATAGTGCAGTGAAAAGAACATTGAATTCATAGGAGCTGGGGTCTGTCACAGCTTCCACATTCACAGGCAAGTCACTTCTGAGCTTCTGTTTCTTCCCTTGTCAAATGATGCGGTTGTACTTACAGTCATTTGCATCTCCAAATCTATGATCCTATGATAAAGTAACAGTGAGGGAACTCAATTGCTCACACAGGTGCTACAAGTGACATTTGCACAGGTAATTTGGATTCACTCCACTAGCAGTTCAAGCAAAATAGAACTAGGAAGTTAAATTTTTATGGGGAAAATTCACCACCTTGAAAAAGACAAATATAACCATTTGGGAGTTGTCTATGCCACTGTCCCTTTGAGACTTCTTAATATAGCACAGAAAGGGCACTTCAGAGCTGGACTCTCATGGTAGCACCGAGCCTAATTAGGCAACAGAGTTGGGCGCGTTGCTCAAGCTTTCTGGACCTTATTATCCTCATGCAACCCTTTAATACTCTTATGTGGGCATATCTGCATGTGGGCAGACCCGCCTGGAGATGGATAGAGGAGCGGTGTCTCCGTTCCTAAGACCATCAGAAATATGTGTTTTCTGATGGTCTTAGGTGACCCCTGTGAAAGGGTTGTTCGACCCCCAAAGGGGTCGTGACCCACAGGTTGAGAACCACTGATATAGATGATAATTGAATCTGGGGAAACAAATGAGAGCACTAAGTAAAAGGGTATAGAAGGAAAAGAGAAGAAGGTCCAAGACTGAGCCCTGGAGAATATTCACAGTTAAAGATAATGACCTGAATGAAGATGTAGTAGTCACCATAACATGGAGCTGGTGAAAATTATTTAAGTTTAGGTTTTTTAAAAATTCAAAACTAAAATATTTAAAAACTATATTTGAGTTTTCCTTTCTTTTGACCCTTTGAATAATTCCTAGCTATATGAATGAAAGAAAAATAATTTATTAAGAGCTTTCTAAGTACTAAGGCTTAGTGTTAAGTGTCAGAGATAAAAGCAAGACAGTCCCTGCCTTCAAGGACTTTATATTCTAATAAAGGAAGAGAGCACAGCTAGGGGAGCTAGCCTTGAAAGGGGTGGGGCAGGGCTAGAGTAAGATTGGTGATCTCCAGGAAGTGGTATGTGGTGGGTCTGGGACCTCTTTTGACACAGAGGGCAAATGACTTTACTATGATAACATAGCTAAGGAAGTATATGAACTAAGATTTTAGCCTATGTCTCCTAACCTCAAGTTTTGCACTCTTTTAACTATGCTACATTATTTATCCTTCAGTTTGATTATGAGCTCCCTGAGGGTGAGAAATATTTTACTTTTCATCTCTGTATTCCTAACATGTAGTACAATACCTTGCACATAGGCATTTAATAAATGTGAACTGAATGAAGAAAAGTTCATGAGTTGTGAGGTATATATGAGCATTGGTGCCTGTACTCTTAGCTTCTCCTCTTCCTCTTCCTTCCATTGGAAGTCTGACACCTTGGGCTCTGACTGGGGAACTTTGACTAAAACCCACCCCCACCCCCAGGTCCCAGGTCCTAGAATCACCATACCACTGTCCAACCAATCTCATCCTGTTCCTGCTCAGCCTCCTCCCAATACCCTGCAATTTCCAATTCTAGATCCTCTATGTGTATTTTATTCCCTTAAAAGACTATAAGGGCCTTAAGGCTAGGAAACCATTCTTTTTTTTTTTTCCATATTGAAAGCATGAAAGAATTTACTCCCAAATTTCTTGATTATTGTTAGCATCCTTTTTTGTTGTCAACTTTTGTTTATTTTTAGTTTACATCATTCATTTCCACCAGATTTTGAGTTACAAATTTTCTCCCTGTCTTTCCCCTACTCCCACCCCAAAGCAGTGATCCCACTGTATATCCCCTCCCCCAATCTGCTCTCTCCTATATCCTCCCCCATCAGCCCTCTGACTTTCCGTTAGGGCAAGATGGATTTCCCTACTCCAGTGCCTGCATATCTTATTTCCCAGTTGCATGTAAATAATAATAATTATTATATATATATATATATTTTTTTTAACATTTGATTTTAGAACTTTAAGTTCTAGATTCTTTCACTTCCTCGCTGGCACCCACCCAAACTGGAAAGACAAGCAATTCAATACAGGCCATAATGTGTAGTTATGCAGAATATCTCCATAATGGACATATTGTGAAAGACTGACTATATTTCCCTCCTTTCTATCTCAACCCCACTTGTTCTATTCTCTACTTTGTCCCTGTCCCTTTACAGAAGTGTGTGCTTCTAACAACCCTCCCCCCCCACCCGCCCTTCCCTCCATCATCCCCCCTCTCATCCCCTTCCCCACTATTCTCCTGTAGGGCAGGATACCCAATTTAGAGTGTATGTCATTTCTTCCCTAAGCCAAATTCAATTCCAATAAGGTTGGCCCATTCCCTTTTGCCTTAGGAAGCCATTCTTAATTGATTGATTAATTGATTGAAATACAATCAATCAATATTTATTAATCATCCACAATGTCCCAAAAAGTGCTCTAAATAACTTGTATCCCCAGCACTTACAGTTCCTGGAACATATTAAGCACTTAATAAATAATTTTTTCATTCATTCATTCATACATCTACTAATTCTTCAAAGAGCTATCAGAAAGGAACCTTTGGATGTAGTTTTAAAATATTTCCGGTTTGAAGTTTTAAAAATATAGGCCTAAATTGCTTCCCCCAGCTCCATGGTCACAGTGATTTTAAGTGATAGAATGATTACCATCAGTTGCCTTAAGCAGAGTCCAAGAGTGACATTGAGGAAACACATAACTGTCCATTTCCTAAGGATAATATTTATTAAAAGTTTCATTTGTTTTCATTGTTCTGTCATTTCAGTCATGCCTGACTCTTTGTGACGCCAATTTAGGGTTTTCTTGGCAAAGGTACTGGAGTGGTTTGACATTTCCTTCTCCACCATTTTATAGATGAGGAACTGAGGTAAACAGGGTTAAGTGACTTGCCCAGGGTCACACAGCTAGTAAGTGTCTGACATTAGATTTGAACTGGGGAAGATAAGTCTTCCTGATTACCAGCTCATTTCTCCATCTACTGCACCACCTAGCTACCCCAAAAGTTTCATGCCTGCAGGCTATGCAGGCTAATTTATTCCTGGTACTATGAGTTAAAGACCATTTGCACAGTCAGAATGACACAGTTCTGCAGCCATACCTAAATGTGAGTTGTTCGGAGTAGCTCTATTTTTACTTAGGGTGAAGCTGAGTTGCACTGTAAGCTGACCAGCAAACCCCACACCCCCACCCCGGGAGCCATACTGGTTATCTTGAGCTCTAACAGTCAAATGAAGCACGCAAACAGCGACACTTGTTATCTTAACTGAAAATCTGTTTAGGGTACACACGAAGCTTGCAGATCAGTAAGCACTTTGGAGACTAGGAGAGGAAGGAAGTGTAAAGGATTTGTTCCCACTGCTTTTTTATTTACAGCCTGGGTTCAAAGTCAGACATGATGACAAAGGGAAACAAAAGCAAACAAAGTGACTCCATGCCTGGCCTTTGGGCCATTTGTCCACAGCTAATACATTTAGCAGTTGATTTCAGAGGAATGGCAGGAACGACTGGGATAGATCTGGAATAAGGTATTTGCTTCTGAGCCGTCTAAGGAAGCTTGCACAAAACCTGCCCATTGTGGCATCTACAGAAAACATCTTCCATGATAAACAAAGTCATCTCCTTGCACCAAAACAAAAAATCCTCAGTCTCTGACAGCTGAAAAGGAAAAAACCAACAATGCTAATGTCACTGCAAACAAGACATGACCATGAAGGCTGCATGATTCAGACGCTGTGCGCAGACAACAGGAGGGCTTGGCATCTGATGTGGCAACAGGATCTGCTCTCCCCGTGGCAGCTGCTACAGAAAAATTCCCCATCTTGTCTTACATGAGTCAACCAAGGAAGTGACTTTTTTACAAGGACCACACAATGCCAGGGAGAGCATCTCTGTCCCCAGGGACTGGGGAGGAGTTGGGGTAGTGGCGGGGGGGCAAAAAGCGCAGATAAGGGGACCAATTGACCACCAGAGGTCTGCCACACATCAAAAGTGGTCCTTAGTTAGCAATGCAGTGATGAGCAGAGTTTGGACAGAGCCTTCAGACTGAACGAGGTGCAGTGATAATCATTAGTATTCTTGGTCTCCACTTGTTTATAGGATATCCCAGGACTTGTACAACAAACCGAGGGCCAGGACTAAATATAATGGAAGAGGTGTTATGTTCTTTCTGATAGTCTTGGCAGGAATTTGCTGTTATTTGTTGTCTATAGTTAATTTATTTAAACATAGGCATGTCAAATTGTAGGTACCGTGTGCTTTCTCGTATCGAGAGTTTCTCCTGACCAAATAAAGTTTATGTGGTCAGGCATGCTACACAAAAGTCCAGGCTACAGTTCTTCAAAAACATTCCAATAGGATTAATACCTCTCCCATGTCACCTTAAAAGATGTCCCTTAAAAGAATAGCCCAAGACCAGAGAATCATAACATTCGATTTTGCCTGATCCCATCTCCAAGCTCTGAGAAATGATGGGATAACAGACATAGAGTAGGAAGAGACTCCAGAGGGGATCTAGTATAATCCCTCCATTTTACAGATGAGATCCAGAGAAGTAGGACTTGCCCAGGGTCACCTAGGTGGTAAATGACAGAGCTAGAATTGGAACTCATACACCGTGACTCCAAATTCAGACTTTTATTTTTTTTTCCACTGAAGCACACTGCCTTCTCCTGTCAACGAACGCTTCTGGGGACCAATAACAAAAGATAAGAAAGATTATAGTAATTTCATGAAAATGTGAGAGAAAAGAAGAAATGAAGAAAAAGAAGAAAAAAACTCTTGCATTTTGTTAATCATTAAGAGTCAGGGAATTTCTTATGTCCTTGCTTGTTTCCTGCTGCTGCTCCAAAAGATTACGGCCTGCTGAGACTATTTAACTCTTATATCTCCAGAATTCATTTCCCTTGTAAAGCACTTGGAGCAAGGCACTGCCCAAGGTCAGGAAAGCTCAGATGATGTTCACCATTCAGTGGCTTCTCTAAGAGTCCCCCAGTTAACTTGGTGCAATAGAAAGAGCAGGGCGAAAGAGGGAGGGAAAGGGCAGGAGCCCTGGGGTTCCAGTTCTACTTTTACTATGAATGAGTGTGTGATCTCAAGCAAGTCACCAGATCTCTATGGATCTTATTTTTTTCATCAGCAGGTTGGACAAGATAAACTCTAAGTAAGGCCTCGTTCAGCTTGAAAATTAGTTGATTCTATGAAATGGTGATTCCCTTTCCCAGGGAAGTGGACCAGATCAGTAGAACTTTTCAAAACTTTGTCTTTAGTTATTGTCAGTGAATCCAATGCTTCTTAACACTAATAATACAGTGATCCCCTCCCCCTCCCCCATCCAAATGTCACATCTGAATCTCATGACCCCATTTGGAATTTCCTTGCAAAAATACTGGAGTAGTTTGCCATTTCCTTCTCCAGTTTATTTTACAGATGAAGAACTGAGGCAAACAGGCTCAAGTGACTTAAGTGCCCAGGGTCACATAGCCAGTAAGTGTCTGAGGCCAGGTTTGAACTCAGGAAATGAGTTTTCCTGACTTCAGGCCTGGTGCTCTAGCCACTGTGCCCCCACTGTGCCCTCCTATAGTAGGATATAACTAAATCCTTTTGTGTTTCAGTTTCCAAGTTACAGCATGATTTCATTCTTATCATTTAGGAGTTGAACTAAGATAAAAAATAAATATAGGTGTAGCAATTTTAACGTTTACATAGAAAGACAACAATGTTAAAATGGTATAATATATTAAATCCTATTATATTGATAACAATAAGAGTCTAATTGAATAAAAGGAAAAAAGTCAATAATAAAAGAAAAAGTATTTCTATGATGCTGGCTTATTTCTAGCAAATATCTAATACAACAAAATTCCTCCACAACAAAATAATTTGGACAGCTCTGAGAGATTTTAAAAATAGCATTAAACCTATCTTGCACTAGACCTGGAAAAAGCTGTTGCCTGAAATGTATAAGAAGTTAAACAGCTTACTCAGAGGATATTTTCACTGAAGCTGGATGTAGAATCAGTTGAACTAAATTTGTTCCTCATAAGGATGTGTTTTGTGATAAGAAGAGGAAGTTCTGGAGAACCAATTAAGAACTCCAAGTAACTTAATCCTGTTGATTGTTCCCATCCACAGCCAACGCCCTTCTAATGCTAGAGATGCCAACCTCAAGAAAAGGCCAGATGTTCAGGCCAATTTTACAATGGCAGAACAACTTACTGTTAAGATATGAAAAGTCAGAATTTCACAAGGTTCAAAATGAAAGTCATCTTTACCCCTAAATCTGCCCCTCCTCCAAACTTCCCCATTTTTATCAAAGATATCACAATCCTTCCCGTCACCCAAATTCACAAACTTAAATTTATCCTTAATCTTCACTCTCTTCATTCCCTTTATCCATTCAATTAATTTTGATCAGCTCTACCTTGACAATATCTCTCATGTATTCCTTCCACTAATACAGGGACCACCCAAATCCTGTTAAATTTGGACTATTGAAATAGCTTCATAATAATTCTCCCTTCTACAATTCATTCTCCACTTACCTGACAAAACAGTTTTCCTAAGGCACGGGTTTTGTCCTTTTCAAGAAGTTTCATTGGGTCCTTATTTTCTTTGGAATAAAATAAAAGCTCCACTCTGGTATTTAAAGTCTTTCACAGACAGACTACAACTTATCTTTGCAGACATTTCCCATTATTTCCCTTCAACTCTACCCATAAAATCACAGGTCCAGCCTCCATTCCTGACCCTTTCCCCTTTATACAATCTATGTTCATTCAAATTGGTCTACTTATCATTCCTCAAACTCAACACTCCATCTCTCACCTTGGTGCCATTTTGAAGGCTTGTCCCCAGGCCCAGAATACTCTCCCTTCTTTACCTCCACCTCTGAGAATCCTAAATTTCCCTTAAGGCTCAGCTTTCCTAGGTCAAATTATCTTATGTTTAGGTACCTGTATAAATGTAGTACCCCCTCAGTGTAATGTAAGCTCCTGGAGGGTAGGAACTATTTTTTCTTTATTTCTTCAAGTGCCCAGGGGAATATATCACACATAGCAGACTGTTTAATAATTGCTTGTTGGTTTGAAGAGTGGAGGTGAAAATTATAGGAAGGAGATTTTTCTTCCTTGTTTTATATGGTTTTAGTCTGAGGAATAATAAATGGAAAAAAATTGCTTGGATGGAGTGTTAGCAAAAGCATGGAAAATCAGGATTAAACACGTGTCAAGAATATTGAGCTAAAGAGGGGAAAAAGAAATCACTGAGGCATTGAAGCACCTTGATTGTCTTTCTGTGGGACAGAGGGAAAGGGGAAAGACAATCAGTGGAGATGGCATTGTCATTTGTTTATTTTAGCTGTCTACAGTAGTTTTCAGCCCTATGAGAAAGCCTAGAGGCATATTCTCCTTCAAATGAGTCAGATATGCAGAATAATTTTTTTTATCTGAAATATTTGGAGATTGAGGCAATCAGATTAATCAAACATCCCAGGAACCCATGAGTTAACAATAAGCACCGTTACAGTAATTGCCAATTTTTAAGGAATTCTAATGCCTGTGAAATACAATTAGCACTACCATTGGGGTGAACAGGATTTAAAACTTTTTTTCGTGACTCAGAAGGCGCTTCAAAAGCTAATAGTACATTAGAACAAATATTATTAATGTTGCTTGTCACTGAATGGTACTATAAGAAAAACTAGTTATTTGAATTTTGTGGAGTTTTTGATTCTGGAGAAAAGAAAACTTACTACATATTTCAAAATCTGATTTTACTCAAAAGATAGATCAAGTACAATTATTTGCTTTTCAAAAGATTCTTTGATTTGGAAATTGTTCTCAATAGGAGTCTTTTAATGGCAAGTACCCCTGCTGAATTTAAAATATGATCTTATTGACAAAAATTCAGTTTGTAATTTTTCCAGAATGTATCCATTGAAAGAAAAAAATAAAGTCTACCCATACATTGGAGATGAGAGTTCTGACCTCCTCTTTATGGCTGGAGTCCTTGGCAGAAAGAGCGATTGTTCCCTGGGATACTATAGGCTTCTTTGAGTAGTAACTGCTCTGGCAGGCTTCCTGGTCACAAAATCTCGGAAAGCCACAATTCTCAGAACGATCTAACAGGAAGCCTCACCCGGCTAGCAGAGGAAGCATGGGAAGGAAGGAAAGATGGTAGTGTGGGGGGAAGGGACAAACTTTAGAACTCTCAGTAGATATAACAATAAACAAAACCACCAGGTTAAGTCTGCCCAGCCAAGGTGAAGCAGGAAATTGAGTTACTAATTATCTGGTTAATTTGGACAGAAAAACTACAAAATTTAGATCTCCTAAATGGTATGATTTAGGTGGCATATATTTGTGATCTCCTCTTTTCCCACTAAAGTATAATTAGTAGCCAGCTAGACGGTGCAGTAGATAGAGCACTGGGCCTGGAGTCAGGAAGAACTGAGTTCAAATCCAGCCTCAAATACTTATTAGCTATGTGAGCTTAGACAAGTCACTTAACCTTTGTTTGCCTCAATTTCCTCCTTTGGATCATGAGGATCTTATTAACACCTACCTCTCAGGGGATCAAATGAGACATTTGCTTGGCATATACCAAGTGTGCTTCTGAGTACTCTTTCTCTCTCCATCTCTGTCTCTTTCTCTTTCTCATTACTATTAATATTATTACTATTGCAGGACAGTTAGGTGGTACAGTGGATCAAGTGACAGACCTGGAGTCAGAAGACTCATCTTCCTAAAATCAGATCCTGCCTCAGATACTTCCTAGCTGTGGGTCCCTGGGTAAGTTCACTTAACCCTGTTTGCCTCAGTTTCCTCATGTGTAAAATGATCTGGAAAAGGAAATGGCAAGCCACTTTGCCAAGAAAACCCCAAATGGGGTCACAAAGACTCAGACGTGACTGTACAATAACAACAAAAACATTATTATAATTAGGATTAGTTGTCTGTACCACTGGAATAAACATAGTATGATACACCTTTATTATTGAAAAGATGCCTTTCAAAAATTAATAGCTGACCAAAGAACAGCTGAGTATTCTTGATTCTCAAGGAATAATTAATAATAGCTAATAATTTTCAGCACCTCTCTCAAAAAGTTAGTCGAAACTATTTGGAGATTAGGTAGTTGGACTAGGTATCTAGAACTTGCTTCTATCCATATTTCATAATTATCATTACCAAAACGGCAATCTGATCTGTTTTAATGGATTCAGTTATCACCTCTCAGTGATAATCACTCTCAAATAAATATATTCACCCCTGTGTAGTGGAAGGAGTTTCCAACCTGGAGTCAAGAAGACCTGAATTAAAATTCTGCTTCTTTTATTTACTAGTTGTGTGACCATAAGCAAATCACTTAATTTTTCTGAACTTCAGTTTCCTTATTTGTAAAATAGAGACAATAATTCCTATATTCCCTCCTTGTGGTTGTTATGATACACAATTTAGATAACAATGTATGGAAAGTATTATATAAGTGCTAGTTGTTGTTTTTTTTCTAGTAAAAGGTATATTCCTTGTAGGCAAAGATTATTTTCCATTTTGTTTTTCTATCACCATTAATTACCTTGTTAGGATTGATATTCCATCAGCATCTCAGACTCTACATCCAAAATGCAATCCATTGTCACTCTTCCTTCTATTGAGAGCACTAGGATCCTTCCATTAACCTTGGTTTGAAATTGTGGAATCATCCTTGATTTCCCCATCTCACTCACAGCCTGGCCCCTACATCCAATAAGTTGCTAAGTCCTGTTGATTCTGCCTCCGCAACATTTCATATCTATCTCCTACTCTCCACTCACATGCCTACTAAATTAGTTGAAGCTTTCATCACCTCCTGACTGAATAGCCTCCTAATGGGTTTCTCAACTTCCATTTTCTTTCCTCTCCAATCTGCCTATTATGCAGCTGCCAAAATAATATTCCTAAGACACAGGTCTTACCACATCATTCACCTATGCAGTCACCTTCATTGGCTCCTTATTTTTTTTTAAAGATAATTCCACAAGACAAACCCCATCATAGCCCAACATTTAAGGCTCTTCACTGTCTAGCCCCAACCTATCATTCTCCTTTCCATACCCTACCTTCAGGCAAATTGAACCATTAGCCTTTCCTGGAACTCTATCTCTCTCCTCTGTGGGTACGGACTGGCCATCTCCCAGGTCTGGAATGCACTCCCTTCTCATCTCTGCCTTTAAGAATCTTTACTTTCTGAAGTTAGCAGAACCAGGAGAACATTGGACACAGTAACAGGATTTATTATATAGGATCAGTGGGGAATGATTTAGCTATTCTCAGCAATACAATGATCCAAAACAATTGCAAAGGACTCATGATGAAAAAATGCTATCCACCTCCAGAGAAAGAACTGACAGAGTCTGAATGAAGATCAAAGCATACCATTTTTCACTTTCTGAATTTTTTGTGGTTTTTTGTTTGTGTCTTCTTTTGCAACATGACTAATATGGAAATATATTTTGCATGCTTGGACATGTATAATCTGTATCAATTTGCTTAATGTATCAGGGAGGAAGGAGGAGAGGGAGGGAGAGAGAATTTGGAACTCAAAATCTGAAAAAAAGAATGTTCAAAAAATTTTTACATGTAATTGAGAAAAAATAAAATGTTATTTGAATGTAAAAAAATTGAAAAGAAAGTTTACTTTCCCTTGATGTGTTACTTTTTCTATGAATACCTCTTCTGATTTCTCCCTCCGCTTCCCCCCACTGCTCACCTTCATTTGCTATTGTTCATTCACTTTTTAAATACCATGTATTTTGCTTATGATATCATACACATTATCACTATCTCCAAAAAAAAATCAATCTCTCTGCACATGCAGAGGGAGCTGTGACTCCTGATTGTCTGAGAGAATGCTGAGTGAGACACTGTGTACTTGCTATATAGAACTTACCTTAGGTGATTCCAGACACTCTTCAGAGATAGGCATGGACAGAGGACTGCCTGAAAGGCAATTGGGAGAGACTTTAAATAGTAAATTGGAGCTCTCCCAGCTGTTGACATTTTTGAGAGCCAGTCTCAACATGTTCCTTGATCTCTAGGGCTGGCAATTCTAAAGATTAATAAGGGAGGATCTCCCCTGGGTAAGACCGTTCTCTTTCTCCTGTTTTGAGCTGAAACCTCATCATACTCACACCTAAAGAACTCATTTGCTCTTGTATATTTCTAATCTGTAAAACTTCTCCAATTTCTGTTTGCTAATTTGCTTAGATAAATGTATTTACTCAATATTCATTATTTGTGATGGCCTTTTATATAAAGATCATTTGGCAGTGCATATAAACTAAGACTTGTGCCTTGAGATATATCAGGGAAGGGGGTTTATTTTGAACTAATTATACCCCTAGACCAACAATATTTAAGATGTGACAGATAGATATATATTTATTTTGCATATATTATGTATATGCCTACATTTATACACGCTGTTTCATTTTTTGTATTCCCAAGTACTAATAAGTGCTTAATTGATAGATATATGTTGAATCTCTGACCTCCTCCTTCCCCCAATAGAATTTGAGCTCAAATTCTACTGAAGAGAGATTCAATTTGTTTTTGATCCCCAGCACCCAACAAAATGCTACATGTATTATTAGATAGCTATTAAATGGTTGTGAATTTTGAATTTTAAATAAGACATTTTGATGGCATAATTTACCAATAAATGATGATATCATACTTCATCCTATGTAAATTTTGTATAAAATCCACTCATGTTGCCATTTAGCCCTTCATCTCTGGATATTCTAAGTTTTGTTATCACAAATAAGTGAAAGTTCTTTCAGACACACCTGAAACAAGAATAGTAACACTTAGAGGTAACAACTGAGTACTACCAGTATAATTTCATGACTGTTCCTTCCCACTAAGTCACCTAGCCTGATTCAATCATTAAAGTTGATAAAGAGTGGCCTAAAAATAATTTCAAATTTCACTTTGCTATTTCTTAACATCGACTTTTTTTTCTGACATGGAAGTCCAAGCTCTCCACCTAGTTACTTCTTCCCTTCGAACTTTAGGAGAATAGGAGTCAGTAAATAGTTACCATCTTGGAACCTAAGCAATGCAGAGTACCTCTTCTGGAACATCTTCTTGCACTTCTATAAAGTGCTTCTTTGCTTCCAGGTTTGTGAAGCATTTGACATACTTTGCCTCATCTGATCCTCCCAGCAGTGCTGTATAGGGGAGACTCCATTTTACAAAGCAGAAAAATGAGAAGTTCAGAGAAATTAAGTGATTTGATTATGGTCACCCAGTTAGGAAGCATAAAAATCAAGGTTCTAAGCCAAGTTTCCTGACTCCAGGAACAGGACATTTCCCATCTCACTACATTATTCTGTCTCTAAAAAAGTCTGTTCAATCAGCTTCAGTTATCTTTTGCTACAACTCTTCCCCCTTTAGTCAGGAAACATTTTGAAGTTGAATCATATCCTAATAATTACAGCCTGTCTCAGGGCTGGTGTGGCTTGTGATGACGGTAGTTACTGGTTGTGACAGACAACAATCCATGGCCTTGGAGGCATATAGCATGAGGCTAAAGGAAACTCTGAATTCCCTGTTGTGTTGAAGAAAACTGAGCTGGGAGTCCTCAAAGTAGTTCCCCATATGAGTCCCCGGGGCGAGGCATATTGCATAGAGACAGTGAAGGGATGTCTTGCCCTTTACCTTGTGAATCTAGACAATGTCCTAGGAATAGAGAGGATGTTGAAATAGAAGAAAGAACTGTCCAACAGGGCAAGAGAGAAGGAGAGAGCATCTGAAGCCTTTGGTGTGTGACTAGTCTAGGATAGGAAAAGGAGTCACGGTGATAACAAGCAGTGATAATGTAGGGAACTGAATAGAGAAGCAGACAGCTTCTTTTCTTATCCTAGGGTCAGTCAGCTGGCACAATTGAGGACAGGAGATGAAGAAGACCTGAGTTGGAATCCTGGCTTGGATACTTAACAGCTGTGTGACCCTGAGTAAATAAATCACTTATTCTTTCTCAGCATCAGTTTCCTCATCTGTAAAATGGCAACCATAATAGTACTTATCTTCCATGGTTTGTGAGGATCAAATGTGATGACACATAAAAAATATTTTATAGATCTTAAAATACTCTATGTGTTAGCTACTACTAGTCATAAATTGTCCCCATTTTATAGATGGGGAAACCAAAGGCTAGGGGTGTTATTTGTCCACAATCACATGACCACTGGCAGTCAGGATTCAGGCCTAGGACTCCAGTCTCTAGGTGCAACATATACTTCGTGCAACATTGCTTCTCTAAGACACTAACTAGCTGTTGGTCTAGCTGTGGCACCATCTTGAATAGGCCACTCCATTCCTCTGCTACATGAGGGGTTGGTACTCCACGATCTACAGCGTCTCTTTTACTTCTAATAGTTTGTGACTTTACAGTATTATTCCTTTGAACTTCAGAAATTTTTTTTCTTTCAACTATGGGATTTATTTATGAATTTTACTTGACTTCAGAAAAATCCTGTTTTCTCCCAATCCCATGTCTAAGTTAGAATATTTACAATTGTCTGTCCATTTCCTCTTTGACTAAATATTTAAATTGGATTTCAACTTTTCCTCTTCAAACTTTCTAAATAAAAATAAATCCTGTACTCTGGACTGTGTCTACAGTTTCCCGTTTATTTAAGGAGTTCCATTTAGTCCACACAACATGAGTGCCAGTAAAGTAGAGGCTTGGCAAATTATATCTGCAGAGTTCAGGTAAGTTAGATTAGGAAAAACACTTTTCCAGGACCAAAATTTGTCCTTCTCTTAAGGAGCTAGTCATTTTAAACAAAATCAGAATCCAGTTTCTCTTGACTGTGGCTGGTAGGTAGGCCTTGGCAGATGAGTCATTCAGTCCTTTGGTAAATGAGAGAACATTGTTCTCAAGCAATTCCCTTCTGTGAGGCAAAGCACAAAACTTGGTTTAAGCCAGAGACCCACGGTGGTTCCCTCCAGCTAAAGAGATCAGGAGACATGTACAAGATATGCTTTCAGATACAAGAGGTTGTGAAAAAGATCCACTGGCAGATAGGATTAAGCGTGTACTTTTTAAATAATGCTGAAAAAATGCAGCTAGATTACTGCTGTTTGTGACCACCAGCTTGCTGGAGTTCTTGAAGCGAATCTAGCAGGATTTCAGATGCAACCATATGCTGGATTCTTGGTTTTCAGAAAATCATATTCTTCTTGCCAGTTCCCCCTTTTCATAAAGAGAGAATTCCAGCAAACTCTATTTTATAGGGTTTGCAAAAAAGCTTGTTCACAAAGCTCTAGGAAACAAAAATGTGGAGCCTTTTCTCTGCCCTTCCTCCTTCAGCCCTCTTCTCTTCTTCTCCTTCTTTTGCCAGAAATTTCCATAGCTTGCCAAGAGCCACCCAGGAACAGATTTCCTCATTTATCTGGTACATCTGCTCCTGACTCCTACTCCCTGTTACTCCCTCCAAGCGAACTGCTTACCACAAATCAGTTTGGGACAACAGGGATGGTAGAGCTGATTCATATTGCTCAGATAACTTATATTTGTTCACTTAATTTTTCAAGTATGGGAAGTTTTACACCAGTTCTATACAGTTGAAGCACTTATATCAGACTCCTTTAGCCCCAGATACCTCTCTTGATTTCAAGTTGGTGAAACCAAGTCTTTGCCCTTTATGGCTTGACACCCATTAACTTTAAATAATTGACCTAGAAGTCAGACAAGCAGGATGGCTTTGAAAGCTAAAGGTTCATCTCATAATAAAGCCAAAAAGAGAAGCAAAATGTACATACCAGAGACTACAGTTTTACGCAGGAATCTCTTTTACAGGGCTCCAATGTATATGCAAATGCCTGCTCTATCTGTGAAAAATAAGTTCCTAAGAAAAACAAACAGTAATAGTTGTCTGTGAATGCTTCAGAGAAAGTCTATATTCACAGGAAAGTCAAAAGTCTGAGGCTGAATTAATAGCTCAATTGTTGACTGTCATGTGACCTTGGACCAGTCAGCAATCATCTCTGAGTCTCCATTTGCAAAATAGAGTTTTCATTCTAGTCATCATATTTTTGCCATGTGCTTTGAAATTTTTCCTGAGCAAATGTATCAACTCCCTTTCCAAGCCCAATTTCAGAACACTGACAAAGAGACACAATAGTCCAGAAAAATCTCAACAGTGAAATCGAAACAAACTCATTCAAACTATTCTGTAAGCCATCACAACTGGTAACTGAAGAAAAGGAAATTTTCCTCAGAGAGGCAACTGAAACCGATAGTGACTTCCACTTCGTAGGCTTGCTGAGAGGCATCGTTGCATAAACACGGAGCTGGGGAATTAACAGGGAATATGGAGGTGTTTTACGTTATATCCTCAACAAATTCACACACACACACACACACACACACACACACACACACACACAGATTAAAGAGTTAGCCTTTAAGCAACTGTAATGTAGCCATAGCTTCGTGAGAGAATCTAATTCTTCATAATAGTTACAACTAGGAGCAGATTACAGGGATATGCAGTTCTCAAGAAGATGGACAGTAGAGTCCTATTTTAAAAAATGCATTGCGTTTTCCATTCCATCTAATCCAACAAATATTTATTAAACACTTTTTGTATGCAAGGCACTGAGCCAGTTTTGGGTTTACAAGGCAAATCAAAACAGATTCTTCACTAAAAGGGATTTACACAGGCAGCTAGGCCATTCAGGCCTTAGAGGGCTAGACTCAGGGTCAGGAAAATCTCAGTTCAAATGCATTGCCAGACATCTCTAAGATGCTTAACTCTGGGCAAATTACTTAATCTTCACCTGCCTCAGTTTCTACTTCTATAAAATTGGGATAATAATAACACCTGTTTCTCTGGGTTGTTTTAATTTAATGAGTTAATATTTATAAACTCTTTGGAAACCTCAAAGCACTATAGAAATGCTAGCTATTATATTTATTATATATTCTCCGCATAATTACAAAAGGAGTAGCAATGTCACCTAGCATACTATCATGCCTGTAATAGGCATTTATTACATTTGTTGAAGTGAAGAGTGACGCAGCATACTTAGTTCTGGATCTACGTGGACGGGATTCAATAATAGGGCTATCACAAATCACCTTTCTTTGGTTCTTCTTGCTTCCAACTAGAGCTATTTCTTTTGGAAATGGCCCAATATCATCTGAACATTATGTGCAGCTCATATCTAGATCCCATAGATGAGCAGTTCTCAAGATTCTGTAGAACTTAGTTATAATGCCCATTTGGTACAAGACAGGTTTTCTTTCACCCCACAGAAAATGCAGAAAACATGCTGGACTTGCAATAGTGTGAGAAGGCTGGATTTGGAAATTCTTGAACTTGGAGTTGCTATAAGCCACCCTAGACAGGCTGCTACACAGGAAATCCTCCCTCCTCTGTGTGAGAACTTAGCAAGCAATTAGCCATGTGGTTCTACTCTCTATGGCTGCTGTATGTTAGGCTTAGGGTTTATACTACTTCCTCTCCAAAGGTGGGGCCAGGAACTCTTAGGCCACATGGATGAAAGTACATACAACAGTCCCATTTGCCTCTGTCTCAAAGCAGCCATGAATGTGACACAATAGAGCATCCTCAATGAGAGAGTTAAGGGACAGAATTGGGTGTGTGTCCTTGAGAAGCTAGGAATTCACCTTGTTCTGGGTCCTTTTTTCTAGCAATGATTCAAGTTCCAGCTCCCAATGAGGATGGATGGGTCAACACACCATTGATGATGGCATTAATATACTTGAGCTAGCCCTCGGGCTATAATTTAAAAGGAGAGAAATACGAACTAGAAAAGGCACTCGGTATAGATAGGAAAAGGAAACTCTTTCATCCTCCAGAGAGAGAGTAACAGAGGCAGCAGGCACAAAAGGAGATGGAAACTCAAAAGAGAGTGAGAGAAAGCCTGCTATAGAGGACACCAAACACTGCAGGAAGATCCTCCTGAGGGTGACTGACGTGGGAAATGCAAAGAGCAGCTATACATACGAACATGGGAGAGGTTCCCCAGAGGGTCTTGTGAATGCACAGACTTTTCTCCAGGGATATGACCTCACAGGAGAGGATGAACTAGTGTCAGATGAATAATACTGGGTAAAGGAAAAGTAACAGCCTCAAATAAGCCGGTTGCTGATGTTCCCAAGTAAATCCTAAGTGAGATCATAGGCCACAGAGATCACTTAGAAAGGCTCCCCAAGACTGAACCTGGTCCATAAGACCTATGATCTTAGCCACAGAAAACACACACAATCACAGAATCTCAGAGCTGAAAGCGACTCAGAAGCCAGCATGAACATGTACAAGGATCATTTCCACAACAATCAATTAAATTCAACATGGATTTATTAGACACCTACTAAGTACCAGTTATTGTACTAGGTTCTGGAAATAGTAAAAAAAAAAAAACACGAAAAACAGCACCTGTCCCCAGGGGGAATACATTCTGCTTGAGGGTGGGGGTGAGAGGAAAAGGCCACATTTACGTTGAGAATAAAATAAACATAGAGTAATTTGAAAAGGCAAGGAGCACTAACTAGTGGGATCAGGAAGTTTCAGGTAGGAGTGAACCTTGAAAGAAGCTAAGGATTTTCAGAAATGGAAATGAGGAGGGAGTACATTGTAGGCATCAGGGATAGCTTGGCCAAAAGCAGAGAATACTGAGTTTGGGGAACATCAAATAGTCAGTTTGGGCAGAGGGTAATACATGTGAGGCAGAACAATATGAAGTCACTCTGGAAAGGTTACTAAAAGCTAATTATAATGGGCTTTAAATACTAAATTTAGGAGTCTGTATTATATTATAGAGGTAGCTCCATAAACAGAGGGCTGGTCTTGGAGTCAGAAGGACCTGAGTTCAAATTTGACCCCAGACACTTACTAGTTGTGTGACCGTGGGTAAGTCACTTAACTATTTGCCTCAGTTCCCCATCCTAAAATGAGCTGGAGAAGGAAACGGCAAACCACTCAAGTATCTTTGCCAAGAAAACTCCAAATGGGATCTTGAAGAGTCAAACACAACTGAAAATGACTTAACAACAACAAATTTTATCATAGAGGAGTGGTTCTTAACAGGGATCTGTGAATAGATTATAGAGGGCGTGTGAATGGTTTTGTTGTTTGACGTCTAGATTGCTGTATTTCAATATAACTGGCTTTTAAAAATCTGATATATTTTATTTCATGCATTTAAAAACTTTACTTGCCCAGACTGCCAAAGGGGTCCATGACACAAAGGTTAAGAACCCCTTGGCCTAGAGGCAAGGTTTGTACTGTCCAAGTCCAGCAGCGGTGCACTTGGTGGCTTAGTTCTCTGCTGCTCTGGGTGAGCAGGATTGTAACTCCCTCTACACTGCCCCCACCCTTGTGTGGGCAGCATTCTTCCTCAGCCACTCCCTCAGCGGCTCCAATCTTGGAGGAACGATTTTCCCCTTAAATTGTACTCCAGAAAACAGAGGAAAAGGGAAATGACCAAGGCCCCAGGTCCTAGGGCTTAGGATCTAAGCCAATCCCAGCTCATCATTATCTTTCTACTCAAAGCAGCTAACCCATTGCCTAGAAAGATCCAGGGCTAAGTTTCTCCCTCTGGGAAGTTAGAGAAAAATATGAACTAACAATTCTCTTTCTGCAGCTCAAACTACACCCCCTCACCACCACACCCCCAGCCAGCCAATTTCTCTGATGAAAAATATACCTTAGTTATAAAAATGTATTTCCCTTTCAGCTTGGGGTGCTCACCTTTAATTTCTCTCTGTGTCTTATTTGAATAATGAAATATAGATCAAAATGCAATAGTTAACTAAGTTTATCATTTTTAAAAGACAAGAGGAAACAGAAATTTGTTCTCCAGAAAGAGAAACTGGGGAAAAGGCTTTCTTTCCTTCCCTGGAAGGAAAAAGTGGAGGAAGGAGGAAGATTTAATCAGTTTCTGGTCTTAACAGTCTGAATAGTTCTCCCAGTTCCATGCCTGCTCCGTCTCTCTCCTGTGCATGACTCAGTCACAAAGCCCCTGTGTTGTAGATCTGCCTGGCTTTCTCTTTCCATGGTTCCCTAAGAAAGGTCTCCCGATCCCTGGCACAGCATTAAGTCTCTGTGGCTGCCTCTCTGTGCCAGCACTTGGGTTGGCATTTTTGATCCCTTGCATGGCTCAGCTGCCCCCATTCCTTTCCTTAGAGTGGGAGGGGTTGGCTTTTCACTACTGTCAGGGTCAGTGCTCACTCATTACAGACTGAGGAAAACCATCTCATCCAAATGGTTAAAAAAAAACAAAAAACAAACCAACCACTTATTAAGCACCCAGAGGCAGGTAGCTGATGCAGAGTCAGGAAGATTCATCTTTCTGAGTTCAAATCTGTCCTGAGACACTTACTAGTCATGTGACCCTGGGCAAGTCACTTAACGCTGTTTGCCTCAGTTTCCACATCTGTACAATGAGCTAGAGAAGGGAATGGTAAACCACTCCAGTACATTTGCCAAGAAAACACCAAATGGGGTCATGAAGAGTCGACAGGACTGAAATGACTGAACAACAACAACAAAACCGTAATTCCACAATGTGATCTTGTGAAAAGACCACCCAACCAGTCAGGAGACCTGGGTTCTAACTCTGGTTCTACCGTTAACTTGTCAGGTGACTGAAAACAACTTGTTTATGCCAAAGTAAGAAGATTTAAAATTAAAAGGGCTCTAAAAGCTTATCTCATTCAACCCTCTCCTTAAGGAAACTGAGTAACAAAGAGACTGAGCAACTTAACCAAGTGCACACACATAACAAGCCCCATTTGATCCCTGGCCCTTTGGCTAAAATGACAGGCTCTTCACATTACATGAGTTCACTCTGTGCCTTGGTTTCCCAATCTGTACAATGAAAGAAATTAGACCAGAGTGGAAAACCTGTGGCCTTTGGCCCTCTAGATCCTCAAGTGAGGTCCTTTGACCAAATCCAGACTGAATCCAATCAAAGGGCCACACTTCAGGACCTAGAGGGCCATGAGTTCCCCAGTCCTGGGTTAGGCCCAATGATTTTTAAGATCCATTCTAGCCAACACTGTATCATTCACAATAAGGGAAAATCTTTACACTTAACTATGCTGCCTCCTAATGGAACAGAAGACTCCAGGCATATACCCTTGTTCCTTTTAGGAAAAAGCACAAAATATAGATGCCTGATCCTAACTTCTCCTGCAGCCTGAGGAGTTAAACAAACCTTTCCTAGTAACCTGGACATGAGGAAAATTTTTTTCCTGTGTTTCTTAATGTCACCAAGCAGCTGTGTGTATTCACACACCCAGATAATAATGCTAACATCCTTCTCTGTTAAGTATTCGCTTTTTTTTTTCTCTTAAACATCCCTCAGTTCCAGTGTGAGTCATGCTGAACTGTCCCTGATTCTCTGACTCACAGGTAGCCTTTATTTGACAAAGGAGTTTTAAGCGGATTTGTTTTCCTTTCTAACATCTACTTCTTAAAAATAGTTTTCTACCTAATAGTCAACCAGGCTTCTTCTAGGTAGGCACCCTCTCCAGTGGTCTAAGGTTAAAGCTCTGACTAATGGATTATTCCATTGCAGGTGCCCCTGGGTACTGAAAACCCAGGCTTTTCATCAGAAAGGGGAAGGAAAAGACTATTTAAATTGGAGACCTCTAAAGTGGGAAAGGACACCAAGGATACATACAGCAGCTCAAAGGTAGAAGTGATCTCAGATACCATCAGGTTGAACCCATACATAAACAAGAATCCTATCTACAATATTCCCATATAAGAGTTCATCTAGTCCCTCCCTGGAGACCTCCATTGGATAAAAAACTCATTCTTTTTTGAGAGCCCATTGGACAGCTCTAATGTTTTCTCCTCATAATAAGTTTAGAAAGACCTGCATTCAAGTCCTCTTTCTACCAATTACTGTGTGATCTTGGATAACCTCTCTTAATCTCTCTAGTCCTCATTTATTCAAAAAAAATTCTTGCTGTTTTTGTTTAGTCATATCTGACTCTTTGTGACCCTATTTGGGGTTTTCTTGGCAAAAATGCCAGATTGGTTTGCATTTCCTACTCCAGCTCATTTTACAGATGAGGAAACTAAGGCAAACAGTGCAAATGACTTGCTCAAGATCACACAGCTAGCAAGTATCTGAGGCTGGATTTGAACTCAGAGAGAGAGTCTTCCTGAGTCCAGGCCCAGTGTTCTATTCACTGTGTTACCTAGCTGTCTTAAAAATAAACAAGAAAATTAATGAATGAATGAAGTAATTAATTAATAAGGTGGTTCTATGAAATGGTCTCTAAGACTCCCTATGAACTAATGACTCTAAAATGCCCTTTGTTTCATGGAAATTTGCTTCTCTGCCACCTCTACCCATTGCTTCTAATTCTGATTTCTGGCATAAAGCTGAAGAGACTAATTCTCCATCCATATGGAGGTCTACCAATACTTGACTATAGATATAATGTTGACCTCCTTTTCCAATTTCTCAAGCCTGTCTTATTTCATGTTAAATATTCCTAATTCCTTCAACCATTCTTCCTATTGCATGGTCCCTGCACTGTATTGGCAACCCTCCTTTGGACCATTTTGAGCCTTGTCCTGTTTCTGATTGTGTGAGTTTCTGATTATCCCAGTTTCTGATTGTGTGAACATAGGCTCATATATGGGCTTCTATATCTGGCCAACCCTATCCATGATTCACATCCTATTTAGGAATCTTCCAGACCAACCTCAGAGCTCTGGAGACTATGCCCTTAGTTTTGAAACTCCTGTCATGGAGATCCACACTGCCCTGAATGGTCAACGCACTGGCACAATCTCACCAAGGCCACTCTCTAGATTTAACTAGCCTGGCTGTGCATCACATCTCAAGTGACCCTCTATCTAGGTAATGTCACTGTTGTCCTGCCACCAGACCTGTGCTCACCCCTACAATCACCCAGCTTTCCCTTCTTGCTCTGGAAACCTTAATCAAATCAATATTGTCATGGCTACTGGAAGGAGCATGTCAATCAGCTCCCCTACCACACCATTCACTGTTCCTGTGAGACTTCCCGGACCAAAGCTCTCCTCTTTCATCATCACTCTCCTATATGTTGTGACTCCCCTCATTAGAATATAAGCTCCATCAGATCAGGGAATGTTTCACTTTTTGGTTGTATTTGCACCACTTAGCGTAGTGTTTGGTAGCTGGTAAATTCATTCACTGAATACTCCAGCTCATCAATGTCTTTCCTAAAATGTGGCACCCTAAACTGAACACAATACTCTGGGTATGGCCTGACCAGGTAAGAGTACAGGACTGCCTTCTCTGTTCTGCACACTTATGTCTCTTAATGTGTACTAAGATCCCATTTGGCTGGAAACAGCAAAAGGGAGTCCTAAACAACTTCTCTCATTTCTCCTAAAAACCTTCTGTGACTCTCTGATGCTCAGAGGATAAAGTACGGATTCCTTAGACTGACATCCAAAACCCTCCATGGTCTTTTCCCAACTAACATTTCAGGCTCCCATGTGTCTACTTTATGAATCTACTACTCCAACAGATTACTTTTTTCACTGTCTCCTGAACATACCTTACACTTTACATTGCCCTTACCTCACCTTTGCTCATGCTTTTTTCCATTGCCTAGCAACTTCCAAAGTAACCTTCATTCTTCCTAGCTCTTCAAATCTGCCCTATTCTTTAAGGCTCACTCAAGCCCCACTTCTGCCATGGTGCCTTTCCTGATCATTCATTTTTCATTAAAAATGATGATGATGATGATGATAGTTAGCCTTTAGATAGCACTTTTGCAAAGTGCTTTATTTTCATTACTTCACTTAATTTACTCTATTTGATCTAGCTCTGTGTTCTAAGCGCTATTATTTACTCCCATTTTACAGATGAGGAATCTGAGATAAAGAGAGGTTAAGGATCTTACCCAGGGATCACACAGCTAGGAAGCATCTGAGGCAGGATTTAAACTTGGATCTTCTTGGAGTCAGAAGTCCAGTGCTCTATGCCATCTGTTTCAATAAAGAAACATTATAGTGAAGTGACATCAGAAAACCCAGGTTTGAATTCTGACTGTCACTTACTAATCCTGTGAACACAAGTCATTTTAACTCTCTGAGACAGTTTCCTCATCTCTAAAATGGGGCTGATGATACTTGACCTAGTACCTCAGGAGGTTGTTCTATGGCAGAAACCGCTTTGTAAAGTAACATGCTATAGAAATGTGAATTAGCACTCATTTAACAACCATTTAAGCATGGACTATGTGGGAGACAGGTGTCTCTCTCTCTCTCTCTCTCTCTCCTCTCCCTCCCTCCCTCGAATTCCTACAATATTTACTCTCTGTACTTTTCATTTGGCCCTACATACTTGACCTTGTTAATTACCTGTATCAGATGTGGGTATTAACTATCTCCCCAGTGAAATTTTAAGCTCTTTGATGTCAAGACCTGGCTGTAGTACTTCTTTGCTCCCTCACAGTGTCTGTCATTCAATAAACACGAGTGTAGACACACAGGAGGGGCCTCCCTAATCCTCCAGTGTCCCCTATACCACTCCCCACCCCCACCTCATAAGTAGTCATGCAGATTCTGCTTTAAGGTCTCCAGTGATGGAGGCATTACCTTTTAGGGAAAGCCCATTCCATTTTTCAGATAACCTTATCATGAAATTTTCACCTATACTGAGCTGAAATCTGCCTCTCTGAAACTTCTATTCATCAATCTTAGTCTTACCCTCTGGGGTCAAGCAGGACAAATTGAATTCCTAAATACTTGGAAGACAAGTATATCTCTCTCTACTTCTTTCCTCACCCCCAATTTCCTTTCCTTTGGTCTAAATATCCCCAGGCCTTTTCTTACACAGGAATGATGGATGTTCATTGACTTATGGGCAGATTGCCCAAGTCCTCTCAAAAAGACTCTTAGGAGTCAACAGAAAGTATCCTTGACTGATAGAAAAATTTCCTACATAGGAAATGCAGTAGGAAAAGGATTCCTTGTCTCAGGGTTTAAGCAATCAATGCAGTCCTGGTGGATTTGGAATTGGAAGCGATCCCTGATTTAAGAACACCTCCCGGACCCGAAGAAAATCCTGTCTATGTAATATTATGCTGAAGATTGTAATCACAGGAAATGCAGTGTTAGGGTTTCCAAAGCAACCTTAATTCTTCCTCTGTCTCCCGGATGCATTACCCTGGGGTTTCACATTACAGACTCTTGCCTCCACACCCAAAATACAAAATGCTTTGAGGGAGCTACTAAAAGGGGAAGAGAAGGCACACTTTTTAAAAGGCTCCTGGGGAAACTCTATTAAAAATGTTGCTAAGGAAATAAGAAATAATACAGACGTCCATAACTGGGAGCCAGAGGAGTTCCTGTTC
>CM053583.1:80706074-80759638 GCA_028627135.1 Pseudochirops cupreus | reverse complement strand
TAGTCATTCAATGCTACAGCTGTACAGCTCTGGTCACTCATTTTTTTTGTCCTGTGGATATAATACACAGATATGAACAATAACAACAACAAAAACAGAACGGCAACAGTGACGTTCGCTATACAGTGCCTACAATGGTCATGACATGACACCACCCCAAGATGTCTTTTATCATGGAATGAAGAAGGCTGAAGTATTTAAATGTGCTCTTGAGCACAGACCTTTAAGTTTTTATATAAATTTAAAAATGAAACAGTAATAATGCATGCTTTATGCATCTGAAGCTTAAACTGCTTTGGCTGGCAATATTACAGAAAGTATTTCCGTTTCCTCTCCTCTAAGTGAAACTTATCCTTACTTCAGCTGCAGCCAGTGATGTCACCTCCATCAGGTTTACTGCTCGGAAAGCAAACACGGCAGCTGCCAGAACTGAAAAAAGAATGCACAGTATTTTCAACTGCTAACCTATTGATCAGTTCAACACATTTACCTTGATCAAGCACATACTTGCTCTGGTTCTGAATGAGAAGACTTGACAATTACGTAAATCAAATTCTTATCAACTGTTTTTCCCCCCTGAACTTCCTCTCTTCTACCCACTGCCCCTTAAAAAAAACTCATTAAGTTAAATAAGAAAGTGACACTTTTGAAAGTTCAAGTTATCTTATATACCTCTTTCTTCAAATCAAATAATCTTTTTACACTGAAATGACTGCATCTCAATAAAGTCATACTGGTAATCCCTAAATATTAGAAACAAAACAGAGGAAGGTCTCTCCAGTTCCCAGGACAGATCCTCTATGGAAGATTTATGAAAAGATGTGGTTAACAATTGCACTGGATGCAAATGAGTGTAGAGGTTCTGATCTGCACAGGTGTAGGAAGCATTCATCTCAGTAGAGCTACACAGGAGGAAAATGTTAACAAGAGGAAAGACAAAAACAGTAATTTTCCTAATAGCATTAAATTTTAAGATGCAAATGATTGAAAGTTTCTTTAAAAAATATTTCAAAATAATGCATACTTGCTATATAATATTTAATGAAAAATGAGGAAACTTTAAGAATAGCTAGAAGAAATAAACATTTTGGGTCAAGAGGGTAGCAAGCAATTCAAGGCAGATACTTAATTTATAAACACCATAGGGAGGTAAAATCTTAGAAGAATATATTTGTAAATATGATGTAAAAGAACATGAACTATGTGCTAAGTTGAGGAAGGACTGGTTGCTCTTCTTCAGGCAAAAAGACAATTAGAAAAAAGTGTGATGTCTTAGGATGCCTTTCTTGCCTTATTCAGAAAACAGGGTAGCCCAGAAGAGTAGTTCTTAAACTTTAAGACTGTGGAAGGAACTGCTGTCATAATTTGGGGACGGGCCTAGGAAACAGAACTGAGCAAGACTGCCTAGTGTGGTATGGTGGAAAGCACACTAGGTCAGGGTGTCACTGCCTCTTGGTTAAGTCACTCAGTTTCTTTAGGACTTAGTTTCTTCAGATGAGATGAAGGTCTGTTAAAGTTCTAATTTCTACGATTCTAAAGCTAATGTCATACTATGACAATACAACACTTTGAGAAACTCTTAAGAACATTTCATAGAGCTCAAGGCTCTGTACAGCACAGTGTGAAAAACAACAGCTTAAAGATAGAGGAACCATTATCATCATCAATAAGATCCATGGACTACTATAAAGAATTTTAAGTTTCTAAAAGTGAGGCACACTTAGCAATGTTAGAAGGGAAAGTCATTATGGTCTGACTTAGAAGCATCATAGTCTGATATAGAATAAAGTAATCCCCTTACAATAAAATGTTCAAATTACAATCAATTTTTAGCTCAAATATGCAGGAAACTACATTTTAAATTTTTGACCATTAGGAGAAAACTATTACAGTGACATCTATTGATGCCACCAATAGATTCAGAAGCCTATACTCAATATTAACACCAATGAATATTCTCTCAGGTCACTTTAAATGAGATTTAAATGGACTAAGAGTTGCCAAGAGCAACACTGTTCTTCTGATTATCAAAGCTGAGAGCCTCAGTTGTCTTCAATCTTCACTCTCTCTCACCCCCACATAATGTCAATTTTACCTCTATAATGTCTCTTGTATCCACTCCATTAGCAAACAGCAATCAGCCTCATGCAGGCCCCTGTCACCTCCATCCTGGCCTGCCACCACTTCTTGATTGGCTCCTGATTTCAGTATCTTTCCTTTTTAATCCCTCTTCCAGAAAACTTGACAAAATAAACTTCCTGAAGCTTACAAGTCACCCCTTCTATTTAAGAATTTTCAGGGGATCTCTATTGCCTTCGAGATAAAAATACAAATTCTTCAGTTTGGTACAGCCTGGTACAGCCTGGGTCAAGCCTTTCTACCCACATTTACTTTTCACTATTCCTTTTTATGTGGCTTACTTGCTTTGTCTACAACTCAATATTCCATCTCCCACCTCCAAGCCCTTGCATAGGCTGTTCCCCATGCCTGAAATGCACTCCCTCCTCACCTCTGCCTCTTAGAATCCTTAGCTTCCTTCGAGTCTCAGTTCAGGTGTCACCTCTATAGGGGGCCTTTCCTGATCCCCTTAGGAGTGAGTGTTCTTTACCCATGCAGGGTAACTAGCAGAAAGTCCAAGTGAGCTATATACAGTGTGGTTAAAAGATAATGAGGAGAAAGACATTATTTTAAAAACCGAAAACAGAAAAGTTAGACTTTAGAGTCACTGACTATTAGACTTACAAAAATATCAAATATAAACTATTTCTTTGGACAAGCAGCTTCTTTCCAATGTCAGTATCTTGACCTCCATTTTTATTTAGTGGAGCCACTTTAGCAATAGTGGGACAGGCAGAATGGGTTTGTTTGGGGTTTTTTTTTCTCTATCGTTGCTGAATGTCCATGGTGGCTGGACTAGTCTATGAAAATTCTCTTTGTTAGATCAGGAAGGAGTTCTAAAGTGTAAGCAATTAACTTTTTTCCAAAGGTAAGAGGGAAAGAAAAAAATAAGGGCAGCTCACCAGCTGACCTCAGGTTCCGAAATGCTTATGTGCTCACAATCTTTATTTATCTTGGTGTCACATCACAGAATTTCCTCTTGGTCTGCTGTAATGTTAGGCCTGTCCAGCCTTTCCTTGGACTAGCACTGTTTGCCACAGAGCCAAGATACACAATTTCTCATATTTTTTGAATATTTGTCAACTGAACTAAAGCCTTTAGGTGAAGAGCAGTAATTCTTTTATTTCCTTTTGACTTTATAAACTACATTCAATCTTTTATCACTAAGCAACTGCATCAATAATATTGCTTAGATACTTTTTCTTTAAACTAAACCCCACAATCTTGGACTCAAAGAATATTAGACACAGAGATGATCTAGTTCAATTATGTCATCTTCTAATTGGGGAAACTGAGGCCCAAGGACTAAATGACTTGCCAAAAGTTATATATTGAGATAGCAAGAGTAATGGCTAGAACTTCAGTCTTTTAAACCTCTATTCAATGTTCTTTTCAGTATAACACAAGAAAAGCTCTGGATGAAGACACAAATAATTCTTCAAATTGAACCAGATTCCTAATGCACTGATATTTTCTCAAGGACCACACTAAGATCAGCAAAGGTTCATGTTTATCTATTCATTAAAAATATGTATTAGAAGAAACACTAATCAGAACAATTTACATAAAATCATCTATTCTCATGTATAGCTGAGACCTAATATGAAGGTACACTTGTCATTTTTGTTCCTCATTTTCAGAGCTCCCAAGAGTTTTCCCTTTCAATTTTTTGAAAAAGCAAATGGGAAATTGGGATGGGAAAGGCAATGTTAAATCAGTTCCTTTTCTCCTCATAGTTCAGAGGTCATTTGTTCCAATAACCTACACAACAGAAGAATTCCTTCTACAATGTCTCTGATAAGTGGTTATCCAGCCTCTATTCAAATGTTTTTTTGTAGGGAATTTGCCACTTAACTCATACTTATGAACAGCTCTGATCATTAGAAAATTCTTCCTTATGTTGTATTCTCCTTTGAACTACAATGTGGTGCCGAGAAGGAACTTCAGAACACATTTGGAGTATATCTAAAGAAGGGCACTAGGACAGGAATGGGCAGGGCTGTCAAAGGAGAGCATAATGGCTATCTTCAATATTTAAAGGGCTGTCTTATAAAATAGGTTTATTTCTTATATAGCTGCAGATGGCAGAAATGGAAGCTATTGGTAGAATCTATAGGGAGGGAGATTTTAGCTCAATAAAAAAAGGAACTTTCAATGTCATGGATGAAATGCTTAATAATGCAAGTTTATTAATAATCACATTTTCACATTCAGAAGCTTTGGCAATCCATCCATCTACATATATACATATACACTCATATATGTACACACATATACACATGAATGTACATGCACATGTGCATGTATATACATATACAAACACACACATATATAGCAATATACATACCTATACTTAGGCCATCAATAGTTTCAAAGGTGTGGTTGATAATGGAATACCTTAGTTTTTGAAAAATTTAATTTTACCATAATTCCTCCTATAGGAAACCATAATTTAATAAAATACTATTTCTACAACATACTTAAATGTTTCACAAGAAATATTGTCCATATATTGGGAGATGAAACAAGAGAAAAAATAAAAAGTCTCAAGATTATCTCCAAAAAGTATTCATTTGAAGGCTTAGAATTTAATATCCCACTCTAGAAAAAGGGATAGAATGAAAAAAAAATGCAACCTTCACAGAATCATCAAATTTTAAAACTGGAGAGGACCTTAATTCCATCCTTCTCATCTTATGGTTTATAAAACTGACTCCCAGAAAGAAGCATCTTGCCCAGCCTAATGGGCTCATTAATGGCAGAGCCAGAATTAGAATCAAACCTCCTGACTCCCCAAGTCCAATGCTCTTTTTATTCTATTGTGCTATTTGTGTGATGGCTGCTGTGCCTTTGATTTTCCTGATGATTCCAATTACATTCAGCCCCAGATCTATTCAGCACAAGTGAAGCAGTGAAATGTAATTAACTGAGTACTTTATAACCTGTGATAAAGCTGCTTCTTCCTTTCTCATGCTTGTATGTGTGATAACCTTAGTGTAATTATACCAATGCCTCACATACACATGTTCAAAAGGAGTTGTAGGTTTAGTTTATTGTTAAATAAGGAATATTCATGAAAGACCACAAAATTTTAGCAAAGAAAACAATAAATAAATATGGAACCTCAGGGCCTGGGCAGTACAGACTGCACCAGCAGATAAAGAGAAACAGTTTACGTTATATAAACTACAATGTAGAAAAGACATATTCCTCAGGTAAGCAATGGGACCCAGCTTGAATGCTGGAGTCATAAACCCTCCAATAACTAGGGACAGCTAGAGCAAGAGGAATGGGATAAAAGAGGGAGCACTGCACCTCAATACACCTGCTCCCACACTTACTAACTGTGTGACTGTAGGCATGGCTTGGCACCTCAGTTTTCTCAACCATAAAATGCAGATAATAACACTTGCATTGCCTGTTTTATGGGGTCATCATGAAGAAAGCACTTTGTAAATTTTAAAGTCCTATAAAAATGTGGATTACAATTATTACCTAGATTCTAATGACACAGACGTTTCATGTAACAACAATCACTGAATCTCAAGCTTCAAAAGAGGTTAATTAGACCAACTTCTGTCTGAAGAGGAGTCCCTTATGTAACAAACCTGAAAAGTGGTTATATAGCTTCTGCTGAGGTCCTCTGGGGGTGGGAGAACACTATCTTCCATTCCCTTCTTCTGTCCCCTTCCCCCAAAAAAACACCAGCTCATGCCCTCAAAGAGCTAACACTCAAATGGGGAGATAAGAAAAACACACAACTATAAGCAAATATAAGGTAGTTTACAGAGAGAATACTAATAACTGGGGAAAACAAGGAGGAAGATATGTTTAAAAAGACCTGAGTTTCCTTGAAGGAATAGGATTCTTAAAAGCTAGGCTTGAGAAGTGCATTTCAGGCATGGCAGACAGCTTATGAGTCAGGAGATACAATGCAAACTCGAGAAACTACAAGTGTGGCTGAAATACAGAAAGAAATAGGTTGGAGACAGACAATAGAGCGCTTTAAAGGAACATTTTGGGGCAGGGTATTGACATTCTCCTATCTGTGCCTGCAGAAGATTATTTTGGCAATTATATGGAGAATAATTGGAGAAGGATGACCATAGAAACATAGAAACCAGGACGCCAAGAAAGAGATAGTAAGAGCTTGAACAGGATTGTAGTTCAGGAAGTTAAGTGGACAAGGAGATTGGTAAAAGAAATGTAATGGAGGTAGAATGTAGCATGATAAAATGGAGCAATTTTAGCTTTAAAAACTCTATTCAAAGATAACTTGAGAAACTGGGTTGTCCATAAAAGGAGGCCCATTAGCCTAATAAAAGTGATAAATCTTTTACAACTATAATAAAATAATCCTTGATTAACTGGAGAAGAGTGAGTTGCTGTCACAATGAAAGAGTAAGTGGAAATTAATAGAACTACTTTTCTGAGGAATTGCACAGAGGTAAGCCCTGAATTCTCTGGCATTGGGAATGAATATCTGATGTGCCAGTGTAGACTGAAAGGCCTTAATTTTGCTTAAATAAAAGAAATAATTAGAACCAAGCTCAGATATCATAGATTGGAGAATCATAGAACTACTAAGTGAAAAAGTATGTTAAAGGCCTCCTCCAAACCTCACCCCAAGTATTGCTTCTAGTGCCCTTGACAAAGTTATATGGCTTCTGCTTGGATATATTTTGTGAGGAAGAACTTAACTATTTTTCAAGGCAATCTAGTCCTTCTTGAACAGCTCACATTAAAAGGAAAATTTCCTTTATATTATTAGGAAGTTGTTGTTGGGTTTTTTTGAGGGGGGGAAAGGAAGAAATAAGGGACAGATTTTGTGTGAATACTGAGTAAAAATCTGCCTTCCTATAATGAAGTTCCTAAAGCAGCGGTTCTCAACCTGTGGGTTATGTTCAATTTATAATAATGAAAATACATCCTGCATATCAGATAGATTCATAACAGTAGCAAAATTACAGTTATGAAGTAGCAACAAAAATAATTTTATGGTTGGGGGTCACCACAACATGAGGAACTGTACTAAAGGGTTGAGGCATTAGGAAGGTTGAGAACCACTGTCCTAAAGGTTCTTTTAAAAATGTCATTCTCTTTAAAGTCACTGTCACATATTGATCTTAGTTCTGTCCTCTGATTTTCAGCTGAACCAAATCTAATCCTTAGTCCACATGACAACCCTTAAGTATTTGAAGACATATTTATCCTAATTCTTTTCTTCTCCAGGCTAAACCTTTTTAGTCTCTTCAACCAATTAAGTCATCTATTTTGAATTTCATCAGCATTCTGGGTCACCCACTTCTGGATTCACTCTAAAACTGTGGTACCCAGAAAGGTTTTAAAACAATGCCTATGTGGTTTCACTAGCTGGGTGAAAGTGGTACTTCTTTCCCTCAGGACACTCTACTCTGAAGCCTAGTCACAGAGATGTCTGGATTCTTGAAGGCTTTGTCAGGAAAGTGTAAACTCTAGCAGGTATTATACAACTGGAGAGGCTGCAATTGAGTGTAGGCAAGATGGTATGTCTGTTTTCCCAAGACTCACCTCACTAAGCTTAGAGAAGTTCATTACCAGACTGGCAGCAGAATGATACATTTTTTTGGCCCCAGAAACTTCTACTAAATTACAGAGGTGCTATGAGCCAGGTCATGAAGGTAGAGCTCACACAGTGATGAAATCACAGGTTTAAAAAAAATTAAGAAAGAAAATATGAGCTTTTGGGAATGGCCTATCATGGCACACATGGCACAGGCTCACACTGAACTGTCTATCAAAACAGCCTGGGTCTTTTTTCACATCAGCTGTTTTATAGCCACATTTTCTCTATCCTTTATAGTCTCATCTTCCTTATAACGTTTACTATCTATTTCTCCTGTCTACTTTCACAGGTAATTTTTTTAATGAAGTGAAGGATCGGACATTTTATCCCTATTAAATTTAATCTTAATATTTAATGATTTAATTTCACTCAAACAATTATTAATGTCTACTATCACTATGCTAGATGCACAGAGTTTTAAAATCAGAAGGGGCCTAAGAGATTACATAAGGGAAATTCATTTTATGGATGAAGAAAAGGAAGCTTTAAACTTGGCTAAGGCTTTAAAAGACAGTTAGCATCAGGGATGGAACAAGGATCTAGGTTTCCTGCCTCCTGTTTTAGAACTTTTTCCCCACTACATCCTCTGATTAAAATACTGTAAATGTCTACAGATAAGGGACATCCTGTTAAGAGTACTTGCTCTACATAAAGAAAATTATTGTCCTTTTTTTGGATGTACATGTTTTACAAATAGACATTCTATATTACCAGCAAGAATTTCCAGAGAGTTGTATCCTAGGATTCTATCCCATAAAAGCAAAAGCTGATCCGTAGCTAGGTAACCGGAGAATGCACGTACCATCCACTTAAATGATATACGAAGTCTGTAATGAAGGGAAAAAGGAAGAAAGTGACAGCTGTATTTCTCTTTAAAAAAATTAAAATATTTAGAATACACCAAATCATTGGAATACTCCTTTCAGAGTCTTGGAAGTATACCTAAGAATTAAAAAAGCGACTATTCTCTGGAGAGAACTACACAGAACAATTCCATACCATAATATTGTAAGATGCAGGATTAAAATATTAGGAGGCTGAAAAGTACCTGCTAAGGTCTCTAGGTCAGCCAGGAGAAATTCTCCTTTTATTTTCCACTTTTTAGACTATACTGACTACTAAAAGGAGGGTGAATAAAAAATGAAGTATGTTGTAGGCAAGCCACGAGAAGATCAGGTGTCACCTTCTCCGTGAGTCACTCCTCGATTATCCCAGACAGAAGTGATCCCTTCCTTTGCTGCGCCTTCAGTCACCTGGGCTGCAAGTTCAGCGTCATCCCAGACTCCTCACCCTCATTCATCAACAGATTAATCAACTGCCAAACCTCGTTATTTATATTTCCACCATGTTTATCATTTTCATCTCCTTCTCTCCGCTCTCAGAGTCACTACCGTAACTCAGACTCTCACTACCACCTGCTGGATGTATTACAACAGTTTCTACCTGGTCTCCCCTGCCTCACTCCCTCCTCACTCAATAAGCTCTAGTGGCTCCCTATTATTTCAAGGATCAAATGAAAACTCTGTTTTGTATTTAAAGCCTTTACAAAGTGGTTCTCAACTACTATTCCAGTCTAAGTAGACATTACTTCTGTTCATCTTTAACCAAAATTTCCTCCTTACTATTCCTCATACATGACACTCTGTCATCCTTGACTTTCCATTGGTTATTCCTCAGGCCTAGAAAACACATCCACTTCACTGCTACCTCTTAGAATACCTCATTTCCTTCAAGGCTTAGTTCAAACACTTTTCTGATTCTCCCCCAGTTACTAGAGCTTTCTGTCAAAACCACTTATATTTCTTCAGTCCCTGTCTTTTTCTCTGTCTCATCATACACATGTACACACACATACACACACACACGCAGAGTGTGTGTTTTTAGATATATACCCCTATATATCCATCCATCCATCCATCCATCCATCCATCCATCCATCCATGTTATCTCCCCTGTCTACATTCCCTCCTTAGGGAAAGGAACTGTTTGTGCTAATATTCTAACCCCATTTACTACCATACTGGAAGTTTCTTGAGAGCAGGGACTGAATCATGCCTTACCTTTAAATTTTCAGTACCTTAGTGCAGTAGAGTGTATCTAATATATGTTTGGTAAAGTGAAATAATCAATGAACTACTACAATTTGAAAGAGGAGTCAAATTATACCAAAGTGCAATGAATAGATATTTCCCTTAGGGCATTATAGCAAATTTTGATCTTCATTAGTTTTGGATAATCAGAATATCATGGTAGTCTCAACATCACAGTTACGATTCAGTATTTGTTTCCACAAATTGTTTATTGTACGTGGCAAATATCTTTTATCAAGAACAGAAAAGAATTCATTGTTGTAACTCTTGTACCAGACAGGAAATTCTTGATAAAAAATGTATTCGATATCTATAAATCCATACATTTTCAGAATATTTTTGAAGGTCTAGTTTATTAATGAATAATTATAATTCCACTTAACTTAAGGGTACATTTCTATCTTGAAAGAGTTTAATTCACCTCAAAGGATTTTCTTTTTCAGAAGACTCAGCTCAAGCCACCACCTCTGCATTAGACCCTTTCTGGTCCTCCAAGCTGCCAGGACCTTCCCTACCTCATATCTGCTTTATGTACGTATAAGGATATACGATATACTTTTTATGTGCATGTCGTCTCCCTCGTTAGAAATGCGAGCTCTTTGATGACAATGATGGTTTTACTTTTGGCTCTGTAGCCTCGCACAGTGTGTGTAATTAAACAGAGTGTATGTTTCATTGATAATCTGATTAAATGTGGGAGTATGTTTCCCTATTGCACAAATAAGAGAAAAGTACTCACGGCTGAGCTCCAATTTCCCGTAGATGATAAAAGAGTTGTGGAAGATGAGTTTGAAGAAGTGTCTCAAACAGCAAACACAGTGAAACAATACCCTAGCATAATAATAATTCATTAAAATATAGTTATGTACTTAGATCGTTTCAAAATTATTTTCCAAGTTCACAATGAGAAAACGTTATGAATATTAAGGCAAATATCAGTTAAATATTTGTAACTTAAGCAGCAAAAGCCCGAGCGGAAAACGCTGCCCGCGAGTCCCTCGCTGCACAGCGGGGAGCCTCACTCGTCTTTCAAGCACATCAGCAGCTTACTGCCCACGCCCCAGGGCGCCTCATCTCTAGCACAGCGGCCTCCCCCTGAGACAGACACGTAACACACAAGCGGTCCAGAAGAACGCGACTGCACAGAGCCAGCTGTCGCGTGGCCTGGTGTACAAGACCGCTTCGGGCCGCGGAGACACTCGCGCTTTCTGGTGTTTCCCTGTCGCCTCCCCCGCACCCTCTGCTGTCTCCCTCCGTAACGGCTTCCCCTCCTGTTGCTTTTCCCACTCTTCCTATACAGCCTCCCCTTCCTTCCCTCTCTTACTCTGTCGTTCCACCAGGAAAACTATTTGTTTGGTGTTGACATCAGGGAGTCATTAAACATGACTCTTTGATTAACCAGTGAAAAGGAAAAAGAAAAAAGTAACAACAGAAAAGAGGTTTCTTTACGAGACATGAAAATGCCTGATTCAAGACTCTGGCAGTTTAGCAATTTATCAGGCTGATTCTGCAGGGGGAAATTTTGATATTATTTTTGAGTTTCTACAGAAAAAGAATCAATCCAATTCTAAATTCATGGGATTCATTGCAGACTTGAAAAAGAGGTGACTACCTGTAAGTCCTTATTCTATTAAGAAAGATTGAGTAGGTCAAGGCAAGCTGAAAGTCAGTCAATCAAGTGAGCTCAGCATGAAGGTAGTGATAGGGAATCTAAGAACTATGCATAGTCTTTTTTTTTCTATTTGTCTATTTTTTTTCCTATTTGTCTAAGAAAATGGTAATAGCAGGGTTGCTTTGAACCCTGAAGTACAGAAATGTTCAGGAAATAAAGGAAGAAGATTTCAGGATGCCCCTGAGGTAGAAGATGAGAAGAAAGATTTTATCAGTCTGACTTCCATTCCAGATAAAAGCAGAGGAAGACAAGAGCAAAATCAAGTTATCCAAACATTGTGTGTCCTAGGATGCTAGGCTGAATTTCATTACTTGTATCTGTGTAATCCTAGAATCATCTCATAATAAAAGCTTTAGTTTGCAATAAAATAGTCTAAGATTAGGATGATAGAAAAATAGTTGACGCCTCTCCTACCTCCACCTCCCACATGCAACAATGCATGTAATTAAACTAGATGAATAAAAAAGCAGATAACTCACTATAAGCACCTTCCTTAGGGTACCATGAAGGCTAATTAAATAGGATAGAAAAATTTTACTTCAGGAGGTTTGGTCCCTCACATGTGACTTTTATTTAACATTTCAACTGCAAGGTCAACACTACTTCTACGTGGGACAAAGAAGCTCAAAAAAGTTAAATACATTTCAAAAACTAAATCCCATTCAATCTAGTTGTTGGAAGGGGCAGGGGGAAAGAGTAGTAAGGGCAAGGCAAGGACCAAAGAAAATGGAGAAGAGGGATTTTTAAAATTTTGTGCTCAATTTGCTTTTTACTTGTCTCTAAAAATTTAGCAAAGCTAAGGGAAAACTTTTAAAATTACATGGCTAACTGGCCAAAATATCAAATTATGGACTTGGAAAACAAGTGACAAGCAATAATTTCTTTACTTGTCAATGGTCTGAAATGCTTCATTTTTTCCAGAACCAAAAAGGACAGTACACATATGGCAAATGTTTCTCCAGAACATGCTTTTACATTAAAATGATTTTTATAGAAATCTGAATTTGCATTCATGTTTCAATATATAAAAGACGACACTTCTCCAAATCTAATTGATCAATGGCATTTTTTCTAGCTCTTCATAAAAACTTTTACTTACATTTCCTCCCCCTTAAAACCACCCTCATTGCCCTGATTCTATGCCAGAATTATGATTTGATATTCAACATCACAAATTAAATGTGTAGTTTTATAATATTATTTTAAGAAGTCTATATAAATACAATTAAAGAAAATCTGCCACAATATAGTCTTCTAATAAAAAAATTACAGATATAAACTAATTGACTCAATTTCTAATGAACTTACAGAAGGATGAGAAGAGATGGAATGAAGTCTGAAGAAAAAACGCACATACATCTCACGGAATATCTGATACAATTTGGAAGGTTCATGGTACAGAAAACAAAGTGGAGCAACTGAAAGGATAAAAAAAATTAATTGACAACATTGCAAACTACTAAATTAGTTTAATGAATAAAAATGCATGATGCATGTAAGTAGGTAAATCCATACATTCACAGTAATTGCACTCATCAAGAACAAATAATCCTATATATATGTCTAATTTCCACCTATCTTATTTTAAATTTTAGGCTATACCATTTTAAATCCATATGCTGGGTTATGAAGCACATGTAAAAGCTACCAGTCTTAAAAGAGGATACTATGTTTAGTCTGGTCATATCTGGTTTTTCTGCCATTACTAGATTTTTTTATTTAAAAAAGCAGAAATAAAGCAGGAGTTAAACATAAGCCATCATAATCTAGGCCAGCAGTTCTCAACCTGTGGGTTGCGACCCCTTTGGGGGTCGAACGACCCTTTCACAGTGGTCACCTAAGACCGTCAGAAAACACATTATTTCCGATGGTCTTAGGAACCAAGACACCGCTCCTCTACCTGTCTCCAGGCAGGTCCACCCACATGCAGATACGCCCACATACTAGTATTAAAGGGTCATGGCATTGGAAGGTTGAGAACCACTGCTCTAGGCTCATCAGAAGCTGAAATAATCACACAAAGATGGTAGCAGTTTCAACTTCAAACAAACTCTTAAGGAACAACAACAACAAAAGATAAAAAAAGCCATATATAATTTTGTGTGCAAAATGACTGACTGGAAGCTGATTTCCACATCACTCTGTAAAAAGGAATCAGATTCGCCTTCCGACATGTTGGAAGAATAAATAAAGAGTTCAAAGATTCCAGAGAACACTGGAAGAGGCATGGGCCCATAAAGACCCAAAGAGGCAAGTTCCTCTAACAATTGGGACAGGATTTCCCTCATTTATAAGCTTGTAACGTCAACAATAACACTCAGCATTTATAGAGCATCTACCGTGTTCCAGGCACCGTGCTGAGTGTTTTATAAATGTTATCTCATTTGAACCTCAAAAACAAGGTGCCTGGAGGTAGGTGCTACTATTATCTCCATTTTACAGCTGAGGAAACTGAGGCTGAGAGAGGTTAAATGTCTTACTCTGGGTCACACATCTGAAGCCGATCTGAACTCAGGTCTCCCTGACTCCAGGCCCAGTACTCTATCCACTGCACCACCTAGCTACATACAGTATGAGAGGATTAAACCAGTACATTTAAATTTTCATATAAATGATTTTTGCTAAGCATTTAGAATCTTTAAAACCTTAAACATGATTTTTAATTCAAAAATAAATATTTAAGAAATAGCTTAGTTTAAAGGATAGTACCAAGGTCAAAGAAAGCTGCTTTCAAACTTGCTTAAAACAAAGCAATTGTTAAAAAGAACCTGCAACTATTTAACAAAGAAAAATTGAGTGGTCTTTCACTTAATATAAAACCATAACACAAGGCAGAAAATCTATGCAAGATAGATCTATACAAGTCTAATTTTGCGACAGCATATCAGGAAGTTGTCATTTTATTTTATTTTTTATAATTAACTTTTGTTTATTTTTAGTTTACATCATTCATTTCCACCAGATTTTGAGTTACAAAATTTCTCCCCGTCTTTCCCCTACCCACCACCCCAAAAGAGCGATCCCACTGTATACCCCCTCCCCCAATCTGCTCTCTCCTATGTCCTCCCCCATCACCTCTCTGACTTTCTGGTAGGGCAGGATGGATCTCCCGACCCCAGTGCCTGCGTATCTTATTTCCCAGTTGCATGTACATAACAATAACAGCAACAACAATAATAATATATAATATTTTTTTTAACATTTAATTTTAGAACTTTATAATATTTTTTTTAACATTTAATTTTAGAACTTTAAATTCTAGATTCTTTCCTTTCCTCCCTCATCTCCCGCCCCCACTGGGAAAACAAGCAATTCAATACAGGCCATATATGTGTAGTTACACAGAACATCTCCACGACAGACATATTGTGAAAGACTGACTATATTTCCCTCCGTCCTATCCCGTCCCCCACTTGTTCTATTCTCTACTTTGTCCCTGTCCCCTTACAAAAGTGTGTGCTTCTGACAACCCTCCCCCTCAACCTGCCCTCCCCTCCATCATCCCCCCTCTCATCCCCTTCCCCCCTGCTCTCCTGTAGGGCAAGATACCCAGTTTAGAGTGTATGTTATTCCCTCCCTAAGCCAAAAGTTGTAATTTTAGATAAGAACTAAACTGTACTGGTAAAAAGGCAACATAAACTGGTTTCTGAGATTTTAAAATCCTTGAAAGTGCTTTAATAAAGATTTTTGGGAGCAAAAACAACAATCAACTTGTTGATACGAAACTGAATTTAGGAGATTTACAAGCTTTAAAAAAAAATTACCCATATTGTCAGTGATGTAAAACTGATAAGAAGCAATTCACTGGTCCTGGCTAATGGCAGAAAGAGGTGAAATGAACTCATCAAATCAGTCTCCTGTCTTTCTTTGTTTCTTTTCACTTTTAACAAGTGAAAGAAAAAAAAATCAACTATAAAATGCTTAAAGCAGGATAATTCCAACTCTCTGGGACAAGGAGTACTATATAATATAATGATTCTGTTTACCAAAACATCATAAGAAAACCAATACTAATAAATGGTCCCTTAAATTTGTCAGAAGGATTAGAAAAAAGTAAAGATAAAACAATTTTAGGGATAGATTTCTAAATATATATATATATGTATATATATATATATATATATATGTATATATATAATTATGGAGTATGGTAAGTAACCCACCAACTTCATAAACAAGTAAAGGGTAAAAGATGCTATAATACTCAGTAACCATCCTAAATCCATTTATGATACTCAAAATCAAGTACTATTTATTAAACATTCTTTGTTAGGTGTGATACATAAATCAGAAAAGATATGGTCCTGTCCTCATAGACATCACAATATAAGGAAATAACTTGGATGTAGCACGTATACACCAGATACATAAGGATGAATCTCAGTCTCTTTCTCTCCCTTTCTCTCTCTCTCTCTCTTTGCTTTTATAAGACTCAATTTCATTTCTTTAGTTAGCAGATAGCTTCTTAGATACTGACACTTAATCTTAAGGTTTGAAAGTTTTAAAACTATTATTTAGTAAAGGAATGCAGAAAAATAACTTTATATGAAATCAGCAAAAAAATGACCTTTTCCCAATATATGTAACAAACGCTTAAAGGACCCTACTAATGGTTAGCTAATATTCAAAACAACAGATTAATTTATGATTTATATACCTATCTACTTCTAAAAATGATTTGAAGAAGCAAAAATAGTAGAATTGTATTATGTTGAATTCTGTCATACAGGAAGAGTCACAGGAACTGGACTTGTGTTTTTATAGCTCTAAACGATTCCTAGATAAGGAATCTCCTCTCAGTACAGGTTGACAACTTCTTTGTGACTTCTATGGTTAAGACAGTTGTCCAGAGCATCAGAAATGTATCAGTATCACCCAACCAGTATGTATCAGAGGCAAGACTTGAAATAAAGTCTCCCATGATACAAGTGCAGGTCTCTATTCACTAGGCAATCCTATTCTACTTGTAATTATGACATTTATTAAAAATATCCTATAAAAATCTTCTGATGGAGAGAAGATTTTCTTTGAATAAACTTTCTCACCTGCCTTGCTCCCTTGAAATATAAGTGAAATTGACATATGCTTTCTTTTCATCAATTTTAAAGTAATCTCTACCTTTGGAAAACGATTTTTAAAAGTCATGCAATACAACTTCACTAATCTGCACAAAATGAAGGGAAGACTAGTTGGTATAAATTAGAAAAAAAATCAAGATCATCATATTTTTAATGAACAGAATACAATTGTATTACTTTGTGGTTCATAGGCTACTTAAAACTGAGTAAAAGTGGGGACTTCTAGAGCTCTTTAGAGCATGGTGTTTTAAAAAATTATAGTAAGTCTAATTAAAATAAGTATACAGCTAAATGGGTTCTACTAAAGTAGTTGTGGATACAGAAAAGTTTTTCATAAATGCCTTAAATATCTCTGTTTACTTCTTTTTATATAATGACTAATTTTGAATTAATGGGGTATTATTTACTTTGAAGATACCTAGCAATATTCAATTTTATGGCATCAATCAGTGCCTTAGTTTAAATCATTTAAATGAACAGAACTAAAAGTTTCACTGTGAAAGTATTTCAAATGAATTTTCATGATTCAAATTAACTTTATTCAACACAAAATGTTAAGTTGAAACTTTATGATTAAAGGACAAGAATATGGATTTAATCAAGATGTATTTTCTTAATTTCCCTATCATGAAATCCCTTGTGTTTTTAAAAAAACAGAAACACATTAGAATTTCTCTATAATACTATCTGCTATGGAGTGGTGGTAAAAGATGGGTTCAAATGCCAATGCTGAAGCACCACAAGTTAAGTGGTTTTACTATTCATTCCTATTGATCGAGACCTGAGAAGAGAATAATAGTAAGATGCTTATATATTTTTAACTTAAATATTATCTGGTATCTACTGAATTTTAAATGCTTTATATTCACACTATCAACCTAGGTTTTTAAAAATATTGACTATTAATGAACTTTTCAGAAAGCAAAACATTAAATGATTTATGAACTTTTTGCTAGAAATTATGAAATTAAGACTACCCACTCTAAACCAGATGATTAAAAACAAAGGGAAAATACCCCTTAGAAAATATTAGTCATACTAAACTCCAAATTTTAAAATTCCATGCTGGAAATATACGACAAGCTTCCTCAAGCTGTCCCTTGTTTGTCATTCCAACCAAGGCCAGAAAGGCTCATTAGTTCCTCTTGTTCGTCTTCTGCTGGCACAGGATGACAGAGAGGCACTCAGGCTTCTCTTCACACGTACTTAGGGCTCTCTGCATACGTCAGTCTTAACAGATGGAGTGCATACCAACAGCCTAGACAAATCATGAGAGCAAACCTGATGCTGTATTTTGCTTTTAACACTTCCTGGTTCATTCATATTTTTAAAGTTTCTAGGTGAGATTGTCCCTCAAACCCCAGAATCTTGAGTCATATTATTTACTATCTGTTAAAACTAAATTTTGACATCACACACACACACACACACACACACACACACACACACACACCTTAACCCTATTTGTACCAACAGAATTCAAAGCAAATTTTAATTTGCCAGACAACTATTATAGTGGCAAAGAAAACAAACCTTTATTTTTTAATAAAAGTAAACAAACAAGAAATTGAAGCTTTAAAACACTGGCAGCATGATTAACCAGTTAAGTGTGGTGAGTGGAATAAATGTGACTTCTTTGTTGGAAGTCAGCAAAAGTGTCATGTAAATGACTCTTTTAAAGCCCAACTTACCATACATTGAAAATCCATGGAAAGGGATTACACCTACAAAATAAAAACAACAGATGCAATTTAATAACAATTTTTTTCATAACAAATCCCTATTAGATCCACCTTAAAAATAGGATGACATGTTTCACACAAATCTTAAGTCAGTAAGTGGGGGTAAGCAGGCAGTGCACTGGATAGAGTGTTGGGCCTGCAGTGAGGGAGACTCCGATCCAAGTCTGGCCTCAGACACTCAGTACCTGTGTGACCCTGGGCAAGGTCTTAACCCTGTTTGTCTCAGTTTCCTCAACTGTAAAATGAGCTGGAGAAGGAAATGGCAAAACACTTCTGCATCTTTGCTAAGAAGACCCCAAATGGGATCATGAAGAGTGGGGCACACTGAAACAACCGAACAACAAGAAGTCATTAAGTACCGTAAAAGATCCTACAATAGGATCGTATTTAGGAGATACGATATCAAGAGAATTGTTTTTACCATACTTGCCCTAAAATTGTAAGAAGCATTAAATCAGTAGTTTGAATCACGGAAGAAATACAACATAAAGAATATTTTATACTAATTACATGACAGAGGTGGTTTAGCATAGGGGATAAACGGCTGACCTGGGAGTTACGAAGCCCAGTGTTCGAGGCCTATTTCTGACACATAACACCTGTGGGAAGTCACTAATTCTCTCACAGGTCCATAACATACTGAGGCTAAAATCTAGTGGTCACCTGTTTGGCCTTGCTCTTGTTTTCCAGATGCTTTTCCTATTGTATACCGAATTTGTTCTCTACTTTTTTGCTGCGTGTCCCTTTTATAGGTTCCACCGTCTTGTCAACATGCTCTTGATTTCACATCAACATTCCTTCAGTCAATATATCAAAATGGTGGTATGCTGAATTTTCTAGTTTCTGCGTGGCCTTCCTGGTTTTAATGTCTCACCTGATTTTATCAGCAACCGCTGTTGTAACTTGTGCCATCCTATACCTTACTCAGCATCCTGATACGCGGATTTTCAACCTTTTCTGGATCTGTTCTGTGTAAAGCATTTCTACAAATCTAATGCAAAGTCTCCCCCGCTGTGACCTTATACCCTGTACTTGGTAAAATTTTCTTTTATCCTGCATTATTACAATATAAGTAAATTTTTTTCTAAAAATATTTTTCTCCCTTTTAAAAATAAATTTGTCAGATTAATAATTAATACATTAGATTAATAAATTAAATAAAGTTTAATTTAAAATTTAATAAATTTGATAGTCCTCGTATTTTATCCGGTTTTATACAGCATTTAGGTTTTGTTCCTCTCTCAATTACACATACATGTGTGTGCATCAATATGTGTACATATATAAATAATTTTTTGTTATAGTTCAAAGGATGACTGCTTTCTAAAATCAATATTACATTTTTGGTACTTTAGTAATATTGGTATCTCCTTATCACGGTGCTTGATCTCACTAATTAAGTCATACTTACTTACATATTTTATTGTTTTATGGTGTTTGGTGTGTGTGTGTATTGCATAGAGTAAAGATATGATTATAGTTATTAGGGGGAGAAACAGAGCTAGAGAATTAGAGAGAGACCTTGGGTAACAATAGGGATAGTAAATAGGGATAATTTGCTTTCTTTTCCTTTTTTAGTTAATAGAGAAAAGAACTAGAAATATAGGGAAAGCTTAGTGAAATAAGGACAAATTAGGATCAAACATGTAAACAGGTTTAGGTAGGGAGAGCTTATTTAATGTCTTAAAACTAAATTTTTAATAGGGAAGCTAGATGATGCAGTAGATAAGAGTGCTGGGCCTGGAGTCAGGAATACTGATCTTCCTGAGTTCAAATTAGGCCTCAGACACTTAGGTACTCTGTAACCATGGGCAAGTGTTTGCCTCAGTTTCTTCATCTGTAAAATGAGCTGGGGAGGGGTGGCTAGGTGGCTCAGTGAATAAAGCACCAGCCCTGGAGTCAGGAGGACCTGATTTCAAATGTGGCCTCAGACACTTACTAGCTGTGTGACCTTGGGCAAGCCACTTAACCCCAACTGCCTAGCCTTCCCCCCTCCAGAAAGAAAAAAAAAAAGAGTTGGTGAAGGAAATGGCAAACCGCTCCAATACCTTTGCCAAGAAAACTCCAAATGGGGTCATGAAGAGTCGGAGATGACTGAAATGACCAAATAACAAAGACTTCTAATATGAGATTAGCTCTTGAGTGATGGCATTTCAATTGGAATAAACTGAAGTAAATCATATTTTCAAGTGAATTACACAGATAAAAATTAATAACAGAGAAGATGAGAGGGTAAAGTATTTAGTAAGAAAGATATTTTATGTGGTATTTTCTGAATTATATATATTAGTTGAATTTCATCTACTTTAAGATTTCTTTTTTGATAAGTAACACAATTATACATGGGAGTTGGACTTTGTCAAAAGAATCTCTACTACAAGGAATCAATTTCATATTCAATGTAACATAGTTAGGATTTTTTGTCTTTCTTCAGATGTGTTAGGGAATAATAGTTTCTTAAAATGGTTGTCTACAGCAAACATATAAAACTTGAGGCAAGATTGGTTGGAAGACATTGTATAGAAGAAAAATATTTCAAGGTCATTATTGTCCATTAGAAAAACCTTCCTAGGTGATGTCCAGATGACTGAAACTTAACCCTTGAAGGACTGAAGGCATGAAAAACAGAGAATAAGTTTTTATTTATTTTTTTTTTGCAGCGGGGAAGGAAGGGCAACTGGGACTAAGTGACTTGCCCAAGGTCACACAGCTAATAAGTGTTAACTGTCTGACGCTGGATTTGAACCCAGGTCCTCCTGACTTCAGGGCCGGTGCTCTATTCACTGTGCCACCTAGCTACTCTGAGAATAAGTTTTTAAAAAAACTGTTTAGGAATATGTGTATATTTGAGATAAAAGAAGTGGTTTGCCAAAAACATTTAGGCAGTATGCAGCCTAAGGGTGCACCCTTATTTGTAAATAAATTCTTTGCTCATAATAAGGTGTTGGGTTCTGGGAGAAATTTGGGGCCATTAAAAGAACTTGGTAAAAAACTGTAATTTGCTGTTCCTAATATCCCTTCACCAACTACTTTCACTAAGTCTTTTGACATTATATGAATTTTGAAGCAAAGAATAGAAAATCCTTTGTACTTTTATTTTTAATCTTCTCAGGCTTAATTCTGTTAGTCTATGGTATTTGAGTTAGGAAAAATAGATGCCTTTTTATATGAATAATAGTTAGCATTTATATAGTGCTCTAACACTTTACATATGTTATCTCATTTAATCCTCACAACAACTCTGGGAGGCAGGCATTATTATCAGCCTCATTTTTCACATGAGAAAACTTAGGCAGAGAGAGTCCAAGAGATTTACCTAGGGTCACACAGTTAGTGTCTTAGGCTTCCTGACGCCAGCTTCAGGGCTCTATCCTCTGCATCACAAAGCTGCCTCCTTCAGAATATTTTAAATGTTTTATATACTTCCTTGTCTTCTTAAACAGAATGTACTAAGCATAATTTTCAGATCACGCAAAATCATTATGTACAGTGATGCTTTCATCATGCAGTGAGATGCACGCTCACGGGCTTCACCAAAGTATGTGAGCTTGTGTAACAACACACTAGTTTCCGAATCTTATGCTTCTTTGAATGCTCACATCTACTTTTTCTATCTTTTTGTTATTGAGCTGTTGACTGTGAGGTACAGAGCTCTGGATTTGGAGTCAGAAGAAGAGGGTGTAAATTCTTGCTCTGCCACTTACTACTTATGTGACTTGGACAGGGCATTTAACTTCCCTAGGCTTCAGTTGCCTCAACTGTATGATGAGGGGCTGTATTATATGACTTGGAATTCTTTTTTACTTATAAATCTACAATCCTATGATCTTGCTATTGCTGGTGTTTCTGAGTATGACAATCTCTCTTTTTTTCTAATTTATTTCCTTTATTCTGCTCCGAGTTTGGAAGCTAAGTAAGAGAGCTTTTGAAAACCCTATGGAGTAAATAAGCTCTATTCCTGAGAAAAGAGGTCTCTCCTGAGGGGATCTACTTAAAAAGTAGATGTGATTTAATGCAGCTATTTTTGATGTTAGAAGACTTTCTCCCACATTTCCTGGTTCTCCACTAGGTTCTAAATAAGTGATGTTGCTGGAGAGCTGACTTTCCTCAGAGGCAAAATGTCAAAGATCATTCCACATCAATACTCCATTCATCTTCTGTAGAGATCAGCCACGTCCCTCATGTTGGATTAAAAACTAGTTCCTTTAGCGCATCAGTAATGACACTGACTACTTAACGTAGTCCTCTCCTATGGAGTTTTTTTTAACGCTATCTTTTCCTTCTCTATCATTGTCACTTCTGAATATATCCCTTTCCCTTCTCCAGGCTATCCCTTTTATAACAGAGAAGAAAAAAATGCGGGTAGTGAAAGCAAACACAATTACCATCTTAAAGAATATACCTGCCATGACCTCCCTACCTCTAGCCCCTGACCTCTGCAATGAAGGGGAAAAGTTTTATTTTTTTTAACTCTTCTACACGACCAACCTTGGTCGTGACCATTACACAGCATTCCTGTTCTGTTGCTCTGCTCTTCCTATTTACCCTGCTGTCGACTGTGTTGTTTTCTCGATTCTGCTGACTTAACTTTGCGTCAGTTCACGTGAGTATTCTCTCACATCTCTGAATTCTTCTTATTCATCATTTCTTACGATGTAGTAGTGTCACTACATTTATCAGCTACAACTTCTTTAACCATTCCCTACATTATGAGCATCTCCTGTTTCCACTTCTTTGCTACCACAAAGAGTCCTGTTATGAATATTTTGTTGTATCTGAGACCTGTATGTCTTTGATCTCCTTGGTCTATATGAATAGAAGTGGAATCTTTGGGTCAAAGAAAATGTACATTTTAGTAACTTTTTAAACAGCAAATTGCTTTCTAGGATGGTTGGATGAAATTCAGAGCTCCACGAATAGTACGATAGTATCATAACTATAACAACAACAACCAATATTTACACAGCACCAACTGTACCAGGCGCTGGGCTAAGCACTTTGCAAGTATTATCTCAGTTGATCCTCACAATAACTCTGGGAGGTAAGTGTTGTTATTTTCCCCATTTCACAATTGAGGAAACTGAGGCAAACAGAGGTTAAGTGACTTGTCCAAGGTCACACAGCTAGGTATTCTCTGAGAGAAAATGTGAACTCGAGTTTTTCTGCCTCCAGACCTAGCGCTCTGTGCACTAGGGTGCCACCTAGTGGTCTCCAGCATTAGTATGCATGTTTTCTCTTCCCACAGCCCACTTCAATGTTTTGGGGGTTTTGTTTGGGTTTTTTTTTTTGTTTTTTTTTTTACTGATTACTTCCATCTTTGCCAATTTGCTGAGTGTGAAGTGAAGCCTCTGAGCAGTTTTGATTTGCTTTTTAAAATCATCTGAAGCACTCTTTAATTTTATTTTGCAATTTATAATTATTGTTTTGAGAACTATAAGTACTCTGAGACCACTTAACCTATGTGGAGAGGTTCTTAGTCTTATCAATTTGTATTAATGAAGTGGAATGGAATAAGTATTTATTGAGCACCTACTATGTGCTAGATATTGTGAGAAACTTTACTGATATTATCTCATTTGATCCTCACAATAACCCTGAAAGGTAGGTGCTATTACTACTCCCTCCCTTTTTTTTTTTTTTTTTTTTTTACAGTTTAAGAAAACATGCCAGAGGTTAAGTGACTTGTCCAGGATCACACAGTAAATATCTGAGGGTCAGCTGAACTCAGGTGCTTCTGACTCTAGGCCTAGTGCATCTACCCTGCAACAACACTAGCTTCCCATGTGCTCTCTCTATTTGTGTGTGTATACATACATATATTAGGTATATAAATAACATATTAGATTCTTATCTATGAGATATGTAAGATATAGAACTATATATACATATGCCATGTATATATATGTATATATATATGTATATATGATAATATATATTAGATTCTTATCAGAGACCTTCAATGTGAAGATTTTTTTCCACTTTGAGAGAGGACCTTCTTATTTAGCCTACATTTATTTTGTTTGTACAAAAATTTCTCAGTTTCATATAATCATCTATGATATCTTTTGCGACCTTCTGTAACACTTGTCTGGTTAATAATTTCTTCCTGTATCCAAAGCTGTTAAGGTACTTGATCTCATTTTTTTCCTAACTTTTTGTGGTCTGATGTTTTTATTCAGATCAAGCACCCATTTAGAACTTGTGGTATATACTGTAAGCTGTTGGTCAAAACTTATTTTCTGTAAAACTTTTTCTAGTTTTCCTGGTAATTTTTGACAAATTGGGGTTTTTCTCCAAGCCATTTATGTTTTCTAGTTAAACAGGGTTAGTTAGCATGATTATTTCAAATTCTAGCTTAGTTATTGATCTTGCCATTCACTTGAGGCTGTCCAGCTTCTCACCACCTGGTAGAACACTACCAGTGTGAGATGCCAGAAAACATCCCTTCCATCCCACCACTCAGTTCCAGAGGGAGTTAATCTACTTAGGCCAGTCCCAAGCCACACACCAGACCCTGTTTCACTTCCTATCCAACTTTCTAACCCAGCCCTCAAACCATCCACCCTGCAACAACCATCTGTCTTCCACTTTCTACCTCTGGCTATGGGAACAGTAATCAAAATAATACTTTTATTGTTCCTGGAAAAGTGCTTATCAGTTGGCCACAATATGGATCAGCTCCCCATCACAGAGACTTGTGAGACATTCTGCCATGACCAACACTTCCACATATTTACATACATTTCCCCTATTAGAATGAAAACTCCTTGAAGACCAAGACTGCCTCACTTTTATAACAGTTGCTCTAGAGCTTGGCATGGTGTCTGGCAAATAATAAGCACTTTACAAGTGCTCGCTCATTCATTCATCCATCCACTCATCTACTTTTCAATTTTTTTTTCAACAAAGGACAAATACTTTTGATGATTACTGTCTTATAATATATCTTGAAGTCTATGTGCTATTTTTTCTTATCCCTATATTTTTTTTTCATTCTTTCCCATATGATTCATTTGTTTCTCCAAATGAAATCTTATTATTTTGTCTAGCATGATAAAGTACCTCTAGGTAATTTGATTGAGATAGCACCAAATTTGCAAACTGTTTTAGGTACTGTCATTTTTAGTACATATGTGTGACTCAGCCATGACCAATAAATATCCCACCAATTATTTAAGTTGTGTCTTTATTTCTTTAAAAAGTGTTTTGTAATTATATTTATATATCATGAGTGTAGCTTAAACTCTCTGTAGCTTCTCACACTGTTTAATACGAGCTGTCTTCTCTAGTTTTGGTGCTTTCTCCTGGTTCTTCTCTTACCTGTTAGACCATTCCTTCTCAACTCTTCCTCTGCTGGATCTTCATTCAGGTCATACCCACTAACTAGCTGGAGGTCTCCAATGATCTGTCTAGAGCCCTTTTCTCTTCTCCCTTTACACTGCTTCACTTGGTCATCTCCTCAGTGCACACAGTTTCAATTATCATGTCTATGAGGATGAATATCAAATCTATATCTCTCTTGAGTTCTAGTCCTTCATCGCTAACTGCCTTTTGAACATCTCACACTGGATATCCCATAGACATCCCAAAATAGGACTCATCTTTTCCCCAAAACACTTCCCTCCTTCCAACTTTCCTATTACTGTCAAGGGCACCACCATATGCTTAGTAACCCACGTTTACAAACTCAATAATTACAACTCCCTGATTCTTCTTTTGGACTCACACCACATACCAGTTGGTTGTCAGATCCCATTGATTCTACCTTCACAACATCTTTTGTATATGTCCCTTTTTCTCTTACTCATGTAGCTATTACCCTAGTACAGATCTTCACTATGTGTACTACTGTAAAAGTCTTCTCTTCTATGTGTTTCTGTGTACACGTTACTTAGTCAGTCTTGTTGTTTTTCAATCAACTCTTCATTGATGCTATTTGGAGTTTTCTTGGAAAAGATACTGGGGTGTATTGCTGTTTCCTTCTCCAGCTCATTTTGCAGATGATAAAACTGAGGTGAACTGAATTCAGGGACTAGCTGAGGGTCATACAGCTAGTAAGTATCTGAGGTTAGATCTGAACTCCAGAAGAAGAGTCTTTTTGACTCCAGTTCTAGCACCCTGTCCACTGTGCTACCTAGCTGCCTCAAGTCAGTCAGTCACCCAGAATTTATAAAGGGCCTAGCATGTGCTAGGGATTGTACTAAGTGTGGGGTTATCCAACGAAAGATAACAGCAGACCAAACTAAAAAACAAAGCAATAACAATTTCAAAAACGTAGTCCCTTGCTCTAAAGGATCTCAGATGAATGGGGGAGACGATGCAAATGAACTGTGTACAAACAAGATGTGTATAAGACAAACTGAGGATAGTCAGAGAGGGAAGACACTTAAGATTAAAGTGAACTGGGAAAGGCTTATTGCAGAAGGTGGGACCAGGTACTTATTAGAAAAGCTTCATGTGTTTTCCTACCATAAACGTTACCTTTTGGTTTTAGTTACATACTTGTTATTGTATAAAAAATGTTCCTTTGCCTTTTCTTTTTTTTTTTTTAATATAAATGAAGATTATATTTTGTCAAAGACTTTCTGAATCTACTGAAATAATTGTGTGATTTGGGACATTTTTGTTTATATAATTGACTGTTTTCCTAATACTGAATTATTTTTGCAAGCTTGATATAAATCCAACTTGGTAATAGTTAATAATTGTTTGGATCTGTTGCTATAATCTTTCTGCTAGGATTTCATTTGAAATATTTTTATCAGTATTCCTTAGTAACAATGGTCTGTAATGATCTCTCTTGGATTTAGCCTTCTCTGCTTTAGGCATTAGGACTATATTTGTCTTATAAAAAAATTTGATAGAATATTTTATTTCTGAACTTTAAAGAATGATTTGTATAATATAGGTATTAGTTGCTCTCTAAAACGTTGCCAGTATTCACCGGCAAATCCATCCAGACCAGCGCTTTTTTAATTTGGGAGTTCCTTTAGGACTAGTTTTGTCTTCATTTTTCAAATTGGGTTTAATATTTCTATATCAAGATCTTTTCATCTGTGTATTTTATATTTTGGTAGGTAATCCTCAATTAAAAAAAATCTAGGTTTTGCTAGCATACCTTACGTATTGTCCAGTGCTAAATATTCCTTGGCAAACCACAACCCTGTATTACTCCCTCCCTCTACTTTCTTTGCTTAAATATGTGACGCTGAACATAGCTAGAAAAAGTAATGAAACTATGTTAATTGGTTCTACTATAAATTTATGTAATATAATATCAACTATTTCAGCAATGTAACCTTTTACTACTTGGTAACAGATTCTCTATACCAGTCACCACAGCAGCTTTTCTAAACCTTTTCATTTCTCAAACCTCTCAATTTCCTCCTCCGTTCACCTTTGATAAGGACCTCACCTCTTTCTTTACCAAATAAATTGAAGCTATTCACAAAATTTTGTCTTTTTCTCTTCTATTCATTTCATATCTCTTTGACACCATCTCTCACTGTATTTTACCCCTCTAGTCTCTGACGAAGAGGTGACTCTTCTCACTGCCTAAGCAAACCCCTCCGGGAGGATTCCATCCTTTCCTGACATCCCCAACAAACCTCTCTCACTATCATCTCCATTCTATCTCCTGGCTCCTTTCCTGCTGCTTACAAATATACCCATATTTCCTCAGTCCCTTAACTCAGTAACGAAAACCAAAAGCTTACCTTTGCTTGATCTGACTATCTCCACTAGCTATCATCACATATTTAAGCACTTGTTTTTAGCTAACCCCTCAAAGTTATCTATAATCTCTGGGGCTACTTCCTTTCCTCTCAATCTTCTAAATCCTTTGCGGTCTGACTTCCAAGCTCACCATTCAATTAACGCCGAGCTTTCTCTTTCTCTCTCTCTCTCTCTCCATCTCATTATCAATGATCTCATAATTGACAAATACTGGCCTTCTCTCACTCCTAACCCTTTGCTTTGGAGCCTTTGTCACTAGTATCATCTCCTCCTAGACACACTTTCTCCTTTCTAGGTTTTAGTGACACTGTTTTCTCTTATTTCCCCTCAAATCTTTACAATTCTTTCACAATCTCCTTTGTTGGATCTTCACATGTATCCTCTAAGACTGTCCTGAGTGTTCTCTTCTTTCTCAATTGGTAATCTCATCAGATCCTGTGGGTTCAATTATCTTATCTATGAAGATGCCTCTCAGAACCTTCCTCATCATCAACTTCCTTTTGGATATCTTGACCTGGGAGGTCTTTATACGCTTCTCAAACTGAACAATTCCAAATAAAAAATTATTTCCTTCAAAACTCTTCATTCTTCTGAACTGTTGAAGGTATCACCATCCTCCTGGTCACCCAGTCTCAAAATCTAGGTGTCATCCTCAGGTCCTCACTTGCATTCATCCCATATCAATTTTCAAACCCTGGCATTTTACCTTTACAACATTTCTAGTAAAAATCCCCTTCTGTCTATTCAAGCAGCCACCCCCCCAGTACAGACCCTCATTTCCTTTCCTCTAGATCACAGCAACAGCCTTTTAATTGGTCTCCTTGCACTTCAATTCACCCTCTACAAAGTTGCCCAACATAATTTTTGACTATGAAGAATGTTCCCCCCCCCACACACACACACACACTCACTACCCCCAGACACTCAGTAAACTTCAGGGACTTCCTATTACCTCTAAGATAAAATATGGAGTATTTTGTTTAGAATTTAAAGCTCTGTACACTCTGGCCCCTTCCCACTTTTGCAGTCTTACATTTTACAACTTTTTCCAGTATTATTTTCTAATGTGCTGTTCCCCTCCTGACTCCGATGAAAATCAGCACAAAGTCCCTGTAGAGAAGATATACAACCTCATAGTCTTCTCTTGATTACTGTATTTACTTACTGTACTTGTTTTTCTATTGTTTGAGGTTTTTGCAAGTTAAATAATTTGTTGCTCACTTTTGGTTTGCTTTGTAGGAATGCTTTAAAATATGCTTCTATGTTAAAAGTCCAGCTTTTTCATGGGTGATTTGGTTCAGGTTTTCAAGATAAATTGAGTTGCAGCTTGAATCCCTTTTTTTTGTTGTTCTTTATTCATTCTCATCAATTGTTGTATCTGTAGAATACTCTGTAGAATCTTATCTAATCTAATCTGTAGAATTTTATTGGAACTGCATTTCTTTCATATTTAAAATCTTTCATCCGATTGCAATTTTTTTGTTTCTTTATTGCAATTGTAGATTTAACTACTACATTCTTTTACTGTTGTTGTTCCAGAACACATAATTATTCTTTTTTATTAATCAAAGAGCATTGTTTGCCAGGCCAAAAAACCCAAAGCTAACTTCATTAGACAGACACATGGACAGCCGTTCAGGGCTGCCATGGGGAGGCCTGCACCAGGGCCTCAGGGTTGGGGAGCAGCGGGCTAGGAGAAGCGCCACAGTCAGTCATGGCGGTGGGAAGGCTGCCGCCATCACGAGATGTTAGTCCTGCCGCATGGCTCTGAACGTGTAATACAGCGGGAACTCGTGGATGATTTTCAGAGCGTCACTGCAGAGCTAGAGATCAAAGCGGCTGTTGTAGTCTCTGAACAGTACGTAGGACGAGCCATCACTCTGCCCACGACCTCCAGGTTCCCGGAAATCTCCTCCTTGAGCAGCTCCACCAGCTCCACCGCGACCTTGCTGGCCTTCTCCATCCGACAGGACGAAGGACTTGCCGCTGGGGTGGATCTTCTCTAGTCGCCCCACGAAGCACACTGGCTGGTAGATGAAGTTTGCCACATGGGCCACTCCGATATGAGTCCGCAGCAGCTCCAGCACCTCCACCAAGCTGGGAAAGGGCCTGGGGCCGGCCCGGGGGCCTAACTACTACATTCTTTAGAAGTATGAAGCACTTTTTCTTGAGGAAGTCTGTGGATTTTAATAATCAATGTTTTGTTGTCCATACTTAAAAGTTTTAGACAACTTTACTGTGTATTATTTTATGAAACATGCATTCAGGTTTTAATTTTCTCTGTTCTTCTGGAAGATCTATGATGCTTAAAAGTTAGTTTCATTTATCTTGACTTTCAAGATTAATCACTTTGGCTTCTGAAGAACCTAGAAATCCTTTTAACATTGTTACCTTTTGTTTCTTTTCTGCCAAATTGCTTCAGTATTTGGTCTTCCAAATGTCGGCCTCACTTTCAGCCTCTACTTCGCAGAAATTCTTCATTGTATATTCAATTCTTCCTGTTTTGTGATTTGTTTTCTCTTTAAATTCTGCAGTGAGTTTTGAATAGTGACTTAAAATTCATTCCTAATTTAAAAAAAAGTTTTATTTCTATCTGTCTTTGATTTGAACTTGTCATTTCACTGACATAGGAAACTTTGTACCAGTGGAAGTCAGCACATACTGTAACACTCAGGTCTCAGAGAGTGGCCTGGGGCCGACAGCCAGTATCCATCAGAGGTAGAACTTGAATCCAGGGCTCCTGATGTCCAGGCCAACTTCTTACCCACTCTGCTAGGTGGTCTCTCTTTATTTCTCTTTTGGAACTTCTGGATTTTTTTTTAATGTTGTTCCATTCTTTCTGGACAGTTCTCAGAATTTTCTTTTCTCATCAGGTAATTTTACTTTATTTACTTTCATATTTTCATGTTTGTTCAATATACTGTTTTTTTCTTTGAAGGTTTTATTCATTCTTCATTCTGCCTTTATGATCCTTTCTGCTGGTTTATCTGCCTGTCAGCTAGGATTTTATTAAGATTTTTTTCACTTGAACTTTTGGTCTTTCTGCCTTTGTCTTGTATTTCCAACTGCCCGAGTCTGGTTCCCCTCCTCACTCCTTGGCTCCTTCCTTTGCACTGAGTTTGAGCCATTGGTTGCCTTCAGTTTTTCCATATTTAGGGATGTCAGGGTCACTCAGACTTGGGTCCTTAACCCAGGGCAAACTTAGGGGTAAGAGGGAATGGGGGGGTGGGAGGGAGAAGGGACCACAGAAAGGATCTATTCCTGCTTTGTTTCTAGTCTCCTCTTTCATTCTTTCCCTTCAGGCTTTGCCTGACTGTTATAATTTGATCATATGTTGTTTTCTTTCTTTTTCTTAATAAGCTTATCTTTAGAAGTCTAAGCTCTGGAATAATCTGATTAGCTCACAAAGTAAATATTTAATTTCTAAAGAGTACTGCATTTAATATGTCACTATTGCTATATTTGATCCCATCTAAATTACTAGCTTAAATCTACATTTTTCCAAGATTAGAATAAAGGAAAAGCACATCAAAAACCAATTGAATATGATAATTAGAGCATGATACTAATGAAGCCAAGGTCATGAATCTTACATGCCAGTAGCTTTCCACAGAGAAAATATTTTATTTCATGGACATAGACTCTTTTTAATTTTGGTTGGCTAGAACAGGAGAACACGAATAGGTCAACACAAATCTATTACCACTAACTGGAAAATTAATTCTACTATATTATCTCGTAAACAGTGAGATAGAAACATAATCTTGACATATGAATAACTGTGCTTTTTAAAAGAAATAAGGATCAGAAGAATCATCTTTTTCATTATAAAATGTAATTTTTCTTTCTTCCACTAGAGGAAGCAATAGTATAATTCTTACCATTTGGTGGATAAAAGACAGCATAATCTTCCATTCCTAGTTTTCCTATAAAAAGACCACAAAGATATCAATACAAACAAATGAAAAAAATTTACCTATTTGATTCATATATTCTGTTATTATAGTAATATCAAATGGATATTTATACTATTGCAATAAAACTGCATTATTTAGCACTCTGGAATTATTTTGTATGAAGATTTAGCAAACTTTTCTTTTTAGTGAAGTTCCAATAAACATTTTAGAAGAAAATTTTAAAATAATTGAAATGTGATTTTTTTTTACTATCAACTATTTAAGATATCTAATTTATATATAACCAGCATACTTATTACAAATCATTTTCATCAATTTATTCAAGTCCCTCAAGGAACAACTCTTATCAAGCAACATTTTTTGTTTAATTTGACTTTTGGTGTAATGTACTTTAATGTGGTAAAGCTACATTTCCTTAAAATACTCTGTAATTCAGATTTCTACCAACACCAAGTAGTACTCCTCCTAAATTATTTCAGATTGGTGAGGTCTTACTATATATATTTAGATCCTATAAAAATTAAGATTTAAAGTTATTTTTAGTCAAGATCTTAAAATATTGCCTCTCCTGACAATGATAACAGAGCCCTAACACTCATAAAAATTGGTAGTAGTTAGATATATGTCAACAAGGATTGACTAAGTATTTCCTATGTGCTTAATACCTAATGAAAACTATAGAGATATGGTAGAATTACAAGATATGATCCATGCCTTAAAGATACTTCAAGAGGGAGACATTGAGTAACACAGAAGAAACAATAGTGAACAATACAATACATTATACAATTAATACCTCAGTGAATTCATGATGTCATTGATGTAGGTGCTCCCTTCATTGGTACAAACTGTAGCCCATCCAAGACTTCCTTTCTTATCCATGCCCTCCCATAATTTCTCCATAAGGGAGTATTCCAATGTCCCGAAGGTTATTCTCTAGGGTTTTTCTTATTTCATGGATACTAGTACAGTCCTTAGGGTATCCACCTGGTATCCTTCACAGAAGATCTTTTCTGGTCATACCTTTCCAGGATGTTATCTTTTATGCCATTTCCTATGGTTAGTCATTGTTGATAATATGCTGACATCTCCTTACATGAACCATGCATTTCTCTGCTGCCTTCTGAGTCATGTGCAATTAAGATTTTTTTGAGGTCATGGTGTGCCACAATCACATTACCAGAAAAACAATGATATTAAAAATCTGGAGTGTGTGTGTGTGTGTGTGTGTGTGTGTGTGTGTGTGTGTGTGTGTAAGAGACACACACACGCAGAGATATGCAGAGAAGAGACAGAGGTAGGAGGGAGTGTAACATGGAATGATTGAAAGTGCTCTGCAGTTTATTCTGACTCATTCTCCTAGTTAGCTGCAGACCAAATAGCAATTAAAAATCATTGTTTATGATACAATTTCAAGTTACTTTGCCTCTACGGGACTATGACTGCAGGGGTAGGAAAGAACTAATAGACTGAGGAGGGTCACAAATGTGGACATTTTGGGTGAAGGGGAAGCATGGAAGGGAGAATAAACATAATCTGTCTGAAAAACAATAAGCAGACACTACTTTGATACACAAGGGGAATTTGGTTTATGAAAGACCTTGAATACCAGAATGAGCTTGGACTTAAGCCATAGGTTATAGGAATCATCTATTAATTTTTGAGGAATGACATGAAGAAAATGGTTTTAGGAAGATTAATCTGGAAAGAAAGAAGGAAGGAAGAAAGGAAGAAAGGAAAGAAGGAAGGAAGAAAGGAAGGAAGGAAGGAAGGAAGGAAGAAAGGAAGGAAGGAAGGAAGGAAGCGTTTTTTAAGCATCTACTACATACTGGGTACTACACTAAGCACTTTATGAATATTATCTCATTTGATCATTTTAGTAAGCCTGGGAAGTAGGTGCTATAATTATTTCTGTTTTACAGCTGAGGAAACTGAGGCAGGCAGAAGTTAAGTGCTTTGATTATGGTCATACAGCTAGTAAGAGTCTGAGGCCAGATTTGAGCTTAAGTTGCTCCAGGATTACTGCTCTATCCACTACACTAACTAGCTACAGCTAACTAAATATCCACTCAGAACCAGGATGCTGAGAGTGGTAAATGGTAAGGGCCATCAGGCTAGAGACTATTACAGTAACCCACGTGAGGGGATGTGAGTCTGAATCAAGCCATCAATAAGAATTTATAAAACACCTACTGTGTGCCACGCACACTGGAGATGTAAATACTGATGCAGACAGAATCTTCCCTTGTATATCCTAATAAACAACATGCACATGTTATACTTTTTGTATATCTATACAAAGCAAATACATGGTAACCCTGGTGAGGAAGGCATTGGCAGCAGGGTGGGACCAGAGAAAACTCCATTCAGGGGGTAGATCCTGATCTGAGTCTTGAGGGGAAGCAGGGATTCCAAAAGGCAGAGGTGAGGTGGGAGAGCATTTTGGACACACAAGTGAGTTAAGTACAAAGGCAGAGAGATAGGAGATGGAGTGCTGAGTGTAAGCAATGACAAGAAGGACAGCATGGCCATACCCTACAGTGTGTGGAAGGAAGCAAAAGGCTAGTAATGAGGCTGGAAGGGGGTCAGATGGTGAAGAGTTTTAATGGCAAGCAGAGGAGTCAATATTTTAATCTGGAAGTATTAAGAAACCCCTGGAGTATATTAAGTGACATGGAGCTGTACCTGTAGAAAAAATTTCAGCCTTGTAGAAGAAATATTAGAGCGGGGAGAGACTTATAGCAAGGAGACCAATCAGAGAAGGCTATTGTAATAGTGAGAGTGAAAGGTAATAAGAGTGATGCCTGCGTAAATAAAGAGGAGGAAACTTATACAAGAGATGGTGTCAAGGTAAAATAACAAGTTTTGGCAACTGATTAGACATATGAAGGGAGTGATATTAAGGAGTTAAGGATGAGACCAATATGATGTATTTCAAAGTCTGGAAGGATGGTAATCCCCTTGACAGAAATAGGAAAGTTTGTAAGATAGGTGGAAAAATAATTAATTTTTATTATGGACATGTTTAGTTTTAAATGCCTACATGAGATACAGTTTGAAATACACATGGGACTGAGGCTCAGGGAGAGAGCGCAGGGTTTGATATATAGATCTGGGAGTCATCTTCATAGAAATGATCATTCAAACCACAGAAACTAATGAGGTCACCATCTGAGAGAGAATAGGGAAAGAAGGCTGCCTAGGACAAATCCTTGGAGTACATTGGTCAATACATTTTTTTTTTTGGATCAACATATTTATTCCAAGGTGATTTACAATGAAAATTGTAAGTAAATGTCAAACAAGTCATTTTGGAAGAATAATCAACAACATGAGTAGAGGAAAAAAAGGAATAAAAAAAAGATCAAAACTGTATAGAGAACTGGCAAATAGGACTTATAAAAACAGATAAGATGCTATTTGTGGGGAGGGGGCTATTATGCACACAAATTTTGAGATACAAGTATTCAATGATGGCAATATTATATACAAATTTTTAGAACTGATATCCTGCAGAGAGCTGGGCACATGGGTCTGAGGTCAAAATTAGAGACATAGATTGAACAGTCATTAAAATATAGGGTATAATTTAAATCATAATGGGGTGGAGCTACCTGATAAAAAAGAGAAAAATAAAAAGACAAGGTACTGAGCTTCAGAGGTATGACTGCAATTAGAGGGAAAAGAGGAGTCATAAAAGGTGATTGAGCAGATAGTAAAGAGAATAAGGAGAATATAATGCCAAGAGTGGAGAGGTTTAAGGAAGTAGGATTAATACTATCAAATGCGGCAGGCAAAGCTGAGAAGTCATACACCCCACTTGCTGGAAGGCTGAATAGTGAAAGAAGGTTATATACAGAGCTGAGCAGGTAATAAAGGGAATTCCTTTCAGGTATAGGTTAGATAGCCACAGAGTTCCTTTTCTCCTGTCAAATTCTGTGAATCCATGAGTAGAAAATGTAGCCTGTTAAACAGGACCCAGGTTTAGACCATGGTTTCTCTCTTCCATTTAGGACTTAAATTCTTCAAACCAATTTTTGACAAGAGAGAAGTAGTAAGGGGGTTGGTGGGAGGGCATTAAATAGGAAAGACAAGAGAAGTAATTTTTAAATTTTGTTTAATAAAATTGTGATTTTTAAGTGTATTTCAAGGGTAGAGAGTTAATTTAGAGTAAGAAAATGAATCCATACAATTCTAACTGTTATATGAAAAGCTAAATAAGAACTTTACAGTAAAACTGATAAAACTAGAATTCTGGAAAAAATAGAAATAATTTTTGATAAATCTGTACAGGATGTACCAAAAGTTTTAGTGCAATTTAAAGCAATTAAAGTTTAAGTCTTAAAAAAATGCTCTCTTTACATCAGTTACATTTTTACCTCTTATGTATGACTTTGGTGGTGAAGCACTATTGTAGGCAAAGTGTCCTAATACAGATGTATCTCGGGAAAAACACAGTAATACCTGTGGAGAATATTAGAAAAAGAAAAATTGAAGCTATCTTACAAAACTAGTTAATTCAGTATGCTATTATTGGAAATCATATTTGTGAAACAGAATCCATGCCCTATATTGGAATACTTGTAGTAATTTCCAATACTTGGGTATGGAAGTGGTCAGTGGCCAAAACCAGTTGTTGTTTTTTTAAGATTCAGATAATTGTTTTATTTTTAAGTTCATGATTTTTATTTCCATATTTGTTTTTATATCACTTTAATTTCTTAAAGTATCCCTCTAATTTTCCCTACTCAGATATTCCTTGTAACAAAAAATTAAAAAGTGAAGAAAATAAAAGCAGTTCAGCCAAACCAACACATTGACCAAGTCTGAGATTATACGTAATGTTACACCCACAATCTCCCACTTCTGCAAAAAAGTGAAGGAAGTTTATTTTCTCATCCCTTCTTAGGCGCCAACTTAGGTCATTATAATTAACTACACAGTATTTAATTTCGGATCTTTCTTGTGGTTTTTCTTCCCACTAATATTGTTGTGGGTATCGTATATACTGTTTTCTTGATTCTGTTTTCTTCAATCTACATCAGTTCATCTATATTTTCCATGCTTGGCTGAATTATTCACAGAATTTTAAGACCGGAGGAAACCTTATAGACTTTTCACTGCATACTATCAATCTTTCAATCTCTATTTCATCATCTGTAAAATGAAGAGGTTAGACTAGAGAATCTCTAAAGCTCCTTCCAGCTCTAACATTGTATGACTATTCTACCCAGCACTTTAATAATGGCAAAAACTACAGGCTAGTAACAAATTGTCACCAGAATAAGTCATTTCCTTGATGCTAAATATTTTCCTTATAGATAAAACCTGGGAAAACAGTAGTTGCAAAAAAGTCAGACTGTATAGCAATCTTCAGAAATAACTGAAAAAAATATTACAAATAAATGCACTATTTAAAGAAAAAATTTAGACTCAAGGGCCAGAACACAAACAGAGAATGGAGAAAAGAGGCAAAAACAAATCATAAAGTTGAATATTGAAACTTAAATACCAAGAAAGGGGGTTGAAGTCGGAAGAGTTGGCTCTGAAATTTATCAGCTATATAACCATGATCAATTAACTTAAGTTCTAATCTAGGCCTTAGACCCTTCACTACATAATAAAGATAATATTTATACTGCCTACCTTACACGGTTGAAAGGAAAGTCCTTTGTAAACCATAAAGCATTATACAGATGCAAGATATTACTACTACCCAACAGAAACTCCCAATGTACCATTCTTATCCCTCTCCCCTACCAAGAATCTACAATGCCATAGTTCTTATTGTATCAAGTCCAAATTTTTCATCCTGGTATTTAAGGCTTTCCTTTTGCCTCCACTGATTAACAAAACCCTATTTTCTATTCCTCTGCCAAATGGTAAAGCCTCAATGAAATTAATATTTATTTTTTCTTACACTCATTTCCTATATTCAATCTTATTTGTGTCTTTCCTTGTGCTGTCTCTCAACAGTCACTAGCCTCTTAGTTCACCTATTCAAAGTCTATCCATCCTTCAAGACTTATATAAATGAGTAATTTTAAGTAATTAAATAATTTAAAATGTTTAATTATTTTAAGTAATTTTATTTATTTCAGCCCACAGTGATTTCTTTCTTTCCATATTTCCCTTCAATTAACACTTAGATGGTTTGAAGCCTAAAGATCTTTTCTTAGACTAATGTTTTTAAATGTATAAAATAAAATACATATGACAATGAAGGAAATAAATTATAATGAAATAGTTATCTCTTTTTAGGTTCATAGACTGCAGGTTAAGAACCGTCTGCTTTAGAATATAAGCAGTTGAGGGGAAGGGCAGCCAATGTTAGTTCTAAGAGTTAAAAGGTTTTTTTAGCACTAAGTCTGGAAAAATAGGAGGAAAATGATGTATAATAGTATTGTTTTTGGTAAAAATCAAGGTAGGCCTATAGAATAATTAGGTTGTTATTCTTATATGGTTTGAGAACTGGCTCTGAAAGAATTTCCAATGGCAAAGTTCCAAAAATATTTTGAGCAACTAAAGTATCTTTGAAACACATGAGTAGACTTATACCTACTTCAAAGAAAAATATTCAGTCTAATAAATTTCTTAACTATGTATTATGTACAGAGTACTATGCTTGGGAGTCTCTGCTTTTACATCTAACTGGGGCAAGGTGGGGGAGAAGCAAGGGGGCTATGAAAAGTATCACTCTTGACATCTAATGGAGTTAATATGGAGAAAGAAAAGGGCCCAAAACAGGGTTTAATGGGTGAGAGATAGATGATAATCTGGCAAAGAAAACTGAGGATTAGTCAGATGTGTGGAAGTAAAACTATAAAGAAATAATGTCATTGAAGCCAAAGAAAAAGGACTAAAGAAAACCGGGCTGAAAAATAGCCATTGGATCAGATATTAGTGATCTCACAGAAAGCATTTTGGGTATAGTGGTGAAGTCGATTTTAGAAGAATGCAAGGAATTGAGAAATAATATTTGAAGAAATGGAAACAATGTGTGTCAACAGTCTTTTTGAGGAATTTGGCTACAAATGGCAAAATAGGCATAGAGATGCTAACTTGAAGGGATTGGTTGAAGGATCAACAATGTATTTGATGAAGAGGGCTTGGCATGTTGCAAGACAGCAGTAAAAGAGCTAGTAGAGAAAGAGAGACTGAAGAAAAGAGAGAAGGGGAATGATTGATAGGACTTTAGGCATCTAACATCCCATTCCCAGTCCCTAATGGGATAGGTAGCTGTTTACACACAATCTATAGTTTCTATTTATATGCTACCTTTTTGCACATGAAATGCTTCCTGGCCTAAGAAACCAAGGATTCATCCTTTTACCTTTAGAGATAGCATTAGAGGACATTCATTTCCTCAAAAACATTAATTTAATATACTGGCCTTCTCTGCATGACAGTTGGACACTCCTACACAATACTGGACAATTGGCCTCCTAATAAATGCAGGTTAGACTCTTATTAATCTATCTTCCTGATACTGTGTTGATTTTTAATAGGGCAGGAGCACTATTCAATCATAAATTAATATACACAACCAAAGGATTTTCTACTACTTGTCATTTTCTTAAATAAGCACAAATAAGAGATCATTGCTTAAATCTAATCTACAATTCTTCGAATAAGATAATTTTAGAATTGGAAGGTGCTCCCACAATCCACTAGTTAAACTCCATTTTATAGATGAGAGAATGAAGACCCAGAAAAATTAAGTGATTTACCCCAGACCATGAAGCCAATTAATAGTAATGAGGACTAGAGCCCTGCTCTCCTACTTCCCGGCTCAATATTCTTTATGCAGTAGCACTCAAACAGTAATTTGGATTTGTGTATTCTGGTGTGTTTTTTTTTAAGTCAATATTCTTATATTATTACTGCCTTTCACATATTCTACAATATATAGCATTTGAGTGGTCTGCCTTATGTTTTTTTCATGTTCATTAGTTTTCCCTCTTCAACAATACCATGACATTGTTGAGGATAAGAACACACAACCAAATCTCATTTATTCAGCAGTCAGAATTCTGACAACCTTAACAGTCTCCAACACAAACCTAGAAGGGGAAATAAAAAGCCTCTCAGTTTAGAGGAAAATAATTGCTACAGCCTTCAGGCCCAATAATTCAGAATTACCTATTAAGTAAGGCAATTCTTTAAGAGTGGCTGAGGAAAAGTGAGAAGTGAAAAATGACAATGGAGGAAGTGGAAGAAAGACTATATAAAAAGCAGTCTGGTACTGTTTATTATAGGAACATAGAGACCTATAATCCTTAATTGTGCGTAAGCCCATCATTACATTAGAATCACAAAACAGAAGTGCTGAAAGGAACCCTAGAGATTATCTGGTCCACTGACCTCATTTTATAAATGAGGAGATGGGTATAGAACAGGTCAAGTGTCTTGATTGAGATCATACGACTAGTTAGTGGTGTACTTATACGAAAATCCAGGTATTACACCTTAGTACCTAACCGTCTTTCTAGCATACCCTGCAATCTAGCACTGTGACAGGACCGTTCTATTTCCTGTCTCCATGTCTTTGCATGGGGAGTCCCCATATGCCTGAGATGTACTTTCTCTTTACCTCCACATCTTGGAAAATCAAGAATCCTTAAAAACTCAGGTCTAGGGCCACTGTAAGGCCTTTTCTGACCTCCCTAGTTAGCAGGGCCTTATTTACTTGGTATATTATTTTGTATATATTGATATATATGTGCCTCTTGTTTCATGAAATAGAACATAAGCTTTTTCAGGGGGGAGACTTTCATTTTTGCATTTGTATCTCCAGAACTTGGCACAGTATCTGATACCTAATAGGTGCATAATAAATGCTGATTATGTGATGCTCACAACGATGACCCTGAGTCATTAAGGTTAATTGTGCTAAATGCTATTTAATGTCAATGAAATATATGATACATTTTAGAAAGACTGCCAAAATTTTCAAAATATTTGTGTATGTCATTAAAAGGGTAAGCTTCAGTTATCTAAATAATTCACTTATGTTTAACAATTCATTTTGAATGATGCTGAATAAATGAGGCATTTATATTTGGGGATTATAAATTTGGAGGCAGAATGGACCTTAGAAATCATCTAGTCCCACTTATTCTTTTGCACATTAGGAAACTGAGGCTTCATCGGGTATCTACTCACCCTCAACATAATGCCTTATAAAATGCTAGACATATAGCAGGCTCTTAAAGAACACTGAATTTAAATCAATGTTTTAGGGAGAAAACTTAAGGAAGAAATTGAAAAGATAAAAGCAAAAAAAAAATAGGAAACAAGAAATTAAAACAGGATTAAATGAAAAATGGAAACAAATAGTAGGCAAGAGACATGGAGATGTTCCCCCATGAAGAGAAAAGTATCAAGCATTGTAAATGTAGAACAGTAGTTCTCAACCTATGGGAGTCGAACAGGGTCACCTAAGACCATCGGAAAACACATATTTCCAGTAGTCTTAGGAACCAAGACACTGCTCCTCTATCAATCTCCAGGTGGATCCGCCCACATGCAGATATGCCCACATACAAGTATTAAAGGGTCGCAGCATTAGGAAGGTTGAGAACTACTGATGTAAAATAACAGAAAGAAAAAATCCAAATAAATTGAACAATACAAAACCTTGCAATTTGTGGTAAATTAATTTTAACTGCAACAGGCTTTAAAAAAAGTTGTCTTTGGGTAGCCTGGATTTTCCTGTTTCCTGGGTAGCTAGAATTTCTGCTGCAAATAAAGGCCTATTAGAATTACCCTAATATACTATATTGTCATAGGATGTGATAGAGTATTTCAGAACAATTTCTATGACAAACATCAACTTTTAAATTAGCAAGAGCATGGGAAGAGGCAATAAGCAGGAACCAGAAGAAGGGTTTTGTTTCTCTTTTTGTTTCTGATCTTGAAAGAGGAATTATCAACACTATTAGCTGTGCCGGATGTTCAAATTAACCCAAATCAATGAACGTGGTGAAATTTTAGAAATCTAAATCATTGCTGAGCATTTAGAAAAAAATTTTTCAGAGACCTCATTCATAATATGAAACTATACCTTTGTTTAAACAACTTCTAGTCTCATAGTATAATGTAATTCTCAAATTAAAAGTTATTTCCTTTAATCATATGCTAAACTACATATAAAGAAGTATATATATCCAATTGCTACTAATGAAAAGAGCAAAATATTGAGCATAATAAGTATTTAAAGAGTAAATTTTGGAAGACAATTTGTAAAAATAAATTTATGAAAAATAATTCTGGGCTTTGGAGGCCATGGAATAAGCTAGACTTATGTCTAGGGGATGTCAGGGAATCATACCCCATCCAGTTTGCTGTCTCTTCTCCCCCACCCCCAAGATTCCTGAGAACAAAATCTGCCTTTTTCTATTTTCATCCCTAGCTCTTAGAACAGTGCTTGGCATATGGTAAGCATTTAATAAATGTTTTTTTCATTCATTCATTCAATTTATCTCTTTCAGAAAATTTATATACCTTTCTCATTTTTTTTACTAATATTAATAGTGCCTTTCTCTATTTCCTCCCATCACTGCTAAACTCTTGAATAATCTGTCAGTACTCAATGTTGTTATATACTCATTAGTCTCTTCTAAAACTTTTACAGAATCTTTGCCACTTTCCAGACACTGTTCTCAGATCACCAATGACATATTGACAACTTTTTTTCAATGCTGTTGATTATCCTTTCTGCTTTCAGACACATCATACTCTTGTTCTACCTCTCTAGATACTCCTTCATCTCCTTTGTTGGTTCTTCACCCTTTCTCTTACCAAAAGATCTGTCCTCAGGCTTCTTACCTACTTATATTTTCTTTGCTTTGGCATTCACATTTACTCCCATGATGTGAACTATAACATCTATGCAAATGATTCCTAAATCTTTGAGTTTCAAATTTCTTATCTCCTACCTCTTAGCCTTATCCTTCTACCTCACTATAACCTCTAACTCAGCACCTCCCAAATTGATTTCATTATCTTTCTCTTCCAAATATCATTTCCCTTTTCACTTTACTATTTCTGTCCATAGAACTATCATTTAGAAGATTTTCATTTTTGTAACCTTTCAGCCATCCTTCTCTTAACCAAGTTCTACTCATTCCATCTTCCTGGCATCTCCATCCTTGACTTCCTCTTAATTCACACGGCAACCACCATAGATTAAGACTTTAATCATTATCATACAGCAAAAACATTATCATTACACAAGCAAAAGAGTTGATGAGTCTTCTTGTCTCCTAATTCTCCTCACCAATACAATCCATTCCTCACACCACACAGTAATTGTTTTCCACTCAGAAATCAAATCATTGAGAGACAGAGTAGCCAAGTATGCTGAGGTCTGGATCTAATATCAGAAAGAGAAAGGTACAAATTCTGTTTCAAACATTTTAAAATTGTGGAGAAGTCATGCAACCTTTCTTAGTCTTGCTCTTGATTTCCTCATCTGTAAAAAAGGGATACTAGTAACATATACCTCAAAGGAACAAATAAAACAATGTCTGTAAAATGATTTGTAAACTCTAAAGTGCCTCAACAATTACAATTATCATCTTCATGTCACTAATCAGCTCAGGGGTCTTCAGTGAAGTCTTAATTGCCTACTGAAAGAAGTTCAAAGTCCTTGCCTGGCAATCTGATACCATGCTGCTTTTTAACTTCCTGCCACGTCACCCTCTTCCATGGAGGGGGAGCTATGTGTATCACCTTCTGCTCTGAACACACACTGTGCTCTTATGTCCCTGGGCCTTTGTTCATCCTGCTCCCCGCAGCTGCTTGGAATACCTTCCCTTTCCTTTTCTTCACCTGGTTGAATTTCTTTTCAACCTGCCGCCATATCCAAGAAGTTTTTTTTGATTCTCCTGAAGACTTCATATAACACTTCATTTTGAAATTCTCTAATCAACTTATTAAACTTCACTTATAGTGCATGCCAATTTACTCTCATCTAAATTTTGTACCTACTCAACTGGCCAGCACAGTGCTTTGCACATGGTAAGTATTTAACAGATGCTCTGAATCACAGTATTTCTAAGAGTGCTGTTAAGCTGGAGGAAACGGAAGATCTGTTACCTAAAGGGGCAATTCAGTGGTAAACTTAATCTGTCAGTACTTCTGTTGTCCCAAAGCTAAAAGAGCAGTGGGGAGTCTAGAATGGTAATAGTAAAGTGCTAGTCCATAACTGGTATATCAGGTACATTTGGGTATGCCATATTCTGGCATGAATGATAAGATTATTAATCATTGTTATACTGAATGAAAGCCCAATGACTTTACATGTAAAGGTACAAGTATATCTCAACTATAAATTTGTAGAAAAAATGTTTGCCAATAATATGCCTATTTTTGTTGGGAGAAATTTTCTTTAATTATGTATAAAAACTAAGTGAAGATTATCCTTCAGTTGAGTGTTAGTTGTTTATAGGTAGCAATGATTTCCTTAATTTTTAACTGGAGCACTTCAGAATCACAAGACATTTAGTATGGAAATAGAAAATATTGTATATATAGCATAAATACACTTAAAACTTCATTTTGCTAAACAGTTAAAGAACTATATTTTCTTCACTGAAATATAATATACTAAGAGAAAGTAAAATTATTTAAGCAATAAAAATCATATAAAAATGAGAAATAAAAAAGACCTAATTAACCTCTTTATTAGTATAGAACTATTCCTATATCTTTTATTTTCTAGCATTATTACCCAAACATATTTGGAAAATCTCAAAGGATTAATTGTCAGGAATGTTTCCCTGCTCTCTCCTCCTCCCCCAATACTCAGCACTATTGGTTGTTACAAATTTCATAAAGTCCAGTGCTTTGGGTTAAACTGAATATTTAACACTATTGATGGCAGTGTCAGTATTCCCACCTGCAAACTCAGGGGAATAATGGAAACAAAATCCAGAAACAAGAGACTTCTGCTGGTTCCTACTTCTTGACTGATTTAGAAATTCGATCATCTCTTATCAATGCACCTGTAAGAAAGAAAAAGAGGTGCCAGACCTAGGATGTATTTGGACCTCCATCAGACTATGTTCATGGGCATTGAAATGCTTACGCTTACCTCATCTCATGTGCTGATGAGCAATAGGAATAATGTGAGAAGACTTCTTCTGGGCACACAATAACTCCCTCTGACACAAAACCCACTGCATTTCATCTCCTCTGTGTTCATTCGGATTTTCTCAGGACATCAATTCCCCCCAAAAGTGGTTTACAAACTTTAGGTACCCTGTTAACTCTTACAGACTTTCAGACCCATTTAGTTCCTGGGCAAGTATTTACTAGAAACCTGAAAATGCTCATACTTAATTTGCTTATGGGATGAAGGACACCAAGAGGATATATCTGAACAAGCTTTTAAACTTAGCTTCAATTTTAAAACATATGATGAAATTTATTAGTTTTTATGCCAGGTATTTTACTCATAAACAATAATGAAGTAATATGACTAACTAAAATTCAAAAGCTGTTACACAATGAACACTCAAATATTAAACAAGAAATGAAAAAATTAAATCAATTTGATAAAACACAATACTTTATTATATCGAATATTTATCTTCTAACTTCAATACTTCAAAAGACCTGTGCTTTCACTGATGTTGGTGTTCCTTCCACTAACAGAGCTCTTCATGCCACTGTATATGGTTTCGTTAGCCTTTGCAGCCAAAAGTTTGAATTCATACGCCCATATATTTTTGTCATGAGTCACCTGGGATTTGGAAGGATAGCTCCTCACATATCAGTCAATTATTGCACCTATAGTTATTTAAAATCCCAAATATCATACGACAGTTTATCTTAAGAGCTTAGTTTCCTTACCAGAAACAGAACATAATAAAATTGTTAAATTTGTCAAAATATTGACAAGTAATATTAAAAGACACACATGATAAAAATTACGAATATATATGCACATATAGATATCTGAAACTCCATACTGTTACAACGTAAATGTGAAAAATAATAAAAGTCCCCAACTTAACCTCAGTCTCAGCGGCGGACTGTCTTCTCCTGCCCACGCTGGGGCGTGAGCCACTCTAAGTCAGCGTTTAATTTCATACACAGCTTGAAACATGGACGTTCAGAGGGGCGACACGGGCCTACAGCACAGTAAGGGAGAGCAAATATACTTCCCTCATTACTGATAATCTGATATTCAGAATTACGCTGACAGGTATCATTTCTCAAAGAAAAACCCGTAAATGATAAATACAGGACTTCTTTTGTCACAGAAGTTACATTAAATTTCAAATTAAAAAGAGTAGAAATCACGTAACGGTAACACTAGGGATAGACATAAGGTGGGGTTGGGGTGGGGGAAGAGAGTCTCTGACCTAGCAGAGCTCAGAGTCCAATGGGAGAAACAACACAAAAGCAGCTGTGTACAAACAAGACACATACAGGACGAATCAGAGATAATTTCAGAGGGAAAACACTGGCATTAAGGGGGCCAGGAAAGGCTTCTTTCAGAAAGAGGGATTCTAGCCGCGGCTTGAAAGAAACCAAAGGAGGAGGAGGCAGGGATAAGTGGGGAGAGTATTCCAGGAATGGAAGGATAGGAGGACGGCCCATGAAAATATCCTAAGTCAGGGAGGCTGAGTGTCCCGTAGGAGGTTGGCGTCTCTGGCTCACAGAATACGTAGAGGGGAGGAAGGTCTAAGAAGTCCGAAAAGGTCGGGAGGGGACACAGTCGTGAAGGACTTTAAAGCCAAACAGAAGCTTTTATGTTGATTCCAGACGCAATATGGAGCCAATGGAATTTATTGAATAGGAGAGTGACATGGTCAGATCATTACTTTAGAAAGATCAATTTGACAATCGAGTTGGGGGTGGATTAGAGTGGGGAAAAGACTTGAGGCAGGGATACCAACCAGAAGTCTACATGTGAGATGAGGTCTACACTGGAGCAGTGGTAGTGTCCGAGGAGAGAAGGGGAGCTATTGAGATGTAGCAAAGGCAGAATTGACAAGATCTGGCAACTGATTGGATATGAGGAGTGAAAGAAAATGATGGTGAGTCAAGAATAACATCCAAGTTATACTAGGAACACTTAAACATTGGTACAGATAAACTACTAGTTTTTTGTTTAAATTATTAATTGTAACCCTCATCTACCATGAATCCAAAAGGTTTATTTATGTGCTTTTTTTCTACTTTCATAGTTACTATGTAAGACTCCCTGAAGGAAGAATCATATCTTATTTATCTTAGTATGCTGCATAGTTTAACATAGTGTTTTATAAGTAACAGTTGCTTAATAAATATTGGCTTAACTGAAATAACATAAACTTGATAATCCTGGTGCTTCTAGACCTAAAGGAAAAAAGTTAATCAATTTCAAGCTTTTCCAGCTATACGATGAAGAAGCTGAACTGGGAACAGCAAAACATGCCATTACTGCTCACTGGACAACATTTTGATCTTTTTCAAGTAACTCATTAACCAATTATCAAGTATTGATAAATGTTTACAATGTGTCTAGGTACTATGCTGGACTCTGGAGATACAATGATAAAAACCAAACAGTCCCTGTCCTTGAGGAGCTTATATTCTATTGACAGCTGTTTGATGTCAAAGAATTTTCCATTACCAAAAAAATTCCATTATTAGTGTCGGCACAAGAAAATCCTTCAGGTTGATTAATTTTCTTTAACTAGTAGATTTCTGAGGTTAATTTTATAGAACACTGTGTCATATTAGCTTATTTTTATTAATATTCAACTTATAAAATACCCTACCATATTTAGAGATAACCTTTCATAAAGGGACAAATGGGACCCACTAAATTTATAATAAAACCATTGTATATCAGCATTCATCAATTATTCTATTTTCAAGATCAGAACTTGTAAGCAATGAGACCTAAAGCCAGCAAAGACTGAATTATACAATCAAAAAATAAACCTAATCATTCTGGAGAGTAATTTGGAACTATGCCCAAAGGGCTATAAAAATATACTCTTTGACCTAGCAATATCACTTCTAGAGCTATATCCCAAAGAGATCATAAAAATGGGAAAGGGATCCACATGTGCAAAAATATTTAAAAGAACTAGAAATTGAGAGGATGCCCATCAAATTGAGAGGCATCGCTGAACAAGTGGTGGTATATGAATGTAATGGGAATACCATTGTTCTATAAGAAATGATGAACAGGAGGACTTCAGAAAAACCTGGAAAGATTTATATGAACTGTTGCTGAGCAAAATGAGCAGAACCAAGAGAATATTACACATAGTAACAGCCACAGTCTGCGATGATTGATTTTGATAGATTTAGCCCTTCTCAGCAATGCAAGAACCTAAGACATTTCCAAAGGACTCATGACAGAAAATGCCATCCACATTCAGAGAAAGAACTATGAAGTCTGAATGAAGAGCAAAACAGACTATTTTCTTTTCTGTGTTTGTTTTTTTCTTTCTCATGGTTTTTCCTATTTGTTATAATTCTTCTATATAACATGACTAATGTGAAAATATGTTTAATTGGAATATATATGTAAAACCTATATCAGATTTCAGGCCATCTTGGGGAAGGGAGAAAATTTAAAACTTATGGAAGTAAATGTTGAAAACTAAAAATAAATAAATTAAATTTAAAAAATAAGCCTAAAACACTTCCCTTAGATACAAAAAAAAATTTGCAACTACCTCAAAATCAATTAAAAGGTAAATGCAATTTACTCTATCACATAAAGTGATATCACAATTTAAATTATCACATAAAGTGTTAATCTTATCCTAAAGGCTATAGGAAAAGATTTTCATGTAATTCTATCTTTTTCTTGTTAACTGAAGGGAAAAAAAACCATTTTCCTCTGGAGATGGGGTATATGGATCTTTTATGAGGGAAACACCATCATCTTATAAATATGTAGAAAATTGTTATGAAATCCATTTTGGCCTTATTGATTTTTTGCAATTTGCATGCACAAACAGGCTGGTTCTTGGTTCATTAAGTCAGCAAACATTTATTATGTGCCTACTACCAGTGGTGCAGTGTACATTAGATCTTGGGGGAAGGGACATGCAAAGAAGCCTATGGTCTAATGGGAAATAAAAGATTATATACAAATAAAAGACTATGCATGCAAATTATAATATGATAGGATAAAAGCCGTGATGATAGATGATCACTTCTAGCTAGAGGAAAAGTAGAAATTTCATGGAGGACATGGCATCTGAGCTGGGCCTATCATCAGGTAGAATCATATAAGCAAATGTGTGGAGATATTAAAAAGTATCCAAAGAAAACCCAATCACGTAAAGTAGTTAAGGTACTATTGTATGATATCACATCATGTGAATCACTGACCAATACTAGCTACATCAGAAAAACATATAAAGTACAAATTCAGGAAAATTTCCTCTATATACTATCTTTAGCAGAAATTTATTCTTTTTCTAAAAGGATAAAATCAGGAGAAAAAATACACAAGGAAGCAACAAACAAAATCAGCTAAGAAGTAGGATGCTATGATGAGTGACACTAATGCTAAGACATTCTTTGGTCACAGGAATGAAGTGCAAAGAAGCAAAGAAGGTGAAATTAAATTGTCCTTAAAAGGAGAAAAATAGTTTCTTTCATCTGAAAATTATAAAGATTTCAAAAACATAAGCCTGTTAGCCAGTCATTATTGCAAAAGACGAAATATTAACTTTGAGACTGTTTTTTTTTCTTAACAGCTATTAATCTGTGATCAATATAGCCATGGAAACTCATCTATTTTGCCTTTATCTCATGAAGTAAATGGCATCTTTACCTCTGATATCTGATGACATAGAGAAAAGGACAATTGTTTTCAGACCTGAGAGGTTACAAGCAGATTGATTTTTTATAAAGAAAAAGCACTGATTTTATATTAAAATCTTATGAGAAAATAAGCAGAAACAAAAATCATTTCTTAGCAAGGTTTAAAAGGCACTCAATCATATGCAGTTACATCCTAATTAAACAAAAATTATTTCCAAGGTTTTTTTTTTGCTTTATACCTGCAAATAATATTTACTTTTCAAATTTCAACCTCTGTAATGTACTAGTAATTACATCTTTCTGATTCTGATTTAGCATCATCTTCTAGCTTAAAAAAAATAAACAAACCCACCCTAACAGCTGTAATAATTTACATCTAATCAAGCAAAAATTGCTATGTGTATTCTACATTACTTCCATGACATTTATGCTGACATCCCAATCAAATTCAAATTGTTAAATTTGCATGTCTAATCTACTTCTACTTTAAAAGAAAAAAAAACCATAATCTAGGTAATTCCACATAAAATTAGTTTCTCATTTATGATATAATGATATTTTAGCAAAGACGAAAATGACCTAGAGATAACCAGTCACAATATCATTGCCTGCATAATCAGGTGGCAATGGTGTTTTGCAAGTTTAACTATTTGTCCTATTACTCAGTAAGGTATTCTCATGAAGCAATGATTTCTTTGAAGAGGTTCTTCTAGTCATGAAGTAAATGTTCCCTCTGAACTCTGACATTCATTTTGATCACTTGTACCTATAATAATGATTAATATGCTGCCAGTTTCTATCTCCAAGTTCTATTTTTGTAATATAAAAAAAATTAAAAATTCACTTGTTTGGAGACTTTTTTTTCTTTCAACTAGTCCCTTACTATGGGCAAAAAGTTAAACTTATTCCAAACTGAGAACATTGTATTTGATCATCAAAAAGCAAGGTTTGGATTTTAGCACTGCAAAATGTTAGATAAGTATCTCTTAAAATGACACAATTTAACTACCAATTGCACCCTAAAAAAGAGAACACTGACTCTAACTTACCTGATACAAATAATCTTCAAATACAAAATAGTAATCGTCATTGCTGGCTGTCAGCTTCACATCCTATAATTAAAGACAGAATGTACTGAAAATGCCATAGATCATTTATTTTCTGGAACAGGATAATCATACCATTAAAGCATCACTATTTATATTTATGTGCATCTGTGTGTATACACATAGACTCTAATAGTATGTGATTTCATTCATTTAAGAAACTGCTAATGAGCTAATACCCTCTGGTCTACAATTTGTTGAAAAGTGAAGTGCCCAAGTCACACAGTAATGGGGTACAGAAGATAAAATTTGAATCCAAGTCTTCCAGATTGAGGTAGACTCCATCTGTTGTGCAAAGGTTGCCTCTCACAACAGTATATAAATATTTCAATACTACAAAAATTTCACTTACCTTCAGCATTTTTTACAGATACACAAAATTACTCAGAATCACAAAATCTCAGGGTCTTCTGGAGTCATCAATTTATACTTTGATCTCTACAATATCCCCAACAAGCCAATTTTTGGAGACTTTAAGTAAAGGACGAACTAAAGCAGTCCATTTCCCTTATGAAAGGGTCTGATTGTGAAAGTTTTTTCTTATGTTAAGGCAAAAGCTATCTTGTTAATTTCTATCTAGTTCTACCTTCTTGAACTAGGCAGAACAATTCTTTTAAATGACAGTAATCCAGTCAATGATTCATTATTGCTATATGACATTTACTCATGACATTTACTATACTTATTTTATTTTGACCTTCTGCATGTTAAACATGTTCATATACTAATGTGTACGCCCTTAATAAATGGCTGTTTTTTAAAAAAAATTGATTTGTTTATTTACTTTTAGTTTACAAGATTCAGTTCCAGAATCCCTTGAGTTTCAAGTTTTCTCCCCTCTCTCTCCTCCCCACCCCATGCAGGCATGCAGGGAAGTACAGAATCTGCAAATACTTTCATATTGGACATTAGTCTGATTGTATAGTAAATGGCTGTCTTTCATTTTTACAAGTATGGACATCCTTTTTTTTTTAATGCTTTTAAAATTATTTCAGTTCTAGTCTTGAGAGGTCTGAGTGTTAGCAGAGAAATTTGGATGTAACCATAATTAAGCTATTGAAAGAAATGTATTGAAATCTATGATTCTGTATTATTCCTTCACAACATTCTGTCTCTTTCTGTACTATGTTGGTATTTAAAATTCTTCATCTGCTGACTCTAACTTAACTTCTAGACTGCTTTCACATTACTTTCCCCACATATGACATTCTATCTGCTGTCCTGGAGTCTTTTCATATGTATTTCCTATGACTCTACACCTTGGCCTCTCAGGTTGTTGAACTTTCTTCAAAACTTGGCTGATACCGCCCCCTCCATGAGGCCTTTCCTGATGTCTCCAGTTGTTAGCAATTTTTAAATTTACTTTGCATATTTTTATTTTGACTTATTTTTTCTCATTTATTTTATTTTTTTTATTATTTACATCATTCATTTCCATGAAATTTTGAGTTACAAATTTTCTCCCCATCTTTCCCCCACCCACCACCCCAAAACAGGCATCCCACTGTATAATCTCTCCCCCAATCTGCTCTCTCCTATGTCCTCCCCCTCACCTCTGACTTTCTGGTAGGGCAGGATAGATCTCCCTACCCCAGTGCCTGTATATCTTAATTCCCAGTTGCATGTAGTTAATGATAATAATAATAATATAAATATATATACATTTTTTTAAACATGTGATTATAGAACTTTAAATTCTAGATTCTTTCCTTTTCTCCCTCATCACCCACCCCCATTGGAAAGATAAGCAATTCAATACAGGCTGTACATGTGTAGTTATACAGAACACCTCCACAATGAACATACTGTGAAAGACTGATTATATGTCCCTCCTTCCCATCCCACCCTCCCCTTGATCTATTCTCTAACCTGTCCCTGTCCCTTTACAGAGGTGTGCTTCCGGCAACCCTCCCCCCCAACTTGCCCTCCCCTCCATCATCCCTCCTCTCATCCACATACACCCTACTCTCCTGTGTGGCAAGATACCCAGTTAAGAGTTTATGTCATTCCTTCCCAAAGACAAATACAATGAGAGTAAGGTTGACCCTTTCCCTTTTGCCTTCCCGTTCTTCTCCACCACTGTAACAGTTATCCCTTGCCTCTTCTATATAAGATGATTAACCCCATTCTGTCTCTCCCTGTCTCTTCTCATTCTATCCTCTTCCTCACAATTTCACCTTTTAAAGTATCATCCCTTCCTATTCAATTGATCCTATGCCCTCTATGTACACATATATACACACACTCAGACATGTATTCATATGCATATATATATACCCTCTTATATAGACATACGTGTATGTATACATATATATATATACATTTGCATTCCCTTCACCTATCCTCATACTGAGAAAAATTTCATAAGTTATAATTACCATTTTTCCATGTCGGCATGTAAATAGTTCAACTTTGATAAGTTCCTTATGATTTCTTTTCCATGTTTACCTTCTCATGCTTCTTGTATTTGAGTGTCAAACTTTCCTTTCAGTTCTGTTTTTTTCAGCAAGAATGCTTGAAAGTCCTCCACCTCATTGAATGACCATATTTTCCCCTGGAACATTATACTCAATTTTGCTGGGTAGGTGATTCTTGGTTTTAATCCTAACTCCCTTGATCTCCAGAATATCATATTCCACGCCCTTCAACCCCTTAATGTAGAAGCTGCCAGATCCTGGGTTATCCTAATTGTGTTTCCACAGTATTCA
>CM053583.1:80660234-80688150 GCA_028627135.1 Pseudochirops cupreus | reverse complement strand
GACTGGGGGAGGGGGGACACACTGGGATGGCTGTTTTGGGGCGGTGGGTGGGGGAGGGATGGGGAGAAAATATGTAACTCAAAAAAAATTTAATAAAATAAATTTTAAAAAATTAAAATAAAATAAAAAAAAAGAAGAGATGTTATGAAGATAAAATCCACAAGACTTAGCAACAGATTGGACATGGGGGTATAAAGAGAGAGTGAGGAATCAAGGACAACACTTAGGTTACAATCCTAGATGACTAGAAAGGCGGTGGTGCCCTTGAGAAGAGGGAAGTTCAGAAAAGGAGAGGTTTTCTGGGGAAAGATAATAAGTCCAGTTTGGGATATGTTGAGTCTAATATGTCTATAAGACATCCAGTTCAAGATGTCTAGTAGGCAGCTGGGGAGATCAGGAAAGGATTCATAAAATAGATTATGCTGAACAAGTATCCCAAAGAAAGGAATTCCAAGAGGTAAAGGTGAGTACATGCCAAACATGGGGGCCAGGACAACTGCAGAGATGTGAAATAGAACGTCAGGTATAATGAACAGTGAGACAAATTTGTCTGAATCAAACATACAAGTCAGGGTGTAATACAAAATGAGGCTGGAAAGATAGGCTAGAGCTAGCGTATAAAGCATTTTCAAAGATAAACAAAGGAGTTTAAATTTTATCCTAGAGATTAATAGGAAGCCACTGAAGTTGGCTAAATAGGAGGGATCACACATGAGATCTGCATCTAATGAAAATCATTTTGGCAGCCACATGGAACAGAGTAGGGGAGAGATCTGAGGCACAGAGAACAAACAGGAAGCTGCTGCAATAATTTTGTTGAAGGATGACAAGGACTTGCCCTAGAATGGTAGCTATGTGAGTAGAGAGAAGGGCTTGGATACAAGCGATAAGGTGGAGGTAGTTTTTAATGAGGTAGTTGAAATATGCATACATCTTCTATCACAGCATCTCTGCTAAAAGCAGAACTGAAGAATTCTTGAATTGCCTTAAAGGTAACTTTATTCTTCAAAAGAAAGAGGACTTGATGAGAATTACTATTCTGAACCTGATTCTGACCAATAAGGAAGAACTAGATGCTGAAGTAGAACTTGGCAAGTGACCCTACTGTTTTAGAATTTATACCAGGGAGAATTTTGGAAAGATGGGAAAATGAGCTTTCTCAAAAAATCAGCTTCTCAACCTCTCCACTTTCATAGGAAGAAAAATTCCTCCCCAAAAAAATCCTTTTTAAAAAAATATGATTTGCAGAATGACAGAAAAATTGAGTATACCCCCCAAATCTTCTACTCAGCTAAATTAAGAATTATATACATAGATTAAATAAAACTATGCCTAGAAGTATATTCAAGTCTTTTTGAAACAAATGATCCCCATAAGTCCAAGAGAGACTAAGCCAGTCAGGGGAAACTGACAAGCAAATAAAAAAAAATTCCATGTGAAAGTTATACAGCCAAACAACAATTGGGATGACCTGATACTATCTCAAGGAATTTGGAACTGGGAGGAGTAGAACTGGCTGGAAGAAATATGATCTGCAGTGATTTAGTGAGGGGAAGAATAATTATATGTGTAACTTCAATTTATCATGCCCAACATTACAAATTGCTGCACTTGTATTGTAATTTTTTTATAATGTTCTTCTTGACAATACGTAACAGTTTGATTTGTGTGGTAAGTGTGGATAGACTATATCAAACAGATGAACTAAAATAATAATAGCTAACAGTTAAAATGGTTTAAAGTTTACAAAGTGCCTTACATATATAATCTCATTTGATTTTTATAATATTCCTATAAAGTAGGTATTGTTAAAAGTTTATAATATACCCAATTACCTAGTGTATATTTTACCACTGCTTTGCTTGTAACATCCATATATACATAACAGGGAAACATTATCCTTTTCTTTATTCACTTATCTCCATATACTTGCTCCATCAGGGAATGTTATTCACTTCCATGACTTCAGTTATTACCTATATATAGATGACTTACAAACAGGGCTATAATTAGCAGAGGGCCAATGGAGTTTTGTCCCAGGATATTAAAATATAAAAGGCACATGACTCCTGCTTGGAAGGGCACATTTTTTTTCCACACAGTGACTGACATCATCACACCTTATCTTGTAGAACTCCCCTGGCATGGTTCTCCATCTCCAGGGTCCTGTCATTGTGACCCCTCTCTCTTGAGGCCTGCCTTCCCCAATTGCTCAAAGAACAAAGGAAGGACTCTGCTAGATGGGTTCACCTTTGCATCAGATATCAGGGAGTTCTTTGCATATCCACTACTTCTTTCTCCCTACCTCTGAAATTACAAATTAACGGTGCTGCTCACATATCTATACATCTAAACTAATGTACTGTCTCATATCTCCAGTTGCTGCTGGATACAAAGATGCCCTACTGTAATTCATATTTAGTATATCCAAAATTGAATTCATAATCTTCTTCCTCTAGACCTGTCTAATCTCCCACCTTACCTATTTCTCCTCTTAAGACATTTAAGTACAAAATCCAGGATTCTCTTTTATTCTTTCCTCTTCCTCTACCATCCGATCAGTTGCTAAGTCCTATTAATTCTATTTCCATGAGCTCTCTCATATCATATCCTCCTCTCTGTTGCCAGCCTAGCTCAGGTGATTGTCATCTTAATGGCTGGACTACTATGTGAGTCTCCTAACTGATCATCTCTCCATTACTCATCTAACTTCCTCCACAATCTTTCTTGATTCTACTTTGCTAGCCTTATTTAACACTTCAACATACATTCTATTCAAACCGAAATGTTGTTCCCTGATCTTGTCCCATATTCTCCCAAACCCCATGAATTTGAACAAGATTTACCTTGCCTAAAATGTACTCACTTCCACAGCTCCACTTATTAAAATTCTTCTTTTCTTCAAGGGCCAGCTGAGGTGCCACCTCCTTTGGGAAAAATTCCCTGATTGCCCAAATTCTTAATTTTACAATTTTTCCAGCAAAGTATTAGTAGTCTCTCTCCTTTGTACCTTATATTATACTTATTCATAGACAGAGAGATATCCTGTTTCCCTTCCCTCTCATTACCTTATAAGTTAGTTAAGAGCAAGAAACATGTTTCTCATGTTTTTATGTCAGCAGTTAGGAAAAGAGGAAGGGAAAAAGGATTTATATAGTACCTACTAAGTGTCAAGCACTGTGTTAAGTGCTTTACAAATATTATCTCATTTTATTCTCACAACTCTACAAGTGCTGTTATCTTCATTTTATAGTTGACGAAACTGAGGCAAACAGAGGTTAGGTGACTTACCCAGTGACACACAGTTAGTCAAGTGTCTGAGGCTGGACTTGAAATCAAATATTCCTGACTCTATTCACTGCACCACTAACCTGCCCCTACTATCTAGCACAGTCCAAACAGGATCTTAATACATTCATTGCATTGTTTTATACAAGTCCAGAAAATATAAATTCTTTTTCTGATTTTCAAAAAGCTAGGTATAAGGGTTATGTGTGCGTTGTGTTTTTGTTTTCACTTTTGCTTTTCACAGATTTCCATTTAGAGCTTTCTATGGTCTCCCCAGTTTTACCCTCTCCTTTCCTAGGGGTTTTTACAAAAGAGTCAATAATATGCCACCACTTGTCCACAGCATCCTGGTTATCTCCTCCCACTGTCTTCAAGTCAGTCTGACTACCTAGATTACTTGCTTTTTTATAATGATAATGGTAAAATTTTTCCAGAAAAGATAAACCATTATTAGTTTATAAAACTAGTATCATCATTTTCTCAATAGAGTTATATTTTTCATCCCCTTCCCAATCCCCAACATCTTCTTCTCTTGACCAGTGTTAATGTGTAGGGAGATTTTCCAGCAATATTAGCATATCTCTGATTCACATTATTTTCTTATTTTTAAAAATCCATTTAGTAGTGTTTACCTCAAGAAAATCTTTAGGAGCATAAACAGGTCTGAAAAGGCTTAAATCTAGAATGAGAAAGATTGAAACAAAACTTCACTTAAAACCTTATTTTTGAGCGTTTATATAATAAACTATATGATTGTTATTAATACTACTTTATAATGTTATTATGGAAACAGATGGCAGAAATCCAGTGTTATAACCAAAAAAATAACTTTTCCCCTTCATAAATTTGTAAGGGCTTATTTACTTATATATATATCTGGATTGACAGAATATCAAACTATGCAAATGTAAAAAAACCCACAACTTTAAATAACGGCAATATGTTTTCTTATTTTATTAAAGTCAGTTACTGATGCCTACTAGAACTAAATCACAAAACCATCCACATAAACTTTTAAACAACAGTAACACAGTGAATAAGTGGCAAGAGCCCAGATATAAACCAGGATCTGTAGTGACTCCAAATCCATTGCTCTTTCCATTATATAGTCACAATTTCCATTAATATTCACAGTATTCTTTACCAAAAAAAACCGCTTGCAAAATTCCCATTTATATTGTATTATTTAGTATCTTTAAAATCTAAATTAAAGTTTGGAAAAAAACAAGTTTAAATATAGGGCCTAGAAGTAAGGAAATCCAGGGAGCACACTTCAAAAAAAAACCCCAAGAATATTTAAAGACTAATTTTTAGAGGTTAAATAATGAAAATAATTCTCAAATTTGACTAGGAAAATAGGCCAATCTAGCGGAAATTTTTAAAAGGTAGAATACAAAGTCAAACAAATGACATAGTATATCTATACTTCTACATAGATATAGATACATGTATATATGTGTGTATATATACACATATGTACGTGTATACACATACTCACACACACACACACACACACACACACTTAATTATATAAGCCTACTGGGGATGAAAAATAAGCCACTAACTTTCCCCCAAAATTATTATATATGCTGTTTTAGATTGTGGACTAAATAATTTTATATTACTCTTCACACTAGAAAAAAAAATAATTTTACAAACCTGGCTCATCAGTTCCCATTTCATTCCACTTATTGAGAAGTTCCTTTTGCTCTACAACTGGTCTCTACAAAAAAAAAGTTATTTTTCAATTTTAAAAAACATTATAAAGTTTAGCAATAAAATTTAGCAAATTATATGTTCTCATACACAGTAACAGCAACACTGCAGGAAAATCAGCTATGATTGACTTAGGTCTTCTCAGCAATACAATGATCCATGACAATTCCAAAAGATTCATGGTAGAAAATGCTATCCACATCCAGAGAAAGAACTGATAGTATGTTTTAGCATGTGTTTTTTGTTCTTTTGTTCTGGTTCTTCTTTCACAACATGAAAATAGGTTTTATTTGATTAAGCATATATAATCTAGATCAAACTGCTTGCTGCCTTAGGGAAGATAATTTGGAACTTAAAATTTTATAAGAAATGTTCAAAGTTACCTTTACATGTAATTAGAAAAAAATAAAATATTATGTAAATAAATATTATGTAAAAAAAAATAAAATTGTATATTGTCCTAACATGAGGACAAATTTTATTACAAATGGTGACTCTGCTAATAAACTTAGAGGTTTGTTATTTCCCTTGCACTCTGTCTCTACCTGGCAAGGTTCTACCAAGTGTACTAGAAAGTTACTGCACCATATAAAAAACCAGTTCCTTGCCAGAAAATCAATTTCTACAAATTGATTCAGGGCAGTAATGTTGATTAACTATTTTCAGATCCCTCTCACTCCTTAAAAGGCTTATAATTCCCACTGGTGCTCTACCTATTGGATAGGGGATATTTCTGGTATTATTAGGACATTCTCATAATGCTTGAATTTTTCACATGAGTACTAGACAAGGAAACACCCTATCAGGAGACACCAGGCTTACAGACTGAAAATGAGAAGAAGAAAATTAACAGCTATATAAGATAATACATCTTTAGAGAAACTGTCTTATGCTTAAATAATTGGATTTTCTCAAATTATGGAAGGCTTTTACGTATTAGTTACTACTTTAGGTGATTATGAAGTTGAACAAGCAGTGAGGTCATATAAACTGCTGGAAACAGTCACCATGGAATTTCCAGGTTGAATTCAGACTCTTAGTGGTAGAATGAATCTAGATAATAGTCTCTTGTGGCTGGTTTACAAAATTTATGCTGAAGGTAAGAAGAGCTATTGGTGTTGATTGATGTCTTTGAGCCTCTATAATTAGAAGCCTAACGTCTTCTTTACATCTCTGACATAAAAAGATCTTACCCAATAGAGGAAAATTTTGATTGAAAGAAAGAGAGAAGAAAGAAATAGAGGTAGATTTAGAGACAGGGGTCTATGTTTACATTCCAGTTCTGCTTCTTACTGCTGTGTGTAATGTATATTCTCATCATATATAAAAGCCAATCCAAGGTATCACTCTAATCTTCCTTCCTTCCTTTTTGCCTCTTCTCGCTCCCATTCAAAATAAAATGACAAATAGATTGTAATGTTAATGGAATAGAAAGACCTTCCCTGCCCATTAATAGGTCTATGTGACCTAGAGCCTGAGTCACATGGAACCTGGGACACATGGAGCTCAGTGTGGAAGGAGCTTGTCCAAGGAGGAGAGAGAGAGCAGAGAACACAGAGCAAAGAGCGAGGCAGAGCAGAGAGAGAGAAGCAAGCTGAGTGTGGGTGGAGGGAGGAATTTGTCTAGGGGAACTTGTTTGTGGGGAGGCCTAACAGAAAGAAGGTTTAAGATGTCAGCACTCCCTGGATTAGTGATGAGTACCCTGTTAAATCTTACCTCCCGGTATCCTAAGGATATTCCAAACAAATATTTTGATTTTGCCTTTGAGGAAGAGAGTTTATTATATTTTGTGAAATCTACCCTGGAAATATGTGTGCATATTCATAGTGGCTGCTATGACTATGGCATCGGCCTTACATAAATGTGGTTAGAGTTGAAGACCTGGTGAGTTTTTAAGGGAAGAATGATTCTCATTTCTTTTTCCCCAACTCAATCCATGGTAAACAATGTTCTAGTTAAATTTTTGAATGTAACAGTTACATAACTAGTTTTTATTTCTGATTAAGAGAATCAAACATGAAAGTGAAATATCTAAAAGACAATGTATATATTATAATTACATTATTCATACTAATACTGTAGTTGATAAGCTTAAAGAGTCCATGATTTGGATAACTAGTCAATGAAAAAAAATCAAGAGTGAAATACATGTTTCCATTTAAGAAACTATTCTTAAGAAACAAAAGTGCACCATAAAACTCATTATTAGTATCCACAGAGGACTAAAGTGACCTTCATTATGGAAATTCACCCATACAAGTTTCTCAAAAGAGACTGTCATACTATTTAAACAGTACAAAGAAATATGTATTACCGCTGGCTATGCTGTAACTATTCTCATGGGAGCTCCCATAAGTATTACCCTCACTTTAAAATATGTAAGTAATAAAAATGTTAACAGTACCTTCCGTGCCAATGGGATACTTAGTTCAGTACACATACTATTTAGACTCTTCAAAATTCTTTTCTCCCAGCTTCCCTGAAACATAAAACCAGTAATTTTTTCCTTTAATTCATGTTTAAAATATGGTTAATATAAAAGTTTTACATGAAGTAAATAAAGAACAAAAGTGTTTTTAATGGTGGTGAGTAATCTTAATTTTTATTAAAATGTATTGATAGTTGAAAGAACATTAAATTAAATTTTAAGCATTTTTAAATGTTGGATAAAAATTGAGATTATAGAATCATTAGCAAAATATTGTTATTTCGATTTCAACAGCACATTGTTTGATTTTATTATTCACATAACATATTATGTCATTCTGTGAAATGACATAAGCTGCCACTGCAAAATATATTTGCCATACTAGCCATAGTATTAAAATGTCTACAGAGTAGCAATATATTATGGTTGCCAATGAATGGAGGCAAAATGAAATAAAAGTAAAATAAATAAAAACAGTGGGAAATGATAAATGAGGAGTCAAAAATGATACCTAGATTGAAAACCTGAGTAATAATGGGATTATTGTAGTACCATCAAAAGTAATAGGGAAACTGATAAAAGGGGAGAATTTGGTGGGGAAAGGAAATGAATTCAGTTCTGGATATATCCAGTTTAAAATGTCTAATGGACAGTTGGGGATATGAGACTGGAAGTTAGAAGAAAGATTAAGACTAGATAAGTAGATCTGAGATTCATCTGCACAGAGATAATAATTGAAACAATGGGAGCTGATGAGGTCCTAAGTAAAATAGTCCACAGGGAGAAAAAAAGAGAGAACAGGACAGAATCTTGCAGGATCCATGGTTAGGTAATATGGATAAAGATCATAAAAATTATCTGGATGGAAAAATAAGACAAGTTGGGTTTTACTGAGCTTTGCATCTCCTGCAGTACTAAGCATGGTACTTTGCATACATTCAGGAAACTAATAAATGTTCGGTGAAAGAATGAAACAAGAAATTAAAGAAGTTGAGATTAAAACACACATCCATATGTTTTTAGAGATACACATATTTATAATTAGGAAAGCAAAGAACCCTAAAGAAAGCAAACACCTATAAAAAACTTGCTTCCTTTTTGATTAATATAAACCTATAATGGCTTGATTTTCCCCCCCTATATACCTTCAAAGAGAGCATCCCTCAGTTCTTTCTTATGCCTGCTTGGTCAGTGTTAAAAATCCCTTGCACAATGGCGCTTTCTAGTTTTCCTATAAATTCAACAGTTTCTGTGACTTTTGTATTGGTACTGTTTCTTCCATCTCGTTCACTTTCATTCTCTCAGGCTGCTACATGAGAAAACTTCTATAGGAGTAGAGAAAGTTTCCTGTTTGGATCATTGCTGCCCTCCTAATCTCAAATTATTTTTTTAATTTTAAATTTAATTTTTTTAAAGTTTTCAACATTCACTTCAAATCTCAAATTTTAATGATTATATAATTCATAAGTATACCATCTTCAATAGTCCTCATTTGTAGAGTGTAAGAAATGAAACCTTTAATACCTAAAAGGGATATTGGGAAAATTTAATGATGATATTAAGATATTAATAAATATTAAAGAGTTTATCACAAATGCTCATTTATTACCTGCCATATACATGCAGAAAAAAAGAGTAAAGGGAAATTTAGACTGGTAAATTATTTATTAGACAATAAAGGAAAAGCAAGCTTGCAAGTTCAGAGTGGTAGGCATCAAATACAAAATGTAAAGAAGCAATGGTCTCTACCCCCTAAAGACTTACAAAATAAATAAGAACTTTAAACATTGATTAAAAGGAAAATGAACAGAGACTATCTTTTTACATTCTAAAATTTTAATATAGGAAGACATTTACCTTTTATTGTAACCTACTTCCTGTATAAATGAAATTACTATCAATTTACATTCACTTTCCATTACAACTGATATCTACAGTATTGACTCAAAGGATTTCAAACAGTTTCATATGTATTTTCTGAATATCCATGAATATCAAAAAGCTTAGGCAAAAAAAAAATGCCAGTGAATCAATAAAATCTTTTGAATGCAACATTTCATCATCTTTTAAAATGTTTATGACAATTGAATAAGAATTTTTTAAAAGTCCTAACAAGTTCCTATTATTTAACACGTAAAAAGGCCTTTGGATCTTCTAGATGTTACAACTGAATCTTCTTCCTTGCTTTTTCTTCAAAACAACCATGCTAAATCTAAAAAAAAGTTTTAAGAGGAGATTCTATTATGGGCTGGTTAAATAAAACTGTTAACATTCCAAAAAATATAAGTTCAAACTAAAACATTGATCAACGTTGATAAAACCTGGGAAGTCATATTTTCCTACAAAATAACTATGTAAAACTGGATATTTTTTTCTTTCAACATATTCACAATAAGTATTTTAAAATGACAATGCTAACCAGAAATTCTACCATTATCTCACATTTCCCTTTGTGTCACAAAATAGCACTATCATTCCTCATTTGTAGAATGAAATGGATGAACCAGATTAATTGTTAGGGTCCTTATAACTATAACATTTGGTGTTTTTATGAACATAAACACTTTTGCAATCCTTATGTCAAGGAACAACCAAAGAACTATATAAGTAAAGTTTAAGTTGTCAATTGGTAATTAATTCCCTCTTCACCTCATTATCTTTCTGATGTCTTGGCTCAAAAAGATCTATTTTACTTCTGACAGAAATTCTATGTACCCTAAAAGTCAAAGGAGAAAACTTTAATATAACTGAACTATGTTGGTTTGACTTTTTCTAGGAATTTGTTAAAATTGAAATGTTAATGAAGGCAAATAAAAACACAATAATACTTTGATACTTCAAGGGATTGTAAAGTCATCAATCTGGGAATTCCCTCCCATGACAATGATGATAAAAATAATAGCTAGCATTTTCACAGTGAAGGTTTGCAAAGTGCTTTTCAAATAGTACTTAATTTTATCCTCACAATGACCTGGGAGGTATGTGCTATTATAATTCCCATTTTACAGATGAGGAAACTGAGGTAGAGATTAACTGACATGCCTAGGGTCCCCTGGTTAGTGTCTGAGGCAACATTTGAACTCAGGTCTTCCTGACTCCATGTACCATCTAGCTGCCATGAATGTATGACTCTCATCCATGCCCTCTCAAAAATTCTCTAAATATAGTTCTGCAACATACCTGGGGCCTTCCTTTAGTATTTTTGAGAGTCAATGAATCAGTCCATAAGCATTTATTAAACATCTACTACGTGCCTGGCATTGTGCTGGCTGCTGGAGATACAAAGTAAAAAATAAAACTAATTCCTGACATCAAGGCCCTCACTTTCTATTGGAGGAAAAATACTAACACAGATAAGTAAAAAGAATATATATAAACAAAGTAAACACAAAATAACTTTGGAGGAGAGGACTAGCAGGTAGGGAAATCTTGTGCAGAAGTTGGCAACTCAGGTGAACTTTGAAGGCATCTCAGGGTTCTAAGAGCGGAAGTAAAGGCAGCAGATTTCAAGCATAGAGGGAAAGCCTGTACAACGGTACAGAAGCAGGAGATGTAATGTTGTATACAAGGATCAGCAAATAGGCCAACTTGGTCGGAAAGCAGAAGGGGTGAAGGGCAGTAACGTACAATAACCCTCGAAAGGTGGGCTATAGCAAGATTCCAAAGAACTTCAGATTCTTCAAGACTGTGTCCTAGACCATCCCCCCTTCTTCCTCTCCCCATCTCTCTCCATTTTTGTCATACTTAAAATTTCTGGACAATAGTATGGGCTTTTTTTCCCCCTCCCTATTTTCTCCAGTGTTTACTATAGCTATTGACTCTCATGTTTTGATAAGAATAGCTAAACAGATACAAAATATTTCTTTTACGATATTGCTTATATCTCAATAGTTGCTCATAGCTGCTTTTACCAATGTTCCATACAATTAATAAACAGTATCTTATAAGTATAATAAGATCAGTAAAGGTTTTTCACCTAGTAGGATGGAAAAAACATATACACACATATGTTTTATATAAATGAGTAACAGCCAACCTGTGCTTTTCTCATGTATACCAAAGGTTCTTTTAGATGTTCAGGTGGTGCTGCAGGATGCCTAGGTAAAGGAAACCTGGAAAAAAATACATAAGAGGAGATTAAAAGTTTACATTACTTATGACGATTTGTAAATTCTGTGGATATTTTTTAGTTGAAGTATTCTTATTTCTACAGTACACACTATCAATGAAATTGGATGGTTATCAACAGTCTTGGCCTTAGGGCCAAGATGCAAAGGGCTAATACATGTTTATTTCTTCTCTCAATAACAGTAACTGAAATTCAGTAACAGTAACTTAAATTTACATAGCACATTATGTACTAATGTGGAGGACTTTACATATAGGCTGTCCTTTAAGTCTCACAAAAATCCTGTAAGGTATGTATTACAAGTATTTCTATTCCCATTTTACAGATAAGGAAATTGATATTCAGAGAGATTAAATAGCTTCTCCATAGTTACCCAGCTAATAAGTGTCAGAGGGATTTGATCCTAGATCTTCCTTCAAGTCCAGTACTGTTTATACTACAGAGAACACTACACTGCTTGTCTAACTTGATAGTATTGATTTACTAGTTATATTTGAAATATTTAAAAAGCTTTATCTATGTTAACCTTTTCTCAAAGCTCTAAATCAATTTTTCTTGCTTTTCCAAGGAACGTAACATGCTCTGAAGTAAATCTCAAGGCTTTATATACATATATGCTTTAGATATAGATGTATATATATATGTATGCATAAATATTATATATCAGATAAGCAAATTTATAACATGTTTTTACTTTTAGGATTCTATGTTCTTTCATAGTTCACCTTGAAATTATCTTCAAAAACATGTACCTATAGTCAAGTAGATCCAACTAGTAACTTAATAGAGGAACTATGATGTTCCATGAGACTAGTTTCAGAAGAAGCAAGGGAGGTCCTCCATTCTGGGATAAAGTTTAAAAGAAGAATGTCAATTGAAGAGACTCCTTGAAGCCTCTTACTTTGCCCTGAGAGTTGAGGTAAAATTATCATAGGTCAATATACGATATTTCAAAATGGAAGTCAAGGTATTAGGCTATCTCATCAAACAGAAAAAATTTGGTATCAAACCTAGAATGAATAACATCTTTTAGAATGTTCTGCCTAAACTGCTCCATTTGCTTAACTAAAACAATTTTTTAAAAACTATAACATTTTTTCCTCTTTAAAAATGTTTCAATTCATAAACCAAACAAACCAATTGGCCAAAGGAGGGAATCTATAAAGTTGTATGGGTGTTTTAGGCAATATTAGCTGCAAAAGACATTGTACCCTTTGACCCAGCAATACCACTTCTAGGGTTGTATCCCAAAGAGATCATAGAAGTTTCGGGAGGAAGACCCATATGTACAAAAATATTTATAGCAGCTCTTTTTTGTGGTGGCAAAGAATTAGAAATCAAGGGGATGCCCATCCATTGGGGAATGGCTGGACAAGTTGTGGTACATGAATGTAATGGAATACTATTGTGCTATAAGAAATGAGAAGCAGACACACTGCATTATAACCTGGAGAGACTTATATAATCTGATGCTGAATGAAGAGAGCAGAACCAGGAGAAATCTGTACACAATTACAGACACAACGTATGTGTGACGATTAACCTTGATAAGTGACTGGACTCCTCTCAGCAATGCAAGGTTATAAGATAACTCCAAAAGACTTATGATGGAGATATCCACATCCAGAGAAAGAGATGCAGGGTCTGAATGCAGATTGAAGCAAACTACTTGCTCTCTTTTTCTTGTTTTGTTGTTTCCTCTTTCTCATTGTTCATTCCATTGGTTATATTCCTTCTTTACAACCTAACTAATGTTTAATGTGAAGGTATTTGTAGATTCTATGTTTGACTACATGCTGCCATGGGGGGAGGGGGAAGAAAATTTGAAACTCAAGGGATTGTGGAACTGAATGATGTAAACTAATGTTAAATAAACAAATTAACTTTTTTTTTTTTGCTTTTTGGAGGGCAATTGGGGTTAAGTGACTTGCCCAAAGGCACACAACTAGTAAATGTGTCAAGTGTCTGAGGCCAGATTTGAACTCAGGTCCTCTTGACTCCAGGGCCGGTGCTCTATTTACTGTGCCACCTAGCAACCCCAACAAATTAATTTTTAAAAAAGACATTGTAAAAGCAGTGTGCTTTATACAATATGTATAATTTATAAAACCACTTTATTCAAAGAAAGAGCACAGTGAAAATCATTTATGTTAACTACTTTAAAATTAAATCACCTCTTTTCAGATTCAAAATGTTGTGAACATTTATTAGTGTCTTAAGTAATAATGTAATTATCAGAAAACTTTATCCAAAATGCAGATGTGGAAGAAGGGATATCTTACAGTTTACTAAAAATTAAGACAGGATTTAAATTAAATAAGGTAAGAGGCTATGAGGACTCTTGTTTTATATCAATGGGAAAAGCCTAAGGTTGATGCTTGAACCCAAGAAAATATGGAAAGAAGCCACAAAGTACTATTACAAGGCTATCTGGAACTCAATGTCACATTTGTTCTTCAAAAGCAAGAACTATGAACTATGAACAGTTTTGTTCAAGTGGGAGATCTAATTACATTCCAAATGTTTTAATACTATATTTCTACCTTTCTCCCTAAGTTTTAGATTTCCAACTTTCCTTGAACAGCATACCACTGTAAAGACAAGAATATCTAGCAGCCCTAGTCATAATGTTTGTTGTTGTTGTTGCTGTACAGTTGTGTATGACTCTTCGTGACCCTGTGGAATATACTGTCTATGGGGTTTTCTTGACAAAGATACTGTAGTAGTTTACCATTTTCTTCTCCAGTGGATTAAGGCAAATAGAGGATAAGTGACTTACCCAGGGTCACACAGTTAGTAAATGTCTGAGGCCTGATTTGAACTCAGGTCTTCCTGACTCCAGGCACTGGGCTCTATGCTATGAAATATCATTATAATGTTGGTGTTAGTAGGAAAGAAAGGCTATAATGGTTACAAACATTTTATTCATAGGAAGAAATTTATGCATTATATATTATTAAATGCATAAGATAAAGGATTTTGTTGAAGATTTAGTCTTACTCTATTTTCCTACTTCAATATCTCAATAGATCTGTGATCTTACTGACATGAGTACCCTCACAAAAGGTGAAGCACTCAACTCATCCATGCCTTCTCATCCTGTGTAATTCTTGATCTCACTATCCCCTAGAAGTCTACAGAGGAACTATGGGGAAGGCAACCTCAACTATTCAGAACAAAGCTAAGAGCCAGAGAGTAAGCAAAAAAAATCCAAAGGGCCACCAAAACAGATGAATCAAAGATAACTGACCAGAATACGTATATGCAGGATATGTTCTCACACTATCAATTAAGAGTCTGTTTACTCTTTATAAACAATTTTAATGGGCTTAGCTATCTCCCATTCCACAAAACACAAAAGAAATACCTGGTATAGTGGTAAAAGTATTAAGAGTAGGAGTTAAGGGGATGTAATCAATATTATACTACTAATTTGTTATGAGTAAACACAGGAAATTTTCATTCAAAATAGTTAATTTTTAAAAAGTTTTCCTATATAAGTTATCTGTAAAGGTCACTTTTGTGAGTTACCTCAAGCTTCCACTGTATAGGATAAATGACACATAAATATGAAGCTTTAGTCTGTAACAATAAAATCAAAATACTTATGCCAAGTTCATTAGTGAATTTCCACAGTAAGGTATGGGGTAATAATATGTCAAAACCAATATCTTAAATAAAATATTAATTAGTTGCACCAAAAAGATATGCACAGAACCTCTTCTAAGACCTCCAGGTGTTTTCACATAGATTATTTCATTCATCTTCACAACATCCTCATGTGATAGATAAGTATAGGAAATGAGAATGCATACAGCATGACAGAGAAATCTAAAAATAGCTGGAAAAACTCACACAGTCAGTTCACTATAAACAGCATTCTGAAGTTTCTTCTCCCAGCCTGTAAAAATAAAATGTTTTCAATATATAGGTTTCAATGAAAAATTATAAATCATTATTAATTACATAATGTGAAACTATGTTATATTATAGATTTTCATTCCCTAAAATTTTCCTACACATCCACCAAGTCCCAATGGCTAACACTGTGTTAACATTGTGCCAGGGCTATCATTAAGTCAATTCTCCTTGATAAAATAGTATTATGCTCCATTTTCATGGGCTAGAAATCCCTCTTTCCTTTTGTCAGAATACACAATATATCTGGTTTCCTTGTAAGATGGTAAAAAAAAATTAGACTAGTAATAAAGGGATCTAATATTTGGGGGCAAGCCACAAGCTTTCTGGGCCTCAGATATAAAATTAGTTTGGACAAAGTAAGTCTTTAAAGTCCTTCCCAATGCCATTCCCCCCCCTCCACACTCTCCCACACTTTAATTTGCAATTTTACCTCCTTGGATTTTTCAGCCGGGGAAATCAGATAAAGGGTACAAAGAAAGAGGGAGTGCAAAGGAGAAAAATCAGTCATGTTTGCTAAACTTATTAGATAACTCATTATGCTTAATCTATTTTTCATCTGAGATAAAAGAGTCATTTAACATTCATTAATGTAATTAGTCATTTACTCAGCATTTACTGAGTCTTCAGAAACTCTGTACAATGAGAAATTCATTCACTTTTTCATTTTACTACTCATTCTTTTCCACAAACAGATTGTAGCAGAAGTAATTGGATGGGTGAGGGTGAGGGTGGTATATAAAGTATTTTAATACGACAAAAAATTAAACTTTACAAACCTGATATTTTAAAGAACTCCTTAATATCTTCTTTGAGTGATTCAAGTTTAATCTCAGGTTTCTGAAGACTAACCTGTTATGTTAAAAAAAAAACTTGTCAAAATTAAGCCTTTTGGTTGATACTGATCACTGTTCAAGCTAAAGTAGATATAGTAAACATATATACACTGCAAAGAAACACTATTTCCCTGTCACAGCATCATGAACATCTAACTTTTGGAAAGCCTAACAAAGGATTTTATCACTTTTTCCTAAAATAGTAGGATTATGTACAATAGTTTGTAACCCACTCAAAATACAAAGACTTGTAGTTTATGTATATTTACTTTTTAAACCTACAAACCCCAGTAGGAAAGCAAGAGATCTTAATACAACTTCCCCTTTCTTATGTACATAAATTTACTGAACATAACAAACTCAAAAGGGATCTCTCATCCCCATTTTGAATTCTTCTACACATCTGTATAATGTGCTTAGACATACTTAAGTTCAGTGGCTAACCCTCTGGAGAAGTTCTTATGAGTACTGAGTGATACATATTTTTTTATGTATTTTCTTAACTTTCACTAAATTTGTACCAAATAAACATGGGTTCACTTGTTTCCAGTAGAGATTATCTTCTTTATCTTCATCATGCTTCCACTCAAATAATGCTTTTTGTTCTAATTTTCTCCCCAAAGAGAAGACAGTATCATATAGAAAAAAAAAATTTAGATTTAGAGTCAGATAAACTGAGCTTGAATTCTATCCCCACCGTACACTACCTGTATAATTTTATTAAGCTACATGCTCAATAAATGCCAGATACTGTGTTAGGTGGTGGAAATACAAAGAAAAAAAATTAAATATTCCTTGCCCTCAAGAATCTTATATTCTATCATGGGAGACAAAATGTACATAAGTAAGTATAAACATACTATATACAAAATAAAGACAAGGCAAATTAGTAACTAGGATGTATCAGAAAAAACTTCCAGTAGAAAGTGGTCCTTGAGATGACTGCTGAAGGAAACAAGAGACTCTATAAAAGGCAGAGATGAGGGGAAGATGTATTCCAGGAATAGGGGCAGGAGGAGAGGGGAGGCCAGTAAAAAGGCACAGAAATGGGAGAAATCATTTGTGAGGATCAGCAAAAAGTCCAGTTTGGCTGAATCACAGACAATAAGAAAGGGAATAATGTATAATAAAGTTGAAAAGATAGACTGAGGTCAGGTTATGAAGGTACATATTTGACCCTAAAGATAATAGGGAAAAAGTCAAGAGTTTAATGAGTTAGGGGACTGACATGGTTAGACCCACCCTTCAGGAAAATCATTCTCACAGTTGTATGGTGTTTTGAATGGAGAAGGGAAGACTTCAGGAAAGAAGACCAATTAAGTGACTACTGCAATAATCCAGGTGAAAGGTAATAAGGGATTAAAAAAAAAGCAATGGCTCTGATAACAGAGAGAAAAAAACAGATGCAAGAAATGTTGTGGGGTGAGGGAGAGGTAGGGAAAGGATTAAAAAACATTAATAAGACCTGGCAACTGATTGGTTATATGGGATAAGAGACTGTGTGAAATCAAAGTTAATACTGGGCTATGAACCTAGGTGGCTAGAAGAATGGTGGTGTTCTCAACATAAACAAAGATGTTTGAAAAAGGAGTGGATTGGGATGGGGGAATGTAAAGCCACATACAAGCAGTTTTCCAGAAGAATGCTGCTGTGAACAGCTTTCAAGGTTCTAATTACATAGTATAGCAAACTCTATTTATTCAATAACAAATCAGAGCAAAACATTCACAGAAAATCAAGATACAACACTCACAATATTACAACTTATCACAAAAAATAAAAATACAGCATTCACAACAACTTATCACTAAAATGGGCACATAGTTTTCACCACAGTGGTCACATAGTTTTGAACAAAGTATGATCATTTAGTGAAGCAATCACTTAGTAACTCAATCATTCAATCAACTCAATCATTAATACAAAAGTCAAAGTTCTCTACTCATGGGGCACACTATGTTACAATATCAGTCACTACTCAATACTCTCCTAAGGGGTAGTGTAAAATACACAGGTATCTACCCCTCAGTCACAAATAAGTTACAATTTCAAGATCATAAGTAAGTTACAACTTCAATCAGTCACTATTCAGTATCCACAGAGAGATCTCTTCATCTTGACCCAAGGTAGACTCTCAGATTCCCTGGATCCCCTTCTATGGTCCCAGTTCCTACCTGGATTCACCAAACTGTCACCTGAGTTCAAAGGCAGACAGATCCCTGCTCCTTGTCCAGCTCTCTGTGCAGTCCCTGTTCCATACTGAGGTTCACAGTGTCCAGTCCACCTTAAACCCTTCACAGTCTCTATTCTTCTGAGGCCAAGGCTTAACAAAGCCACAAACAGAAAAAATACTGACACTACAGTCATGCTTCTTCAGTCTTCTGCAGCTCTGGCTGGTCCTCGGAAATCCTCAGCAGCTCCTCAGCAGTTCCAGCTGGCCTTCCAAAGAAGCTCGCCACCACAAGTTCCCAGGAAATTCTGCCTTTCTCATCTGGGGTTTTTCCTTATATACAGTATTGCTCTTCCCTATTCAGTCCCTTCCTTTCACATCAGCAGCAGGGGTTTCCTGTTCAGCCCCTTCCTGTCACATCAGCAACAGGGGTTCCCTGTTCAGCCCCTTTCTGTTACATTGGCAACACGGGTTCATACCTTCTGTTTCTTTAACAGAGGCTTAATATGAAACTAGGTGCTAAGTAACTCTTAGCTAGCAATATAAAGGGATCTTCAAATTTCTTTACTATCACAGGGAAGGAGGGCATGAAAAATTAATTCCATTTTGGACACATTGAGTTTGAGATACCTAAAGTCTAAAATATCCAGTGGGTGCCTGGATGTAAAGGAAAGAAAGTAGGACTGGATATGTAGATTTATGAGTCATCTACATAGAGATGACCATTAAATCCATAGGTTCTAATGAGTTCACCAAGGGAGAGTATAGAACCAAAAAGAGAAGAGCGTCCAGTACAGAGCTTTGAAAAAGAACACTCACAGTTAGAAGATGTGGTATGGAAGGTAAAGTAGCAAAGAAGCAGTCACATAGGTAGAAAAGAGTGTCAAATGCTGCAAAGGTCAAAAAGGAAAAGGATAGGGAAAGACCATCAGATTCATCCATTAAGCAAGCACTGCCATATGACCAACAAGATGGAGGATTAGACATTTCCTTCAAGCCTCATGACCTCTCAAATGTCTTCAAAACAGGAATTAAGTCCAAGAGATAAAGCAATTTCAACTGTTTCCATGGTACAGGACATTAAGAAACCAAATAAGGTTAAAAACATGATGACCTAATAACAGAGAAAAATACCCCTAACACATTTACTCAGTAACTCCTCCATTACTGCCTACCATGTTCCCAGAAACAGGGCTAAAAAAGCCAACCAGGCTTACAAAAGAACTCAACTCTACACCCCAATCACCTCCTTCCTCCAGTGTGTAGATCTTCAAATGGAAGAAATTTGCTCAGGCTACAATAGCAGCCCAATAGAGCTAAGGCAGAGTACAGAAAAACAGAGAGAAAAAAGATAGGCCCTTGTGTGACACTGTATAGCACTCACTAAGCCTGATGAAAAGAGCCCAACATACATCTGGGTTAGTTCTGTTCCCCCTCAGAAGCCACTTGCGGCAGAGACTAAAGCTGGTAGACAGGGAATTGTTCAGTGTGGAATGAGGCTGAGAGAGCTTTAAGATGCAGCCTCCAGGGAAACTGCCATCAAAAAGGAGTAAAAAAGAAAGCAAAAAAGGAAAAATAAGGGAAAAAATTAAAATTAGCAAATATCCCAAGAGGTAGAAAACTCAAGTAAAGACCCTGAACATAAACAGATAAAGCGAAAGGGAAGATATTAAAGTTAGGAAGAAAAATGACCTCCAATTCATGTAAAAGAGTTTATGAAAAAATAGTAGAAAACAAGGGAAAGTAATCAATACCAAAAGAGGTAGAGGAGCATTGTGGATTCCCAAGAGTACATGGAACCACAGCAGGATGTTTGCAGATGGTTTAAAAGTTAAATATGAAATGTGAAGGAAGAATTTATGCCCTGCCCTGAAAAAATAAATAGCCAAATAGAAAAACTTGAATCTATTCTAGCAAATCTTACCAAAGAAACAAAGGAAATGACAATTAATTGGTAACATAAAATATATGGAAGTGAAGAACACTCTTGGAAAACCTAAAACCAATAATAAAAGCGCCCATGATCTCCATACAAGCAAAGCATATAATTGATATCGGAAGACACATTATATAAAGACAATTCCAAGATTATAGAACTCCCAGAAGAACATGACAAATCAAAAAACCTAAACACCATTATGCAAGAATTAATACAAGAACTCTGACCAGAACATCTAAACACAGAAGACAAAGTACCCGGGTAAAGAATCTATAGATCATCTAAAAACATAAAAAAAAACAAAAACTTATTCTTCAAATTCTAAGACACATATAAGCAGTTATTAAATCTAACAATCCCACTGACAAAAAAAAATAATTTGCAAGTGGCCAGGAGAAAGCCCTTCATATGAAAAGGAAAGCAAACTTGAAAAACACAAGACTACTCTGTACCCCAAGAGGGAATGAAATATGTTCCAAAGAGTAAAGAAGCTCAAGAGGAAGCCCAAGGTAACCTATTCTGCAAATCCAAGTCTAACTGTAAATGAAAAATGATAGGCATCCAAAACATTTCTAGAAAGAAAACCTGACCTAAAGAAATTATTCGCTTCTTAAACACCCCAGAAAACAAATATAAGAAGGGAAAACAAATACAGCAACCAAGAACAATAAAAATAAAGAGAGATAACAGAGAGGTCATTAAGAGTTTTCTTTCTAAATGTACAGGAAGAGACATAAGGGAAAACAGAACTCAAATAGAAGAATAGAAATATTCTTGGAGAAACAGGCTGAAACACCACGAACCATGAATCAGGAACCTTATGACATTCCATCCAAAGGTGAATCAAGGTTTTCTGTGAGACCAAATTACAAAATGAGAGCACACTTTATAAAAGTGGGTAGGAAAGGAAAAAGAAAGATAACATGTGATGTACCCTAAACAAGTCAAAGGCTAACAATGAAAGCAAAATAACTATTGCAGTCTTTCAGGAAGAAGATAGCCTCGAAACAGGGCTTCTTTTTGGTATGGGGAAGTCTGAGGGCATGCACAGGGCAAAGTGCACATGCTTTGTGTTCAGAACCAAGGCTGCAGTGAAGGTGCAAGATCCAACACAGGCGAACGGCAGCCAGAAATCCTTCAGATTCATTGCGTTTGATTTTTAATTAATTTTTGGTCATTGAAAGTTCAGAAACCTTTTATTGTTGCCAAATTTTTTGCAACCCCATGTGAGGTTGCTACCCATAACTTAAGAAGCACTGGAGAAGGGAATGAGAGAGGAAGCAAAGGGAGGGACTAAAGCAGGGGAAAAAGAAAGAGGTAATTCTTGTTTCAGCAGTGAAATGGGGTAGTAGTGATGATATGGGAGAAGAGATATATGTTAGAAAAAATATGAAGACCTTATAACAGATATGATCTTCAAGGATTTCCTTCCTCAAGAAGAGAATCAGAGTTCTGAAGGACAAAAGGCACTCATTACGTGGGTCTGTTTTGGAACCTTTCCTCTTCTTTTTAAAAATTCCTTATTATAAGGAATGGTTCTCTGGGAGGGGTGGAGGAAGAAATAAGTGGAATATACAAGTGATATAAAAACAAAATATATAAATTAAAATTTATTTTTAAAAAAGAAATCGTTCTCTCCAAAGTCACCAATGATTTTGTGAGGTTAAACAATAACCTAACCCTTGCCCCTACGCAAGTTAGTTTTTTTTCTTAAAAGGTTCTGAAACTATTCTTGAGCCTTGATTTGCTCAGGGGACAGAGGGGTCAGGCTGTTAACATCACTTTCTGGTTGCCTCAGTACAAAACGGCCATGAAAAGCTCTAAGAATTCTCTGCTGTTTAGCTGACAGACCATTACAGAAAACTCAGACAAGGGAGCTTTGCTTAGCTGAATCAACTCAGGATATCCTCTCAGCATATACTTGTTGAATATCCTTCTTCTGCTATGGCTAGATAAATCTCCGTTTGTTAGTTGCTAAATCTACAAGTATCTCATTTCATTCCAATATTGAACACAAACTATGAGGGGGACTATCCTGAAGCAGACCCAACATAGGACAATTCATGCAGTTGCAAAAACTGTAACAGAACGATCTTGCTGAAGTAGGCAGTACAAAAGAAGGTAGCCCAAAATGGCCTCCATGTTTCTAGAAATGCTTCTGCTGATGCCTGCATAAAATAGGGTTGCTTAGCAAAAGATTCCCCTCAACCTAGCAAAATCAGAGAGTAAATTTGGTCATGGCCATCTAGACTGGTAATTTAAGCTTCTTCCAAATTCTACTAGAATATTTCTTTCAAAGCAATCATGAGAGAATAAATTTTGGGGAACTGAAAGTGATCTTCCCTACAGGAGAAAAGAACAAATAAGATTAAGGAGATGTGATTGGCTTTTGAAGGATTATTAATGCTAATGTTCAGCATTGCTAATGCCTGGGGCAGGAGTGAGGAACCTGTGGCCTGAAGGTCGCAAGTGGCCCTTTGACTGAATCCAAACTTCATAAAACAAATTCCCTTAATAAAAGGATTTGTTTGGTAAAACTTTGACTCAGTCAAAGGGACCCACCCAAGAATCTAAGTGTCCAGAAGAGGCAGATTCCCCACCCCTGACCTAGGTGAAGGCCTACTGAAAGAAAATCCCTTTTAGCTTTAAGGAAATCATATTTGGGAGTAAATTGTGAAATAACAATTTGGTTTTGAAATGGATTTTTGGATATGATAATGTAGTTGAACAAGCAGTTCTCAGTTATGTACAACTGTTTATGGACATAAGCATTCTATTAAAGAATGTCTTGAGGTCCTCCAAAAGTGAGATAATTCAAACCAAGGTAGATCTCTGGAATTTTAAGATCATCTAATAATTGTACTTAAGGAAGTGACTGAAGGTTATTCTTCTAACTTTGTATTTGAGAAGCTAACTGAAATGTACACGTACACCACATGGACATTGTTGTGATTCTGATTCTTTCTTGCAAATCACTAAGGGAGGCACTAAGAAGGGTAACGTTTAATTCTGCCTAGGCACCCAGAGAACATCCTGGAATTGGGGATGTGGACAAATGTGCCAACTGTACCCCAGTTCATTTGCTGAGGATAGAGAGTAAGCAGTTCATCAACTTTAAGTTTCCTCTCTCACTCACATGTTGTGAGCTGTAACTTTCTCAAATTACCCCTGAAGAGTTCAGATGCTTTCTACCAATATAGCAGAAATGGCTCCTGCTTACACATAGTAGAGAGGTCTACAGGAGTCTCTGGCTTTTTAAAACAAATGTGCTTTGTGTCTTTCCCTGAGCAGAGATGGCCAATCCTAAAGTGGACATTCCTAGTCTTAGTGACAACCTTGTGAGTCAGATGTCAGGAACTTCAGAATTCATTAGTGAGGGACCACCGGAAACAAAAGGAATTCTCTGCACTAAAGGAGATGACATATCAATCCATCAAGATCTTTCTGACAAGTCATTCCCCAATAGATAAATGGTCAAAGGATAAGAACAGGCAGTTTTTAGAGGTAGAAATTAAAGATATCTATAAGCATATGAAAAAATGCTCTAAATCACTACTAAATCACTACTGATTCGAGAAATGCAAATCATTGAGATACCACATCTCACCAGTCAGATCAGCTAAAATGACAAAATAGGAAAATGACAAATGCTGGAGAGGATGTGGAAAAATTGGAACACTTTGTTGGTGGAGTTGTGAACTGATTCAACCATTCTGGAGAGCAATCTGGAACTATGCCCAAAGGGCTATAAATAATTGCATACCTTTTGACCCAGTAATACCACTTCTGGGGTTGTATACCAAAGAGATCATAGAAGTGGGAGGAAGACTCATATGTACAAAAATATTTATTGCAGCTCTCTTTGTGGTGGCAAAAAACTGGAAATTAAGGGGATGCCTATGAATTGGGGAATGGTTAAACAAGTTGTAGTATATGAATGTAATGGAATACTATTGTGCTATAAGAAAAGAGGAGCTGATGGACTTCATATTTACCTGGAGAGGCTTATATAAACTGATGCTAAGTAAGAAAAGCAGAACCAGGAGAAATTTGTACACAATGCCAGATACAGCGTATGTGTGACAACCAACTTTGATAAACTGGACTCTTCTCAGCAACGCAAGGTTACAAGACAACTCTAAAAGTCTCAGGATGGACGGAGATATCTACATTCAGAGAAAGATCCAGAAAGAACAGTTTAAATGGATACTAAAGCAAACTACATGCTCTCTTTCTTTTCCATGTTTGGTTTTGTTTCCTCTTTCCCATTGTTCACTCCATTGGTTACAACCCTGCTACACAACCAGACTAATGTCCAATGTGAAAGTATTTGCAGATGCTATATTTGATTGCATCCCGCCATGGGGGGGAAGGGGAGGGAGGGGAGAAAATTTTAAACTCAAGGGATTGTGAAACTGAATCTTGCGAACTAAAAGTAAATAAACAAATCAATTTTTAAAAAAATAGGGAAAAAGAAAAGATCTTTCTGGACCCTGATTTTGTCAATGGCAGTAGCTTTATGCTATCTACAAATATGCTATCTTTGCCTCTATTAAAGTCACTAATGTTAATATTAAATAGAATAATAAATAGAATAAAAATCATACACAAATTGTCCAGGTACTCTATTGAAAACCCCCTTCAATCTGATTATACCACCTCTCTTGTTTGCAATTTTAGCAAGGGAGGTGATGTCAAATTCTTTGCTAAAATCCAGCAAACTATATCTTAAGCATTCTATCTTGATTTACCAGTCTGAAAGAGGATCTAACACCTATTAAAAGAGGAAATGAAATTAGTTTCACATGACCCATTCTGGTTCAGTGATCACCACTTCCTTTTCTAGACATTCACTATGTCTTTAATAAAGCAAGCTAGATGTTTGCTGGCAATCAAAATCAAATTCACTGGTGTATAGTTCCATATTCCACTCTCTCTCTTTTTTTTAAAATCAGGGCAATACTTGCTCTTCTTCAGTTCTATATCACCTCTACTGTTCTCCACAGTCTTTCAAAGATCATTGACCATGGCTCAGTAATAGCATCAGCCAGTTCTCTCAAGCATCCTGGGATATGGTTCCTCTGGGTCTGGCAATAAGCTCATTTGGGGAAACCCTGTGCTCATTTATCATCTCTCTTTCATTTAAACTTCCTATTGGCCATTTTTGTTCCTTTGAAAGGCAAAGATCATTCTTCCAGTGAGAGGAAAAAAAATCAGCAAAATAATAGTTCAATGAGTTGCTTGGCCCTCTCTCCAACAGTTGTTATCATGGTCCATCCACCTTGGGCTGTAATACTATCTCTTTTTTTTTAATCCTCCCTTTTTTCCTAAAATTGCTCAAATACAAGCAAACAAAGGCACTTTTTTAATGTCTTTGGCCTTTCTAGCCACCCTCAGCACATTCTGAACTTTACTGAGAGCCCTTAAAATTCTTACAGGACTTGCACTATGCTTTTGCATTAATTTTCTGAGAAATATCAAGTGGTATAGGTTGGCCAGTATATAGAGTACATAATGGAGAAGGATGTGAGAGCTATCTGGGAAAATAAGTTAAAGCCAGTTGCATCCATCTTCTGTGTCTGTCTTTTAAAAACATAAATTTATCAAAAGTAAGCCAAAAAATAGAAACATAAAAGCTATCAAGAAATAGGCACTCTGATACATTGTCTAAGGCAGTGGTTCTCAACCTTCCTAATGACGTAACCCTTTAATACTTGTATGTGGGCATATCTGCATGTGGGCGGACCTGCCTGGAGACCGATAGAGGAACAGTGTCTCCGTTCCTAAGACCATGGGAAATATGTGTTTTCTGCTGGTCTAAGATATTATAGATTGGTGCAAATGTTTCAAAGAACTTGATAATATTGAGTGTGACTCATAAAACCTTTTAAACAGGAATATATGTCAAGGAATTATAATTTCTAATTTAATAAATAAGTCTTAGGGAGGTGCCTGAAGCTAGGAGAAGTTAGGTGACTCACCTATGGTCACATAGCTATTAAGTTTCTGAGACAGAATAAGAATAGGAATTCAGAGACAGAGATCAGGTGATTTGCTAACTTTATTCACTGCGCTATGCTACCTAGGAAATTAATGCTTTCCTTAAAATGTCTTCTAAAAAGGAAAACAAAGGAACTAAAATTACAGAAATACACATAATTGTGCAAAAAATTCACTTGCCAAATATATCTGTAATAACAAAATATTGTAAATAAACTACATGTCCAACAATTGGAGAATGGCTGAATAAATAATGGCATATTAATGCAGCAGAGTAATGATATCTAAAATATGAAATATGAATATAAAGACATGAAGAGATTCAAAGCGAAATTAACAGAACCAGAACAGTATACACATTAACTACAACTCCACATTTTTAAAAAGACAATTTAAAAAAAAACAAGCAAAAAAGTAGTGATACAGTCTAGGGGTGCTAGGAACTTCAAAGTGCAAGGGTACAGGGTGGGTCTGCCTTGAAAGAATTCTACCACTAAAGCCTTCCTTCAGGCCAGGCAACTAAACTATTTTATTATGACACCAGTTGGGTGGGTCAGATTCTAAATCTGTGCAATTTAATGGGGGTACAATTGATATTTTTATACAGAAAGACTGTGGGAAGATCTGGATGGGATTCAGAAGTAGCAAGTAGCTTGGGTGGGCCAGTTGCAGACAATGAGTGCCACAATGAAAGGGCAGTTAAAAAGATTATACTGGGATGGGCAGGTTGCCTCAAGGAAACACCAGGGACTTGGTTGTTGAAATTTGTAAGAAAGTTCAGGACCTTTTAGGGGTCCATCATTAGCGCGCCATCAGTACCAGATCTCTTTCATGGACTAGGAAGGAAATACAAATCTTCTAGATTTTATTTTATTTGATTCTATGCATAAATTATAAGGTTTTATATAAGATTCTATACTTTATTTTGTACATTTATTTAGTTCTTTGATGATGGGTTTTAAGTTCATGATAGTTGAAGATGGTCAATGAGAAGCACTAGAGACTTCTGTGCCTGAATCAAAGCCTTCTTCCCTCTCCTATCAATTCTCTATATTAATATTCCTAAATCTCAGGTCTGACCACTTCACTCCCCTTTCAAGAAGTCTCACTGGCTTCGCATTGTCTTTATATTAAAATAAAAACTCCTAAATTTGGCATTTAAAATCCTAAACAAGGCTGATTACATAAACATTTCTTCTTTCCAATCAAACACTATTTTCTAGTCAGTTTGTGTTTCTTATTCATAATATTCCATCAGGTTCCCCACGCCCCAACTCTATGCCTTTATGTAAGGTTGGCAAACATTCCTAGATTATCACTGACAACAAGAATATTAAGTGTCGAGCCGAGGTGAGGACCGACGGAACTGGGTAGGAGGGAACGCAGGGCTCATAGCGGGGTCAGCGGTTTTTCCTGGGGCTGGCAACCCGCGGCCGGGTTTCTTGAAGCTACCAGCCCAGACTTTCAGAGGTTGGGATGGAGGAGTGAAATC
>CM053583.1:80617691-80659734 GCA_028627135.1 Pseudochirops cupreus | reverse complement strand
AAAACCTCTGCCTTTCGCTTTTCTGCTCTGGAGGCCTTTCGCCGGACTGCTTATGTCCCTCTTTCGCAATCCCCACTCGCAGCTGCTGTTAATCTGCTCACCTGAGAGTCTCCTCCACTCCTCCCGTCCAGTTGCCCCTGGGGCACAGCCGTGGCTTCAGGGAAGGCTGATTTCGGTTCGCAGTGCTGATATGGTTCCTTGTAGCTGAGCTGACTTTAGTGGGAAGTATCTTTGTGTGCGTTTTGGAGTTCTGGGATTGGTTTAGAGTCCTGTTTTATGGGTATTTTGGGGTGGCTATGTGAGAGCTGCGATATGTTGCTGCTGCTACGCTGCCATCTTGGCTCCGCCCCCCCATGCATAGCTTTTAGCAAGAGGAAAGGGCCCAGGTGTCACCAAAAGTGACCATAGTACATGTTCAGTCCAGTCATAGACATGTTTATAGATATGTAAGATATATATATATGTGTGTGTATATATGTATATATACATATACATATACATATATGCGGATGTATATATGTGTGTATATATATATATATGTTTAAATATATAAAACATATATCCCTGTCATGTATAAAATGAAGAGGAAGAACCAATGACCTCTACAGTTCTTTCCAACTTTAAATCCTATGATCTGATAAGAAGGCTCCAATAGAGAAAGGAAAAAAAAAACAAGAGGAAAACAAATTTCAGACATTTTTTTCTAAGCTAAAGTTCTCTAAACACAAGAAATGGGAAGGGGGAAAGAAAGAAGATATTCCAGGAACTGAGTGTATTAAGCATTTTTTTAAAACAAATATTATTTCATTTGATCTTCTCAACAACAACCCTGAGGCGTAGGCACTGTTATTAGCATCATTTTACAGTGGAGGAAACTGAGGCAGATGGAGGTTAAGTGACTTGTTTCAGGGTCACATAGCTGAGAAGTGTCTAAGGTCAGATATGAACTCATTTCCCTTCCTCCAGTCTGGCACTCTGTCCACCTCACTACCTCTGAGAAATCATATTCTTCATAAGAAAAAAAAAGTAATAAAATGTTCCATTGGTTAGTGCTAAGTGGAGACCCATAAAGCATTTGGGCATGTCAGGATGAATGCAAGCCAAGGCACTGCCACCCAAGAATACTAACAAAGAGCAGAACCATTCAGGGGCTCACTTGGGAAAACCACAGTAGAAATAACAAGCAGAACCCACCCTCTTTTACTCTCTTGGGATAAAAGACAACAGGGGTTGAGAGAGAAATGCCTTCAGAATGTTTTTAAAAAAACAACAACTTTGAATGTTGCTTTTTAATTCCTGTTACTCAATTCCTCCTGGGGGGAAGTTCCATATCTCCAGAAACATACACTAAGACCGTGTGTGAGCAGTGAACACATGAAGGGGCGAAATGTGCTCAGAGAATATGTGGCCAGATGACTGTCAAGAAGACACACCTGGCCAGAGAGCAGGTAAGTGTAAGGCAACTCATTTTTGTCTCACCACACATCACACACCGATGCCCTCTGGGGATGTCATAATGCTGCCCTCTCCTGGGTTTCTCCAGGCTCGGTGGGCATCAGTCCTGGTGACGGGTTGCTGTTGCTCTCTGCTGCCACCAGCTGGTCGTCATCTGTGATGTCTGCTGGAGCTGCTTCTCTCGGGGAGACCCTGGTTTTTTAGATTATAATCTTTCATGGTGTAAATCTGCCAGTGAGTTAGAGAAGCCTTTAAGTACCCTGAGGTATGTCTTTGGAGCTGTTGTTCAAGGTGTCTCAGCTTAAACTCTTTCCTAAGTTATAAATTGAAATTCCCTTTTAACTCCTATCATAGCCCAACTCCTTCAAATCACCTCCTGATACTTGATTTAGCCAAACTTGAAAGAAGTAGTGTGTTGAAAGAAAATTCTTTTCAACTCACACAATACCCCTGGTTGCCATGCAAATCAGCTTGCAAGCAAGACTGGAAACGAATGCGGTGGACTTGATGAAGCTAAGATTCAGGGGTATGCTTTATTGTAAAGAATCTCTAAGATGTTCAGAACTTGAAGACAACAGTCAATCAACAAACAGTTATTAAGTACCTACTATGTGCCAGGCACTGCGCTAAGCACCTAAATACCAGCGAGAAGCAACAGAGAGAAATTATTCTCTCTTGTATTTAATTATTAATTATTAAAATAGGACCAAGGTTTTTCCCCTCATCTAGAAATCAACCAGTGTGGAAAATCTTGGGCAAAGACTCACCCAGGCTAAGATCTAATCAAAGACAGTAAAAGAAATTCTAAGTTTAGGTGAATGGGTGGGTTCCTGATCATTGTGTTTACTCAGATCTGGGAAAATGTGGATTTTCCCTTTCCTCAGACAGGTGATATGGAAATTAATAAGTCTTTTTGACCAAGTTTTGGGTGATCCAAGTCATGTACCCCCAAGACCCTCCTTAGAATGAGCCCACATCTCATTGTAATATTCATTCTTCTCACTGTTAACCAGAGTTGCTTGCCTCCTTCAGGAACATCCACTCTTCCAAGGGTATATACATTGTTAGCCTACCACCATGATTCATCTTTGGCATTCAGGAGTGCCACTGACCTCTTTTATTAACGAAGTGCAAATATTATTAATAAAATGACTAATTATCCCACAACTATGCCTCTTGAACTTTTTAAACATGCGTAAAAGACAGTAACAAATTAAATCTGGAACAAAAATTATCTGCCATTTTTCCCCCACTGTGATTAAAGGGTTTGGATTATTTTACATTATTCCTGAGGAGGCAAAGAATAGGCTGTTCTCTTCAGCTCCAGGCAATGGTCCGTAGAGAGAGCCTGATACTGGAGATACCCAACTCTTAACGCTAAGCTCTTTGGAGAAACACAATCTTAGAAAAGCATCCATATCAGATTTTGGAAAAGTAAACATTCGTACAATATTTAACTTAAGTGCTCAACAAACATGATTACTCGTTAAACCTAACAGCTTTGATTAGGGAGGTTAGTATGTCTTTTCATCTTATAAATAAGGAAGATCCTAAAACTCCAAGAGGTCAGGGGATCTAGGACCATTCTGGGCCATTTTGTTCCATAGTCCCCTGAGATATAATGCTCCTTGAGAGAATGAGAAAGAAACCCTCTTTTTGTAGCCACAAGTGGATGGTTTAGGATATTGTTTCTTAATCTCCTTTCATGGGAGATACAATATCTTAAGATAAATTTTTTTTAAAACCAATTAGTTCATGAGTCTCTACACACAGTGCTTACTTTAATTAAACAAAGAAGAAAAATATCTAAGGGCTTAGAACCCAGTATAGGAAAATGTGAGAGACACAAATAAAGTCTTTTTTTTTTCATACTGAAGCCCTGAAATCCAACCAGGAGAATGGAACGTTCAGACCTGATTTATTGTGACTTTCACAGGTGATCCCCAAAAGAGGGCAGTTGCCGGTATGACTTGAGCTGGAAGTGAACAAAACAGAAAGGACAGTCAATATTTGAGAGAGAAATTATGCCATGCCTATGGTGCTAATCAGAAAAGTGCTAGAGACCTCCAACATGGTGATGGATCTCCCCTTAATAACTAGCACAATATTTAACTTCAGAAGTCATTTTAATGTACATAGAAAATAGAGCATTAATTATAAAATCTCAAGTCACTCATTTCCTCTGGCACTGTCAGGCTGCTGCTAATTAGCTATTCATTCACACATTGAAAAGAAATAGCTTTCAGATCTCTTCTTGGATTGCAAAGCCTGAAAATTTTAGACACTAACCTTTTTTACCTGAGTTATTACCAGGGTAGGTTGCCCAAGACCTTTGCCCCTGGGTGCCAGAAGGTAGAAGGTCTTGGCCACTTGGAAACAACAGGGTTTAGCCCCTCCTTACTAGAAATAATTAGTTACAATTGGAAGTTGCGAGATGGCAGACAGAGATGAGCTTCTCTTATGCCCTATCATGCCTGCCAGACACTCACAGCAACTTCTCCAATAGCAGCTTCAGGATGAAGCTGCCCTCATCAAGGTTGTCTTTTCTTCCGTTTGCCCCAGGGTGTGGTTCCTGGCATATATACCCCTTTATACACGTTCCCTGGAAAAACATGTTTTCTACACACGTGCCCTTTGTCATGCATATGTGCCCTCACTACCCCATGTGTGTATAAAGCATGTTTTCTTGTCACTTAATTTGCTAAGCTGTTTGATTAATGTTATTTGCTTAGAACTAATGTGTCCTCCAGCCTTGTAAAAAGTAAACATGCTGGTCAGTCTCCATGAGCTACGATTTTGAGTGGATATTGACCCATAAAGTACCTTGAACTTAGTAAACGTTTCTGGGGGCCCTGGTTTACCTCTGCCAAGTGAGGGCATTGGACTGGACGACTTCTAAGATCATTCCTCTCTCTAAATGTTATGACCCCTGTTCTCAGCTCTGTTGTTGCATTCAACATAGTTAGAGACAATTACCATACTAGTAAATTCTTAGCTCTTCCACACAAAATTTTATATAGAGCACTCCATATGGTTCACTTTACACACACACACACAGAGCGAGAGAGAGAGAGAGAGAGAGAGAGAGAGAGAGAGAGAGAGAGAGAGAGAGAGAGAAAGAGAGAGGAAACACTCTTATTGTGTTAATGGCAAAGCCATTAACTTGAGAAAGTAGAAGTTAGGCTTATACTGTGCAAAGAAAGAGACATCCAATTTAACTAAGGCTGTTAACTCCAGAATGAGCAGCAATATGAGAGAGCTTCAGAGATGTGAAACTAATAGGCAATTTGGACCCAGAAATGAAAAACCCCTGTAGGCCATTGCAGCAGAGAGCTCACTACCAAGGGACAGGACTGGAGAGGGGAAAGAATAGATGGGGCAGAGTCATTGGTCAGGCGGAGATTGTCTGAAGGAATAGCTTTCAATGGGTATATACCATCAGTGTATTTTCTACACTTAATTCCATCCACAGTGTTGTGTCAGACTATACCATGGGCTTTTATTAAAAGCTGCAGAGCAAGGGCTGCAAAAGTAACACGAAGAAAATCTGTTTCACTGAGATAGAAAATAATTCCTCTTCTCACTTATTCACTTTAGTTTTAAATTCATCAAAGAAGAAACAAATGTAGTAAGACACTCATGTGTAAATATCATCATCATCATCATCATAGTTGACATTTAAACAGCACTTTTTTGTGATTTTATCAATTTGGGAAACTCCATCTACCAATCAATGCATGTTGGCAACTTGATTGGAAGTGGTAGCTTGGGAGAGTTTCCTGGGGGGCATTGAGAGTTTAAGTGATTTGCCCATGGCTAGTATAGAGGCAGAATGTGAACCAGATCTTCTTGACTCTATACTATATTGCCTCTCATACAGCATTCCATGACTACAAAATGTTTCACTCATTTTTTTATCTGCACAATTTTCTTTTTTTTTTTAGTTCCTGTCTTTTTTTTTTTTTGCTTTTTGGAAGGCAATTGGGGTTAAGCAGCTTGCCCAAGGTCACACAGCTAGTAAATGTTAAGTGTCTGAGGCCGGATTTGAACCCAGGTCCTCCTGACTCCAGGGCTGGTGTTCTATATCTGCACAATTTTGTGACAGGGACTGTAGCCCAAGAATGGGCCTAGGAGGGGGTCATCCTGTGAAATATATTCAGAATATCCTTCCTTGCTTCTAGATGGCCAAGTATGCTGGCACAGCCCTTAATAACTCAGCTGCATTAGGATGATAAAGTGATCCCTTTATTGGTCCCTTAGACCTGTATAGTGGGGGGGGGGGGAGGGAGGCGAAGGGGAAGGGAGGAGCTGATAGTTTAAAAAGAAAGATAGTTTCCTGCTTTTTTTTTTTCCTTTTCTAGCTCTGGAACACTTGGCAAGTAGTTCTCTCTCTCTGGGTTTACCATGACATGGGAGGGAGTAAGAGGATAATTGATTTTCCCCCCCATCCAACAAGAATTAAGATCTTTTTAGCAGCTAAAAAGCACATGTATTAGTTTAGTTGAGCCTCAGACTCAGGGCCCAGACTGCTTTTCATGTTTTGTGTTTCCTTCCTTAAGCAAAGGTGACTGAATAGAGCTCCTGAGTTGGACCAGTCTTGGAGGAAAACTTCTGAGCCTGAGAGGGCTGGAGATCAGGGAACTCTTATCTTGAGCTGACTTTTGGAAGGAGGAGCTTCTGATTTGGAGAAGATGCAGGAGCAGAGCTCAGTGGCTTGTCGGAAGACATAGACTTTGGGTTGTTTGGACCATGCCAAGCCAAGGTGAAATGTAAAGTGCCTGTGCAGTAGTCCTGTAAATCACCTCATTCTTTAATCTTTTAGTTTCAACATCATCAAAGGAAAGCATTAATTATGTGGCTACAGTTGCAGCTTTAAGCAATCAGTTCATGTGCACTTGTTGGAGCCTTTTATATTTAGCTTTCTTTTTTGTGAAGGAAATAAGCAGCAGCCCTTTTCCATATCTAGCATATACATTGTATACCTTTCTTTTCCCTCCCCCATTCCTCCAGGAGACCTAAGGAAATTTTAAACTCCTTGAAGTCAGGGACTGTCTTTTGTCTCTTTTTGTTGAGGCAGCTAGAAGGCTCAGTGGACATAGTGCTGGGACTGGAGTCAGGAAGACCTGAGTTCAAAAATCTAGCCTTAGATGCACACTAGCTGTGTGACTCTGGATGAGTCACTTAACCCTGGTTTGCCTTAATCCACTGGAGAAGGAAATGGCAAACCACTCAAGTATCTTTGCCAAGAAAACCCCACAGACATTATGGTCTACAGGACCATGAAGAGTCAGCTACAACTGAATACCAAGTACCTGGTACACTGTTGGCACTTAACAGATGTTGATTAATTGAATCAAAACCTTGAGGGCAGGAACTGTCTTACTTTTTGCTTATATTTGTCATCTCTGAGCTTAACACAATGCCTGGTTCATAGAAAGTACTTAAAAAATAGATGCTTGTTTCCTTCTTCCCTTAAAACAAGAAGAATAGACATCTTCTAGTCCCTTTCTTCCCTGGCCACAATGAATTGAGATTGCACGAGGTTAAGTGATTTGCCAAAAGTCATATAGTAACTGCAGAGGAGAGATTGGCCCCTACTCCAAATCCAAAGTCTTTCACCTGCTGCATAATTGTGATGCAAACCCCTTGATGAATAATAGCTAATCATAGCTAATGACTGACATTTATAGAACACTTTAGATTTGGTTATCTTTACTCATCACAGCGCTATCAAGGAGTAGAAGAGACTGAGAAAAAAAATTAGTTTTAATGAAGCAATGAAGATAAAGTGATTAAGGGACTGGGGAAAGGCTTGAGGAGAAGAAAAACACCAACAAATATGTTTAAATGAGCCCACAGATCATCCAGTTCAACAAACTTTAACCATAGGTATAAGGTACCATGCTAGGAGCTTGGGATATAATGATGGAAAAAGACTAAGTTCTTGTCCTCAAGGAGCTTCCAATTGAATACATGCAACAGAGGAGAATGTGACCATTACAAAATTTTTTGAAGTACAGAAGAGCCTTCTTCCAAGCCTAAGAAATCACATTAGAAAAATGGCTACTTATCTGGCCCAACAATAAGTCAAACCATATATATTGTAAGTTCCTTGATGGCAGGGAATGTTTCATAGGACCGTAGATTTGGAGCTGAAAGGAACCTTAGAGTTTATCTAGTGATCAATTAACCTGGAGTTTATGAACTTGTGTTGTTGTTGAATATCTTGATGACTGTACTTCAATCTAATCGGTTTCATTTTACTGTGGGTATAACTCTAATTCCAGCACCCTCCTAGTTCGGGTTTGACACTAGGACAAAATGAGGCACTTGTAAGTCACTGAACATTTTACAAAAGATGTTTATTTTGCCTTAATAAAACAAGGATATGCAACAAGGACGGAGTAGAACTTGGCTCTTCCCTTCCCCCTCCCCACCCCCGTCCCCCGCACATCTGGAGATGTATCTGGTTAGTAAGGCATCAGGAATATGGCTACTCCCTTGGCCTCAGGCACCCATCAACTCTGAGAGCCCCAGACTCCATACACCAGGGACTTGTTATACTTCTCAATAATGAAACTGCCATCAGAGAAGCTGGAGCCACCTTTATAATCCTATGTGTTTTATTCTATATATTTAAAAACATCATTCTGAGAAGCCAAAGGTTACCCCCAGATTACCAAAGGAGTCCATGACACACACAAAAAATCTAATCTATCATTGAAAAATGAGGAAAGAAGTCTAGAGTGCTAAAGTGACTTGCTGAAGGTAACACAAATAGCAAGCAGCTGCACTGGCATGTGAACCTGCTTCTCCTACTACAAATCCAGTACTCCTTCCACAACACCAAGCTAGGGCTCATTTCTGCCTTTGTTTACCCAGTGTATTGAATATAGCTGGCACCTAAGAAATGCTTAATGAATTGAACTTCAGGTAAAGAAGATTACAGGCATTTGGAAGAGTAAAGAAGGAGGGAAGCTCATCATGATAACAGGATACATGATCAAAGAAGAGGCAAAGCCAACTATTCGGATTGGGGTAGCAAATAGTAGGTAAGATTTGTGAGAGAGAATATGGAAGGAAGGAAGGAAGGAAGAAAAGGAAAGGAAAGGAAAGGAAAGGAAAGGAAAGGAAAGGAAAGGAAAGGAAGCTTATTTAGTTCTATCAATAGTCCTTGAATGGAGTTTTGTTTTGTTTTGTTAAGAAATTTTTTGTTTGTAATGTTACAGGGAAAAGGCAAGAAAACAAGATAGGTAGGGTCCAAGTTGAGACTCTGTTAAGAATTTTTTTAATAAATTTCTTTTTTAAAAAAAATTGTGATGAAAACAGATTTAGTTTCCATTGAAATATCTCCCTGCTGGGATAACAATTTGGTTTTTGAAACACTAACTAGAACTGGTTTTTAAAAAATAAACTAAAATCAGAAATTTTTTTTTATTTCCTATTGTAAGGGTGATGTTGTAAAAGGCAGAGAATAGATTTGTTTTATGTAGTTCTAGAGGGCAGAACTGAGAAGAGTGGTTGCGAATTATAAACAGACTTTTTTTTTCTCAGCTTAAGGGGAAGTGTACTAATGGAGCTCATCAACAATGAAATGGACTGCCTTATAAAGTAATGAGCTCCCCATCATTGTAAGTGTACACGCAGAAGCAGAATGGAGATGTTAGCAGAGATGTCATAAAAGGGATTCTTTCGTTGGACAGGAAGGATCACTGGACAGTCATGACAAGTGAATTGAGTCAATAGACCTAGGTTCTAGTGCAAGCTCTGAAACTAACTCCCTGTGTTACTTAAGGCAAGATACAGTCTCTAGGTCTCATTTTCTTCATTCATGAAATTCAAATCTATTCAACCCCACAAGCATTTTTCAAGGGTGCTATGTGTCAGGTGCTATGGTAGACACAGAGAAGACAAAGAAAAAGAGTCTCTGTTCTAGATTACCTTATATTCTATTGAGGGGGTTGGTAACATATAGTCATCCTTCCAAAACTAAATCTTATGATTCTATGTGTAACTTATTGGTTATCTCCTAAGATATATTTTTTTACTCTATCTCCCCTGTACTCTAACCTCAGATGAAAAAGTGGCCCTTCTCATGAAGACTTACTCTCTACATATACCTTTGGTCCTATCTTCTCCCATCTCAATCCAAAAGATCATCTCCATGTTCATCCTCTGTCTCTTTGTCTTTCTCATCTTGAATTTTGCCCTTTTCTGATGCCTAACAATACATTAAAGTCTTCCCACATCCTTAAAAAACTAACTTAACTTAAATTCTACAATCCTTTCAAGCTAGAGTCTTATTTCTCTCATCCTTTTCTCAATCCAACTCCTTGAAAAATCTGTCTCTACTCATTGACTCCATTGTCTCTTCTCTCACGCACTACTCAACCCACTGAAGCCTGGCTTCTGATTCCATCACTCTACTGAAACTACTCTCTCCAAACTGTCAAACCAATGACAGTTTACCAATTTTATGTCTTTTTCTCAATCATTGTCCTTCTCCATCTTTTGGTGCGTACTTGATGAAGTTGCCCACTTTCTCCTAGATATTCTCTTTTGTCTATGGTCACCTTTCTTTTCATTCTTATTTTGCCTGTCTAATCACTCCTTCTCAGACTCCTTCCCCAGGTCATCATTTATGTAATTACCAAGGTTCTCTTCTCTTCTTTTTCTCTTTCTCACTTAATGACTTCATTAGCAAAAATGGGCTTAATAATTCTTTCTAGACTGCTGGACCTGGAATTTGGAAGATCTGAGTTCAAATCTGGCTTTAGACACTTACTAGCTGAGTGACTCAGACCAAGTCATTTAGCCTCTGCCTACATCACTTTCCTCATCTGTAGGATGAGGATAATATTAGCATATGCATCCCAGAGTTGTGAGGATCAAATGTGATAACCATCTTAAAGCACATAGCACAGAGCTTGACACATAATAGGTGCTTCATAAATGTTCATGCCCTTTCCCTTCTCCCAGTCTCTCTCCTAAGCTCTCATCCTGCATCTTCAATTGCCCATTAGATGTTTCAAACTTGATGTTTCATAGGCCTCTGGAAATCAGTGTGACAAAACACCATCATTCACGTAACTGCATCCTTCTTCCAAGCTTCCTCTTTTTCCAATGAGGGCACCACCACTCTTCCAGTCACCTAGGTTTTATAACTTAGGTGTCATCTTTGATTCCTCACTCAGAGTTCTCACTCATTCCACATATTCCACTAGTTTCCAAATCTTGTCATTTCTTCTTCTACATATTCCTCCTCTTCATTCACATGGATACCGCTCTTGTTCAGGTCTTCAACACCTCTCACCTGTATTATTACAATACCTTCTTAACTAGTTGATTAATTGATTGGTCTCCTTTCCTCGAGTACTTCTCAACTTCAATCCATCCTCTGTAAAATTACCAAAATGATTGTCTTAAAATGCAAGTCTGACCATGTTCCTCTTACACTCAGTAAACTCCAGTGGCTCCCCATTACCTCTGGACTCAAATGAAAATTTCATTGTGTGACATTTAAAGATTTTCCTAACTTGGCCTCATCCTATCTTTCTAGGTTTATTGTATAACACCCAGCACCTAGCACGGGGTCTTATATATAGTAAGCACTTACTCTCCTGTATGCACCCTATGAGCCAGTCAAACCACCCTTCTTGCTGTTTGTCACAAGGGACAGCTCCATCATCCCTCATGCCTAGAATGTACTCCCTTCTCCCCCTCTTCCTGGAATCTCTGGTTTTCCTTCTAGATTAGTCTCCAATGCTATATCCTGCACAGGCCCTTTCCTGTTCCCCCAGCTGCCATGCTTCCCCCTCCCCCAACTCCCACACTCTTCACCAGGTTCCCTTGTATCTGTTTTGCATATACCTTTGTATGTGCATGTCATCATTTACTTAGAATATTAGCTCCAATGGGGCAGGAACGAATGCTTCTCTTACGTTTTTTATATCCCCATAACAGACCATTTCCTTGTCCAAATCAGGTACTTAATAAATGTCTGTTCACTGATTGGTTGATTAAGATCATCTGATCACAAACCCTAACTTTGTGTTAGTGACAGATGTGGAAATTATAAACATTAACAAAATCTAATCTGATGTTATCTCTTTAATTTAAAAAGATATAGGGAGAGCCAGAAGAGCTTGCGATTAAGAGTGAAGTATTAGCCTCACTCTTCTCATTAATTAGGCTAAATCAGTATTATGGTGCTTAAAAATTTCAGGGCACTTGTATTTCCCAATTGCTTTCACTTTTAGACTGCTTAATGGATTAAGTTGCTCTTGTAATCCCAAAATAGCAAATGGAAACATGGGATGTCCACAGATGCTGGCCAGGCACTTCTAAAAGGGCTGTGATAAGATATGTTTCCTCACTTCCAAAAGCAATAATTCAGTAACACCTCATGTTTTTAGTGACCTAGAGGTGTTTGCCAATCCAACTTCATCTAGTCCCCTAGAAACCTTCTTTCCTGCAGAATCCTAGCTCTTCTCAAAGCAGGGATCAGGATTGGCCTTTCAAAGGTCAAAGTAGTTACCTACATGTTGTGATTTCAGGGCTGGTGCCAGCCTTCATTTTATCAAGAACACTTGAAACCTAACAAAGAACAAGGCCCTGTTGCCAGGAAGAGACAAGGACACCAGAATGTGAAGGGAGACATAAGAAGGTGCCACAGACAAACTTTACCTCTTCATGAGTCTGCTAAGGTCAAACACTGTCAGAAATCAATGAGATCCTTACAACAACTGCCCCGGGTCACAAGGTTAGTACATATCTGAGGCCAGATTTAAACTAAGATCTTTCTGAGTCTAGGCCCGGCATTCTATCCGCTGGGCCATCTAGCTGCTTCTGGTAATGTTATTGACTACAATAACGTAAACTGAAAGAACCACAACCACAAAACAATTGACATCGAATGTTATGGAATTTATAAAGATCAAGATCAGCTCCAAGGAAGAGATATGAGAAGACATCTTCCCCTGCTCTGAAGGAGTTACAAAGACCCTTCTGACTGAGTAAGCAATATGGAATTATCTTTCGACATGATCATATTTGCAGCAAATAGGAAAAACTGGTACCACATTTATTAGAAGCAAAGTTCATAAGTGATGAAATAGCTAAAAATGGAAAAAAGACATGTATTGTGTGCCTTGATCAGTTTGCTGCTTACTTCAGTAATTGCCATAGAAATCATTTGCTAGTGAAGGAATACTGCATCTGTATTTACAGAAATGGGGAGCCCAGAATTCTGAAACGTTGCCTATAATATCAGATTTTTTTTCAGTGAATTGCTTGGCTTTACGAAATTGGGTTTTTTTTCCTCTTTAAAAAAAAATTATAGTTGTAAGGGATGGGCCTCTGGAAGGGAGGGAAGAGAAGGAATATACAGGAAATGTAGCTGATATAAAAAACTAAAATCTACTTTTTCAAAATCTCTTTTTGTTGTCCTTAGTATTCAACACAAGCCTTAGCTTGTTTTGGGCTTTAGTACTGTTGATGCTTTTATTACAGGACCACGTTGCTCTTCTATATTCATCCTCAATGACCTTTCCTTGCTTCTATCTTCTGTGCACAGTTCTGAAAAAAATCTAAGTTGGTCAATGAATTCCTTGTGCATCTACAAGCTGCTCAGGCAGCAGGGTGAAGAACATGTTCTTGCCTTTGGCAAGATCTGCTGGTCACAACAGCACTAGGAGAGTCAAACTGAATGATGAATATACACTAAAATCCAAATTTTCATGCCCCCAATAGTAAAACAAAATCTAAATTTGAAAAACCCAAAAGTATAAATCAAAATCTAAATTTGAATGCCCTAGTCAATTGATTTATACATTGTAGTTGACTTGTAATAGTGACATACAGCAGTGACAATGACCTCAGAAGGAGGGAGGAAGGCAGGGAGGAGAAACAGCAACCAGAAGCATATTCCTAAACAGGATAACCAGTCCCTACATTAGAATGGTTCCATGCTACAGAAATTGAAATGAAGCTTTCCAACATGAAGTTTCCATGGTTTCAAAGAAAAAGTAGCTACTCCATCTTCCCCTTTGCCGGATGAAGATGTATTCATCTTCTTCTTTCCGTTTTGCCTTCCTAGTAAAGGTGCTAGCTGGATTGGTGATCCCAAAGCCCCTCCCTGATTTCTTCAATAGTATGTATGAAGTAGCATGGTAGGGTAGATAGAGAGTAAGTGCTATGGATTAGAGCCATCTTCTGAAACATTTGATCCTAGACAAATCACCTAACCTCTCAGGGCCTCCTGGCAAGTCTCTAGTACAATTAAGTGCATAATAGCTGATGATCTGTGCTGGTAGGAGTTTCCTTATCCAAAATTCAGTGAAATCACAGTGCTGTGGTTTGTTTTTTTTTAAGCACAATTGTTCAAGAATATTGATGGAGACTGTGTGACTTAATGAAAAGAGTGATGAACTTGAAGGCAAGAAGACCAGAGCCAATTTCCTGCCTTGGACTCCTCTCATCTGTGTAGTTCTGGACAAGCCATTTACCTTTTATGTGTCCCAAGCAATTCTCTAGGACTTACATACTAAGTCCCCGAATTCCTTTAAATCACAGCTCTTTCTTATATATATGACAAGGTCAAAACAAAGAATAACAACTTGCTCAATGTAAAATGAGCCAAAAAAGGAAATGAAATAATTTTATGTTTGGTCAAATCACCAAAGAGGTCTCTGGGCAAACAAACTGTAGACTACAGTCATTGTTTCATATTGGGGACATAAAGGTTTAACTGGGATTTCAATTTAAGCCTGTGTTGCATTGATTTGCTTTTCCAAGCTGAAGAAATCATCTGTTAAATGACTTCTGCTTGTCCTTATATCATAGTGTAGTACTATATTAAATCAAAAGCGTATTTCACAAACAGGCTACAAAGTAGGAATTTTCTTGCACCTGACAGCCTGTTGCAGCAAGAGACCCTGTGTACATAAGGAAATGTAGACTCTGGTCTCCCAGAGTGAACTTTCAGGTTAACAAGGGCGTAGTCCCCGAGGACTAACACTGTGGGTTCCAGCAATTTAACCAGCCATACAGTTGTATCCGAACACAACTGGGCAGAATTCCAAAGCTAAAAGGCACTAATTGCTTCTGTATGAGGAGCTAGAAATGTAGCTGCCCAATGTTCTTTGTTTCTGATGGTCTGCATTATAGTATCTATTACCTTGTTAATTGTTCCTGTCTGAAATATCCTAGTTGGGCTTGATTCTGTTTATTGCCTGGGACAAAAGCAGGTTCACATACACACAGAGGTACTTAACTGTTTTGATGCGTGTGTATGAATGTGTGTGTGTGTGTGTGTGTGTATGTGTGTGCATGGGTGAATATTTATGAAAAATCCCCACCACCCCAGAAAGGGTTAACTTTGCAATCAGTTGCTAGAATGCTTATAACCCTAAGACTAGCCCCTGGAATAGGGAGGAGGAGTATCGAGAAGGTAGAGTGTGCAAGCTGTGCTTTCATATGTCTGCCTCCTCTAACACTAGTACAAATGTTTTTCAGCTTGAACTGAATAACCATCAGGAATGGCTGAGAAGGCACTTACCTGGAAATTAACTCATTTCTGCCTTTCCCAGGCAGATTTTATTTGGGAAGAATTTTTGATCATTATAGGAATAAATAGAGAGTAATTCTGCACCCATTCTTACTTCCTTTTAGAAGACAGGTAAGCTGGAGAGAGAAAAGAATGGATATAGTTGGTAGTCTATTTATGAATGGCAGTAATATTACTCCTCCCTGTGAACTTGGACTTGAAAATGAGACATTTTTCTGCTTGGATCCACCTCATCTTTCCAAAGGTAAGTACCAAAGATCTGTTTTTCAGGAATATTAATTTGAAGGGGGAAAATTATCAGCCCAGGAATAAAAGGATAAAAAAGATACTTTAAGACTAGGATAGGTGAAGTCTTTTCAAATTGCTATTTTTTTGTTTGAAGTTTGGAAGAGAAACAGACAAGCCAACTATCCATATTTCCTTGCTTTTCTAGATTAAAGAATTGCAGATTAATGTTCATAATTTCAGGGAGAGAGAACGGGGTAGGGGGGTGTAGAAGGAGTATTTAAAAACTGGCAAGACTGAGAATGTGTAAATGCTTAAAGTTACAAGCTTAAAGAAATTATTCTGTTCCGCATTAGAAGTCTGACTTTCTTTACCTAAGCATGATGTGAAGAAATGATTCATAGTAAATAATGCTCAGGAAGCTGGAAACAAAATGCCAGCACTGTCCATTTGAGATGGCTCATTCCTGAGAAGAGCTTCCCAAAATGATTCTTTGCCAAAAGATCCTTTTGGATCCAAGCTCATCCCTGAGCTTTCTCTGTTTAGTTTTCAAAAAAGTATTAGAAGTACAAGGATAAATGTATTGGTTCAATAATTTACTGAATTAATCCCTGTCAAAAAAAAAACCAAGTAGGAAATAGAAAGTCTGGGCTCACTTGGGGTACAAAGCTTTAATGTCCTGTTCTTACAGTCTTTGACAGCTCTCCTTCTCTATTGTGACACAGTAAATTGGCAGCCAGCGGTGCAGATTCTCTTATATTCCCTGATATTCCTGCTCAGTATCCTGGGAAACACCCTGGTGATCACCGTACTGATCCGAAACAAGAGGATGAGGACAGTCACTAACATATTTTTGCTCTCCCTGGCTGTCAGTGATCTCATGCTCTGTCTCTTCTGTATGCCATTCAATCTAATTCCTCACCTGCTCAAGGATTTTATTTTTGGGAGTGCTGTCTGTAAGACCACCTCTTATTTCATGGGTAAGTGGCTTTATGTCAACATTTCATTAGCTCGTCCCAAACATCATCACATTGCACTTGGCCAGTTCTGGAGGAAAGCTGGTTGCCCAAGGGGAATAAAAAAGATTAAATAGGATAGGAGTCATCGAGGCAGCTGTTTGAATGTTAGCTGCCTGGGAATGTATGAGTACAGGGTAAGGAAGGAAGGACTTTTAAGACCTTGCAGTATGTCTGCCCTATTCACTAAAAATAGAAATAATTAAACAAATAAAAGTGGAAAACATTCATTTTATTCTTCTTTCTATTTTCTTAAAACAACAATACAGCACTCAAAGACTTCCTATAGCTCCTTGTCACTCCATACCTTTCAAGGGAAGTGCCTTCTTGACTGCGTGTCTATCTCTTCAAGACTTAAATCACAGATTTGTTTAGGAGGGTTTTTTGAGAGGGGGGGATTACTATAAAACAGTTTATATGTGTGTATGTGTATATTTATAGGTTTCTTTCTCAGAGTTCATTTTCCAGATTCTTCTGAGTCCTCCAGGACCATTCCAAGAAAGAAGTGAGAAGGGAAGCTGTCCGAGACTAGTTGGAAAGTCAAATATATACTCTGGCTCTGAGTGTAGTGAGGACATCAACATGCCCATAAGGTGGGCTGTCTGAGCCCACCCATGTCCATCAAAAAATAATTATGTGAGAGATTCTGAGAGGTTCTACTATCCAGCCCTGATTTTGTTCATTGCTAGGATTATCTCAAAGTAGAATAAACACATTTAAGAGACTTGGTTTAGTGTTCACTTCTCAATTCATCTCTCCCTCAACTAGTTTCTTCAGTTAAAAAGGTGGGGACCGTGCCATCAAATCTGTAAACTTTACTGTACTGTATCATTCCAAGAGAGTTTGGGGGTACCAGGAATCTTAAAAGCCTTAATTCTGCCTTAATCAACAGAACTGAAGTCTGCACTGACAAAATGATGATAAATGACTGTCTTGTAAGCCAGGAAAAAAAAACAATTGCAATTAAATCATGGATATTTTTAAAGTGTGATGGTAAGATAAGGGATTGTTATTATTATAGCATTTTCAAGTAAATAGCAGACAAAAAAAATATTAAAATGAGGCACATACCTGTGGGCTGTCCCTAGAGTGACAGCAGATACCTGGGAAACAAAGATGTGACTATACTGTAAACTAGACCACATTTCCTCAACTAGACCTTTCTAAAATAGGATAGTGTTAGATCACAAAGGGTTTCATAAGGTGAGTATTAGCTCGATTCCCCCAAAACAAATATCTTCAAGGAGCTCCATTACCCTAGGCTATTTTTTTTAAATCAGCAAATTTTAAATTAGTAAGAGCTTCTCACAAGGAAAAAAATGAATTAAAGTAGAAGTTGAATCATGTAAAACCATAATTCTTTAAGGATTTTAATTATGCCCAATAACATTTTTAAAAATATAGAATCATATTCAGTTCTTTGAAATCATTACCTAATCTTACCTAAGAGCCTTTAAACATGTCAAACTCAAGCCACAAATTGAACCCAGAATTCCAAAGTATTTTGGACTCTCTACATGTTTTTACTGTAATAATCCATCATAGACTCAATAGTTAATACTTAAAATTAAAGGAAGAATTATTTGAAATTTGATCTATCTAGAATCTCCAAGTGAACAAACACACAAACTTTTCCTCCTGTTGCTCCTTGTGGGTAGGTGTTTCATCCCCCTAGTAGTTAATTAATGGCTACCTTTATGCCCACTGGAGTTAGACTAAGTTAAATAAAGAACAATAAATGCTCAGCAGGCATTTTTCCTTGTAGAAGAGACATGAGAAAGCCCTGCGATGTAGTTCAAAGCTGCTAGATGGCCCAGATTTGAATCTTTGCTTGATATTTACCCTGTGTGACTCTGATCACATGTCACTTAATCTTTCTACTCATCATTTTCCTCACTTATAAAATGAGAGGGGTCCCTTCCACTTTTAAATATGATCTCTGTGTTTGCAGGTAAATTCCTTTGCTTTCTGTGATACCATCCCTATATTCTTTGTCTAAGCATATTGGGGATACTAAAGTTCAGGACCAAGTTAACCTACTTCTTTGTTCCACACCTAGGCATCTCCGTCAGTGTTTCCACTTTCAATCTCGTTGCCATATCTCTAGAGAGATACAGTGCAATTTGCAAGCCCCTGCAGTCAAGGGTCTGGCAGACGAAGTCCCATGCACTGAAGGTGATTACTGCTACTTGGTGTCTCTCCTTTACTATCATGTCGCCATATCCGATTTACAGCAACTTGGTTCCCTTTACCAAATATAACAACCAGACAGCTAATATGTGTCGCTTTCTGTTGCCAAGTGATGTTATGCAACAGTCCTGGTAAGTTGTTTTACAGTTTGATATCATATCATATCGTACTGTTGAAAACATGTACTTGGGAAACACTGGAGGGAGGACAGAACCAAAGTGAGTTTGGGTGCCTGCCTTCCTCTGAAATGAGTTTTTGTTTTTTGAGAAAGGGTAGACAAGTTTCTTTCTGGGCTAGTTTAAATGTAGCTATGCCGAGAGTCAGGGAGATTAACTGAATGGCTTCTCTAGGACCCTAAGATTCTCTAACCAAAGTTAAAAATAAAGCAGGGACTAGTCCCCACAGCATCTTTCCCAAAGATCATTTTAGAATCAGTGCCCTAGAGATTCAGATGTCATTTAAAGCTTGGTTTAGCACCTCCTCTTCTGCTTCCCTTACTCTTAGTCCTCCAAAGTTCTTCTCTTCTCAACTAAACATCACTGGGGAAAAATTATTATGTTACAAACATAAGGGATGTTTCCAAGGGTTGATGGGGAATCTTAGCAAAATGTGATTGTCTTGTTGAAGAGAGATAGCTAAGCTATCATGTGCCCTTGACAATTTTATGTCCTAATCTCTCACCCTTACCGTACAAAATGCCAAGTGATTTAAAGGACCAGACTTGTAAAGGAGAGGCCTGCTGTTCTTCAGGATTCCAATTTGTTTAGAGAATGCATAGCTTTGTTCAGGCAGCATCACTTTGACAAGTATGCCATCCTATGCATGAGAAAACCAAGATCAAAGGGGTTGTATGTGTGGTTTGTGGCAAGGTTAGCGCTATGTTAAAACCCTCAACTTAAATTTGTAGTCAATTTCACTATTATATTGCTACTAAGGCACTCTGACTTCCCTAATAAGGCATTTGATTTCTCTGTCTTATTTGGGACAAATGACCATTGTTTTTGTAATTAGACAAATTTTGGGCATAATATTATAGCTACAAAACTATTTCAAGCAAACCAGAAAATCCTAGGGGAAGACACTTTGAAAGACTCTATCTGGAGAAGAAATGCATGCTTGGTCTCCTGGACAAGGAATTAACCAAAATGTTATGAGCCAGAAATGAGATGTGTTTGTTCCTTCAGGATCATTAAAGCAAGAGATGTTCCTGTTCATTTTTCCTATTATTATAATCAATACTGGCTGTTCTGAAACCTGAAGTTAACTGTTGATTGAACTGTTCCATTCTTTCTTCAAGTAAACATTTTATATTTCCATAAACATACAAAAATATTTTACATTTCTATAAACATAAATTTCAAAGTACAGCAATGGCAAGGCTCTTTCGTTCCTAGAGAATTAGAGATAACTTCCATTCCATTCAGCCCTTGTCAGACTCCTCAGTGTTTACTTCTCTCCCATTCTTAAACAGGCACTTGGGTTCATAAAGACGCAGAACACATACCATGATGACCATTGGCTGCACTGCTTCAGCTATACTACTTAAGTCAAGTAGAATCAAACTTAATTCATTGGAATATGACCAATCAAAGCACTCAAACAGAACAGGAGTATTGGGGGGGGGAAGGAGGGGGAAGGGGGGTGAAAAGGAAAATAGGAAGCACTTAATTTTTAAGAGAAAGAGGCACAAAAAGAAATGAGGATTTTTTAAAAGAGGGGACCAGTATAGCTTCATCCCTAATACATATATCTTCTTTACCTACATTGACGGTCTTGTACACTGAGCACTAGTGTTCACAATTATAATCCTGATACCCTGAAAGGTCCTTAATTATCAGTAAGAGGCTCATTTATATCAATTATCCTGCCTTTACCAAGGCAAGAAATTGTATTCATACATTGTAACATATGCTAAAAAAAAAAGGATGGAGGATGGTTTTGCTTAACTTTAACTAACCAAAAAGTTCTATGAAATAAAACACCCCATTCCAAGCATGCTGGTAATTCAAGGCATTACCAGGAAATAGCCATGAGTATAAAGTACAGCAAGTAACATTAGGAGGGTCCCAATTATAGTAGGGAAAACAAAATATGTTTGAACTCCTAATTTTTAAAAAATTTTAACAAGCATTTATTAAGCCCCAAGTACTTTGCAAATATCTCATTTCATCCTCATAATGACCCGGGGAGGTAGATTGCTCTTGGGAGGTAGATCCCCATTCTTACAGAAGAGGAAATTGAAACAGAGAGAGGTTAAGTGATTAGTCCATGGTCATACACCTAGTAAGTATCTGAGGCTAAATTTGAACTCTGCTCTTCCTGACTCCAAGTCCAGGGCTCTATCTACTTTGCCGTCAGCTGCCCCCATACATGTCAGTCTGGGTCACTGTGGAGAGAAAATAGCAATGTAGCTGCTATTTGATGTCTCATGAACTTTTTTATGACTTCATTAGGCACACATTCCTGCTTCTCATCCTCTTTCTTATTCCTGGAATTGTGATGACGGTAGCATATGGATTAATCTCTTTGGAACTATATCGAGGAATAAAGTTTGATGCCAGCCAGAGAAAATCTTCTAGAGGTAACTATTAATCACATGTGTACTTTGAAAAATGACAAAAATTTTCTGATTTTTCTCTAACTTAAGCAAATATATATACACATTAACCCCTTGATTCATATAATTTGGATCACCTTTATGTAAAATTGTTTATGCATTTAAGTTTAGGCCTTTCCCTGCAAATGGCTATATCTTGCCTTCTCCCTCACCCCCAGCATGGTCACCTGTTGACATCATGCCCATCCTTCCAAGCCTAGCTCTGCTGACACTTCTATGAAGCCCCTCCCTCGCCCCCAATCCATCACTAGGTTGATGTCTTACTTTGTGCCTCTTTTATGCACTTATCACATCTTTATAAGCATTACGGGCAGTTTTGCCTTTGACTTCTCTTCCCTTCTAGATTATAATCTTTGAGATTGGGAACTATATCTTATTCATCTCTGAGTCCAGAACCCCTAACCTGGTGTTTTTTGTATAGAGAGATGCTTTACTTATTGGATTAAATTCTAATCCACACATTAAATTCAATTTTCTAAATATTTCTTAAGAATTTGCTATATGCAAAGCACCATGCAAGATGGAGACACAAAGACAAACAGAAAATGGTTCCTGCCCTCAGAGTTCACATCCTATTAGAACATACATGTACCAATTAGAGACAAAGTAACACAAAATAATTCCAAGTGAGAAAATATTAAGAATGGGGGATTTAGAAAGGCCTTATATGGAAGATAGTACATCAAGTGTACATCACAGAAAGCTAGGGATTCTATGTGGCAGAGGTGAGGAAAGGGTATATTATAGATATTGCTTGTGCAAAGTCATAGAGGCAATAGATACAATGTCATAAAATGGGGACACCTAGTGGGTCAGTTTTACTGGAATGTAAAATAATTTTACAATTTTACATAGAACATAAACAAAAATATTCAATAAGACACAAATGGTGTGTGGGAACTAGACTGGGAAGAGCTTTAAATGCCACACTGAAGAGTATGAATTTTATCCCAAAGGTAATAAAACACTATTGAAGATTTTTGGTACAGGGATAACATGGTTTGATTTGTCATTCAGAAATACCAATTCAGCAGCTGGGTGAAGGATGGATTGGAGGGAAGAGACTACAGGCAGGGGAAGCAGTCAGCCTTTGCAATAGTTCAGGCAAGAAGTGAAGAGATTCTGAACCAGGTTAGATGCTATGTGAGATCAGAGAAAGGGACAGATGAAAGATGGTGAGGAGATAGGAGAGACAAGACATTTTGTTGATATGAGGATTCCGGGAAGAGGGAGAGTTATAATTGATTTCAAGGTAGTGAATCTGGGTGACAGAAAGGATAGTGATACTGTCAACAGAAAAGGGAAAATGTGAATAAACACAATATTTTCTGTATACTATACATTATGGTTTTTCAAAGGGATTTCAAATGGACGAGCCATTTGACCTAGGGTATTATGAATATCAACTGAAACAGCACATGTGAAAATATTTGGGGAAAGAAAGTGTTGTATAAATATCAGATATCTTTATAATCAATGATCAAACTTAAATCATAGCTTTAAATTTGAAGGCTTCATAGGGCTACTTGCTCACTCATATAAGTGCATGCCCTAAGCTCCATGTCCAGTCCTTTGGTGTATATTTGGCCTCTTCTACCTGTACTAAGCCTGAGACTCTTTCCAAGCTTTCTCAGCCATGGCATGTTTAGACCTGAAAGTCATGTGCACTTACTTCTACACCCAGAAAGGAAATCTAGCACGGGCAGCAGCAGCAAATATGAAGATGGTGATGGCTGCTACCTGCAGAAATCCAAGAAGAGGAAGAAGCTGGAGTTACACCAGCTGTCCAGCAGCAGCAGTGTCAAGATTGATCGAGCCCGAAGCAGTAGCTCAGCTGCCAACTTGATGGCCAAGAAGCGAGTGATCCGAATGCTCATTGTTATTGTGATCCTCTTCTTCCTCTGCTGGATGCCCATCTACAGCGCCAATGCCTGGAAGGCCTATGACACTCCCTCTGCTGAGCTGCTCCTCTCTGGAGCTCCCATCTCCTTCATCCTCCTGCTCTCCTACACCTCTGCCTGTGTGAACCCCATCATTTATTGCTTCATGAACAAACGCTTCCGCCTAGGTTTCCTGTCTACCTTTTCCTGTTGCCCTCGTCCAAACCCTCCAGGAGTGAGAGGAGAAGCAGGTGAAGAGGAAGATGGAAGAACCACAGGGGCATCTCTTACTAGGTATTCATACAGCCACATGAGTGTCTCTGTCCCTCCCACATGAGCTGCTCCCATGTTCCCACCAAAGGAAGAGAAAGAAGAAAAAGGGTTGGATTTGCAGTGAAACCCACGAGTCAGCTCATCTTATCAAGGATCCATAGAGGAAATACCACTTGGCTTGCTATGTTACTCACTTTTGAAGATAGTTTGAAGTCAGAGGATTGCTTCAACTAAAACTACCAAGGAAGAAAAAGGAAGAAAATATATTGAGGAGAAATCAGACTTGAACATGGTTGGCATGGTTGCTGCTGCTAAGACCAAATATAGAAAGGAGACATGGAACCCACTTGTCCCTTGGAGGGTTCTCTTTGTGTCAAAGTCTCCATGCAGTGTGTCCTGTCTTTGTGTCTTGTGCTTTATCTCTTTCTTCTAATATAAAGTTACAGAGTCCCTGGAAATATATGCTACGGTCATTTATATATCATGCTCCCTCACCCCCAGCTTATTGTGAACCAATATTGATAACCACTGAAAGGAGCTCAAAGAGGAAGTTCTTTGGGTCATTTCCTGTCCTCTGTGGTTTCTGCCTTGTCAGTGATATTTTGAAGGCCTTAGGAACATTGTCTATGAAACAGGATTCTATAACTTACTGAAAAACAAGAGAGAGAGAGAAAGAAAGAGAGAGAGAGAGAGAAAGAGAGAAAGAGAGAGAGATAAGTAATGTTTTGAATGTATTCCTTTGTCGCTATAATACTGGGACTGTGAAATGCCGCAAGTTTCAGGGACTATATATGCTGAAATAATTAGTTTACAATACTTTTGTGTCATAGGCTACTTTGTTACTCCATGGCCCAGTGACATCCTGCCTCGGTGGTGGGAGATTCACATGTTCCTTTGCTTTCCTTTACCTTTATACCATCATAGGGACCTCCTATCTTTTCCTGAAGAAATTCCATGACAAAAGGGGGTCCAAAGTATATTGAATAACCAAAAGTGGCTCCAAGCATATTAGAGCCCAAGATAGAAACAACTTTGTGTATCTGTGCTGTCAACATGTGTTTTGTGTACTTGTTAATTCTCTCTGTATGGATAAATAGAATTTACAAAAGTAACACACTATGTATGTCCTTTGTTCTTCTCTTCATTATGGTTAAATAAAGGATCATTAATGACTACTAGAGTTTCCTAGAGTGTAATTTTATTGTAATTCTTCCCAAGAACAGTTGGAGGTCTCTCTCCAGGGTATTTCTTTTCTTTGAAAAGTCAATGGTGAAAATCAAAATTCCTCCCTTCCCCCCCACAATTTGCAGAATTTAATTAAAAATAAGTTGCTGAATATTACAGATCTAAGCTCTGTGCTAACTGTAAGGATTTTTTTTTGAGGATGCCTGAGTATTATGAAAGAGTTTGCAGGGTATAGATCAGTTTTGATATCCTGTGCAATGCAATCCACTTTTAAATGTCAGAAAACAGCTGGCTTGATCAAGGTTATCTACCTTTCTCTGCTGTAGTTGCTTTGGGACTTAACGGCAGACAAGCAAGGGATACTCAAAGCTGTAGGTCTTTATTACTGACTCATTTAACTCACAAAAGGGAAGGCATCAGGCTTAACCAGAGACCCTGGAGGGTAGAGAGGGTCAATCAGGCCTAAAGGAAGTAAAGTGAGGGGCCAGGTTAGTCAAGGATACTAGGAGGGATGGGGGAGAAAAGAAGGGGGAAATCTTTGGGAGAAGGATGATCAACTAAAGATTGCACATATCTCAGGAACTTTGATATAACCATCTTCAGGATATGGAATGAGGGATCAACAATGGTACTATACAGTCCTATAATGGTTCCCTGGGCTTGGCACATTCACATTTCAGCAAGTTCTCTTTACTCCCTCTGGTGCCTTAAATAAGGCAGGGTCTTTCAAGGATTCATCCAGGAAACAAGGTAACTAGGTAAAACAGGAAGCTGGAGGTTTTAAAGGGAGGGACAGGTTTTGCTCAGGCACATCTTATTCATCTTCTACTTCCTAACATCTCGGGAAAGGAGCTGTCAGTTTGGCTAGAGGGGCCTGGTTGAGTCCAAGATGGGGATAGAAATTTCTGACATGGAAGATTCTAGAAAAAAGACAAGGTTGGGTGGGGATGGAGAGGGTGGAGAGGTATGCCAGTCAGGAGGAATAAAGGTAGCCTATTGTACATGAACTTTATGTATCTCAAAAAAATTCCCACCCAAAAAACCAGAGGGGTTTTTGTTAGACTTTCAAATTGCAAATATACCTGACTGAAATCATTGCTAGCAATATGTGCATACACACATGAATATATACACCGTGTGTACGTATACACATATATGTATACAGTGCATGTTTATACACATGTATATACATATACATATATATATTCTTCATATACATGTTTATGTCAAGGCCTCAGTCACATCAACAAATGTATACAGACCTCTGTTCTGCTCCTAGCATTTCTCTAGGAGTTGTCAGGCAGCAAACACCATATCAACTATTCCTCGGCCCTTTCTGGAGCCACACTGGCTCTCAGGGACCATCTTCTAGCTGAAAGATCAGCCTGAAGGAGGACTCTGGCAAGAATCTTGCCAGTAATGAACGACTAAGAGAGAGACCCCTCTGTGATTGTTGCAGGACAATCTCTCTTTATAGAGATGGACAATGGAGGCATCCTTGAACTCCTGGGGAATAACCTTCTCTTGCCATATAACAGGGAAAATTTCAGGCAGCTTTTGTATGAGCAACGGACCCATGACTTTGTAAATCTCAGTTGGAATAGAATCAGCATCAGGTACTTTCCCACAGGAGAGGAGCCTGATGATATTCAAAACCTCATCTTCAGTTGGAAATTTGCCCAGAGAGGAATTGACTTCAACCTGAGGGAAACAAATAGTCAATGGCTTCAGCATTGATTAATGACAGTCTGCTGAGAGCACTATGGAAGTGTTCTCCAGGATCATGTACACACACACACACATGCACACGCACACGTACATACTAAAGGTCATACCCCTTTCCCTACAAAATTAGAAAAGAACCTGGTAAGATATTTTACACAGCCCTGAAAATCAACAAGGGATAGAGGCAAAGATCAGAAATAAAATAGGTAATTTCAACTGCATGAAACTGAAAAACTTTAGTATAAACAAACTTAATATGCCTAAGAGAAGAAAGGAAGCAATTAGAAAAAAAAACAACTTTGCATCAAATATCTCTGATAAAGGTCTGATATTCAAGATGTATAGGGAACTAACTCAATTATATAACACTAAAAACTCATTCCTTTGTAGATCTGTGGTCAAAGGAAATGAACAGTTCTCAGAATTGCAAACCATTAACCACATGAAACATTCTTCCAAATTACTAATAAAAGAAATGCAAATCAAAACAATTCTGAGGTTTTTCATCTCACAGTGAGAAAATTTGCAAAGGTGACAAAAGCTAGGCATGGTCTATGTGGAGAGGGTATAGAAGAAAGGGTGGTATATATACATATATATATATGTCTAAATATTCTGGAAAATAATTTACAAACATATAAAAAATGACTAAAATGCCTTTGGGTCACCTTTTGACCCAGAGATCCCACTGCTGGGCTTATACCCTAAGAAGGTCAATAACAAAAAGGATAGCTCCATATACACAGAAATATTAATAACAACACTTTTTGTGGCAGCAAAAAATTGGGGGAAAAAGTAGATGCCCATAAATTCACAAATTGCTTAACACATTGTGATACATGAATAATTAGAATGTTACTGTGCAATGAATATCATGAATTCAAAGAAGCATGGGAAGAGTTATATGAATTGTTGCAAAGCGAAGTAAAGAGAACTAGGAAAACATTACGCATAATAAATGGAAAGAATAGTAACAAACAAACAATTGAAACTGAATGCTGTGAAATTTTGATGATCAAGCTTGCTCACAAAGAAGAGATCTGAGAATGCACCTTCCCTTCTTTGTAGAGGTAAGGAACTATACATGTGGAACATTGAATATGGTATGAGACTTAGCTGATGTGTGGGTCGATTTTCCTAAAGTGGTTCCTTTTTGTTTTTTATTCTTTGTTGTAAAAGGGCTCTCTGAGGAGGAGAGGGAGAATATATTGGGAAATGTCAGCAATGTATAAGTGAAAGGTATCAATAAAATTTTTTTAGAAAGGAATAAATGCTGTCCTAAGAGAATTTTTGGTATAGCTGCCACTTCGCTTGAGACAGCAAGTCACATTTAGTTGAATATTTTTATAACAATGCTCACACTGAATTTAACAATTGGTTCTTTCCAGCGACTGGCTCCAGCCTAGCTCTGTATCTCCGAGGTATGAGAGTAGGGCAGGAGGGAGGAGTAAGGAAGAGGAGAAAAAGCAGGTTACAGATTTACAACCGCTTTGGTAAGTCACACAAAGGACGCATCAGGCCTAACTAAAGAATAAGAACTGCCCTGTGATAGTATAAGTATATGAATGAAGATAAATTGACTATCATGTAATTTTCAGCTCCTGGAATTATTCAAAGGTGTTCAACTTAAAACCATTTGACAATGGAGATGAATATAAACAAGAGTTCCCAGATGCAGATCAGTAAAATGTTTTGGAGGCTCCTTTCTCTAAGTTTAAGAAGCCATTTATAGAAGGTTTAAAAAAAAAGGCAGGGGGACTTCCTCAGTGTATGATTGGAGTAAGGGGAAGGCAGTTTGTGCCTCGCCCATGGTAATGGGAAACATACTTATTTTACTCTCTTATTTTGCGTAAGGTTGGGCATCTAGGTGGTGCAGTGGATAGAATGCTGGCCTGGGAGTCAAGAAGACTCATCTTCCTGAATCCAAATCTGGCCACAGACACTTACTGGCTCACTGACCCTGGGAAAGTCACTCAACCTTATCGTAAAATGAACTGGAGAAGAAAATAGCAAACCACTCAGCATCTTTGCTAAGAAAACCCCAAATTGGGGCAGTTAGGTGGAGCAGTGAATAGAGCACCGGCCCTGGAGTCAGGAAGACCTGAGTTCAAATTCTGCTCCAGACACTTAACACAAAAATTAGCCATGTGACCTTGGACAAGTCGCTTAACCCCAATTGCCCTACCTTCCCCCTAACAAAAAGCAAAAAAAGAGAAAAGAAAACCCCAAATGGGGTCACAAAGAGTCATACATGATTGAAAATAAAAACAACAAAAGCCATAAAGTCATTTTGAAGTCCCTATATAACAAGATCTTATTTTATACTAAGAAAGAAGCAAATATGGCATGCTAATTTAAATTTCTGATCCGAAAAATTAGTGATTTTGGGGGGGGGGAGGAGGTGGTAGGAAAGCATAGAGCTGTGATGTCTACATGTAGATCTGTGTAGGGATTTCCCAGGGAGGAATCTTCCTCTCTCAATGCCCATTAGCAGCTGCTCTGCAATTCATGGCCTTAGGGTGGCCTGAGATACTGAGAAACTAAGTCACTTCCTCAGGTTTGCACAGCAGGCACTTGAACCCTGATGGACCCTATAGACACTGGCTTATTTACTGTCAAGTTTCTGTCATTTTTCTAACATGATCTACCATCACCATCTGATAACCCCAGATTTTGACAGTGAGTATCCAGCTTCATCGAGCTGTATTCACCTCTACTAAATTTTCTTTTCTCCATCCTCCTAAACCGGGAGTTTTCAACCTTTTTTTGTGACCTGGATCTTTTTGGCAGTCTGATGAAGCCTGCAGACCCCTTCTCAGAATAATGATTTTAAGTGCACAAAATAAAATACACAGAATTTACAAAGGAAATAGATTTTAGTAAAATATAGTTTTCAAAAAACATTTTTTTTAAGTTCACAGACCCCAGGTTAAGAGTTCTGATCTAAGGCAATCTTTTATAATCTGATTATGTTCTTGTTACAAGTTTGGCATTTCCCCAACCTCCATCAAAATGAAAACTCTTCAAGTTTCTGGATGTTTTTTTCTTTGATTTTGTGGGCTCTCATTTCTGCCCACTAACAATGGCTGACTCTTAATTACAATGATGCATTCTGATGGCATCTTCCAGTTTCAGCCTATGATCTCCTTCCAAATGAATACTCATTTTTAAACAAATTCTTTTTTGAAGGAAAAAAAGCATCAACAAAATTAATTCATATTCAAGTACCTAAAATTCTTATCAGAATTATCAAGGATTTCCAGATAGCCTTTTTAATGCCATAACTATAGTTTATATCCAAATAACTTTTCCTCTGAAAATAGTGACAATAGTAACTTAGGGACATTCAAAAACTGAGCAAGTTTCTCCATCTCTATGGTATCCTGCCAGTAAAATGAAAGGGGTGGAGTAAACGAAATCTAAGGTCTCTTCCAGCTCTAGGCAAGAGAGCATACTGTTGGTGTGAGGCCTCTTTCCTGCTAGTACAGGTTAAAGAAACCTATAATCAAGTCTCATCTCTCCACTGCCTTTAAAGCCGCCTTGAAGCTTACTGGCAATTGACATCTATTCTAGTTAAATATTTGCTTCTTGACGTTTCAGACTCTTACTATTGACGATTCACCTAAATCTGTTTTAATTATGGTTTTGTGGACGTCTTGTCTATTTATTTTGCATACTAGGAAGTTTTCCCGGAAACCCAAAGACCTTACCACCTTCAGGGAGATCTCACACACAAAGGCAAACTTTACCTGAAAGCGGTCTGGGTATCCCCAGCAGTGACAAATTGAGCAGGGGCCAAAATAGGGAAAGTATACATACAGATTAGCAGCTTGTCCTGAGAAGGGCTTTTCCAGAGTCATTTGTTTGAAGTGAATTCCTAGAAGCCCTGATACACACAACCTGAAACATATCACGGATCCAAAAACAGGGACGGGGGGGGGAGTGGGAGAGGACGGGGGGGGAGTGGGAGAGGACGGGGGGGGGGGGAATTATTCACAATTTTGGATTGCCCACGTCTCAGCTCTCTTCTGTCCCCTGCCCGCCCCCATAAGTGTGAATGATCAAATCTTCATTCTTTTTTGCCGCGATCTTTTGCTGGTCCCATTTCCTGTGCTAAATTGGGACTGTAAGATTTTCTCCCTGAGGGTGACATTGCCTCTGAGAGCTCCACTCCTTCCCACATGTTACCGCTACCTCTGCTCTCCTGGTGTGGGGGATTTTTGAAAGCATTGCCTACATTTCTGCACTTCTTCGTGAATGTCTGAGGTTTTCGGTTTGTTTTTTTCTAAAAATGTTTTTTTTTTTGAAGGAAGATAATTCTGCTTTTTTCACCTCACAGAGAAGCAGGGGGCAAAGAAAGATAAAGTCGAAAAAAGAAGCTTTTATCTCTATGGGAGAAAGGGGTTAGTTATAAGCATCATTAAGGTAGAGTTATTTCTTGGACTCACCAGAGACAAATAGTAACCATCTGAAGCTCATTTATCTATCTTCCTGCAATGCACATTTCCAGTTATTTTCTTAGCTCTTGCCTCTTTTTAAAGAGTCTTTCCCCAGAGCCATCTGAAATATATTATTTAATGTGCTTTTTTGTCACTGTGGAATAGCTGCATTATTTCCTCTCCTCACATTTTTTATTCTTTCAATTTATATTTTTTTCCAGTCTTCCTTTGAAAAAATAACCATTACCTGGACACTGTGAGGATTAATTTTGCTAGAGTACACTTATTTATTACCAAGTTTAGGGTTTTTCTTTTCTTTCTGTCTGTTAATGGGGAGAAGGAAGGATCAAGAGGTAAGGGGAAGGATTAGTAAAAGTGATGCCCCACCCCCAAAAAAGTATTGTAACACTCAAAAATGTACAGGAGGGAGCAGAAGAAAGTTCAGAAGGAATCACAAACCAGCCAAAAAGTTGTGAAAATAACATAGGATATATTTGTGTTTAGTGTTTGGTTGGGTTTTTTTTTAAAGCAAGCTGTCTGAAATGAAGATTTATGGTTTCCCATATAATCTTCTTTTACATTCTGCTGGGTGTATGTGCAAATGCTCACTCTTTTTTTTTATGTTTAAGTTCAGAATAAAAATAAATATTTCAAAATAGATAACCATCACTGGCTTTTTTTCTATTTGTCTGATTTTTGTAAGTAAAGATTGTATAATGGAAAGAGCAGTGGTTTTGAAGTTAAATGGCCTGAGTTCAAATACCAGCTAATAATGATAATAATAGGAAAGACAGAGAGAACCTTAAGGTCTGCAAAGAACTTTATCTCATTTTGGTCTTAACCCTGCCCCCCCTCCAGGCGAGTGCCATTATTATTCTCATTTTTAGAGATAAAGAAACTGAGGCTGAAAGAGGTTAGTGACTTTTCCTGGGTCACACAGCTAGTAAGGTAGAATTCTGTGGCAAGATTCAAAATCACATATTCCTGATTCTAATTCCAACACTCTACCCCCTGCATCATCTGACTGCTTCCCAACTCTTCTACTTCTTAGATGTAAAACACTGGACAAATAACTCCACCCCTCTGAGCCTTAATTGCCTTCTGTGCTCCATAAAATGAAGAGCTCAGATTAAGTCAAGGATTCTTAATCAAGGTCTCTGGATAGATCTCAGAGGATCCAGGAAATCGGTTTGTTCTATTTTTATTTTTTGCTAATCTTTATCTGGATTTTAACATTTCCTTCAATTATGAACATAGGCAATAAGCATTCTTCTGAGAAGGGATTTGTAAGTGTCTCCAGACTGCTAATGGGGTCCATAATACAAAAAGCAGTTTAGAGCCTCTGGATCAGATGATCTCTAAGCAGAGGTATGCTGGATCCAGTTCAAAATGACTCTCAAGAGCCAGTTGTTAAATTTTATTGTAAGCCTTTACACCCCAGAAATTGACAAATGCTACACATGGGGGCTTGATTAAATGCTTTATTGATTGTCTAGATTTAAGAAAGGGCTGAAGAATGTCAATAATGCAGTTTAAACTTAAAAAGTGGATCTTATATAATTTTTTTAAATAGGGAGCCAGTTGTTAAACATTTGCCAGTTCACCACTGTGTCCAGGGTCCCTCCCACTTCTCAGACATGATTTCCCCTAACCATCCTGCCAACCCTTGCTCCTTATGGTAACTTGATGAACTAGAATCAATTTTGAATTTCACTTTACCAGCTCCCTCTCAGCTGCCCCTTCTAGTCATCATGACATGCCTTCCTACTTCATTCCTTCATATTCTTCCCTGATATCCTGCTTTCTAGGCTGAAAATGATTTCTAGAGGGAGGGTGAGAGGATGAGGAGGAATTCCAACGCCATCTTTTTACAAGCTTTCACATGCTAAGTAGGGTCATTAGAGGTTATCCCTTTACTCATAAAATGAAGCCCTGAGAAGTGATGGATCTTTCCCCAAGTCACATGCACATCCAGAAATATACCTGGGATTCGAATTCAAATCTCATGATTCCAAGTCTTGTATTCTTTCTTCTACACCATGTTGCCTCTCATAGTTGAAATCTACTCTGGCAAGGCCAAGAATTATTATTTAGGAGCTAGCAATCAGTATACAAGGAAGCATCACAGTATTCTAGGAAGAATACTCACGTGGGAATAATCATTCTCCTTCATAAAATGCTTTAAGGTTCATAAAGTCATTTACATATGTGATAACAATTGATCCTTCTAATGGCCCTGTGCCATGGTACAGATAAGGACATTGAAAGCTATTGAATAGCTTGCCTAGGGAAGTCCCTCAATCATTCACTTGGCCACCTTGACTGCTAGGCCTGGGTTCAAAGCCCACTAGTGCCACTCATTGTTTAACTTCAGAGAAATCATTTTGCCTCTCAAGTTCTGAGTTTGTCTATAAAAAGATTAGAGTTGGATTAGATGATCTCCAGCTTGCTTCCAGCCTAAAAATTCTTTATCTAAGTCCTGTGAAAGACAGCCACAATACCACAACAGCTCTTCATTGGAGAATTAGCTAATGGCCTTCTGCCTCACCTGGAGAGAGTCTAGTAGTCTGAAAGGAATTTGATCTCTACGCTAGTAGCAGCCTGGATTTTTCTGGGGCCTGGGGACACAGACAGTTTCCCCATTAGGCTTTGGATCAAGCATCTTCATGCATGATTCATGCTCAATCCTTACTTCTAAAAAGGCCTCTCTCAGAGGTTTCTTACCCAGAGAAGAGCTGATCCAAGTGCTTTCATGGTAAATGGTTAAGGAATAGATAAGATGGGAGAAGAAATTCCCATTAAACAGAAGAAGGTCTCCACTACCACCAGGGTGTTTGGGTTGGGCCATCTCATCTCTCCAGTTTGTTTTGAATTTAGGGAAGTCTGGACTGACCTTAGACCATATAACAACCACAGGGAGCTTCATTAGGAACCATCCTTGCCAAAGGCCCCACTGAGTCTAGTCGGCCCTGACGGAACTTGTATTTCTCTAGTTCAGAATGTAATAGATCCAGCAGGAGACTTAATAGTTTCTGTCAGAGGCCCAGTGTCTCCTCCCAGAGCCCCCTGGTGATTTGGCCCCAGAGAGGCCAAAGTAGGAGCCTTGGAACAACTTTAGCTTTCCCAGATACAGCCAAAGCCGGCCATTCCTCAGACTTCTAAGGAAGAAAGATTTCAGTGGAGGACCTCACTGCTCTTTGGAAGATTCTTTCCTAACCTGTTTGTTAGGTGTGAATCCCAAATACCCCATATTGGTCTTGCAGCAGCTAGTGATTGTCTCTCTTACTACTTTGGAAAAGCAGTATATGGCAAAGTGGAATGAGTCTTGAATTTGGAGTCAGAAGATGTGGGTTCAAAGTCTGGCTTTGCCAGTAGCCAAGGGACTATGGGTAATTCACTGGTCAAACTCTGCGGTCCAAGAGGGGTGGTAGATAAACAGTCCAGAACTACTTCCCCACACTGTTGGAATCCAGGGATTCAGGGCCACATTCTCACTCTGGGTCCCTCAATCCTAAAGGACCAGCCCCAGCTTGAACCAGTCCTTCCTATTATCCTCTCAGGATCGCGTGTCCATCTCACACATCATTGTTTCCCTGCTGCTTTTAGGATAAAATGCAAACTTTTCTGTTTACATTTAAAGCTCTTCACATTCTGGTCCCAACCTAACTTTTCAGGCCCTCCATTACACACTCTGCTTTCAGTCTAACCAACCTATTTGCTGCTCTCTCTATATGGTATTTCACCTTCTACCTCTGGGGTCCTCTCCCCTGACCCCCAGTGCTCTCCCTTCTTACCCTGACTCTCTTCAAGGCCTAGTTCAAGTATCACCTTCTTAAAGAGGTATTTCCTAATTTCCCTACTTGTTCACACTCCCTTAGTCTGAAAGCACTTTCCTATTTATTTTATGTTTACTCATTTGTATACTGTGTGCTACGCATGCGTACCTGTAGCCACCGAGTAAAATATACGTTCCTAGAGGGCAGAGACTGTCTTCATTTTTGTCCAGGGCAGCTAGGTAGCACAATAGACAGAGTTATTGAATCCTGCCTCAGACACTTAATAGCTATGTGATCCTGGCCAAGTCACTTAACCTCACAGCCTCAGTTTTTCTATCTGTAAAATAGGAGTAATGCTGTTGTTCAGTTATGTTCAACTCTTTGTGACCCCATTTGGGATTTTCTTGGCAAAGATATTGGAGTGGTTCACCATTTCCTCCTCCAGTCTACTTCATAGATAAAGAAACAGAGATAAACAGGGTTAAGGGACTTGCCCAGGGTCACAGAGCTAGCTAGCAAGGGTCTGAGGGCCGGATCCTCCTGACTTCAGGCCCAGCTTCTATCCACTGTGCTACCTAGTTGTCCTAGAGGTATTAGTAAGGCTCAAATGAAATGAAATTACGTAAGGTGCTTGACTAAATGTTAGCTACTACCAGTATTGTTGTTATTGTTGTTGTACCTAGAACAGTGTCTGGCATAAAGCAGGCTCTAGAGGAGTAGACAAAGAACTAGAAGGGACCCCAGAGACAATCTCATCCCACTCTCTCAGAGTCTGAGAAGGGAGGAAGATGGAGAAGTTCTCAAGGGTCCACCTGGGCTGGTGCCATCCAAGGAGGCAGGTAATTCTTCAGTTCAGTAGTTTACTGCCCATGTGTCCTTGGGTTAGCTTCATCTATAAAATGAGAGAGTGGGACTAGCCAGATCACTCAAGTACAGAGGCAACAGCTACAAGAAGAAAACATCCAAGGGAATGTTTTCAGTCGCAAGGGAAATATCCCAGCTGTCCAAGGGGAAATATAGCCTGGCTGGTGGCAAATGAGGGCATGGAATGGCCAGTATATATACCTGATCAGTCAAGGTTGAAAAAGTCTTCAAGGAGAAAGCTCAGCTGACTTTTGGGAACAAATCCATTCAACAAGTATTCATGGAATGTCAGATCATTGAGGAATAAACAACAAATCTTGGGTATTTAAATACCAGTTTAAAGGTGGCAAAGTGTTTTCCTCACAAATGCTCTAATAAAGTAGTACAATTATTACTGTTGCCATCTTATAGATGAGAAAACTCTGATTCAGGGAATTTAAGTGACTTCCTAACAATCATGGATAGTAAATGGTAGAGCCAAAATATGAACCCAGGTGATCTGGGTTCAAGTTCATTCCTCTTTCCATTGAACCAAGTTGCGACTCAAAAATGTGAAAGACTGGCATTCAAGAATTTTCCACATTTTTGCAGAGACAAAGCATGAACTGATGGTGTAAAGCAACTATAAATAACTGACTATGCAATAAAGGACTAAAATGAATACAATTAAATGTTATATGTTAATTAGATGTCAAATACATATATATGTAGGTATACATACATATACACAAAACAATGCGTCCTATGAGTGTAGCAGGAGGACAGGGTGAGATCAGTGTTGATTACATCTCCCTAAATCCAGTGGCTGGATGGAGAAGGGATCAAGGAGTTAACCATAATTATCTCCATAAAATTTAAGGGTATAAACATCTTTAATACCTTTTTGCTCTGTACCTCTGCTCACTTCTTTCAAGGGGAGAGAAGTTAAGTGATATGGGTTTTTGTCAATCACGTGCAAACTGGTCCAAACACAGATCTTTAATTCTGGCCCAGACAATTCACTGCTAATTGGTGGCATCTGAGATTTATTATTAGCTCAAAGGGAAGGGATGGTTTCCTCACTGGAAAGTGTTCAAATGACAAACAAACAGCACTGGTTAAGGCATCTCCACCTCTGTTGAGTTTCTTTCCAGGGAAGTGTTGAGGATTACCAACTGGCACATATTGTTGCCTAGAAGTATCTACTGGAAATGTCTCAGCTTATATCCTGTTTGTCTCCAAGTTTCTTCCCAAAGTTTAGCTGGGGATAGACTCAGGGATTCCTCAGAAGGAATGATGAAAAAAAAACATTTATTGAAGGTTTATTATGTGTCGAGCTTTATGCTAAGTACTGGGGACACAGGCATAAAAGTAAAGACAGTCCCTGTCCCAAGGAACTTATATTCTAATGGAGAAAACACAAAAAGGGAAGTAGTGACCAAGGAGGTGTATTTTCATTTGCAAAGTCTCAGGGAACACGATGGGAACCACAGAGGTATAGACTGGCACGCCCTTTCCAATAGCAATGGCAGTATTGATTTGATTATGAATCCAAAATGGCAGCTCTCTTGAAAATGGTGGAGATATAAGAATAAAGCATGGCTGAAGCTGGACTAGATATAGTGAAAATTCAGTCTAAGCTTGAAGTCCCCCAGTTAGAAGCCCTCTGAAGATAAGGGCTCTTTCTACTTCTTTTGCTTCTTGCTGGAATTGTGAGCCTTCCTGGATGAAGTCATGGCAAACCTCCTATCCTACAGTAGTAACCAGAACAACTGCAAGAGAGAGGAAGTTGGGGCTTCCAATTCTCAAACTAGAAGTGGTTTTTTCAGTTAAAGCAAAAGGAAGCAGCATGGAATGGGAAAAGGGAAGTTTCAAGAGATACATATGTAAGTGTTCGCATAACATTTTATAAATACTTGGGTACAGATTGTATCCCCTATAAGATTATATACATGATAAGGAAGACCAAGGGAGAGCTCAGCACAGTGTCCTGTATATAACAGTTACTTAATAAATATTTGTTCAAAGTAAATTTGTTCCCACATTTGGAGAACACAGACTTTCAGGACCAGTTCACGTGTCTGCCCTGAGGAATCTGTGGGAGTCTGGACAGATTCCGTCTCCTACCTAAAACCCAAGCCAGTGTTAGGGTTCTCCAAAGCTTTCCCAGAGTCTAGGGATATGGTGAATGCACTCAGTGACCTCAAAGTGACTGCTTTGGGCTAAATCCTTCATATCAAGCCAACTTGTGATGCTGCATAGAACAATACATGGATGTGTGAGACCCTTGCTTTTAGGTGAAAGAGGTTTCCTTTGCCCCTTCCTGAAAATCCTGGTCTCAGCACAAGGCCCAGGAAGGTCAAATGAGCTTCTAGAGAGGGCTATTTATCAACAATCCCCAAGCCTTCCTCCAAAGCAGTTGGGTAATGAGGTCAGAATATGGCACTAGATAGGGAAAGGAGGAGAGGGCCTCAGGGGAAATACTGCAGCAGGGAGGCGGAGGGAAAGGACGTCAGAACTCTGAGTCAAAACCCAAAGGGGACTGTGTAGAGATGCAGTTAATGCATTTTGTAAGAACAAACCATAAATCAATAGCCGCCCACAAAGGCTCAGTCTGTTACCCTTCAGAAGGTAACTTCAGCTCCAATTAAGGGAAGGAGGGCTCCAAACAAGGATCTCATAATCAAAGGGAACAGGCTATTATCCATTACCGACTTTAGAGAGGAGCAGGACAGAAGGAAAGCTGCAGGATTGTCATTAGAATGAGTTATCACCAGGCTAGGTTGTGAGTAACCTGGAGGAGAAAAACTGACTTTAGTCACCTAGAGTATTGATAGCTCAGGCCTCTGGGGGGCTGTGGCAAGGCAAGGGAATGAAGATCCCCAAAGGCTGGCACCCTTCCCTCCAAGTCATGCTCAAATTCTCTGTGCAAAGGAGCCAGAATGGCACTGGGCGCTGTGTGACCAGGAGACAGAAGATGTCCCACACCATGGAATGGCATGGTCTTGAGCTTTTCAGGTCTAAACCTAATGACCCAGGATGCAGCCAGTAAGGAAGACAGCCAGCCTTTGACCAACTCTTGCTAAATTATCTGAAGCTCTTATGCATGTAGAGGCAGTCACAAAGGCAAAGGGTAGAACTGCACTCCTTCCCTTCCTACCCTCCCTACCCCACCCCATCCTCCCCCATGCCTGCCCATTCTCCTCCAGTTCTCCTTCAAGGCTGCCCATAATGTTCATTTAACCTTGACCTCATCTGTCTGTCTCACAGTATTCCACTCAACACACCCTACAGTCCAGCCAAACTCACTTTTTCTTATTCTCCTCCTGCCCTCTTCTGTCTCTGTCCTCAATGCCCAGAATGTGGAGGGGACTACACTCCCTCTCCCTCTATTGAAATATTTCCTTCTTCAAGGCCCAATTTAGGGGTCACTTCCTCCACAAAGCCTTCTTTGCTTCCCCCTCCAACACCGCATTGTCCCATCAACCTGAGCTGGAAGGATAGAATATCAGTCCTGATCCCAAAAGGAATCTCAAAGATATAGATTTGCAAGAATCCTCAGGGTGATCATCCCTAGGGCTTCTCGATCAGATGTCCTTGAACTTGTTTGTTTTTTTTTTAAACTATATTTCAATATAATTGGTTTCCATGGCAATACTATGTATTTTATTTTATTCATTTGAAAACATTATTCTGAGAATGAGTCACCAGACTATCAAAAGGGTCCATGACACACAAAAAAGGATGAAGTCTTCTCATTTTAAATAAGATGAAATTAAAGCTCAGTCGGGTGTAGTGGTTTGTCCATGGCCACACAGTAAATTAATGACACAACTGTGCATTTTGATTCTCAGCTCTTTCTCTCTACATTCTCTAATTTCTCATGGCACTTTGCTTGGCCTTCTCCTTTACACTTGTCACATTCTAATTTATGTTGTAGTTATTTGTGAGCAGGTATTGATTTATGGTTTGCTCCTGCAAAGTGCATTAACTCCATTTATGCTCAGACTCTGCTGGGGAGCACAAAGTGAGTGTCGCCTCCAGGCCCCTGTTCCCTCACCATGGTCCTGAGTCTCTCGACTCTGTAGGAACAGCCCTGTCTGGAGGTATGTGGTGAGGGAGCTTGCAAGGGACAGAAATGACTGTGTGTCATTTGGGGTTGCTTGAGGTTGCCAGAGGGTGATCTCAGTCACTACACGTGAGATTTACAGCTTTTCAAGTTCTCTTCTACTGGAGATGGCCTCCTCCAAGATTTTAGAAGCCTTAGCTGATTAACCCCATTCTGTTCCAATTACTTGATTCCTCTGAATCTCCTTATTAGTTAGAATTACAGGACTCAGACCTGGCAGGGACCTCAGAGATCACCTAGGCCAGGAACACTCTCCCTCCCATTGTACAAAGGAGGACTTATATACATTATGATCATGCTACTGGCCTGCATTTACATAGTGCTTTACAGTCTGCAAAGTGTTTTACATGGAGAGGTAACATGGGGCAGTAGTGGCTAGTGAGCTGACCTTGAAGCCAAAAAGTTAAGTCCATCTCTGACATATAACTAGCTGTATGACTTTGGGCAAGTCACTTAACATCTCAGACTGGGCAAATCTCTAATAGTAGAAGTGACAGAGAAGGCAGTAACCTGAATTGACTGAGGGCGTTTCTTTACCTGAGAGTTCACTATACCAATAATAACTCAGGTCTAGTCCCAATCCCCTTTGAGGTATGCAAAATGTTTTATATACATCATCTCCTTTGAGTCTCACAACATTATTATCCCCATTTTACAGATAGGGAAACTGAGGCAAAACAGAGGTGAAGTGAATTCCCCAGGTCACATCAATAGAAAATGCCTGGAGTAAAAATTGAACCCTGGTCCTCCTAACTCCAAGTATAGCAATCTATCCACAAAACTAGACTGCCTAAAGAACTATTTATATATGTGTGTTACATACACACGCATACGTATGCACATGTATATATTATATATACACACATGCATAGATATACCTACACACATATGCCCATATATGTGTATATGCCAATGTATGCATACATATATACACATTTATATATATACATATGTGTGTATGTGTATTCTATGTGTCACCTGATTATATTTTGTGTTCCTGAGCATTTCTTATGATGTTGACCCATATGAATTACCTCTCCACCTTCAATTAGGTCTGAATCTCTGCTCTGAAGGAACGTATAGCCTAGGGAGGGGGGCATATAAGAGGATATTTGAAACACTTTGGTACAAGGGTTCCTAAGAGGTATACAAACACATGCTGTGAGAATTTTCCTTTTTTAGCTTCTCTTCTAGGACCAAACGCAGAGTCTGACACATACTAGGTGCTTTAATAAATGTTTGTTGACTTACAGACTGATGTATATAAATGACATTAGTTAAAAACGGTATTTTCACTAAACTTTGAAGTGACAGAAGATAAGGTCCCAAGAAATGCTTTTCTATTTGAGGAAAGAAAGACAAAGGTGACACTTTCTTGGGGGTATCTGAGAACCGGGCCTTTTTTAGGGAGAATCCTCTTTATCTCAGCTATAGTTAGGTTGGTTCTAGGTTAACTCAAACTCAGTGAGAGTTTGTTTGCTTGACAAATATTTGCTAAGCACTTACTCTATGCCCAACACTTTGCTAGGTGCTATGTGGGTGGATACAAAAGGGAAAAAAACCCGACACAGCTCCTACCTTCCTGGAGCTTAGGAAGGCAAGGCTGATGTCCACATGGGAAACAGCTAGTAGAAGAGTTCAAAGGCAGAAAGAAAAATCCAAGAGACATAAACTATTCATAGCAACACTTTTTTGGTGATAACTAAGAGCTGGTAAAAAATAACTGATTACCCATAGACTGGAGAATAACCGAACAAACTGCATATTCGCTGTCATTGTTCAGTCATTTCAGTCAGTCTGATATTTCATGACTCTGTTTGGGGTTGTCTTGGCAAAGATACAGGAGTGGTTTGCCATTTTCTTCTCCAGCTCATTTTACATATGAGGAAACTGAGGCAAACAGGATTAAATGACTTGTCCAGGGTCACACAGCTAGTAAGTGTCTGAGGCCAGATTTGAACTCAGGTCTTCCTAACTCCAGGTCCAATACACTATCCACTGTGCCTCCTAGCTGCCCAAACATAATGGAACATTATCATGCAGTAAGAAGTGACAAATGTGGTATTCAAAGAGACAAGGGAAGATTGGTATGGTCCAATAAATCTTGAAATAAATAAAACACATACGATCATACATAAAGATTATAATAACAAAGAAGAAAGAATCACTAAAAGGAATTCTAAATGATTGAAAAAACCAGTAATGGTCTTAGAAGACACACGAAATGGAAACCCTCTCTGCTAGGGTGTTATGGTCAAGAGATAGTTAAGAAATATTTTCTGAAGTTAGTGGTCAGCTTGGTGAAACTCTATGGTATATAGCCAAGTGAAACTCTATGAACCTGGGAAGCCTCCCTAGAGTGATTTATCTGTACCTGGGAGGCTGGGAAGCCTCCCTAAACCAATTTCTCTGTACCTGGGAGGCTAGCCTAGGATAATCTATCTTTCCCTTAGCTTACCCCCTCTGCTTTCCTTAGTAACCAATTGTTTGTATCTATATGACAACCTGCTTATTAACAAATTGTGTTAGTTAGATATGTAAACCTAATGAAATGTATAAAAGGTTCTTCACCCCTGAGTTCTGGGCTGCTCCCCCTTTAATTGGCATGGAGTAGCCCCAGCTGGTAAATTAAAGCTCCTTAAAACTTTTTAATTCAGACTCTGTGGTCACTTTGTTAAGACTCGTCAAGTCATGTCATTTCATTTGGAGGCCCCAGCAAGATG
>CM053583.1:80590495-80617191 GCA_028627135.1 Pseudochirops cupreus | reverse complement strand
TTAACAAAGTTATTTGGGCAACTGTTTTAATGTTAAAACCAAAAGTTGTTAATTGGCATTGTATGTAAATAGAAGGAGACTGATAAAAATGTTATTCTGAACAGTCCTGCAGGCACAAAAAATTGAAAAAGCAGGGGCATCATCACCAGCCCCTTGTAAAATTGCCAAAGCCCATAGTAACCATTTCTATTAGGCAAGATCATTCTGCAGAGAAAAGAATTGACAGTAAATGGAATTCCTTACATTTTTGAAACCGGATAAATTTTTCATTGCTTATTGTAGCTAAAGCTGACTCTAAGCTGTGATTAGTGAAACTTGTTGCTTGAGGTAAAAGGCATTGGGGACCACAACTAAATTTTGTTTGGAGTTTGGATTTGGGTATAGTCGCCAGCATAAATCAGTATCCAGAGAGATGCCCCCCAAGCTACTCAGAGGGAGCGTGATCCTATACTGTTAACTGGTGGAAATCTATATCTGGTAAAAGCCAAAGGAACAATTTTAGCCTCACCTAAAATGGGATTCCTTTGGTCATGCTGTGCCCACCTATCCCTGAGTCTAGCTATGAGGTGGTACCAAGACAGCATGGATGGATATCTATGACTTCACCCAAATCTAAATGGAGCCAAGGATGTTTTATCCTGTCATATTTGGAATGTCATATGTCACTGCCTATCCCTTCTATAGCAAGTTTCAGTGATCACAGCAAATAGTCAAAAAAAGATCTGGACCATTTTGTTTTGTGGTTAACAAATGTAAAGGAAAGCTGAATAATCTGGATAATAGGTTTGATTGGAAATATGAAATGCAGATAAGAAGATAGTTGATATCAGTTCTAGAAGGGTTTCAGTATGTTATAAAAGCAAAAAGATCTGTAACTTGATTCTAAAGTTTTGAGGAAAGCAACAGCACCAGATTGATTCTTCTAGGGACTATAAGGTGTATAATATTGGCTTTCAAAGATTTCAAGGGGAGCACGGGACAACCAAGAGAGAACATTGACTATACTACACTGTCCAACTTAGACTATCGGTGGTTTTGTGTTGAACTCTTTGTTACAGGAGAGTTCATTTCTGGAGGCTGAAGTGAAGGTTGATATCTAGAAATGATTATGATATAAAAGATTTTAAAATAACAACTAGGAAACAATCCATAGAGCATATATTAAGGTACTGAATTGTAGTTCAGTAACAAGTGGAACTAATTATAAGTACCATAAGCATTCAGAGAAGGGAGAAATTAAAGTGGCCTGAGTTTGTCAGGGAAAGCCTAACAGAAGAAGAAGGAACTGAATCACTTAAATACTGTAGTAGGCTGCCTGTGTCTGCCTCAGAGCCTTTCTTTCCTTGGATGTGGTGAAATGGATTCCCTCCACTTGTTTCTCACAAAGCTTCATGTTTTCAGGTGGATATGTAGGAAAGGATTGCCCATAGGGGCTTTCTATGGAACAAAATGACTTGTGTTACCCTTGTTGGCAAGTTGTTACAACCAAATAGAACAGGCAGACAGTGGAGAATCGTGAGAAGAGCACAGCCCCTGAGGTGAAAAGACCTGCTTGGATACCAACACTGCCCTGGAAAAATGGCTTTTGTGAGGAACAAATAGGATCATATATAACAAGTACTTTGTATAGTTATGGAAGGATATGCAAAGTAATTCTTATAACCAGTAAGAAACATTCTCAATCCCCAGATACCAAACACATAAGCATTCTGGAAGGCCCTTAATTGCCGTTCTCATTAACAGTGATGAAGTTCCCTTAAACCAGGACCTAGAACACACAGCCCAGGAACAAGACTGGTCTCACTGGGAAAGCAAGGACTATCCAATATTTATCCTCTATGTAAACATGAGTAATTATTAGTATATATTAAATAAATATGTATCGAGCATCTATTGTGTACTGAGTACCATGGCAGGTATTGACAAAGACTCACAGATGAGCAAAATGGCCCCTATTCTAGGATGTCATAGTCTAATAGAGGAATTTGCAATATAGCAGATGGTCTCACGGCATGATTTATGGGTTCCAGGGTTTCTTTTCCTCTGAAATTATACTATTAGAGATTAATTTCTTGGAGTTAATAAGATGATCTTTCCATATGGAAATACTGCCCGGAGAAGTTAATATTTGTTGAGCTAGATAGCAAGTTATTCATACCTTGGTTTGAATAAATGTTTGTTTGGCACAGTGGATAGAGGGTCAGACCTGGGGCTAGGAAGACCCTAGTTCAAATCCAGCTTCAGATACCTACTAGCTGTGGGACCCTGGGCAAGTCACTTAACCTCTGTTTGCTTCAGTTTCTTCAACTGTAAAATGGGGATAACAATAGCATCTACACCCCAAGATTGTTATGAAGATGAAATGAGATTATAATTGTAAAGCGTTTAACTTAGCATATGGCCAGGCACATAGTAAACACTATTTGAATGTTACTATCTTTCTGACTTTCAGCACATAGCACTTACTGACACACTGTAGGTGTTTAATAAATGTTGGTTGGATTACTGAATTGAGCAGGTCTGGAAAGGGAGCATTCTCCACCCTACCCTCCTCAAAAGGGCTCCCAGGGAACATACAACCTCTCGAAGCAGCCCATTCCACTCTGGATAGCTCTGATTGTTTGTACAACACAGACTGCCAATAAAAGCTCTGATTTGGTTTGTAAAATCAATGCACACAGGCTGTGGAAAGAGTTTCTGAGAAACTCTCTGTGTCTGTAAATTGGAGCCAAAGAATCTGAACTTGACCAACGGTAACTGCCATGGCAGGGAAGAAGGGGGAAGCTTTAGGACAATAATGGATAGAAACTACAGTTCTATCCTGAAAGCTGGACAACTGAGGAAGGTAAGACAGGCTTATGTAGACTGTTCTTCAAATTTAGGGGTAAGGTATGGGAGACTGGAAGCATTATCTGTCTTCTCTACTCCTCTAAACATCTCTGTCAAATAATAGGAAGAAATACAGCCAAGCTCCCCACCTTCTTTTCCCCCCAACAACTCCTTTAAGCAGTTCTATAAGATATATCCAATCAAGTCCTGACTGGCACATCCAAGAAAAATCACAGCAGATCCTTTTTCTAGTCCAGATCAGGTTAGGGAGACAGATAGAGAAGTCAACAGACACAAGGGACAAGGTTTATTCAGGAGTGGCCATGGTGGAACAAGGAATAAAAGGAGATGCCATACACCATGGTGAGAAGAGGTCCCAGATATAGTACAGAAAGGCCTGACCTTGTGAGGGTTAGAGAACAGGTGCCAACTGGTAGCTCTGTCATTTATTACTCAGTTCCAGGTCACATTCAGAGTGTACTAAGGAAGGAATCTGCACATTGGGGTGGCATTCCAGAGTAAGGAGTGACCATGAACTTTAGGCTATGTTACAAGCAAAGAGCAAGTTTAGCAGCAATTATCTGCTGTGTGGCTCTGACCCCTGGAGCAGAGAAGGGTCTCAATTCCAGCCTCCAACCTAGTTTAAAGCCTGCAGTGAAATAACTAAGGCAGAAATCCCAGACCAAAAGGGAACCTGCAGTTCTGTCATTCTGAACTTGCAAAGATTTCCAGCTAGTTGAAAGTCGTTGAAGGCACAGACCAACATCTTATACTGTATACCAAGGTAAAGTCAAAATGGGTACATGATTTAGACATAAAGGCAGATACCATAAGCAAATTAGGAGAACAAGGAATAGTTTACCTGTCAGATCTATGGAGAACAGAAGAATTTATGACCAAACAAGAGATAGAGAACATTATGAAATACAAAATGTATAATTTTTATTACATTAAATTAAAATATTTTTGCATAAACAAAATCAATGCAACCAAGAGTAGAAGAGAAACAGAAAACCAGGAAACAATTTTTACAGCCAGTGACTTTGATAAAGGCCTCATTTCTAAAATATTTAGAGAACTGAGTCAAATTTATAAGAATACAAGTCATTCCCCAATTGATAAATGGTCAAAGGGTACGAACAGGCAGTTTTCAGATAAAGAAATTAAATCTATCTATAGCCATATGAAAAAATGCTCTAAATCACTATTGATTAGAGGAATGCAAATTAAAACAACTCTGAGGTACCATATCTCACCTATCAGATTGGCTAACATGACAAAATAAGAAAATGATAAATGTTGGAGAAGATGTGTGAAAATTGGCACACTAATGCATTGTTTGTGGAGTTGTAAACTGATCCAGCCATTCTGGTGAGCAATTTGGAACTATGCCCAAAGGGCTATAAAACTGTGCATACCTTTTGATTCAATAATACCACTAGTAGGTCTATATCCCAAAGAGATCATAAAAAAGGTGAAAGGACCGACATGTACAAAAATATTTATGGCAGTTCTTTTTGCAGTGGCCAAGAATTGGAAATTGAGGGGATGTCCATCAATTGGGGGTTGACTGAACAAGCTGTGGCATATGAATGTAATGGAATACTATTGCTCCATAAGAAATGATCAGCAGGCAGATTTGAGAAAAACCTGGAAAATTTTACTTGAACTGATGCTGAATGAAGTGAGCAGAACTAGCACTTTGCACACAGTAACGACATTGTGCAATGACTTATTTTGTTAGACTTAGCTCTTCTGAGCAATCCAATGATCTAAGACAATTCCAAAAGACTCATGATGGAAAATGCTATCCACATCCAGAGAAAGAACTATGGAATCTAAATGCAGATCGAAGCATAGCATTTTCTCTTTGTTGTTGTTTTTTCTGTTTTTCTTTTCTCAAGGTTTTTCCTTTTTGAGTCTTCTTTCACAACATAACTAATGTGGAAATATGTTTAATATGATCACCCATGTTTTGCCTATATTAGACTGCATGTCATTTTGGGGAGAGAGGAAGGGAGGGAGGAAAATTTAGAACTCAAAATCTTATAAAAGTAAATGTTCAAAAATTAATAATGAATGAATGAATTGATTAATTAATTAATTTTAAAAAGAAAAATAAACTAGTTGAGTCCAGGAGCAGTCTACTTGAACTCCAAATGGAACAAGTCCTTAGGTATGTTGTTCAGTCTCAAACTGAAGTCAGGAACTTGCAGAACTCAGAACAAGAAAGAAGCAATTAGATTTTACCCTGGATCAGACCACTTTGGAAGTTTTGAACGTGCTTACATGACTCAGCCTGAGCGATCCCTGAGATCATGGAATATATAACACTCAATACCCTAAGAAAAGAGCAGCAAGATCATACCAGACATTCCTTTCAGAAGTTCAGAGAGCCTGGCCCTAGTACCAAGTCCAAAGTCAGGAAGTAGGCTAGAAGAATAAGCAAACGAAAAAAGAATGCCATCATAAAAAGCTACTGTGGCAACAGGGATGTTCAAGACACAAAGCCAAAGAAAGAGAATGATTCCAGAATACCTACAATCAAAGCCTTAAAGAAAAAGACAATTTGTGTACAAGTTCATTTATAATTTCTGGAAGATATGAAGTAATAGTTTTTTAAAAGAGTTTTAAAATGTTGTGTAAAAGAAATGAGAACTTTAAAATAAATACATAGGTGGGGCAGCTAGGTGGCACAGTGAATAGAGCACCAGTCCTGAAGTCAGGAGGACCTGAGCTCAAATCCGCCCTCTGACACTTGACACTTACTAGTTGTGTGGCCTTTGGCAAGTTACTTAACCCTGATTGCCTCATCTCCCCCCTCCAAAAAAAGGAAAGAAAAGAAAAATATGTAGAGAAAAATGAAAGTTATGGAAGGAAAATGGAAAAGGAATTAACAGCTTGGTACAACAGATACAAAATCTTACATATACAACAAACTCTTTAAAAATTCAAATGGACCCAACAGAAGACTACAACTTCAGGAGACAACATGAAATATTAAAATAAAGTTAAAAGACTGAAAAAATAGAAGAAAACTTTAGATATCTCACTGAAAAACAACTGACCTGGAAAACAGATTGAGGAGGGTTAATCTAAGAATCATTGGACTACCTGAACATGACCCCCACCCCCCCAAAAAGGAGTTCTGTTATTTTTTTTATTATCATAGAAAAAAAGAGTAGGGAAAGGGAAAGGAAAAGGAATACATTAGGTGGGATGGGGGAGACAGGTAAAGGAAGTATAGGAGAAATCATTTCACATAATTTGGGGTACAAACAAGGAAGAAGAGGTAGGGAAAGCGGGAGACTCTTGAACCTCATTCTCTTCTGAGCTGGTCAAAAGATACACACACATACAATACACACACATACAGAAATACATTTCACTTAATGGAAAAACAGATGGGAAATAGAAGAGGGAGAGAATGAGGGAGAGTAGATTAAAAGAGGGATTAATTTTAAGAAAAAGAAACTCTAAGAAATGTGAAAGGATGGCATCATAAACAAGTTAGAGGAGTAATTGATAGGAAATCAATTGTCATTGATAGGGGAAGAGTTCATAACCAAACATAAGTTAGAGAGATTCACAGAAGATAAAGGGGACGATTTTGATGACATGAAATTAAAGTATTTGCACAAATAAAACCAATGCAGCTAAAATTAGAAGAGAAGCATGCAAATAGGAGGGGCAGGAATCTTTGCAGCAAGTTTCTCTGATAAAGTTTCATTTCTAAGATACACTGGGAACAGATTCAAATTTATAAGAATGAGAGTAATTTCCCAATTAATGGTCAAATCATATGAACAGCCATTTTTTTAGAGGAAGAAATCTAAGCTATCAATAGTCACATGAAAAAAAAAATGCCCTAAAGCTCAAATAATTAGAAAAATTCAAATCAAGACAACTGTTAGTTTCTACCTCACATCAGTTTGACAAAGTTGACCTAAAAATGGAAAAAAAAACCCCAAAACCAACCAAATAACGGAGGGGCTGGTGGACCTGGTGTAAACAGTAATTTTAATAGCCTATTGATGGAGCTGTGCAGTCAGTCATTCCACAAAGCAATTTGGATATGGGCCCCCAAAGCTATTAAACTCTTCAAACCCTTTGACCCAGTGATATAAATATTAGGTCTATACCCCAAAAGAATAAGGAAAGAGGAAAAGTACCCATACGTACTGTGTACAAAAATATTTATAGCAGCACTTTTTTGCAATAGCAAAGAACTGGAAATTGAGAGGATGCCTGTCATGAGGAATGTTTAAACAAGTTATGATATAGGAATATGATAGAATACCACTATGCTGTAAAAATGTATAAAGGGGATGATTCTGACACTTACATGAACTGGGGACACTTATATGAACTGATGAAAAATTGGATGAACAGAACCAGAAGGCTAATGTATATAACGATAATATTATAAAAACAAACAACTTTGAAAGACTTAGGCGCTTTGGTCGATGCACTGACCAACCACAATTCTAGAAGACACACGATGAAACATACTGTGCACCTCCTGGTAGAGAGGTAATAAAGTCAGTCTGAATTTTTTTTTTTGGAACATCGCTAATTCAAAATTTTGTTTTGTTTAACTATAGATATTTGTAACTGGGATTTTGCTTTTCATGCTTTCCCAATAAGGGTGGAAGGGATGGGAGGGACAGAAGGCAGATTTTCTTTGTTTGAAAAAAATTAATAAAAATAAATCTTAGTTCCATAATCCTTTATCCTTTCTTTGTCTTCTGTTTCAGAGGAAAAAGCTGCTAACTCATGTGTGCATGTGTGTGTGTATGTGTGTGTGTGTGTGTGTGTGTGTGTGTGTGTGTGTGTGTGTGTGTGTGTGAAAAGTACTCTTTTAACACTCTTGTGAAACCTGTGGACCCCTTTTCAGAAAGTTTTTGAATGCATAAAATAAAATAATAGAAGTACAAAAGAAACTACTTATGTAAAAATATAATTAGCAATTTTTAAAAGATCACAGATCCCAGGTTAAGAATGCCTGCTTTAGGGGCAGCTACATGGAGCAGTGAATAGAGCACTGGCCCTGGAGCCAGGAGGACCTCAGTCCTCACTTACTAGCCTGGTGACCTTGGGCAAGTTACTTAGCCCCAGTTACCCTGCTTTCCCCCCTCCAAAAAGAAAAAAAAAATCTGCTTTAGAATGAAGACAGAGGCTAAAAATGGCAAAGTTGAGAGAATTCTATGGGCAAACAAAGGTTAAATTTGTTGTCAACAGCCTGAGTTCCCTTTCCTTTGCTTTAACCAATTGCTCCAGCTTTCTTTTCTGCCTCCTTTCCTAATTTCATTAACCCTAGCCCTCAAGAAAAGATCTGATATTAGTCATTTACATCTTAGTGTGAGGTGAAGTTTTACCTCTGCTAGGTATATTTGCATTTCAACCCTTCTCTCCCATGAAGGACTTTTTGTCTGAAGGAATTTGGAAGTCAGGTATGTTGGCTTCTCTCTGGATCCTTTTTTCTTTCCCCTCCAGAATCCCTGGAGAGAATCAAACTGCCTACCCTCTTGCCTATATTAAATGCGACCTTAGTGAGTAACTGTCAGGAAACATTTCTTCAAAGAAGGGAGAGCTCATCCCCTTAGCTGGGCATTTCAGGATTCCTTTTTCCTCCCCCCTCAAAGCTTGGCCAATTCCCCAGTCTGAATGAATGTGTATGTTCAAGAAGATGATTAATGTTAGCAGCAGGCTCCAGAGAAGTCTCTTAGGCCCCTTGTGTTTATTAAATATAAAAATCTATGTTTAAATAATGTCAAAGGTACGACATAGGCCAACATGATCCAGGACAAAATGTCAGCCTTAACCTTCAATAACTAAATGTTAGGCAAGCTTTGGCTTAAGGGCCCCAAAGCCTTCCAAAGAAGACTTTCTGGGGGCAGGGTATTCTGTGGATAGAATGGATCCTAAAAGAACAAGTCAGATTTTCTGCTTCTCCAGAACACCTGTTTAGAATGCATGTTCTTGAGCAAAGATCCAGGCTTCTAGATGCTGTGTTGGGAACCTAACTGGAGAACGGTTCTTCAGTAAAACCAGGGTCAGGTAACCTGACCTCTGGCAAGGGGCCATTAAAAGGTACCCAAATCATTTTGTTTAAAAAGAAAGTTTTGTCTAAAGCATGTGTTAATAGTGTATTGTATCACCTTCAACTGTAGCTTGGCTTTCCATTTCTCGTCCTCTTTGCTTTCTTTCACCCCTTCCTCCTTTCTCTCCTGTTCCTTTCTTTAGCTCTCACCTTTCTGCCCCTCCTTTTTCCTAAGAAGCTTTATCACTTCCAGCTAGCCATCTCCTTTTCATTTCTTACCCCTCCCTCCTTTCTCTGTTCCCTTACTCCCTTCTCTCCTATGCCTTTCCTTTCTGTAGTTGGCTTCCTCTGAATTAGACTTGTTCTATCTGGCCCCAAGAGCAGCTAGGTGGCACAGTGGATACAGTGTCAAGTCTGGATTCAGGAGGACTTGAGTTCAAATCCAGCCTCAGATACTTACTAGTATGACCCTGGGCAAGCCATTTAAGTCTGTTTGCCTCAGTTTCCTTATCTGTAAAATAAGCTGGAGAAGGAAATAGTGATCTAGTCCAGAATCTTTACCAAGAAAACATCAAATGGGATCATCCGACACTACTGAAACAACTCAACAACTCAACAACTCAACATTTGGTCCCAGAGTGTAGAACCAGAAGAAATGAGTAGGATATGATAATGGACCAATTTAGACTTGACACTAGGAAAAACTTCCTAACAGAGCTATTTGAAAGTGGCCTTGGACTGCCTTGGGAGGTGGTGGTTTCCCCTTCTCTGGAGGTTTTCAGGCACAGACTAGATGACCCCTTGTTGACTGTGTCATAGTAGGGATTCTTCTTAAGATGGTCTACGTGGGTCACAGAATTGAGCACTATATTCCAGATTTGGAATGTGCATGCAACACAGAGGACCCTGGATCTATTTCTTCCCATGGCTTTAGCATTATATGTCTATTAATGCCTTTTTTTTTCTCATAGTAAGCTTGTGGCCAACTACAGCCCTAAGAATGTTTACATACACACATACACACACCACTACCCAGTTAGGTCTTCCTCATTATTTACTTTTGAAAAAGATTAAAAAAAAAAAAAGAACCATAAAAGTAGAACTTTACATTTATCTCTGATGGGTTTTTATTTTGTGATATTGGTCAAGCCTTTGAGACTGTCAAGAAACTTTGAATTATTGACTCTGTCATATATGATATGTGCTATACTTTTCAGCCTTGTCTTACCTGCAAATTTTATAAATGGGTCTTGTACGTCTTCATTTGTATCAGTGAGGGAAAAAGGGACAACAGTAGAGAAGCAGGCAAGCTACTGGGAGGCCTTAGAGATCCCTCCCCCACAACAGAGCAACAGTAATCCATTAATCAGCCTTATTTGGCCATATTTGATCACTGGCTTCCAGAGCCTTCTAATCATGCTATTATCTAGCCCACATTTCACCAACTTATCTATGTCAGTATCTTAAAAGATTACATCAGATGCTTTGCTTTAATTAAGATACATTTATGATGTCTAGATCATTTCCTTCATCTGCCAGACTAGCAAACCTACCAAAAAGGCAAAAGGAAAGGAAGAATGTGTAGAGATCAGAGTCTTCCTTTTTGTCTGCTTTTTCTGTTTTATTCTATTTCAGTTCTCATCTCCAGCACCCTTACTTCACAGATCGTTCTCATTCTTCCCCTCATTTTCAGTCTCTCCCTCTCTAATGCCTCCTTCCCTTCCATCTACAAATATACTCAGGTCAAACCTATTCTTTAAATAACAAACCAACCCTCCCATTAATCCTGCCACCCCTTTAACGTTTTATCCTTCATCTGTCCTCTCTCACTTATAGAATTCTTTAAAGAGTAGTTTATACACACTGACTCTACAGTTCTCCCTTTTGCATCTTGGCTTTCCCAACTGTGGTTTCTGTATATTGTGGGTCAGCATAAGAAATGAAATGGAAACTCTGGGGGAGTTTTTGGAAGCTGCAGTTGACACTCAAAGGCCAGAAGATGATGCAGAAAAAGTTTAGAAACTCAGAAATGCATAAAATATATGTATAGACTTGTATATATGTATAGTCTTTTACAATAAGGTACTGTAAACACTCTATAAAATAAAAAAAAATCAGACTTCTTCTGTGGTACAAAGGGAAGGCCAAAAAATTTTACACAGATTTTCCAGATTGCAGGGGTGCTGCATCTGAGATGTGGAAGGGATAACTATACTTCACCATATGCTCATTCCTCAACCCCTTGCAATCTCAATTCCACTCATGTAAAGAACCCCCTAATGAGGAAACTCTGTCTACAGACACAGATTCCTTGCTCTGTAATTTACTGTCTTATATAGTCATTTTATGTCAGAGATAGGACTTAAACTAAGGACTGGCTATGATGCTGGCTCTCTATACACTATACCAACGCTGCCTTAAAAAAAATACAGTATGATCAGCTTTCTGTCCTCGGGTACCACACCGCCACACCTCTAATGAGTTTCTCCTCCCACTGGTGGCATCTTCAGATACTCTTGGGGAGACAGAGTTGGGAACAGAGGGAAACAGACAAGGGACCAGTATCCTGGCATCTTTGTCCCGAGGTCCTCTACCTTGAAAAAGGCAGGGGGTCCTGAGGTCTCTTCCTCAGAGGCCTTGTGCCCCATTATCTGTTTCCACCTTTTCTTCCCCTCTCTCCTCCCAAGTTGAATTTGTCTTAAAAATTCTATTTGAGAGCACGTTTTGTACTGCCTGCCTCCAAAACTAAAACCGTCATTTGTGGCTCTGGCTCTGGCTAACTGCCTTTGTTTGTTTGTTGTCAGAGAAACTATAATAAGAAGAGATTGTATACAATAGTGAAATAACAGTTATTAGGGAAAAAAATTAAGACATTTTGTTCCAATGTATTACACATTATTTCTATCCTATCTACAGCTCAAACTACTAAAGTTGTAAAATAAAGGGCATCATGAAAATCCGATCTTCCGGGGGTTTGAAGGTCCTATTTCCCATTTGTGTGGAGCAGTGGATAGAAAGTCAAGCCTTGGCGTCAACCAAGAACTAGATTCAAATCCTGAATCTGACATATACTAGCTGTTGGACCCAGGCTATCACTCTTCCTCACAGGAAGGAAACAAGCAAGCATTTTATTAAATGCCTGCCAGGTACTATGTTAGCACTTAAAAAAAAATTATGATTTTATCCTTACTATAACCTAGAGAGGTGGGTGTTATTATTATCCCCAGTTTACAGCTGAGGAATCTGAGGCAGACTGAGATTAGGTGAACTGCTGAGGGTCACCCAGCCAGGAAGCGTGTGATACCAGACTTGAACTCAGATCTTCCCAACTGCGCGCTTACCATTCTTACCACTGTAGCTCTTGGTGGCCCACAGCAGCCCAGGTAACTTTCTAATACAGTAAAGTTATGGAGTAGGTGTTCATCTACATTATTATTAATTTCCTCATGAGAGAGCTCTCTGGTTTGATGCAATCACAAGTCAGGCGAAAAAAATTTACATTTTTACCTCAGTTTCTTTGGGGATCATTTGTTCTCTGCAGGGCGATGTTTACCATGAGCAGGACTGAAGACACACTTCTGCTAAAGAGTAACTTCAGACTTGCTTCCCCCTAATGGTCAACATTTAAAAGTGCACCTACATGGAACAATTCAGACTTTAACTCAAATCCAAATCATACTAGAAAATCTGGGGAAAGGGACCTTATTAAGGTCTTAATAACTTCTATTCATTGGGAAAAAATAAATATTTTAACAAAAACTACCATAACTGGATTAATAATAGGTCTTATGAAAGTCTTCACTCACACCTTTCAGTTTGATGAAATTTCAAATTTAAATCCTCCATATTTACACATTATTTAAGCAATTTTTTCCTTGGTGGATGCTAAAATGGCTCCTCCTCACAATACTAAAAATAAAGCAAATATGTATTAAGCACCTAACAGTACCAACAAGAGAGTACTGTGCTAGGTTAGGGAGACAGTAAGTTTGGAAAACATGAGGCACATGCCCTCGAGAAGTATGCAGTCACCTGGGGGATCAGACACACACAGATACATACAAATCTAGAGTACGCTGGTATATATTATGCAATTAAACATATCAAGGCCATTAGGAAGCTAAAGAACAAACTGTATAAACTGCCAGACATGGCTGATGTGTTGGTTCATTTTGCTGAGCGAATTATTTTCTCATTTTTTTTTATTCTTTGTTCTAAGCAATGGTTCTGAAAGTGTAGGAAGGAGAGGGATAAATCGGGAAAACGTAACATAAAAACAAAAGATATCAAAGAAAAATTTTAGTGTTCTTCCTGATAGGTACTCAGACAATCCCTGAAGGGGCAGGCCGACTGATGCCTGAGAAAGGCGATCCTTTTGCGAGTATGTAGTAAAGTGCTAAGTTCAGCTGGATTCAGATCCTGATTCCCACTTACTAGCTGCATGACCCTGAGAAAGACACCTAACTTCTTTGAACCTCAGTTTCTCTAATTGTAAAGGGAAATTATTATTCTATGTGAACTTGGACAAGTTAGTAAGTTAGGTGACCTAGCACATCTCTTTCATTTCTAAAGTTATAATCCTAATACTCCCATATCTCCATAGCCCAAGGGAACCCAGGCAAATGGATTTACCTCCTTCAATGGACAGCCTTCTCTCCCATATCTCCTTTGAAGAGCATCCCTGTATGCCTAGGGAAGGGCAGGAGAGGGGGAAATAATGACAACAACAATCATAGCACTGGCAGCTAATACTTATGTAACACTGCAGGGTTTGGCAAAAAGACCTTACACATGTGATTTCCTTACAGTATCACAACAACACTGTAAAGCGGATGCTATGGTTTACCCCACTTTACAGGTGAGGAAACTCAGTGACTTGCCCAGAACCACACAGTTAGTAAGTGTCTGAGGATGTTACGTTCAGGTCTTCCTGATTTCAAGGCCAACAATCTATCTGCCATATTGCCTAGTGGCCCACAGAGGCGGAGGGAAAGAGATGTAGGCGGGTAGCCAGATCATCTATTTCCTTTCTCTTAAGACACTAGATATAAAGTAGTTCCGACCCTTTGAAAAGGGTCCCCAAGAAAGGAAAGCTCCAGGGCTCTGCCCAGTCACTGTCCTGACCTGAAGAACAGGGGATGGTAGGGGTGGGCAGGGGAGGAGGTGGGGAGAAGGGAGATACAAGCAAACTTCTCTAATCTCAGGACCAAGGGGTCCTGGTGGGTGAAATATTTGAGTTGCTTCTATTCCTCAGATCAACTGCTAGTCCTTTTTATAAATTCTGCAATACTTTGGTCTATTCTGCTGCTATTTGGCAATTAGTAAGTTTTTAAGTGCTACCTAAGTGCCAATTATTGTTATGTTACATTGCACTTTTATCTTTTTTATGTATGTGACCTGTCTTCTCAAAAGTCTTTGAAGCTGACTTAACGTGGCAGCCAAATAAGCTCATTTAATCAATCTTGGAGTGCATTGAGAAGCACACTGTCCAGGAATATGGGGGTAACAGGCCTTGCCTTGATCTGACCACATCAAGAGTTGTGTGTTCAGTTCTGGGCAGCGTAATTTAAAAGGACATTGATAAGCTGAAAGGCATCCAGAGAAGAGCATCCCGAACCTAAAAGTTGAAGGAACTGGGGAATTTTAGCCAAGAGAAGACTTCTGGGAGTCACAATAACTACCTTTAAAGAGCTGGCAAAGAGGGGGCAACTTCTCCTTGGCCACAGAGGGCAGAACTGAGAGCAATGAGTAGCAGGAATAAAAACATGTAGACTTGATGTCAGGAACCACCTCCTACTCTTTAGGGTTAGCAAAAAGTGGAGTGGGCTGCCTCAGGAGGTAGGGGGTTCCTCTCACTGGAGGTCTTTAGACAAAGACAGGATGGCCACTTTTGGAGTATGTTATAGAGAGGATTTTTTCAGATATACATTGGACTAGATAATAGGAATATACAACTAGAGACTGAAAAGACCTCAAAGACCATTTAGCGAATCCCCATGATTTTAACAAATTGGGAGATGGAGTCCCAGGAATGTTTACTAACTTGTCCAAGTTCACATAGAATAAATGGCAGGGCTGGGTTAGGTCCCTGGACACCAGATCCAGTGTCTTTTCACCATGCCCTGTCCCTTCCAAATCTGAGATTCTGTGGTTTTTCTGCTAGGCTGGAAGCAGAGACTGGAGGGCAGGCATAAGATTTTTGGCTTTACGTCCCCAGGCCTCAGCAGCACGGTGCCCTACAAGTAGTAGTTATGACAATAATGACAGTTCAGGTTACAAAGTGCTTTCCTAGGAAAAGTCTTATGAAATTGATTTATGTGTTTTATTCCTTTGCAACAGACAAGGGAACCAAGCTGCAGACTAGTGAAGTGACTTGGCTAGGGTCACGCAGTTAGTAAGCATTCAGTCAAATCCTATCCTTATAGCTTTGAGGCCAGGGTTATTTCTACTGCTCCTCAGTCTTTCCTCAGGCCCTAGTATAGCAACTGCCTGTTTGTCATTGAAAATTACCTTGATGTCACTTCTGGACCCTTATCATGGTTCATCAGTTTGGGGCATACCCTATAAACCAGAAGCTGATCTCTGTGTGAGTTAAAACATTGACCACACTCTATCAAAGCATGTGCCAAAGGTCTCAATGAGGTTTTGAGCTTTAATAGCAAACAATTGCACTAAGACTTTTGGGACATGCTGTATATAAAAAACAGTATATTTCAAATCTGTGTTACTAGAGGTCTATCAGTGTATTGTAATAATAACGATAACTACTCATGCTTCTGTAGCACTTCCAGACGCTTACTTCCCTCACTGCCCTGTGAAGCAGGTAGTATAGGAGAGGTCAATAGAACTTTTCCACAAAAAAATGCTATATCAATGTTTCCCTTTTGTCTGTAGAGATATTCACTTTGCCTCCAACTCTAGAAATGAACCACACATTACAACAAAAGAAAACAATTAAGTAAAATTTTTAAAAATTGAAAAAAATACCATGATTGCATCTGACAACATATACAAATTTCTATCCTTGTAGCCCTCTTTACTAAGAGTAGGAAGATACGTTAGAGACCTTTAAAAGAACATTTTTTTAGAGTGCCAATATCTATATAGGGTTTCAAAGTCTGTTGTGGTCTTATTGGATCCTCCCCGCAACCATGTGAGGTAGGTGCTATTATTATCCCTATCTTACAGATGAGGAAACCGAGGCAAAAAGAAGTTAAGTGACTTGCTCCAGGTCATGTAGCTAGTGAGGACCTCAGATGGGATTTGAATCCAAGACTTCTTGACTCTAAATCCAAAATTCAATCCACCTACTCCATCCAGCTGCCTCCCAAGGACAAAATACAACATACCTCTTTAAAACCTACCTTCTGTTTTGTAATATTGTTCATAATTATTTTATTTTAGTTGCTTTTTGGAGGGCAATTGGGGTTAAGTGACTTGCCCAAGGTCACACGGCTAGTAAGTGTTAAGGGTCTGAGGCCAGATTTGAACTCAGGTCCTCCTGACTCCAGGGCCGCTGCTCTATTCACTGCTCCACCTAGCTGCCCCATAATTATTTTCTAATATATTGGAAGTCCTCTCCTGATGTCTAATTGTTTCATGGAGGTAGACTTGGGTACTCAAAGGCCTGTAAAATGCAGGCTCTGGCATGTCCTACACAAGCTGGAAAGGCTAGTCACAGCATTCAGATGCATCACTCTCAGAGGCTGACTCAGTATCAGAAGGCTGCTAGTTAGTTGCTGAATTTCTTTTTTCAGCCTACTCTGATTTCCTAAGGCTAGAAGCAGTCAGATCTGCCTAGGTGGAGCAAACAATCCCAAGTGGTCGGGCATTAGTCAGGAAGACTTGAGTTCAAATTCGACCTTGGACACAAAAGCAGCAAAACCCTAGGCAAGTCACTTACCCTCTCTCTTTACCTCAGCTTCCTCATCTGTAAAATGAGTCAGAGAGTGAACTCTAAGGTCCCTCCCAGTTCCAAATCTAGGATCCTGTGACACAGGGATTGAAGTTAAGTATCAACTGAGACTAAACAGCCAAGAGGAAAATGTATGTCACATGATGAAGGTTCACTTCTGAAGAGGCAAGAGAAGGACTCTGGGTGAGCATACCTCCCTTACCACTGAGGTATGCAGTAGATGAGGCAGCATGGAAAAGCCTCCAGTCCCCAGCCTTGCCTTTACCTAACAGGAGCAGGAGAGGAGGCTTCCACGATCAAGAACCTCGTTTCTGTTCAGCATCCACCACCAAGTGATTATGTAATCTAGACCAGGTCGCAACCTCCCGGAGTCCATCTTGTCACCAGCGCAAGTGCAAGCAGGATTACTTATCTTAGCCTGTCGTCCAGCATTGACATGAGGCCACAATGAGATAATATGAGAGGAAGACTTGAAAAAAACAAAAATACGTGGTCATTATTCAGATGGTCACTTACCTAGCAACTTCAATTCTCTGGAACGCATCCAAGACACCTGGAAGTAAGGGGGAATAAAAAACTCTGAACAGTCAAAATAGGGGTCACAACACCCCCAAGAAATCTTCTCAGGGTTTCATTCAGCTCCTATTAGCTCTTATTTTGGGCACAATTCTAACCCACTGGTTTATGTGACTTCCCTACCCACAACAGACTATCAGCAGTGAATTAGAAGGAATAGGGGAGGTTGCAGAGGCAGGCACATTGACAGCAACAACAATGGCAGAGGCAGAAAAATTCTAAGATAGATACATAAAAATTCAAAAAGCCCAGTAGTCTAGGATCATTTTAGGTAGGAAGAGGCAGAATTACAAACCTCAAAAGCCTCCAAGGCCATTGCTATTTTAAATGTTATAATAACATTAATAGAAATAATAACCACATTGTGTAGCCCCTAGGGTGCCCTGAATTGTCCTAAGTGCTTTACAATTATCTCTTGATCCTTTCAACCAGTCTGGGAGAGGGTATGTGTGCTCTTATTATCATCCACATGTTACAAATGAGGAAACTGAGGCTGAGAGAGGTTAAGTAACTTGCCCACACAACTAGTAAGTGTCTAAGGCTGGATCTGAACTCAGGTCTTCCTGACTCCAGTCCAAGTTCTCTAGCCACTATACCACCTAGTATAACAATGGAGGTTCATAATCATGACTCCAAATCATCAAAAAAAAAGTTAAAAACAAAACATGGTCAACATAATTTGTGTAAGAGAGGGACACAATCCTTCTTAGAAAGTTTTTGGAAATTAAAAGAGCACGCTTTAATTCTAGGGAAAATTCCCTTAAGGAGAATTCCTCACATTTTGGAAATGCCAGAGAATTCTCACCTTATTGTCTTAAAGTTATAGCAGCTCATTACTTGCTCACAACTAAAGGAAGAGTCTAATTTTGTATAAGCTTTACCCAGGCCAATCACTGGCCCATGAGGAAAGGAGGAATCAGGTAAAAGATTGTGGGGTTCTTTAATGCACAACAAATCTTCCCTCACTGAAGCAAATCTAGCATAAAACAAAACTGTCTTGGAGCTGGTCCTTGGCCTGAAGCAAATTATCATTTTTTCTTATGAGCTGTTTTCCTGACCCACCTTACTGTGGCCCTCCTTGCCTTTTCAACCATTTTCCTGTCTAATCTATGGATTTGGTAACTCACTGAGATGTAAATTCCTTTTCTGGCTACTGGACTGTAGCTATGCTCTGTTGATCCCAAGCCACAAAAGGACAGAACCTCTTTTCTCTTTAAGGGATGCTTTCTCTTTCTCTCACACCTTGGCATAAAAATTGCTATTAGTTACTTGTCTCCTGCCCATTCACTCCACCAGCCCCTTCACTTCCTCCCTAGGTAACGTGACATAGGTGGCTTGGGGTGAACTTGGGTCCATGGCAAGATGGTTAGATACCAGATTTCATCTTTGAGGATAAAGTTCAAGCTGAAAAACCAGTGTTCATCCTGTTCCTTGGTTTCAAGATCATGAACTTTCATGTTCCTTAGTTTAAGGTAATTTTTCTAGCTCCATTAGAGTAATGAGAGAGCTCCTACCATAGGGATTCTTGACATTATTTGTGCTGTGGACCCCTTTTGCAGTTTGGTAAAGCCTATGGACCCCTTCTCAGAACAATGTTTTCAAATATGTATATATATATATGTATGTGTGCGTGTATGTGTTATATATGTATCTATGTATGTATATATACACATAATACACACATACATATATGTATATATAATGCATATATATATATATAACCTATATGCTGTACATATTGTATGTATATATATAGGTATATTTATGAAATTACAAAGAAAATTAACTATATTGAAATGAAGTTACCAAAATATATTTTAAAAGTCCAGTTTGCAGACCCCGAGGCTAGACCCCTCTCCTAGAGTCTTCCAGACTCACTCTGGTTCACACTGATCCTATGACGCTGAGCACAGATAACAGCTGGTCATGTTATGAAGAATCAACGAATACTGTTGAGTGGCTAGCAAGAAAAATCCCAATGATCTTGTAGCCACAAGATTACAAAATGGAAAAGAGTTTATCCACAGCCTAGGGGTTATCCAGGTTTTGTGAACCAGTTTTCTTCTTCCACTGGATGAACTATGGAAACCATAGATAAAAGCACAGACGGCAAGCACCAGCATCTCCTGAATACCATAGGGCTGGCTCATTTAAGAAACCCAGTGAGAAGAGAAAAAAAGCCTCCCAAGACTTCTCTTCAAAGGCCTGCCCTCTGCCTGCTGTGCCAAAGATTTCCTTAGACTATTCTAGGCCTTCCTAGTCTCCCTTGCTTTAGAATCCTGATTCAGAGGCTACCTAGGATTATACCTCCAGGAGGAGCAATTACTTTGGTGGGGGGGGAACTCCCTCCACTAACACTCCATGCAGCACTTATCTAATTGAGTGTGTAAGTCTTAAGGAGGTGTCTGATGCTCAGAGAATTGATGGTTACAGGGTCAGTAAATGGCAAAGTCAATATGTGGACCTAAGTCTTTCTGCCTCAAGTCCAGCTCTCCATCCACTGCCCCTCTGCTTCCTCTTTTCTGGGATTTAGCTGTTCTCTAAGTTGATTCATATTGCCACAGAGCTGAGGGGAACTTTGGATATTTTCCAAGTCTACTCTTTCATTTTACCAGTGGGAAAACTGAGATACAAGAAGTATAATGACTTGCCCAAGGTGATAGACCTAGTAAGTAACAGGGCTGGTACTCCTGGTGCAGTGCCCTTCCCATTATACCTGTCAGTTTCCCTTCCTCTGCTGAATGACAAGCTCTTTAGGGCTGGGGTGGGGGTAAGGGAATGTATAAAGAGAGGAGTGTGCCAGACACTGTGATAAGTGTTTTGCAAAAAGCTTGTTCAATCCTCACACCTCTAAGATTAGTAGGTACTACTATCGTCCCCATTTTAAAGTTAAGAGAACTGAGACAGAGGTTAAGCTACTTGTACAGGGTCACCCAGCTAGTAAGTATCTAAGGCTAGATTTGAGCTCAGGTCTTCCTGACTTCAGGCCCAGTGCTCTATCCACTATATTACGTAACTCTGTGGGACCATTTCTTATGTTTTGTTCTCTCACAGCACGTGACACAGTGGTAGAACACAAAGTCAAGGAACACTTCTTCATAGATTTATTCCCTTTACCAGTTCAAGCTATTTATTTGAAAAGCATATAATCTCTGAATGATCAGAGACTTAGATTTGGAAGGGACCTTAGGTATCTGATTCATTTATATTTGGAGGGAGGCAGGGGAAACAATCCAAGCAGAATTGCTTAATTATTTCTCTAGCCCACTCAAGAGAGAACTGTTCTTTGGTTTCAAGCATGGAGTCACTTTGTGGCCTCCCAACCCTCTGAACCAGATAATTATTTAGCCTGCTGCCCCCATGTCAGTTAGTAGGATTAATAAATCTTTTTGGACAACAAAGATGAAGACAGGAGTGATACCAATAGTAAACTTAAAACAAACCTGAAAAGTCTTCTTGCCTCTCAGTTTCCCAAGGACAGATGTCCTTAAGCAGTAATTCCCAGAATGATTCTTAAGAACATTTTTACCCTTTTGGCTATAGCAATAGTACAGCTAAACATGGAATCCATGTTTAGGTTCAAATTGGCCTTTGCCCCCAAACTTCTCTTGGTTGGGCATTGGGTATACCTGGCATAGAAATAAACCAGATCTGGAGGCAGTGCTATATGGATTATGTTTTCTTTCTCTCCTTTCTCTCTCTCACACCTAGTATTTCCCAGAGAAATCAGTCAGAACTGGATGGCAGCTGTGAATTCTACAAATTTGGGATTAACAGATGTGGCTGCAGGTGTTTCTCTTTTAATTAGGCATTGAGTTGGGGGGCAGGTGCCACTGGAAGGAGAGGAAAACTTCACAGCAATGTGACCACACTTCTGGGGATGGGGATGGGGGTTGAGACTGAATCTGGAAACCTCAAGTCAAACAATGGGCAGTTCAATGATCCATACCTGAATGAGATTGGCAGGACCCCTTTCTTTGGTACTCTTTGTGTCCATTACACACAGAGTCCCAAGACTTGTAGAAGGTTAGCTAATGGAGTTCAAGTTACTTTGAATGAAATTAATTTTTAAATACTTATTTACAATTTACAATATACATTAACCCTTTTCCCAGCTGGTTTGCTCATAGTAGCCTGTATTAGCAAGCACCCTAGCACACCCAGGATGGCTTGCTAGCACAGGTTCTTTGATCTGCTTTTCTAAAGGAAAGACAGCTTCAAAGGGTCCAACAATCTACTTTAATTAAACATATACAAGTCATTCACTAGTTCAGGGGAAAGGTCAGCACCCTAAATGTGGAGAAAACACAAGCAGAGAAGTAAAGAAGGTAAAAGTCATTCACTAGTTCGGGGAAAGGGTCAGTACTCTGAATGTGGAGAAAATACAAGCAGGGAAACATAGAGAAATTAGCACAGAGATCCAACAGACAGGGCTCCAACTGTCTAAAGTCTAAACCAAGTAATAGATATTTAATCAGCAGACCAGGGAGCACCAACACCTGGATTCTCAAAAGTGGAGGGGTTTCTTAACAATAGCTACCCAGAGTCTCATCTGGTCAAATCACAAAGAAACATTCTTCCCACGAGTGAGCCCCAAAGTAAAATACCAAATTCCCAATACATATAGTTTTCAACTAATAGGCTCAGAGTCAGAAGGCATCACAACCCACTGTGACTCAGTGCCTAATTGGCCCAGTGCTAAAAGGTGTGAAAGCCTTCCTGCAAGCAAGCCTCCCCCTAAGCAAGCTTCCCCTTAGGTAACCTCCTCTTCCAAGGCAATATAAATCTCCCTTAATCACTTGATGGGCTCTTTGTGACTCAGGATGTGTCACAGCCGGGAACTAGACCAGAGCTCAAAGTAGCAAGATATCTGTGATTAAAATATCTGTGTCCCTTTAGACCTGGGAACATGAGCCATGTTCCAGGGGAAAAAGGAACACATGTAGTCACATAGGCCTATTAATGGACAGGGAAGATCTTATATTCCATTAACCCTACATAACCCTACTGGTTTTGATAGCCCATGGTGGCATCTTTATGTATTGAATGCTGATGTGGATAAAGTAAAGTCTACTGTACATAAATGCAGTTATCTCACTCATCAGTTTTCCAGAATTATTGGGGGCAACTATGGGGTGGGAGAATATCATTAAAGACCAGTTTCACCCTCTTCCCTCATATACTAACTGATTATATTGATTACTGAAAAATCAGAAAATTACTATACCCTAAATTCCTGGGTTTCATTTCAACAAGTTTTCATCAAACCACTGCTAAAATTCAGGCCCTGAGGTTGGACTGTGGGGACACAGAGACAAAAATTAAAACTTTACCTGCCCTAGAGAAGTATACATGTTGCTAATATTTGCATATATTTGAAATGGGGTTGTAGCAAGCCATCACTGAGGTAGGTAGAAAAGGAGGAGAGCTGTTAATCCATCAGAATGGTTTATCCTCTTGGGTACTTCCTGGGTGGATCTGAGTGAAGATGTTGGCAAACAGTACTAGAGTAATAGACTTCTGAAAATGCTGCTGAACTGGAACTTTGAGGAAGCCCTTGTCAGTGCCACATCATGGCTGGCAGAGGACAGGGCAAATCAGGGCCAAGAACTGAGTCAAGCAGGTGGGAAGCAATAGAAAGTGGAGCATGCTCACAAGAACTTACCATAATGGAGTCTACTAGGACAGAAGGAGGGCACTTAGAGGTTCTTTGAGTCCTGAAGATGAAGTTGTGGTCAAACTGGAGGATGTTTAAGCCAAGCTTACAAGCATAGAGGATGTATGATAGTCTCTCTGGATTAGTGCCCAGAGATACAAGCTGCACAGGGGAGGGAGCATAAGTAGAAGAGTCACAGTCTACAGTCAGAGATGAGAATTCCAGATGCAAAGGGAGCAGGTAGAGAATAGAATCTGGGCCAGACTCTACAACACTGCTACAGGCCCTTGGGGGAGAGGGGGTGCAGTGTGGTAGGCTTCCACATTATAGTAGAAACAGAGTACCACTGTTGCCTCAGTGTTAGAAACCCTTCCTAATGTGGTTGGCTAAAGGCTGGCAGGTGTCAGAGTCTCCCCAGAGGCAGCAAGGTTTCTGTTGGTGTTACACTTGAGACAGAGATAACTTCTTGGTGCTATGGGGAGGGAAGGGGGCTAGGTGGGAAGGAAAGTCCCCAGAGTTTTCTAATAGGATTTTCCTTCCAAATACCAGGAATTCCAAGAATGGCTCTTGATAATGATTTTGAGAAGATTTCTCCCTTTTTAAATTTTTTTTGCCTTTATGGATAGAGCAATAGTACACTCTAACACCTCCCCAGACCTTGGGGAAGATGGACGTATCAGTAAGAGCTCTGTGGCAAGCCTTGCATAGAAATAAACCAGACCTAATGGCAGCCAGTGTAGTTTCTCTCTCTCTGTCTCTGTCTCTGTCTCTCTCTCCCTCCCTCCCTCCCTCTCTCTCTCTTTTTTTTTAACAACTGGCATTTCCTAGGGAAATCAGTCAGTTTGGTTGGCAGCTGTATATTAGCCAAGCCTTGGATAAACAGATGTGGCTGCCAGTGTTTCTCCCTTAATTAGGTATAGTGTTTGGGGGCTGGAACAAAGTAGGGGCTTTGTAAATGCTTGTTGAGTGACTGATTAATTCCTTTTGTAGTTCTCTTAGAAATATTCTTAGAGAACCTGGCACAAGTAAGCACTATGTAAATATTAGTTCTACTTCTTTTTATTATTATTAGTCTAGAAGTTCAGAGAAGAAATTTACCCAAATGGTGCCTGTGTCTTACGCTTAGCTTTACCACTAATAAGCTAAGTGACCTTGGGCAATAATAACGACAATGAGAACAACAATTCTTGTTAATCTTTACATAATACTTTTAAGGTTTTACAGAGTTGTTGTTTTGTTTTTTAATAAATTATCTCATTTGAGCTTCACAACCCTGTAAGGTAGGTGCTATCATTATTCCTATTTAACAGATGAAGAAACTGAGGCTGAAAGGTAAGTGACTTGCCCAGGGTCAGTCAGATTCAAGAGTCTGAGGCAGGATCTGAACTTGGGTCTTCCTGACTTTCTTGTCCAGTGCTCTAGCCACTATCCCACCTGGTTACCTAACTGGCACGTTCTTTAGTCTCTCTGAGCTCAAATTTCCTCATCTATAAAATGAGGGAGATTGACTTCAGAATAGATACTAAGGTCTATTCTGGGGCTAAATCTATGATCCTATAATCCTATCAGACAGTCATGAGGTTGTAGGTGGATCTTAGTTCTTTGCTTCCTTGGCAGGACATTCAACTTTGGCCTTGGATTATACAAACAGCTCTCTGCCAAGAGTTCTTTTCCATATAAGAGAGTGCCCCAGATAGTGCCCTGCCTGCATTTACTGATGGACTTATGAGCTTCTTCCCTGTGATTGTGCATCAGGATGGCAGGACTGTCAGAGCCTAAGCATGCATGAGCAGTGCTTGAACAGAGTGTGTGGGAATAGGCAGAACACAGAGGCCAGAGGGGCAGAGCAACTAAAATGGACATCTTGGTGTCTAGGATGGTCAGATGAATTAGCGGGTCAGTGCAATGAGTAACTGGTGATGATGACGAGAATGAACAAAAATAATTATAATAATAAATAGCTAACAGTTACATAGCACTATAAAGTTTATCATGTACTTCACAGATATTATTTCACTTGATCCATATATGACTATTCTCATTTTTTTAACATGAAGAAACTGAAGCTTAGTGAGGTTAAGTGACTTGTCCAGGGTCACACAGCTAAGAAGCATATGAAGTAGACTTTCAATCCAGGTTTTCCTGATTTGAAGTCCATTAGATCACCTAGCTGCTTGCAAGCCCAGGCCAGAGGCTGTGTCTCTGCAGAGATTTTAGTCTGCCTAATTACTGCAAGCAGAAAAGGTCTTGTTATTCCCCAGAAGAAGGAGTCCAGGTTGAGCAGGCATGAGTGGCTGGCGATTTTGCCCTGATCAGCCACCTGCTATGATCTCTAGGAAGTCCTCCAAGCATCCACCACCTGCATCAGCTCGGCTTCTGGCAGTGTAGCAGTTATGAGCCCCAAATCACTGGTGTTACCTCTGTCCCCCTCCCTCCACCACTTGTCATTTGACAGCCAGCTAAATATATATAAATGTGCTTTTCAGGAGGAAGAACTTGAGGAAGGAATTGGAACAGAATTGCATTTCCCTGTTCCCTGTCCTCCCCCATCCTACTGAGCCAGGCTCCGGCCTCAGACGCACCACTTTCTCTTTCTGTCAAAATGGCTACAGCCCATTTGCTGGGAGCAGACTCAGGAGACAAGGAATGAATGTTTAGACAATGGCCTGTCTGCTCTGGCCAGCAGAGCCTGCAACTCAGCCTAACTGCCCCAGACAGGCCAGGGCTTAGTTGAAAAATTAATGAAAACTTAGCCTGGATGCAATTTTATAATCAACTTGTGACTCAATTATCTAAAAAGTAAATGGCCAATCCATTGAGTTAAACTTCCCACTTTCAATCCCCCACCAAGACAGACAAACTTCAATTGAACAGTGACTCCTGCCCTTTAATCAGTTCAAAGGAGTCTTGTTTTCAGTCAACATTTGCTTAGGAACCAGTCTGCCAGACCAGTCTCTGTGTCTCAGTCTCTATTTGTCTCTTTTTGTTTCTATTTGTCCTTGCCTTGTGTGGAGACTTAGGCAATAGAGGGTGGGAGTGACCAAGCTGGGTGAGATTCTGCACGCCTGTGTGACCCTCATAGCTTTTATCTCCTGCTGAGCAGGGCATGTCCAATTCCAGAAGATGAAAGCACCAATTATGGTGCTGAAACACCACTGGGAAATTTCCTCATCTGTATTCCGGGAAGAGCGGGTCTTCTCAAAACCCTGCCAGGGAGAGGGCTCCTTGAGCACTTACCACAGCACCCACCTTCTGGTCCCATTACAGACTCAACAGCATTTAGAAGTCCAAGTCTGATTACAAAGACTGACTTATTCTGACTATTTAAATGCCTTACAGCATTCAGTTAGATTATCTGGAAGACAAATAAACAGAAAACATTATGCCCCATGACTCTTTCTAAGGTGGAACAAGTCACTTATTATAGCTTCTAATTGAATTCTTTGATCATTATTCAGTCTGGTTTAAATTTCAGGTTTTTACTGAAGTGGTTACATGGGAGCTGTGTAATCTATCTCTGTTCATGAAGAGAAAGAAGGAGAAGGAGAAGGAAGAGGAAGAGGAAGAAGGGAAGGAGAAGGATGGGGAAGAGGAGAAGGGGGAGGGGGAAGAGGAGAAGAAAGAGAAGGAGAAGGAGGAGGAGGAGGAGAAGGAGAAGAAGGAGGAGGGGGAGGAGG
>CM053583.1:80573739-80589995 GCA_028627135.1 Pseudochirops cupreus | reverse complement strand
CTCCCTGATGCTGAATCCAGTTCTCTTTCCATGGAATAAGGTAATTCTACAGTTTGGGGTTTGTTTTCCTGATTAATACTTCCTTTATAGTAGGAAGCAGTGGTATAGTGGAAAATGAACTAGATTTTGGAGTATAATGGTAATGGGAATTTGAAGATCTTCCCTGCCCCTTAATAGGCTGAATGTAATCATGTGGAGCCTGTGGTAGGAGAAGTTTGCTGAATGGGTGGAGCAGAGCCAAGAGGAAGCTGGGACCCAGAGCAGTTAGAGCTGGAGGGAGGAGAGGACACAGCCAAGGAGACAGAAAGGCTTGTGTGTGTTTGTTTGTGGGAAGGCTAAGGAGGGTGTGGCTCCCTGCTGTGCTATGGTAAATTAACTTTGTTGCTATGATGGATTTGGTTTTCTGGTTTGGGGATTTGGTTTTCTGGTGTCTGAATAAATGTTTTGCTTCTGTCTTCTATATGGAGAGTTTGTTATATTTCACAATTCAGAATTGTGCTGGCATGTTCATAGTCACTGTCAGTGCTGTAAATATTATGTTGATGCTACACAGAGTCAGTTGGATAACAAGCATTCAACATATATGATATTCCTGGCACTGTGGTAAACACTGAAAAGAAAAAGAAAGTTAAAAAACAAGTTGGTCAAGGAGCAAAGACAGGAGAGGGAGGGGAGAATAGCCAGTGTAGGAGTCAGAAGACTGTCTCTGCCACTACCTGGGTGAATTTGGGCAGGCATTTTCACTTTCTGGGTCTCATATATAAAAAGAAGTTGGGCTAGATGACTTCTAAAGTGTCTTCCAGCTCTAAGCTTATGGCCTTGGATTCCTGGCCCACAGATTCTATAAATGGATAGGAAATCTGTGAAATGTCCATTCTTGTTCTATAACATAAAACCAGGTGTTTGACTTTCTTGTGCATTTGTCATGAGTAACCCTCAGACAAAGAGAGGAAAGGAATAAAACATTTTACCTAATTATCTGATGTAGAAAATTCTATGTTCACAAGATACACAAAAGACTATTAGTTTGGGCCCTCAACCAAGGATTAGAAATATTTTCATTACAGTGAATTTTTTACGATGCTCGTTAAAATTAGACTTGACCCACATAAACCTTTCAGATAGAATATTTTACTTTCTGTTTGTCCTTCAATACCACTTTAGCTTCACTAAAATACCTCAGCAACTCTACCCTGAGTTTCCAGATTCCTTCTAAATCAAAATATATTTTGCTTATTTTGGGACTTCCACTGAGGCATCCCTAGTGAACAATATTTAAAACTCTCCTCATTAGATTGTTATTGTTCAGTTGTTTTTCATCCACGTCTGACTCTTTGCGACCCTGCTTGAGGTTTTCTTGGCAAAGATACTAGAGTGGTTTGCCATTTCCTTCTCCAGCTCATTTTACAGATGAGGAAACAGAGGCAAACAGGGTTAAGTGACTTCCCCAGGGTCACACAGCTAGTAAATGCCTGAGGTCAGATTTGAGCTCAAGTCCTCCTGACTCCAGGCTCAGCACTCTATCCACTGCATTACGTAGCTGCACACTCATTAAATTAGACAAAGGACAATGCTTTTTTCAGATCATGGGATCAGAAATTTTGAACTGGAAGGTACCTCAGAAGTTATTTAATCTAATTTGCTTATTTTACAAATGAGAAAACTGAGGTGCAGGAGAGATTAAGCAACTTTGCCCAACATTGCACGTGTAATAAGTGTCAGAGTAGGAATTTAAACCCAGGGTTTCTGACACCAGAGCTAGTGTTCTTTCCATTGTACCTGATGGTTCTATTTTTATCCTTGACATGTTTTCATTTTGGAAGATCATATCACTGTCAAGAAAACCACAATGCCATCTTCAGGGCCACTTGTGAAGTGAGATATTTATGATAAAACAAAACTCTAATGTCACTTCCATTTCTTCTAAGTAAAATGATAATTGGATGGAAAGGGATGGATTTGTTACTTTGTGGTGATGAACAACCTTCCTGTTCTAATCTAGGCTAGATTGCAAGGAATAGAAGCAGATGCAATGTCTCAGACAACTATAGGGTTTGTTGATAGTATCCCCCAGCTGGAACAATTGCTTACTAAAAAGTGAGCTTCTACACGACCACCACTTTTGAGTCCCGACCTTCGTCTCGTTCTGGAAGTTGAAGCTGCACACAAAACTATAACCCAGGAAGCCATCTTTATCCAGACCAGTGGATCTCATATCATGGTTTGTGAACCAACAATGACCCAAAAGATTTGTGCTAGAGATTCTTTAATGGAACTTTAAGCAGTAAATAATGACCAGATTATAAATATATTTTCCTTCAGTGATAAGCACATATTTGAAGCATCACAGGTTTATTTCTAAAGTGATTCAAAATCATCGTGATCATATGTGCAATGATTTTAGTGCTCATGCAAGCAATTACATCAAACTGAGCACTTCTGACTAAGCATAATATGTTCTTGAAGTTTCCCAACCTGTCATCAAATTGTTTCTAAACCACCACAAGGCTTCAACATTTGATTCAATGATTTTCAATGGAGACATTTGAATTCATTTGAATTCTGAACATTGCACCAGAGGAGCTCCCTCACTTATCTCTGTTACCATGTAATTATACCTTATCAGCTGTGTAATCATGTGATCAAGAAATTATAAACATTAGTGTTCTTATAGAGTAAACACCAGACTGTTTGAAAATCATTACTGCTGGGGAGGTGCGTTGTAAGTCATGATAGGATGAATTGGCTGACAACACTGGTCAGTTATCGAATAGAGTTTCTGTGAGAGGATGACTAGTATGCCAGTAGAGAAGAAAGTCATGTCTGATGAGAATTTTTTTCCTTACAAAGATTAATTTATATACAAACATAGTTAAAAACAAAGCAGTATATGCAGTTAATCTTTATGTACATTTATTATCTAATGTAGCACTTGCCATTAGCCAGCAGAAAAGTAAATATTTTACATGATAACTAGCGATTCATTTTCATTGATTGTTTAGGTGACTAAAAATTTTAAAGAGGAATTTTCATCTCTTATCAAAGAGCCTATAAAATCCTCCTATGATTTCCATCACATACTTGTGTGAGGAAGCATTTTTACTTTATTTTTATTTTAAATCAAAATAAAGAAATAAACTTAAAGCAGGATAAAATTTAAGACAAGGCTATCTGGTTTAAATGTTGCTAATCATTTTTCGGATAAAAAGTTCAACATCAAAATTAATTTTAAATATGCTTATTACGTTATGTTAAACATCTTTCAAGTTGTAACTTATTTAATTAAGATATTATTTATATTCAACAAAGTTTATAAAATAAAGACATTTAATGTGAAGCCTTATAGATAATAATCACATGAGATCTTGAGTTATTTCTTTTGCCACAAACAAAACATTTGTAATCATTTTATAATTAGAGTCTTGTAATTTTGAATTTAGTTTTAATAATTATAAGTGGAATAAAATATTATACTTTATAATTATAATTACATAATGTAAAACTTTAATTTGGAGCTTCTTGGGCAAAAGTTATTGCAGTTGTAAACACTTGATAAAGAAGTCTAAAAGAATATATAAAATAATATTGATTTAATAATAATAAATTACCCTAGGGATTCACAACACATTGCTGTTATTGTTATAGTTGTGGTTGTTGAAAGGGATTCATGGAATAAAACATGTTGGGAACTACTCAGCCAGACTATAAAGCGATTCAAAGTAGCTTCTGGATGTTGAGGGAAATGCAGTATTATACATAAGAAGACAAAGTGGCTCACAGCCACAACTCTTCAATCTAAGGGAAAGACACGAATGAGTTTACTAATTACATTCAAGCCATGTTGGTATGAGTGCTCAGAGCTCAATGGTTATCCCCACTTTGTGAACCCAGCAGTCATGATTTGCTGCCATTGCTGACTCGTCCCTCTCCCTCCTCACTCTGAGGAGTGGGAGAAGAAGGATTGAATATAATAATCAGTCAATGTGACCAGGATACTGAAAAAATTTGTCACTGTAAATTCCATACCACTGGCACTGATCACTGCGTACAAAATGAAGATATGTGGACTAGAAAAATACCGTTAGGGGGTGGCTAGGTGGTGCAGTAAATAGAACACTGGCCCTGGAGTCAAGAGGACCTGAGTTCAAATCTGGCATCTGACACTTAACACACACACACACACAAACTAGCCATGTGACCTTGGGCAAGTCACTTAACCCCAATTGCCCTCCAAAAAGCAAAAAAAGAAAGAAAAATTCAGTTAGGTGGCTTTAGAACTGATATTACTAGACACCATTGGGATTATCAGTGTTAGTTTGTAGGGAAATCCCCACTAAAGTGCTCCAGGCATCTGTCTTTGGCTATGGGCAATTTGACATTTTTATAACAGATTTAAATAAAGTAATAGATTGCATGCTTATCAAATCTGTACATGACAAAACTGAAAGGGAGAGCTAACATGTTGAATGACAGAATCACATTTACCTTGATCACATTTCATCCTATGGGATAAGGCCTATTGTTTTAGCCTGTCAAATTCTTGGATCTAGAGTTGGAAGGAACTTCAGAGGCTTCAGTGCTGCTTTTTCCTCTCTTTCTTCAACTGCTTCCAGCTGAAATGATCTCACCCTCCTCCAGTTTTCTTTGAGTACTTTGACTAAGTGACCTTTGACTTCCCTCCTAGCTCTAAATCAAAGATTCTAATGGCCCTCTGGTCTTGTATCTTTGTCCCTATCCTTCTCTACTTTGTAGGAAGTATACTTTTGTATACATGCTTACGTACAGGTAGTTCCTCTTGAGAGAGTAGAGATCCTGGTTTTCTGTCTTCCAGCTTCAAGAGAGAAGGGGGAAGGAGGGAGAGAGAGAGAGAGGGAGAGAGAGAGAGAGAGAGAGAGAGACAGAGAGACAGAGAGAGAGAGACAGAGAGACAGAGACAGAGACAGAGACAGAGAGACAGAGAGACAGAGAGAGAAAACTTGAGTTAATTAAAAACCTTTAGGTCTTTTACATATGAATTACCATCATTTCTTGCCTTCTCCATCTTGTTCTTGTTCAATTGATATTTTAAAGCTAAATGAGAGTCACTGTGGTATGATAGAAAGATTATTGGACTGGGATTCAGATGTTCCGGATTTGAACCCCAGCTTTGCTACTCCTTACAGAATGATCTGGGGCAAATCAGTTCAGCTCTCTGTGTCTTGGTTTCCTTATTTGTAAAAGGAAGTGTTTGGATAGGATGATCTCTCAAGTTCATCCACTCTTGCTCTCACTTTCTGTATTTCCTTCCCTTACACCACACTGCCTTACACAGGCTTCAGGTAAGCATGACCATTGATAGGGATAGCCAAATCCATCACTGCCCATATTTCAAGAGGTAGAATGTCCCATTAATTTGAATTTAGTATTAGTATCTGTCAAGGCAAGAAAAGTTAGCTCTGAAAGTAAAATATAATAGTTCTAATGGCTGTTTTAAGTATGGGACTTGGGGCTCCTATCTGCCTCCCACCTCCACATAAAAGCCCCTTCTAAACTCTGTCCTAGATTCAGGGCATGTTGTGAATATGCATCAGCATCTACTCAAAGTAGATGTGGCTTGCAAGTACCCATGTTTCTTTTACCAGCCAACCAAAAGACACATGAATACAAAGCAAAAGACATTTAATTAGACTGCATGGCAAAAGAAAAGTGACAAGAAAGATTTCCCACACGTAGTACAAGAAGAGATACATGCAGAGAATACATATGGTAGGGAACACACAAACCAAGGATGGTACAAATTTATCAGTGAGCTGAGCTGGGGGCCTCTGTTACCCTTGTTCTTTCTTCTACACTGCTCCCTGATAGACACCTCCTTTGATCTTTCTAGGTAGCCTCTCTGCAGGTAAGACTCTCTGCTTTTTCTTGAATAAGTGGAGGGGTTTCCAACTTTCTGTGTTGAAAGCCCCAGGAGTCATCTTTTCTTTTGATAATTCAAGGAAGCTCCACTTTACTAGTTGACTAGAGAACGCCTAGGCATCTTTTTTTTTTTAACTTACTATTCTCCCCTACTTTTGGACCTTCTAAGACTAATTTTTATTAGCATCATAGTCGGAACATTCTTTTAAATTCCTATCATACATTTCATACTGAACAAACCATTTCCAGGGTTTCCCTATATCAAATCTTCAGAGGAGCTAGGTGAAGAAGTTCGTGAGGAGACTCCTCAAGCCCTGTTTCCCATTGGGTCCTTTGGGTTCCATGCAGATCCTGGAGACCGGGCTGAGAGAAGAAGAAAAGGGACTTCTGGCCTTTTCCCTCAACAAAAACCCAAATTGCTCTGTTCCCTACATGACTGTCTAATCTTTCCTTTCAGAAAATTTTGCTGACCAATCTACAGTGTAATTTGCAACCCACAAATTTGGAATGTGTACTATGTTATCCAGACCAATAAAATGGGATTTGATGGTTATCATAGATCACCAAATTTGAGTCCAATACAGGCAGAACTATTTTGGTTCTCATAGACAGGTCTGAAAACAAGCTGTGTTCTGTGCTTGGAATCAAGATTATTTGAATAGCTAAGAAAGGGCACTCTGGGTTTTCTTCTACTCTTATGAATTGTTCTTACATATTTTGAAAGCTTAATTATTTTTATTGCCCAAATTACTTTCTGTCTTTTAGAAGACTTTAAGTTAATCCATGTCTAGACTTATGAGATTCTTTTAATTAAAAAGCAAAATAAGTTGAATCACAATGCAAGTTTTTTTCAAGCTTCCCCAGCTCTGTTTACAAGGTTTATTGCTGAGTGTATTATTGCTAAAGTGGTGGCAGGCCTGACACAGCTGAAAAGACTCCTCTTTATTTCTGTTCATTGTTGCTTCCAGAGATGTTTGGAATCACTGTAATTGCAAGCCAGCTCTGACGACTACTTGCTACTGACAGCATTAAATGCACCATTGTTTTCTGATTTTCCATTAGATTTAAAATATGTTAGTCTAGTGCTAATAAAATGAAACCCTAGGGAATAAGAGAAGGGGAAGGTCAGGGCCTGTACTAAAGGATTTTGTGCCTCTGAAAATCTTTCTGCACTGGAAGACATCTCTCTTCCATTTCATTTTATTGATGGTGAAAGGAGATGTTGACTTTTCCTAGGGAAGGAGGCAATAAGACAGCTTTTGTGGTAGAGGAGTCTGAGGTAAAATCTGGTTTAGAGTGGAGAATCAGGGAAATCTTGGCATGAAGGTTAAAGATTGATCCCTGAGCATGGCACTATGGAATGAGTGCTAGTCAGAAGTCCTAGGCTCAATTCCCATCTCTGGCACTTGTGGCCTTTGTAACCCTTGCCAAGTCATTTAAGCTAGTGCTCATTTCAGTTTCCTTTTTTTATAACATGATGGATTTGGACTCAATGTCTAGTAAAAGCCCATCCAATTTGAAATCTATACTTTTATGACTCTAGAAGAGGGATATAAGGAGGGATGTATTTGGGTACTTCCCATGGAACTGGTCCTCTGATCCCTTTCTGTGGGAACATGTGCTCTGGCCCCTTGCAAAAGGACATGTATAATCCAGCAACTGCTGTATGACTGAGATTGTATTTAAATAATTATAAAAGCTGTAGAAAAGCTCCATTTTCCCATCTTTTTCAATGGTCTCTTTGAGACTCTGCTAATTCTCCTTTGAACTTCTAGCATGGGGAGGAGGGGAGGAGGGAAGGAGATTTTTCTTCTCTACTCCCCAGAGGCAATGGCAGGGAGAGCATAGGTCTGCCCAGATGAGCCTAAGACCAGACCTTAACATCCTGGCTTCCTCTTCTGCTTTGTGTTTTTTCCTTGAGCACAGGTGGGCATGCAGCAACTATCTCCTGGGAGATAGACGTTTCCAGTATTAGTGACTGCTTTGTGAGTTTAAGAGTTCCTGGGTTCGTGAATTGGTCCCACCTGCTCAATGAGAAGTGTTTGCCATGACTACACCAATTCTCAGTGAAGAAGATGAACCCAAAAGCCCTGAAGAAACATGGACTGGCTGTCAGGAGATCTGGACCTTGTGAGTTCTTCAAACAGGATGGGTCAGAGATGAAAGGGAAATGTGTGTTCTGTAGTACCATAAAGTTGTCCTTACTTCCTGGTAAAATATATTGATGGTGATGAGCAGCAGTATAATAATAATTTCCAAAGATATATATATAGATAGATAGATAGATATAGATATAGATATATATATACAAGGCACACTTTTGAGTTTAAACTGCAATAGTAACATTTTCTCCATCACTTCTTTAAATCTAGACAATCAACAAAACAATAAATTAGCACCTGATTTGTAGTATTTGCTGATATCTGAGATGCAAATACTCTCACTGAAAATTTAACAGTGGCTCTCCAGTCATATGAGCTAGCTTCAGTTTGGGTCATTGTTTTATGTCTTAAGTATTTGTTAATATGCACTTAAACATTCATGTTTTAAGCAATTCCTTTATAGTGGAGGAAATAGATATCCGGCTTATATCTGATACCTGTTTTGTACATTGAGTATCTTTTCAAGAAGGGACTCTTTTGAGCACTTTTGGAAAGATGTTAGGCATAAGAAATACTTAAGCTTTATTTTCAAGCTTTTCCAGAAAGTTTTGTCCCATGAAAAGGGAACATAATAACCCAAAGAGACAGAGGAAATCCTGACTCCCATCTTTAAAGTCCCTCAGGGTGAATTCAGGCTCTCTGTGAGCCCAGGGCAGGATCATCTCTTTTGGGAAGGCCACCCTGGCATTTGGGGTTACATTAAAAATATGATATTGACCCTCTAGGAGTTTCCAGTCTAAGATAAAGCAAGAGATAGAAATCCAGGTACAAAAACAAGTGTCCCTTTTCCCCTGACCATAGACCTGCAAACCCCAATACTGGTAAAACAGGCAAAGTACCCTTTGGGTTGCTTCAATGAAAAGCAACTATCCATGTTATTTTTCTAATTACAGATTCAGAGCTGCAAGGATTGAAGTGAGTTCGATACCATCATTTTATAGCTAAAGGAACTTGCCTAAGATCACACAGGTAAAAAGTAAGAAACAAAGGAATTGTTCTCATATCCTTTAATTTCAAATCCAGCACTTTTTGTCCTATGTCACAGTGGCCTGTTCTGTTCCTATTGTATGCCCCTTTTCTATTACTGTCCAAAAAAGAAAATTCCATAATTCTTCACATATTGGAGAAGTGATCATAAGTATCTTCTAGGATCAGCTCACAATGTGTGATTCCAGGGATGACAAAACCACCTTCCAGACCGAAAGATATTATACACACATGCACACACATGCAAGCACACAGACGCACACATAGATGCACACATAAACACCATGCCTGACATTCCATCATCAGTACCTCATCCATTTGTTCCATTGTTGACTTTTCCACATCATCTTCTAAAAGGCAGGCATACCAGGGAAGGCCCTTTAGTTACCGTACTTTCTAGTCCTGTAAGCACTGCCGTTGTGGGGAAGCAAACAGCAGACAGTATATTTGGTACGTCAAGGATTTAGAATTTTCTCAGTGTGGGCATTCTCTTCACTAATGCAGATCAAAAGTCCTCTACGGCTTAATATTTAAGAATTGCATTGGTCAGAATATTCATCACCTTGATGATGAACACAGATCTTAAGCAATTCAGAACTGAGTGGAAACTTAGAAATCACCTTGTCTAAGATCCTCATTTTCCAGGTGAAGAAACTGAGGATGAATATTACGTGACTTTTCCAAAGTCATACACTTTATGAAAGAGTAGAATCAGTACTAGGATCCAGGTCTCCTGGGTCCTCATAACTTAATCTAAATCCTTGCTGTTACATTTAAGTGTACTTCTGTAATATCCTCACTTTGGTGGCTGCTACATTTCCCTCCATAGACTTACTTGAAGACTATTCTGATGGTAGCCAACATTTCTGTTGGCTCACATTGAAAAGTGCTTTTTATATACAGTCTCTCATTTATAGCCATCATATAAGGTAGGATCATGGAACAATAAATAATTAATATCATAATAGGCTACTTGCAATAAATAGTAAATAAAATAAATTTCAAGCTGGAAGGAACCTTGGAAGTCGTCTAGTTCAACCTTCCCTTTTTTACAGATGAGGAGTCTGAGCCCAGAGAATTTAAGTGACTTGCTTACATGTAGTAAGTACCAGATTTAGGATTTGAACTCAGATGCTCCAACTCCCAATCCAGTCTTTTTTCTACTGTACCACAGGACAGATATTATCATCTCCATTTTATAGGTGAGGAAACTTATTTCTAGGAAAGTGAAGTAATATCCACCATCATTCAGTTAGATCAGTGGCTCTCAACCTTCCTAATGCCATGACCCTTTAATACTTGTATGTGGGTGTATCTGCACATGGGAGGACCCACCTGGAGACAGAGAGAGGAGTGGTGTCTCGGTTCCTAAGACGATCGGAAATATGTGTTTTCTAATGGTCTTAGGCGACCCCTGTGACCCCTGTGAAAGGGTTGTTCAACCCCCAAAGAGGTTGCGACCCACAGGTTGAGAACTGCTGAGTTAGATAATTTCAAGGGTGAGATTTGAATCCAGGCTTTTTCCTAACTCTAATTCCAGGGTTCTTTCAATATTGTTTCTCAGGGATGATATGTCATTTTGTCCCCCAACTTCCTTTTTTCTGGATAAAGAATCCCAATTCTGCTAGCTTTTTCATATAAGATCAATTTCCCAAAACTTTCATAATTTCATTTTGTTTTTCTTTGGGGTTGCCTTCAAGTAATGAAAAGTAGCATGTTCTTCTCACTGAAACCCATCACTATGCACTCTGTTCATTGCATTAGGCCCTTGAAATCTCAGAATTTGGGGCATCCAGATCAAAGGAAATTTGAAACAAGTCATGGAGTCTGAACCAGGGCTAGTTATTTGCAGTGAGGCCCTATTTCACAAGAATGACACTGCCTGCCTCCCTAGAATTGGCTGGTTTCCAGATATGCAACTTGGGGGTTGACAGTTTCTATGTTATCAGGTGACTGGAGAGCCAGGAACTCAGTGTTTGAGAGTCCAGTGTCCTAGACAGGAGGCTTAGGGTGACTTAGGGCCTGGACTGAAAATGGAAGTGCAAAAGACCAGAGAGGCACACCCACCATTTTCCTAGTCAAATGTCTCTATTCCAACTTCACAAGTAATTTAAGACAGTTCTTTCTAATCAGGTTTCATGAGGCCATTGTTTTGCTTATAAAAACAGCTCCCTATGGAAGGTGTATATATCCTTTAGCATCATATGGAGAAGATTCAGGCTATCTCCTTTACGGTGTGTAGAAAATACCCATGTAGGGGTGGCTCGGTGGCACTGGTCCTGGAGTCAGGAGGACCTCAGTTCAAATCTGGCCTCAGACACTTAACACTTACTAGCCATGTGACCTTGGGCAAGTCATTTAACCCCAATTGCCCTGCCTTCCCCCTCCAAAAAGCAAAAACAAAACCAAAAAAAGAAAGAAAGAAAGAAAATACCCATGTTCTGGCTAATTGTCAATCCATTTGTACCTCATTTAGGTTACTTTATTACCTTTCCAATTGGGGATGGAAGACCTGAATTCAATCCTGATTCATTGAATCCTGCCTCAGTTACTCATTAGCTTTATGATGATGGTTAATTTCTCAGGGTCATAGGTTCCCCATCTGGAAAATGAGCAGGTTGAACATGACCTTGAAGGTCCGTTTCCACCTTGATCCTAGAATTTGATGATTATACCATGGATGTTGTAGAATTGTATTGTACCTTTGGACTCATTTTTATGAAAGAGTGCAGGTAGATCTGGCAGAGAGACCAGACTGGATCCTGTGGTACAGTGGGGAAAGCACTGGATTTGGAACCAGAGGACATGGATTAAAATTCTGACTCAGTTACGTATATGGCCTTTGTGACCTTGGGCAAGTCACATCCTTTCTCTGGGCTTCAGTCAATTTATTAAATGAGAGTTGGACTAGGTGGTCTTTGAGGCCCTTAAGAGCCCTAAGTCTATGATTCTATGATCAAGAAATTGCTGAGGATGGACAGAGAACCAAGAGCAGACCACCCACATTTAGGTCCCTAGAGAAAGGAAACATGCTTAGTCATACAGACTTAGAGGATTTCAACCACAGGGTAGTGGTATAAATCTGGAGGACTGGATGGGTTCCCAAGGGAACCTGAGACTCAGGAAGTAGAGAATAGTTGTCCTGACCATGTCCTTGGCGTTTTCTTTCCTTTTCTTCTTTTTGCATTCTTTCTGTGAGGTGAAAAATGCAACTGCCCCAAAAAAACAGAAACTCTGTTCAGAAACATTGAGAAGGAAACTGCACAGCAGATTAGAGTCACCCTGCTGACTTGCATGGAGGTTTTGTGAATTCAGTGGATGTTCTGGTCAGTGGTTGAGTACAGTACAGCACTGTACCAGGATCACACGTTCACAAACCCAGAGTGCATATACTAAACACAGTTCTTTGATTAATTCATTACAAATTATGATCCAAACTCTAACAAAGATCAAAACTGACAGTTTCAAACTGGATAGCCTTCCTTCCTTTGTTCCCTCTTCTTTTCCTCCCTCCCTCCTTCTTTTCCTTCCTTCCTTCCTTCCTTCCTACCTTCTTCCCTCTCTTTCTTCCTTCCTTTCTTCTTTCTTTCTTCCTCTCTCTTTCTTTCTTTCTTCCTTCCTCCCTCCCTCTCTTTCTCTCTCTCTCTTTCTCTTTCTTTCTTTCTTTCCTTTCTTTCTTCCTCTCTTCGTCTCTTTCCCTCCCCAGGGTGTTTTTTGCTCAAGAAAGTGGTTACCAAGGGAGCCATAGGTGGCTTTGACAAGTTGACTGTTTTTACAAAGGACCATATTTTGAATTAAATGGAAAAGAGTATTTATATGGCTAGAAAGCTAAAATTTAAGCAGCACATTTACTCCAGAGCTTCTAGTTTACTTACAAACTTATGCTCTACTTACAAAAGAACACTGGAAACTGAAGTGAATTAAAGAGGAGCAGCTGGATTTTTGATCATTTTATCCAAGCTGTATTATTACCTTCCATCTGGGGGCTCTCATTAAAACTGTTGCTATATTAGTGAGTAGAGAAGAAAATGAATTTTCTGCTGCTGCTTTGAAATAGGCTTGGTGTTTTTATAATCCAAAAGAGAATCAAAGTTCCTGAGAAGAAAACCAAGGAAAAGAAGCCAGAACAAATCCTGAGAACTGGGATGCTGCTCTTGGCCCCCTGCTCTGTGCTCATCCCTTCTTGGCAATAGTTATAAGATCATAGAGGACTGCAAGACAACTTTAAGGGTTATTGAGTCTAGTCCTCTTATTTTAGAGCTAAGCCATCTGAGGCTTAAGTGGCAGGGGACTCCTACTCTCTGCTGGAACTCTCTAAGGCCTAAAATCTAAACTGATCTATTCTTGATGTGCCTCAATGAAAATGTCATTCTGCCCAATTTAGCAGCAATAACTAAAAGAGAATTGCTATTCTTGATCTCATTCTGACCAGCCAGAAGTAATTTTTTGCTGAGGGAAGAATGACAGGATCCTTGAGGGGAAAGTGACTGTACCATATTAGAGTTCCTTATAGATAAAAAGGAGAAATCAGATTCCCAACCTAGATTTGGGGGACAGATGCTAAGGAGTTTGAGGAAAAATTAATTGAACATTCCACCTTCTAGAGGGGAAGGTTGTGTAATTCAGTGGAAGGAGAACTGGCCTTGAAGTCAGGAAGATCTGGATTCTGTACCATAGGCAAATTGCTTAACCTCTTTGAGACTGTTTTTCATGGGTAAAGTGAGAACCACACAACTTGTAGTCCTTAATTCAAATGGTTCTTGTAAAAAATAAATGGAGTAATATGTACAGAGCTTTTTGTAAACCTTAAAGGGATCTGTAAATGTCAGCTTGCTTTACAAGGCAAGACAGGTAAAGAGGGGTTGAGATGCCCTCAAGGATCAAATTCTGATGAAGCAAAATGCTTCTGATGAGGAAGAAAAGTCAGTCAACGAGCATTTAGTAAGTGCTTAATATGAACCTGACACTGAGCTATGCAAGAGAGATACAAAGAAAGGCAAAAATAGAGACCCAGCTTTCAAGGAGCTCATATTGAAAATTAGGAGACAGCATGCAAACACATGGGTACATACAAAATACATATAGTATGAGAAGAAGGTCATCTCTGAGGGAAGGTACTAGTAGTGCTGGGAAGTGGAAAGGGTGCTTAAAGAAGGGGGCATCTAAGTTATTCTTGAAGGAAGCCAGGGGATGGAGGCAATGGGAAAGAGTATGCCCAGCCTGGGAGAGAGCCATGAAAAGGTACAGAGATGAAAGATGGTGTGTCATGTACCAGAAACAGCAATAAGGCCAATGGCACCAAATTATGGAGGACCTGGAGTAAAGCATAAGAAGACTACAAAGGGAGGACAGATTTAGGTTGTGAAGAGATTTTAAAGGCAAACAGAGAATGTTACATTTAATTTTAGAAGTAATAGGGAGCCACTGGAATTCAATAAGGATGAAATGTGACTTAATCAGACCTGTGCTTTGGGAAGATCCCTCAGACAACTGAGCTGAGGATGAACTAAAGTAGGAAGAGGCAACCAGTCCTGGCATGAAATGATGAAGGCCTGAGCCAGAGTGGTGGATCTGTGAGTGGTGGGAAGACATACTCAAGGTATCGTGTACAGGTAAAAAACAAGACTTGGTAACAGATTGGATATGTGGGGCGAATAAGGAGTCAGTGATGACACTGAAGTTGTAAGTCTGTTTGACTGGGAGAGTACTGTTGCTTTCCATAGGGGTAGGATAGTTGGAAAGAGCTAATGAGCTCTGTTTAGGATATATTGAGTTTGGGGTGTCTATGGGGCATCCAGTTGAAGATGTCAAAAAGGCAGTTGGTAATGTGAGAGTATAAATCAGAAAACTGTGGGGGTGCCCGCCAACTGAGGAATTATTGAACAAATTATGGTGGATGAATGTAACACAATATTATTATGCCATAAGAAATAACAAAAGAGGCAGATACAGAGAAACCTGAGAAGACTTGAATGAAAAGGTATAAAGAGCAGTGAACAGAACCAGGGGAATGTTTATGGGAAAGCAACAAAATTTTAAAAAATAAACAACACCCTCCCCCCACAAACTATGAAAGCCTTAAGAACTCTGATCAATGAAATGATTAAACACAATGTTGGAGGACCAAAGATGAAGCTTGCCACGTACCTCTGACAGAGGGCAATGGACTCTAGAAAGAGACACAGAGATTTTTGGACATAGCCAATGTGCGAATTTGTTTTGTTTGACTATGTATTTTTGTTACAAGAGTTTTCTTTTCTTTTCCTGGAATGGAAGGAGATAACAGGTAAAGAAAATAAGTGTTTGTTAATTGAATAAATGCAATTAAAAAAAGATTTCAGGAGAGTGATGAGGGCTGATTATATAAATTTTGGAGTTATCTTCAGAGAAATGATAATGTGATAATGATATGATAAATGATAATTCAAGTCATGGGGTATAGTGGCATCAATAGGAGAATAAATGAATGAATGAATGAATACAGCATTTGTTAAGCACTCACTATGCACAAAAAATATACTAAACTTAGTGATACAGATTTTTAAATTAAGTTGCTTTTAAGGAGTTCACATTCTAATGGGGGAGACAGCACATATGAAAGGTTTTAGCTGTAAGTCAGATGAAAAGGTCCCATGGTTCTTAGGATAGAGAGATAAAGCAGATGCCAATGTCTCTTCTTTAATATACTAGCCATTGATAAAATCATCTTAGTTTATAATGTTGGATCATTTGACAGTGCCAAGGACTTTGGTGACAAGTACTTTCTTTTCTGGGCCTTCACTAGATGTGGCTCCAGTATTTGAAGGTATAGTGGCCAGGCTGCCTCAACACAAGGATTGCTTTCCAAGATAATGTCTCGGAAATGGGCTGGAAGCATTGCTGATCCCAAGGCTCTAAGGTTCAGGATTCTAGATGGTCTCCATTGTGATCTGTGGAGAGATAGTGCTCAAGGTGGTGGTAGTGGTTTGACTTTGCTAGCATATACTGCCTCCTGTCTCTCTCTCTCTCAGAGTCCCTGTAACGCCATGCACCAGCAGATTCCCAAAGGAATGCTACTATGAACAGCTTTTAGAGTTCAGATTACAAAATATAGTGAACACTCTGTTTATTCCATTACAAATCAAGACAAACATTCAAAACGTTATAATATTCACAACATTACATCTTATCACAGAAAATGGCCACACAGTTTTCACTACAGTGGCCACAATA
>CM053583.1:80544821-80573239 GCA_028627135.1 Pseudochirops cupreus | reverse complement strand
TAAGGGGGGAAGACATAGGAGAGAATAGACTGGGGGAGGGTGGATACACTGGGATGGCTGTTTTGGGGCGGTGCGTAGGGGAAAGATGGGGAGAAAATATGTAACTCAAAATCTTGTGGAAATGAATGATGCAAACTAAAATAAAATTTAAAAATATATATCTATATATATATGCAATTATTATTATTATTATTATTAACTACATTCAACTGGAACTTGAGATACACAGGCACTGTGGTTGGGAGATCCATCCTGCCCTACCGAAAAGTCAGAGGGGTGAGGGGGGAAGACATAGGAGAGAATAGACTGGGATGGCTGTTTTGGGGCGGTGCGTAGGGGAAAGATGGGGAGAAAATATGTAACTCAAAATCTCATGGAAATGAATGATGCAAACTAAAATAAAATTTAAAAAAAAAAAGAAGAAGAAACTACTGACCTGCACAGATAGAATATAGGAATAATGATAAATTCCCCATGAGGAGCTCCCTACAGCAAGGAAATCACAGGGCCAGTCTCTATCCCTACATATGCAAAGCCCAGTTTGGCATATACAGATTGTATAGGTGCCATGCATACAAGGACAAAACAGAAAACAGTTACATTATCAGAGTTTCAGAGTATGAGAGGATATTACAGGTCATCCAGTTTAACCTATATCTGCAAATGAATGCCCTTTATAAGAACATCCTAACAGTTGATCATCCATTCTTTATTTGAAAACTTCTAGTGAGGAAGAAACTTACTACCTCCCATAGCAGACAATTCCGCTTTTGGATACCACTAATTGCTAAGAAGCTTTTCCTTACCTATAACTTCTATCTGCCTCTCTGCAAGTTCATTGATTCTGTCCTCCAGGGTCAAGTAGAGCAACTCAAATCCTTTGTGATTGCACTCCAATCACTTGAGGACAATTCATTATGTGTCCACCAAGTCTTCTGTTCTCCTGCCTAAAGAGTCTCCATTCTTCATACAGCAGCATATGAAGGCCCTTCACCTTGGTTGCTTTTCTTTAAGATGCTCACCATGTTATCACTGTCTTTCCCGAAAAGCTGAATACAATATTAGGCATGGTCGGATCTGGGAAAAATATAGCAGGGCTATTAGTACTCTAGTTTTGGCAACATACCTCTCTTAATTAGCTTACAATTTATCAGATCAATCAAAATGTGAATAATTTAATAGAAAATAATTCGAAAAGGAAAACAGAATTAACAATTGGGGCCAGGAAGGACCATCCATGGGAAGTGACATTTGAGTTAAAGTTTAAAAGAAGGTAAGGATTCTAAGTAAAAGAGGAGAGAATGTATTTAAGAGTCTACAAAGGGATGGAGACAAGAAAAGAAAACCTCAATTTGCACACAGATCATTCTTAAAAATTTTATAAAGAGGAGAAAGCAGGCATATAGGTTTGGGGTTTTTCAGTGATTAAAAACATATTATACCACCCATGATCTTTTAAATTTGTTTGCACATGACATTCACTGCACTGCTTATACCAAAACCTAGAATGCTACAGATCTCTTGCTGATCACAGGATCACGGATTCAAGTAGGAAGGGAATTGGAAATCAAAGAATCCAAAGCCCTTATTTAATAGATAAGGAAACCGAGGTTCAGAGATTAAATGATCTAGTCAGGGTCACAGAGCTAAGTTTCTGAGGCAGGATTTGAACTCAGGATCTTATGACTCCAAGTTGAACATTATTCACTAGATCATATTGCCTTTTGAGGGGCAGATCCTTTGACACGAAAACCATGAACACTAATTAGCCTAGAAAAACCCATAAGCAAAACTAGGCGAATGAAGAATGCTTACTATGGGAATGAGGAATGCTTACTACCCAGACGACAGCATGGAAGTATATAGGGCAGCCTATTAAGTTATTTCATCAGTACACTTATCTTAGCCATGGGGTGGGTCTAAAATTGATTTGAATAAATTAGATTGCATTTGAGAAACCACACAGAACTTTTGACAATCCCAAGTTTCCCCTCGCTACAAAAGTGTATCTCTACAACACCAGCTTTTTTCTTCTAGGGCCATCTTCTTTTGAAATGTGGAATATATCATGGCCTAAGAAAAATGCAGGAGACTCTAACAGACAAGAAGATGTACAGTTGGTTTAAGTAGGTTGTAGTATAGTAACTATAGTCACTATATAGTAACTTCCACACAAGAGTGGCCTGCAAGACATCTCCAAGGACAAAATGAGGTAGATTACTCATGTATTCAAAGTGAGAAACAGAAGACAAGTTGAATGTTCACTGTTATTTCAAAAATGTTAAAAGAACCAGAGGAAGGCCTCCAGCACATTAGATGGGTACTCTATGTCAAAGAGTCTATGGAGGGTCTACTGAAAGGTTGGAAGGTAGACGTGCAACAATCAATTCATGGCACAGATTTTCTTTAATTATTATTGCACAATCTCCAACATCATCTGGAGTCAATTTATAAATGAAACAACTGCAACATCAGAGCACAGTATAGAATGCTTCTCAGTGAAGAAACTGTAGGCAGCCTCAACTTTTTGTTATGAAGTATTCCTGGAAATATCATCAATAGACTACATTGCATTTTCCTTTACAAACAGTATTATAATTAGAATTGTATTACTGACCAAGGCTTTGTCAACAAATCAGAGATGTGACCAATTTCAAAAAAAGACACAATTGTACACCTCAATAAGAGAGCATGTATAGTATAAGCATGTAGTATACATACTGATTAGACAAGATCATTTGTGGAGCCTCAGACATATATAAAACGTAACCTACTTGAAGGAAAGGACTACTTCATTTTTGTCTTTGTTCCTCCTAGGAGGTACTTAATAAATGCTTAAGTACATATAGAATCCAACTGTTTGGTCTAAAACTAAATATTAAACATTTAAGGAGAAATAAGTTTATTTTCCTTCTTAGTCCGTACTAATTAAGCTCTGGTATCCCAATACCTTTTTTCTCTCCATTTCTTGGCAGAAAGCAGAAGGCATTCAAAATCACGAACCAGGGCACAAAGTGAAGATCATGCTTTTCAAAAGTAGTTAACTGAAACACCTACATATTTGAAGGCACTGCTAGAGTTACATAATAAGGAAAGGAGGGACAATAATTACTTGACAATGTAGCCACAATGTTAGGGAGGAAAGAGTCCTTCAGTATTCTGCCCAATTCAGAACAAACTGGGGGCATTGTTCTCAGGTCTGGGAGCCTATTTTAGAAGAGACAATGACAAACTGAAGGATGACCAAGACAGTAGGAAGGCTTGAAAGCATGAGCTTTAGTTCACAGAACCTTAGGGTAAAGACTAGAGGGAACATGTCAGTTATTTTCTACTCTTCATTCTCTTCTCTTCACTTACACAGTCACTAACCTAAGTAGTTAAGACCTCATATAATCTCTTTGACTATTAAGATTATTAACCAGTCTCCCTACTTCCAGCCTTCTCTACTCTCCAAACTTACTTCAAGTTAACCCCCTTTTTGCAATCTATGTTCTTCAACTTGGCATTCCATTCCCCATTTCTGGGTTTTTGTACAGGCTATCCCAAGCCTGAAATGTATGCATCTCACTTCTTACTTTTCAGAATACTTTTTGTTCTTTTAAGGTTTAGCAAAGATGCACCAGCGTTGTGAACCTTGTAAAGTGATCCCTTGTTAAGTGCCTTCCTCCCACCTCAAAACATTCTATTTATTTAACCATTTACATACCCTACATCTACTTTTTTAAGCCTGGGACAAGTAATGTTTTACTTGTTTTTGGATCCTCAAGACTCAGCACAGTATTTTTCATATAGCAGGTGTGTAATAAATGCTTACTGAGTTGACTCATTTTGAAGAGATTAGACTTAATCTACTTGGCTCCAGAAGAGCCCCAAGAGCTTGGATATTTTTATCTTACAGCGAGGTAAATTTTGGAATAACATAAAGAAAAATTTCTACATTAGCTGTCCAAATATAGAATAGGGGTGCTTCAAGAGAAAGTCAATTCCCATTAATAGAAGTATTTAGTCAGGGGCTAGGTGATCATTTGTGGTGATACTATAAAAAGGAATCCATGATTCAGGTTGGGATTGACTAGATGACCTCTCACCTTTGAGCTTTTAGGATTCATCCTATTTAGAATTCGTGCTATAATGTTCCAGATAGCACAGCATGCAAAATTTTTCATCATCATAAAATGACTATCACATGTTTAAGAGTTTCCAGGCAAGACAAGTCTATTGCTTAGTTATTTCACTGTTCTAAAAAGTCTATCAAGAAATTCTTTTGGTTCACAGCAACTGCAATATGTAGGAGGCTTTGTCTTTATTTGTTCTGAGTGAAAAATGGAGAGTATCTGGCTATCTGTCTTTATACTGTTATTCACACACCAACCTAATTGGAAATATTTTCTATGATTACAAATGAATATAAAGTCTAATGAGTTACCATTCTTCCTGTAAGAGCACCTACTTAATTAGAACCAAATAATTTTAGAAATGGAAGGGGTCTTTGAGATCACTTAATCTGACCTGTTACTCTTGTGATCTGAGAGCACTGAAAGATGAAATGAATTTCCTATATTCTCACAGGTCATTAGGGAAAGTACCTGAACAAGAATCCAGGTCTCCTAATTCCCAGTCCACTGTTCTTTAAGTGCATCTACTGGTACAATTTATATCTTATTCTGAAAAGTATTATGCTTTCAGCTCCATCTCTTTTCCTTCATTCACTTGGCAATATCCTGTCTTTAAAAGGAATTACTTACTCTTATCTACCACACCCATTTTCTTCTCTCAGCTATCAACATTTCTTCTAAGTTCACCTAAGACATCAAAATGGCAATGGGATATTTTGTCTTTTTGATTGTTTCTCACTATATCGTCTCAGTGGCAGAAGCCTACCTTCCACTGGGGATACAGTTTTGCTATTTAATATTGTTACCCCTAACATCAAATCAATACATTCTTCAGCAACTTTAATTAAAAATTAAAAACTCAGGGATATTTTCCCCCCTCAACTACAAAAGGGATTCCTCCAGAAAAAAAATCTATCTTCTAATGCCTTCATGATTTCCTTCCAAATTTTTAAGTTAATGAACTTAAAACAATTCTCAATCTGTTCCCAAATAAACCAAGGCATCTCATCCATTTAATTTTAATTACCTTCAATGAAACTTTATGTTCTAAGTCAGAGCTTTTAGGCTTCTCAGATATTTAGTGTGGTTACACACTGAGGTAGGAAAATAATTATCATTGCCATAATTCTAAACTCAAATCATTGGTTTATATTCATCTAATAATTAGTATTTTTAAATTTAGATTTTCTCTACATATTTAATACTTTCTGCTGAATCTGCTGAACTTTAAAACAAAATAAAATTGTCTTTCTATATGCATTTGAAACACATCTAACTAAAAGATAATTACATGTTTATTCACTAATCTTTCCCCTATGTAGGCATGGAAAGCTTAACCACTACTTCAAACATGTCAAATGCTAGCACATTTATTTTGCATATAAATAAGAAAAATATATCCAAACACCAAAAAATAAGATTTTTGAAAAGGATATACCAATAATGATATCACATTAATTTTGAAAAGACGTGGTTAGCTAACAAGTAGTTATGTTAATGAGTTTTTCAATCTATGCTGCTCACAATTTAAACAAATAACTGCTAATTTCACTAGTGTCATCATTTCATATTAAAGCAGAGAATCCCATCCCCTTCTGTTCCTCCAAAGAATAAAATAAAACAGACTAATTAATAAACCTGAAATGTTATCTCCCCCCCCAACATGAGCTTACTTTTTGGTCCATCTCAAAACAAAATACATAACACAGACAGTTATTTTGAGTTGGGAAACAAAATGACACAAATAACTGGCATCTAACTCTTGTTGAATTCACTAGATATTTTCCAAATGGAGCCCTTAACGGTGATAGTCTACTTTCCTATTCTCAAGGACAAGGAAATGAATAAGTTATTAATATAAGTACCACTGTGATGTGCTTCAAATGGAAAGGTAAGTTTGTGAACCCACACAAATAATAAAACATAGTATTTGAGTCTGACTTTTTAAAAGGGCGTGAAAACAAGGATATGTAAATGTATCAGGCAACAGCTGACAAAAGACATTTTATGTGTTTTACATTTCACTTTTATTTATTCTTTGAAACTGCCCATATTGCAGGGGTTTTTTTGGGAGGTCGGGGGTTGGGGGAGAAAAAGGGAAGAGAAATGGAACTGAGCAGATTCATTTTTTTTCTACAAAATTATGGTAAAAACTCGCTCAATTTTCTACCTTATTGCTAATAAACCTCACAGATGCACAGTTTGTAAATTATAACCCCTTAAGGACTGAATGCATATAGCATGCTGCAAGGTACAAGAAATAAGCTAAAAATGAGCATGTAACTTACATCTGGACCACGACAGTACTAAATGCTGGCAAATGTTTATTATAACATTGAAATGAATGAAAAGAGAAATAGTTCAGTCCTGAAAGGGTTAAATATAAACCCTAATATATTACTGTTTTCTAACAAAGCTGCCACTCAATCCCACATTACAGTGCTTGAAAACAAAGTAAAGAGTCTGGCACAGAAAATTACACACATTTGTTCAGTACTCATCAGAAACAGCTGCTTTTGAAAGAAAAAGTAAATATCTCAGTTAATAATTGGATATTTTGTTTCATGAAAGACCACCTTTCCCTTCCCTGACCCCAGCTCCTCCTGCCATTATTTGGTTTTAAATGGTTAGCTGGTTTCCTCTGTCAATACTTACATCAGAAATTTTCTATGTAAGAACAGATGATACAGGTTTATTTAAAAAGAAATAACAAGTTGGTTCTCAAATGAGTCTGTGCAGTGAAAGTGAAATAAATAATCACTCATTTAACTAGAGAGACTTCAGATGCCAAGGATTAAGAAGTTAGCAGCAGCATATTAACATATTATTATACAAGGGTTCAATTTTGAAACTTCTCAGAAAAGATCTTTATGAACATTATTCACGTTTTCTTAGTTTATGTGGTAAGTTCAATGTTAACTACTGAACTATTAAAAACCTTTTTGTAACATGGACTCAAATTTCTATGTATATTTTGGGAAACCGAACAAAAGTATAAAAGGCATACTGCTGAAAAATACATACTTGGACATACCATTTATGTTTGTTAAAGGAATTTAACATTCTTAGTGACAGAGCCTTTATCATGTAAAGGACCAACTTTCCAGAACAAGATCAGGAGGAAGCAAAAATTAACATTTAAGTTCTATTAATAACTGAAAATATGTTTTAAAAGGGTATTGATATGGAATACATGTTTCATAAGAATAGAAAGCTGAGGGCTGGGCCACAAGTCCACAGAATAGTTTTTTCTTTTTAAAGTAAAGGTAACACTAAAGTAAAAAAGTCCTGACAAAACATAAGCTATGACAAAATCCCCACACCCTCCCTATCTTTCTTTCCCCTCATTCCCCCCCTCCCCTCCAGCACACAGTACAAAGGCTGGGAAAAACAGGTAGGGAGAAACACATTTTTGTTACAAGAAATTTCTTGGAACTTGTAAAAGCCCAAGAATATTGTATACAATATGCAAATGAACAAACCTGCTGGGGGGAAAAAAAGGCATTTAAAACAAACCAAAAAAAGGGTAAACACAAGGCAAAAGATGAAAAGTTTTGTATTGTCTAATGGGGAAAAAAATTCAAAAAAATGTCAAAAGTAGCATTTTAAAGGAGAAAAGTTGTGGTTTCATATACTGGTAAGACACAGTTTGCTCTTAATTAAATGTTGTTATTGGCATCAGAGTAAATCCAATATAATTTCATAATTGAATATCAAAACTATTAAGTGAAGGAAACTCGTGGACAATTATAAGTAAAATAGTACTGAAAATACATGCTTCAAACAAAACAATGTGTACATAGTGTAATGACTGTACCCACAAGAGAAAAAAAATTAAGTAGGGCCAAGACAAGTAAACAGTTTGCAAGTGAATGCCAGTAAACAGTTCAAAACAAAGAAAGATAAGGCCACGATGAGTTCCGCCCTTGGTCACAGAAACAGATAGAAGGTGAGTGAGGCAGTATTTGCTAGTACGAAGAGCTCGTGTTTACAATAAGATTGTAGGAGAGAAGGATATATGTAGTATAAAAAAGCCTATGAATAATTAGGCAGGCTTATAGTAGAAGAAAAACACAGTGGTACTGATTTAACAACCAAATTATTTTTTTTTCTTTGAAAATGGAAGACAAAATCATTAACATTGATAAAAACAACATTTACAGAGGCACAGCCCAAGCAAAACAGGGAATAAGGAAGACAAAGACTGAGAAAGAGAAAATGTCCTAAAATGGGCTTCCTCTTCCCTCTTTTAAAAAATGGTGAATGGAAACCTACTGAAAGAGTCTAGGGACCCTGATGGTAATGGTTTCTGTGGTCAATACTGCAAGGAATTATGAATTTGCATTCTGAAGGTACTGTGGCTCTTGTTTTATGGGACAGTTAAAAGCTCACCACAATGCAGAGGTAGTTTTTACTCTAAGAAAGGATGACTGCATTGCTAAACAATATTCTGCAACACTGCACATGCAGGTCTAGTACTCATATACTCAATGTTCTACTGTCATCTCTAAGAAACTGAACAAATGTGCAGTCAGAGTATAGGAATGGAGACAATGTAAAAATGGTAAGCTTAGAGTGCAAAGCCTACAAAAACCCACTGAATGCAACCAAATTCTAATTGAAGGGAAAGGAAATGAAACCCCTTAGGGGATGGATAACATGTGGAGGGAGAAGAGAGGATAAAGTTGGAGATGACTGGTATTTGAGAGAGGGGTAAGCAGAAGGGGGTGAGAAAATGGAAGAAGGGATAGGTTACAACTGTATCTTACAACTATCCATTTCTAAGTAATGTATTCCAGCTATTTCAGTTGATCATCTAACAAAAGCATCTTATTATTTTAGGATTACACCAATGTTTGGCCTATACTACTTAAAAAAAAAAGATGTAAAGGGAATAAAAACATGCTTTTGTAGAGATTTTTCTCATTATACAATAAGGGTCACCACCTACCAGTCCAACTGGTAGCAAATACTTTGCATGATACTTTTGTCACCAGCCAAGAAGGCAAAAAAACACGCTGCCAAATGAAGCCATTGGGAACATTACATATTCAAAATAAAATGTTTAACTTACACATAATACAAGTTATGTACAAGATTAGAAGTGAATAAAAACCTGAAAAGATCCTGGAACAGATGGTTGCATTTGTGATTCAAAAGAAAAAATACAAAACCCTTCAAAAACCAACATTTTCTGTAACATGAACAGTCATTAACGTGACTAGATGATCACATATAAGTTCATGTAAATGTTAGAACTTCTTGAATTACCACTATAAATACATTTTTTTTAAAAAAAGGAAAACACAAATAACTATTGACAATGACAGGAAAATAGAGCACTAAGTTAAACATACATTGCATGTATTGCAGGCAAGGCAGAGGCATTTTTTAAAGCTTTTGCACAGACTTCATATAATCTTAAAAAAAATATGCTGGCCTTTACAAGGTTCTACTTGCTGAAATCAAAACAATTTCAGTTCATAAAAAGTCACAAGACTTCAGTTTAAAAAAAGGAACAGTTCCAGCCACAGACCAAAAATATATATATTTTTTTAAACTGGAAGAGTATGGTAATTAGATTATAAAAGTATGTTCAGGTATGAAACCTGATTATACTTCAGAGCAAAAGCTCGGAGAAAAAAAAATAAACTATTTGGTAACAAAAGTGTACTATATGTTGTGATACAAAAAAGGTATGGTGAAAATGTACCTTTTACTAAAGCTTATACAAGTTCCTTGGTCCATAAAAACTATGTGATGTTCATTGTTTTCTAAACTTTGTCCCAGCCACATTTCTATTTCTTGCCCATTAAAAAAAACAAAAACAAAACCAAAAACAAAACAAAAACCAAAAACCCAGCTGAAAAACAGATTCCCAATAAAGTTTTTATATTTTGACTTTTTTTTTTATTGTGGCTTCTGCTTTTCCAGATCAGTACTTGTAGGTAACAGGGCTCAAAGAAGATTGCTCAGAGTGGACAGTTTTCCCAAGCAGCCACAAAAGCTTGTTCCGTTTTCTCATCTGCAGCGCTGGAGAGTCAGGGTAAGTCCTAGGTCCCAACAGTGGTTAGGATACAACTGTTGCTGTAGATGATGTGACACTGGTTGGATTTGTGCTGACATTTGTGTAACTTCCCTCGCTGTTTGTGTTTGATTCGTTAGTGGCCATTAGGCTCGAATTGGCTCGAAGGATTGCTCCTGCTGCACTGCAATGTGGCCGTGGCCCTGGTTCCGGTGTGTATGTAAAGGTCAGGCTGGTAGAATAGATTATTCCATCATTACGAACCAAAGTTACTGGGACTTGGACTGGCTGACGAACCCACCTCCAGCCTTCTCGGAATGCAGAAATGTCTGGGACAACACAAAGCATGCTCTCTGCACATCTGCAGAAGGGAAAAATAGTAAATTTTTTTTAAACAACTCCACAAAATAAACTAAAAGCAACAAATACATTTGATGAAAATACCATTTTTCATTATCAAGAACAGGCCCAATAAAGCAAAGGAATTAAGAATGAGAAAGAGCTACTGCACCTGTACATAGTTTCAGCTTCCACATCCCCAAACCAGACACGCAAATTTGGAGTGAAATTCTGTCCTGTAAGTTCTAGCATTGCTACATCTCCACCACCATTCAACTGTAATACAATCAGAAAAATATTATGGAAAAGGAATATTCTGAAAGTACAAACAGGAGTATTATAGAGATATACCTAATCATTTCAGTACCCCAACCAACACTACAGTAAATTAATAACAAATACCCAAACTGTATTTAGCAAATGAAACAAGCTGTGCATGAAAACAAAGAGCTGAAGTAATTAAATACTTGCTCACCTGAAGACTTTCTACAACAGGCACAGGTGTTACTGGAGCATGGACAGGTCCCATACCCTCATAGAATGTATATTCTGCCTTATCTGTACTAATGATTGTCCATGAAGCTCCATCATTTATCATCTCTTTATTTGGTTCTTTTGGGCATGGAGTGGCCTGATAAAAAAAGAATGGTAAGCAGCTGCGTTGCAATAATAAGAATTATGAAAGTCACAGTGACAGAACATCCAGAATTCAGGTAAAAAAAACAAACACAACTCTCTTTCTCCTCTGTCTCTCCTTTGCACCCCTCCAAATTTGGCTCTCCTTAGGCAGACAATGATTGTGGCATTGCTCACTACAGCAGAGCCACCTCCCTCAGCCTCCCTGGTAGCTGTGATTTTAAGTGTGATTTAAGTGTAAAAGTGAACTAGTCAACTGATACTTTTCAAAGAATATCCATGAATGACACCCTATTTAATGAATAAGAGGATGATACTTTTAATATGGCTAGATGGATATTTCTTTTCATGAGCAGCCAGATGAGCATCCCTATTTAGTTGACTAATTTTATTTCACAGCAAAGTGTAAGAGAATAGGGTTATTCTGGAACATCACTATCAATATTATGATCAGCAAGAACAACAGACACCTTACATTCATACAGCACTTCACATCTCCAAAATGATTTTGCATAGATCTCACTTGATCCTTATAATAATAACATGAGGTAGGCAGTATAGATATCATCCCCACTTTACAGTGGAAAAAACTGAGACAGCGATTTTAGGTTACTTGCCCTATAATAGACCTAGACCATGTACACCTGAATCCTAGTCCATTCTTTTTCGTACAACACCTTGTCACTGCGATTTCCTCAGTCTGGGAGCTAGGTGGTGTTAAAGGATAGGCACATAGGCAACAACATAAGAGAGATTTGCAAGAAACTCTCAACTGATGAACAACCAATTTCTCATGTTAAAAGGATTCAATATCCCCATAAGAGGTTCCAAGGAACTATAATTTTACAATAGCTCTGGAAACTTTTTTAATGAAGGAGGAAATTCATTTGAATGAACATTATTGTCAGATACAAATGCGTAGATTCTTAAAAGAAGCTTACTGCTGTTTCATCTAATTTCTTATGGAAAGAACTCTACCACAGTTCAAAATTCTAATGATTGTGATGTTTTACATTTTTCCCATAAATAACTCACTTGAAATTGGATTATTCTTTCTTGGGAAAGGCACAAATACATTCTTTCTGTATCCTTAAGATAAAATGCACATTTATGTAGCTGTGACACTGGATCATCTGCATCTAATAATGCGGTCTGTTTATCAACCTTTCGAATTATCTATTTCAACAAAAACAAAAGAAAACTCTTACATACATAGAAAAATTTACATTTCTTTTTACTTCTATTAGTTAATAGCAAAGAAAGCATATACTACACACATTGTAAATTTGATTTATACTCACATCTCTGAAAATATTTTCAAATAATGGTTATTAAGGGCAGTACCTGTCAACTTCTCCCTAGAGATCTTATAAAGTAGGATCAGTCAACCATTTCTTTCTCTAGATGACCTTTTGAGAAAGACTCAATTGTTCTTCCTAACAGATAATTAGAAGCTGATACAAAATCTATTTAATAATATTAAGTGCAGTAGTATTAAACCTTAAGCCATGCTATTTTTAAGAAATAAAAAAACTGGTAATGATAACACCAATTTTTTCATTAATTCACTAATTAGCAAAGAACAGATAGTCTACACTTCAGCTTACCATAAAAGAAAATTATTAGAAATCTATTTCTTGGGTCTGACTGACATCTGTTTAAGTGAAAACAGGCTAAAATACATAACAAGTCCTAAAAAAAAATTTTAAATTGTAATCTAAAAATATAAAAGAGATCCCATCCCAGGACCCCAGTAAAACTCAAATATGCTCTACACAACTGGAAGAGTCTTAAGATTTCCCCTCAGGAAGACTTTAATTAGTGAATAATATTCCCCAGTATTGTAAAATGCATTATTTGCACTTCCAAATTCTTAATCTAGTTACTTAGAGATAAAATACTTGCCATTCTAGACCGGTATAATATGTGATGTTTCAGAATAAATGGTGGAGTGGGATACTGCTCTTTGACCAACTATAGCTTCCAGGGTGTTCTGTAAAGCTAAGTCATCTCAGGCTGCTTAGTCCAGTTTTCAAATCGTAACAATAGAGACAAATATAATAAGATCTGTATCTAAGATGAAGTGGTAACATCTCTGAATCAAAGAAGATTATGGCAGAATTTATTCTAAATATTTCCTTTGACCATTTAAATCTCTGTCTTGTTTCAGCAGCCAAATCCTAGCTATGCCCCAAATTCGGTGAGACACTGAGGTAGGGCAATTTCTAAGTAATTAAGGTCAAGGATAAAGAAAATATACACAGTATTTGAAGACACTGTACTTATTTTTGAGCCATCACATGGGTATTCTAACCCATAAAAACTTCAACTATGTGTTTGGTTAACCATATTCCATGAGGGTATCAATATTATCCTGGAACTCTGGGTGACCCAGGGATGTGAGATCCTATGAAGTCTGTGGTTTATTGGGTGTAAGTTGGTTGCATGTGTGCTATAAAAACACTCCAAAAAAAGCAATGTTTTCCAATTTGGTACCTATATTCCAAAAATATACTAAACCTCACTAATGGGAAGTGAGCTAACAACTCCTATTTAAATACTTTAAGATACAAAGTTCTAGAAAGTAAAATGTTTAGTAAAAAGCCCCGTGTTTCTATGTCTTTATTTGTCATATAACAGAGTGAAGATAATATCCTAGGGTTCAGCAAACATATACTAGACTCTTTAATTGATTAGGGCAAGTAGTCATGCATGTAATGTCTTACAGATATCTTTAATTCATCCTTTAGAGGACAGTTAATCATGGTACACTGATGGCATAATTACAGTATATTGAGAGTACTATGACTGCAAAAAGCTCATTCTTTTCAATACATTCTCTAGGATTACTTTTTTCCAGCATTTAAATACCATAGCCAGGATATAGCTATCAATAATAATATAATGATGATGATGATACATAATTTTCAAATGAGTCTGAAACAATTGTTATTTTAAACATATTTATAAGTGATAATATTTCAAGAACTGCATCAACTTGTAATAAAACTATTAATGTTTCCTCCTTATTATTCTTGCCTGTTTATGTTACATCCTGCAAAATCTAATGTATAACACAACTGTTTGAAATTCCAGATCTCATATTTACTACTTACATCCCTTTGTGAACCTCAGTTTCTTTATCTGTAAAATGATGAGGTTGGAGTAGATTACCTCTAAGGCCTTTTCTAATTCTATCATCTCATGATTTACGGTGCTTCAATAGCCACTTCATGTCAAAACAATGAAAGAACCTTACTGGAACAACAATTCAGGTGAGGGGGAAAAGAACAGGAAATCATCCAGGTAAGAGCTGTATTGGTTTTTTTGTTAGTTTGTTTGTTTTTTTTTAATTTTACTATTAGCTCCAGTTTTGCAAAGTTTACAAAATTATTTATGCTTTGTATTCATCAGGATATTGTAACGAAATAGCAAACAAAAACACCTTGCAAAACCATGAGACATAGTAAAAGAAACAACCAAATAAAAAAACCAAACAGTGCTTACCTGACCTGTTTCAAGTTGGCTTCTTTTTCCAGCAGAGTTCTAGGGTAGTGATAAACTAGCACACTGTCTGCTGAGATGCCTCAGAGAATAAAAAACAAAGAACTGTTTCTGGGAACAAAAAAATGTAGTTCAAAAAGAAAGCAGATGTTTTCATTCATAATTACTTTATTCCATTTTCCTAATTTTTAAAAAACTGTCACTTTTAAGTCACTTAAATAGTATATATAGCTATAGAAAAGGAGAAAATACATATGCATACATATACATATTTTCCCCCCTCAGTCTCGAAAATATTTGGAAAGCATTTTTGTAACTTTGCCTGAGAAATCTAATTTTTATAAATTAAAATTTTCCTTCCTAATGAATAGGTAGCCTTACAAATTACAATTTGATTTCTCAACTTGAATTATGATTTATCTAGGACTACTAATAGTAATAGTAGCTATTTTAATATTTCAAAGACCTCTGACTTTATTCCTCCATGATTACACACTGCAACCACCTTAGGGAATAGTACCAATGAGATAGATACTGTAGCCCCACTAAATCACTTGGTATCCAATTTGTTGCCAACCAGTCTACCTAAAATGAATCCTTACATGGCTGATATATCCTCTGCATACAGGCCTTAAAGCCAAGTTTTTCTTGCCTAGCCTGATATAACTTTCCAGAATTTAAGTTCCACTTTCTGGGCTTCAAGGACTCCATATCATGATGAGGCACTAGAATAGCAAGGGGATAAAGTAGGGCAAAATGCTTTAATATCAATAATCAACATACTTGATTTGAAAGATCTGAAAGTGAAGTTAACCTCATGTTCATTTATTCAACAAGCATTTATTAAACGCAAGTAAGGTGCTAGCTGCTGGGAAGAGATGCTATGACAAAAGTCTTGCCCTTGGGAACTGCCACAGAATATTGGGCCTAATATAGTTTCCTCTGGAACTATGTGTTTTGTTTTGTTTTTTTTTTAAACACAGGTAAATGTCCTCTGAGCTGAATTTGTTGAATTGAGAGTTGTTAATAATAAAGAATGTTGAGTTAATTTTAAAACAATATACTTCCTAGTAAAATTTGTTTTAAGACCTAACTAGAATTTCTGCATTTTTGGATACCTGGAATACCAATGCCAAAATAAAATATTATATGCAATGAATAGGCTCTTAAATAGAGAGCAGAATGAAGTATTCACAGTTAACCTGAGGATTTATAAATGCAATTTACAGTGTCCTCTACTGAACAGATTTAGTTATTCACTCACAATAAAATAAAACACACCAGAAAAAGTTATCTATGCAAAAATATGAAATGCATCCATTATAAATGTCCATAAAAATCAGTTCTACGATTATTTTGCTACTATATTCTTATCAAAACATGTAACATATATATCCATGTGGCAACACAACTGTAACTTGATCATTTGTTTTCTGCAAAAATTACTTAGTTTATATATTACTAAAGTAGAAGTAGAACTCTACCAATCTCGGGAGTGCCATGCCAGTAACTGAACACACAAGTTTGACAGTCTGTCCATAATGGATATAGCCGTCTCTCACTGTGAATTCTTCTCCTTCTGATTCATCATCATCCACTATAGAAAAAAAAGCAAATTTTGTCATGTCAGAATGCATCAAATGCTTATGAAGATTATACTCATCAGTGTTTGTTTTTTTTAATATTCTAAAAAAGGAATTATAGTGTTCAAAATGAAAAACACTAAAAACATGCTTTTACTTACAGAGATGAATATAAAATGCTCCCCACTGTTGTGAACTGGCATGGAAATTCCCTCCTTCTACATGTAAATATCTGGTGCTGACTGTTTGTGATCGAAGTCGATTAAATAATGCCACTTTTGTTCCTGAAGCTATGCATACTGTGAGTGAAAAGATTTTCTATTATTTTTGTCTTCTTAGTATTTATATTTTATATTTAGTTCTTTTAATAAATAAATAGTTTCTGCACAAATGGTCATTTTCTAGTTTTTATGGTTCATAAAACAGGTTTTATGGAAGCCTATCAATCCCAAAATGATAAACTTATCAGTCATTTATAGAACAGGTAAACAAAAATTATGTTAACATTAAAAAAGTAACTAGATGTAGCACAGCAAGCGTCAACCACGAAATTTTACTTAAAAATTGAAATCAATTCAACAATTGCTTGAGTTATATACAAGGCATTTTTACCCTCATTCAATGGAATATAAGATTGTGAATGTGAGAACAGACTCCCTTCTTTTCTCTTCAATATTAATGTTATACCTAATTACTCATAAACTAAATTATCAACCTCAATAATACTTACAGTCAGCATTTTTCAATGACTGCTTCTTTTTAGAAGGCTTGGAGATGACTTTGATCCGTTTACTGAGGAACACACCAATGTCGTCACTGTTGCCATAGAACATTTTTACAGATAACATGAAATGCTTTCGCTTGTCTGAATCAGATATATACAGTGTTTTGGCTGTGCAATAATTCTGTGGAAAGAAATATTTAATTGCACCAAAACCATAACAATATACTATCAACAATTTAGAATGGCCATGACTTGGCTGAGTATCGTTTTAAGATGTGTGATATTTCACTGAATATCTTATAAACACTAGTGTCAAAAAGAAAATTAACTGTGAAATTGTCTTCTTGAAAGTTGGCAAAAATTCTTCACTAATAAGTCTTAAAAAAATAACGTATCAATTTTCCCTTTCAATTTTAATGTTTAAAAAAGGTAGCCTTGTCTTGCTGTCAATGACACAATCTTTTTAAATGGCTTTAAAAATAATTACAGAATTTCATTCAGAAGACATACATTTAAAATTACAAGTCCATGATTGTCTTTTTGTTAAAGAAAAAGGAAAAACAAGGGTATATAAATCTATTTTTATGAAAAAGATTTTGGTAGTCATCTTTCTAAAAATATTATATAAAATATTACTTTGATGTGCATTTGGCTTTATTTTTCTTTATCAATGAATATCAAACAATAAACCCAAAAGTTTGTGGGAAAGGACATGTCACTAATTGTGCCACTAAATTACACAGTAAAAGGTTTAAAAAAAAAAAAGGAAACATACACATTCCATACATTGAAAACAATGGATAGCCATGGCTAACAGGAAAACAACCTTTGTTTAAATGAGACAATCAATGTCAATTGCTCTGCAAACCTTGAAGTACTTTACAAAGGCTGGCTATTCTATCACCAGAGGAACGAGGATCACAATTAGACACTTAATGTTGCTATGCTGGACTGAAAAATCATACAACTTACTATGAAAATAACTGTTTATCAAATTGGAGCTACAAATGGGTATAACATCTAGCATTTTAAAAAAAGGTTAAAAGAAAACTGCCATAAATGTAATTTGGTACTATTTTAAAACCTCACTGAACTTTCATTTTTACAATTTTAGGTTTGCAACTTCTTCAGGAATAAAAGGAGAAACACAAATCATTTATTACCTCTAACTTTTAAAATGGGGAAACAAACATAAAAGGATTATATGATAGAAAGAAATAGTTATATCTTCTTAATTTTTTCTTGGTAAAATCCTCAAATGTGAAAAAAGTTTTATGTAACAATGTCATATTTCTTAAATAGGCATATTTTAATTTGGTTTACTTCTATTTAATCACATATATTTTTAAATCTAAGACTGAGTTCACGAGATTTTGCCCAATTTCTGTTTGTTTGGTTAATAGCATAATTTAGGAAGTGGATGGTAAACCTCAAATTTTTTGTTTGTTTTTATTCGCTTTGCTAACTAGATGTACTGCCTTAGTAGCAGAACAAAAATATTGCAGGTTTATCTTAAGATTTTTCAGTAGCAGAAATATTTTAAAATGGAGGTTTGGTTGCCATCTTGAATTTCTTTTTATATTTGATGAGGTTTTTATAATTCAAAAGAGGATTTGCTCTGCAGATAGCGAATTTAAGATGAAGCTAATATAATAATTGAAAACAAACAAACAAAAAAAATAGTACTTTGCACTCACATAGCGCCTTTCATCCAAGGATCTCCAAGCGCTCAAAGATGGCATCTGTAAGCTGTTGTGGCAGGAGCCATGGGTCCGCCATACTTTTAAAGTGACAGCATAGTAGGTCAAATTAGCCTAAACTATGGAATTGTTCTGCAACATAAGACGAGGTCTATGAAAATGAAAATTAATGTACTAAAGTGTACATACACTAATGCAGGGAGCAAATACTAAGTGTCTCTAAATTAAGGCAGTTACAATCTAATAGTAATAGCTTAATTTGGGGTGGGAAGGATAGTTGTATACAATCTATACAGGAAAGGAGGAAGTAGTGAAGTTTAGCATCATATATTAAGAGTAAGTTAAGCTGTCATGGTAAAACATTGGTTAGCAAACACAAAAGCAAAAAAATACCATGGATATCTGATCATAAGAATCAGAGGCAAACAAGATTTTGTCTATAATATCAAACCATCCAAAGATCACTCTTATAGAAGAACTGAAATTTAGTTGTCTCAATTAATAAAGTCAGACCTTTAGAAATTTTACTAGAACTACTACTTATTTGCAGGAATGGGTTGGTTAAAAGCAATAAGGATTTGGGATATAATGAATACAAAGTTCTCAAATTCCCACACAGGAAAAAAAAATGAAAAGTTACTATGACCATAAAAATGTTGTCTTTGTAAAAGTTAGAAATTAATTATATTTACTTCAGCATATAATGTTGTTAAATTAGTGGAAGGAGCTCTAAAACAAAAACACTGCAGGTGACAATTCCCCTAAAAGAGAAGTGCAAAAATACTTAGTTCATTTTCAAAAGGTATATTATAAGACACTGAAGTAAAGAAAAAGTTGCCAAGGAAAAAAGCAGGAGAAATAACTGATCTGAATAAGACTATAGATAAAAAAAATTCATTTTTTCTGGGTAAAGTACCGAAGATAACACTAGCAAAAGGGATGTAGAAAATAAAGTACAAAACAGATGAAAATAAGAACACTAATAATTTAGATATAAAATTCATGAATCAGTTTATTCTAAATTTATCTATATAAGAACTAGGGAAAAGAATTTTCACAACACATAAATATAAGACTTATTAAGGGGGTAAAAAGTATTGCCCTTAATGTTTACTAATACAGGGAAGATACAAACAAAATGACATTGCAAAGAACTTTGAGTGGTATCTAAATTCTTTCACTGTTGAGCAATTTATTATTAGTATCTTGTTTGTCTCATCTTGTTTGATAGGGTTCAGAGGCAAACAGTCCTCAGACAAGTCATTATGTTACTGTTAATCTTTTTATATTATATACTCAAAGGAAATGGCTTTGTCAAATATTATCCATATAAATAAAGAAGTGGTGGTGATTCTAAAGAAGTACTAGGATTGGAGGTTTTGCTATACAAAGATTAATTCTATGCTGACCAACTATTTATTTACTTCATGAGGCACAGCCAAATGCACAACATCACTTTCTTTGGAAAGATCTTTCTCTTCAAAACAGTGTGTAAAAAGTTCTATTTGACTTTTCTGTGAAGTGTAGGTTTCTGTACACCTTGCACCCAGAGAATCACTTTCTAACTATAACATTTTATCAGTACTAATACCACCAAAAGAGTTTACATAAGAATTCCTCAGAGCAGTCCTCTAAGAATTTTATTGATTTAAGTATTATTATCCACATTTTACAGAATAGTAACTCAGGTTTAGCAAGGTCACATAGTTACTAAATGCTGAAGTCAAAATTAGAAACTACGTCTTCTAAGCAGTGATCTTTCCATCTTCCTGCAATGTGTTACACTGAATACCTTTCAAACTAGGTTAAAAACATAATACTACAGTTTTAAAATATATTCCCTACAAATCTGTGATTATTATACCTGTTAGTACATAAAGTGTGAGGATATGTTAAATGTATGGATATAAATGAAGCGTTGGCAAATACTTTCTACAAATCTTATTTTTCCCTGCCAGCATAGATTGTTTGTTTTACTCGTATTTTTTCTTCTAAATAAAACGTTTCCTTTGTTAGTCAGAGTCTGTCTTCATTAACCTATTGTCACCTCATGTATCACCAACATTGACCAAAAGTGGTGAATATTTTTACTTGTGTAACTTCTGAGCAACAAACTACTTTATCAATACTTTTCAATAACATATCATCAGGTATTAAATATTCTGTTATAATGATTTTTATTCAGATAATGGTTGTAAAGAAGTTATTTGGACAATTATTTCGCAAATAACATTGTTTCTTATGGGTCAGAGGTAACCAGGAATAAGTTGAAACTCTAGAATAAGACTAACTTTGGCATGCATTCCTCACTTCTCCTGCGAAAGATTGTTAGAGCTTTGGGAGGAAGTTCTACGGGACAGTACATGTACCAGTGATTAACGCATACTAAAGTATGATGGAAGATAGCATTATAAGCCCGCCCCCTGTTAAAGCAACCACACAGGAGCAGCTCTGGAAGTTGATGGTCACCAAAAAAAATAATGGGGCTAAATGTAAAGACAGACCTTGCGTGCCTGAGTAGCTGGAGGCCCTGGGTCTCTGTCATTTGTATCACTTGGTTGTTTCACTGTCTATCTCTAATGGTGGCTTATAAGAATACCACTCAAATATATCTTAAGTGGCTATAGGCAAATTAAACAGTGTAAGAAATTAGTCCACTGGAAGAAACATATCAAAAAAAGTATTTATTTTGCTAAATTTGTAAAAAACTTTTCAAAGTTAATTAAAATTATATTTCTCTTGACAAAAAAACTGGACTGTAGAAATATATTGGATACATTAAATTGGTTGGGAAGGCAAAGGGGAGTTTGCACAGTGCCAAAAGAATTCATTGTAGTGGGATTTCACTTGGACTTGAATTTAAAAATATACTGCCAAAGTCTGGTAGATACACATTCTAAGGAACATTAAGGAAAGTAAACCAAAAAAATGATAGTAACTTGCAATGTGTTTAGTTTTCATTATGAGTCCTTTGAGGTATCTTATCTTTAACATCTGTTTGGTATCTTCAAGTTGCATTTGGTTGCATACAAATAATTTTATTTAAAAAAATCTATTTTAAAAGATATACAGTCTAAAAAAGTTTTACATAAGTACATGTATAAACTATATCTGATTGCTTACTATCTCAGGGAGGGAGGAGGGGAGGAAAGGACAGAACTTGGAAATCAAAACTTTAAATAAAAATGTTAATAAAAAGATATATATTCAAGTGGTTCACAAAGGAGTTAAAAAATGAAAAGCCAACGTTTAAGTGGCTATACAACTAAAACTTACATGACATTTAAAGCCAAATGGGAGAAAATAACAATTGAATAGCTAATAAAAATGAGTAAAAAAAACTACTTAAGATTGTTAAAAGTACAGAAAAGAGTTAAGAGTTATTTCCTGAACATAAAAAGAGAAAGAATTAAGTTAGACATTAACACAATATGCTTGACAGTAAGGTCAACTAGCTAATGGAAAAATCTGCTAAGGGAAAAAAAATTAATTATTACCACAAAAAAAATTGAAATAAAGCTTTCTGAAAAAAGTTTTTGAATAAAGCTTTTCTTCTCCTAGCACTGTTTTGTTCCATGTATAAAGCAAACTAACCCATTTTTTCCCTATATTTGGCTTAGAAACAAATGAATTGTTTAGAGAATTTACCCAGGGTTTTTTCCTGCCACTGCAAAGAGATTAGCATACTGTTTCCCATAAATTCTAATGATTATGCTTCAAAAAAAGCAGATGGAAAATTAACAATTAAACATTCTACAACTGTTAAATTTTGACTCTTTAATTTGATGGTGGCATTAATTAGAAATTTCAGGCTCCCTGACCCAGTGAATTCTGTCAGAAAGCTGACAACCTTAATGTATGTAACTGTAAGACAACACAGGTACCAACACTTAGCCAGTTGTGGACTAGTTGCTTAATATGTATCTTTTAAATCTTGTCTTAAAATTTTCATTAATGTCTCTAGGATAGGAAGAACTCTGATACCTATAAAAGTTACTCCCCCCAATTTAAAAATGAATACGGGTGCCATAATATCCCTCATATGAAAATATGTCCAGGCCTTACTATACCTTTCCTTCCAAGTTCAACTGCTGCATTTCTTGGTCACTATTTCCTATTCCAATAAATGCACATGGTTGAGATTCTTGTTCAGAAGAACCATCACGTTCCATTTGCTCTTTTTTTTTCTTCCATCCACTGCCCATAAGATATACACAAGGGGGAGGACAAAAAAACCTGAAGATAAAAAACAAAAATGAGCTACAAGAAAACATTTAAATAAGAGTCTTACAATTGAATCTCATTAAGATATACTGGAGGAATCCTCACACACTCAAATTTATATAGCTTCATATATTCTCTTGGGTTTATTAAAAGTGACATAAACAGGTATAACAAAGTTAAGCATCACTCAAACAGACCATAGATTCTTTAGGCCAAGACAATTTTATTACATACACACACAAATACAGTATACTAGTAAAGATCAGAAAATATCATTAGCCTTACTTATTAGAATCTAACACACCAGTTGCTATATTTTAGTCTTCATCTAAGAGGGCTTTGGTGCAAAAAGGATTTTATTGCAAAAGATCACACATTTAACACTTCTACAGCATTGTAAAAAGACTTCTGGTATACATATATTTTTGAGGGTTATAGGCAAGCTTTCACTACATGCCACTACAATACCTCATCACATTATGGAGGTGATCCTGGGTCTTTGAGAGTTATGCTTGAAGATAAGTTAGTTAACAATGAAACACACCAAACAAAGTGAGCTAGGGATGGGAGTTGGCAAGCACGAGGGCAGGGTAGAGCCAAATTCACAATGCATAATGCTAGGAAGAACAAAATTTTGTTCAGAAGAATGTACAGTGCTGTATGGTGGAAAAAGGAGGCAAAAATAAGACAGGACCTAATTTGAATACACTTTAGAAGAAAGACTGATCAAGTTCCAGAATTCTCTGGCACAGATGTCAACAACAACAACAAGAAGGGAGAATTATCTGGGCAGGTATGCTCTTATAAAATACCTGGAATGTAGTCCTGAAACAAAAATTATTTTTGCTAGAATTAAGAATGAAGAAAAGGTTTAAACTTTGCAGAAGATTCCAATAATAGATAAATAATAAATCAAAAACAAAAAGCTTCCAATAATAGTCGCCTTATTTATTACAAAAAGAGATTTTTTTCTCTTTAAAAAGTTAGTAAACAATTGTTTATAATATGCTTACTATATGTCAAAAATTTATTACAAAAAGTGAGATTTTTTCATTTTAGAAAAATCAGTCAACAATTATGTATAATGTGCTTATGATGTGCCAAATGCCTTTTAAAATATATCATAACTCTGACAATTTAAATTAGTTTCATCAGGGAACTCAGACCATAAATGGATGGATATTTAACAATTTTGTTTAGCATGCCAATAAAGAAATCATGTATATTAGGAAGGCTTGTGTTTAAATGAATATGGTTGTGTCCAGTGTTTTGGTCATAATTACACTAACAACTGTTATCACTTTTCTTTTTATTTTAAAAGATTTCATTAGACTTGACACTTGATTAAACTGGTCAACTTAATTCCTAACAGGCAGCTGTCTCCACTTCTTAAGAGCCTAGAAGATTTTTCAGATTTATACTGTGATTATGAATTCATTAAATAACAGAAGATAGTTAATCATCTCATGATTTTTAACCTCTGGTGTGTTTTGGGGGGAAAAAATCCTTCACACGCAATATTTTATTTGTAAAATGATGTGCTTCAGCCTATCCAAATATGGTGACTAAAGCAGGTTTATTAAATTAAAAGTAGGTATTTCCAGCTTAAATTTCCTAATTTTAAACACAGCAAATAGCTTAATTATAATTTCAATTACATATTGTTTTTAAAATTATTTAAAGGCATTTTAACATGGTTTATTGTATGACAATTCCAAGTAAAGAATATCACACTAAATGTTTATAGCTCATGTTCTTTGAAAGTCATGCTTAAGTATTTTGGGCTGTTAAGGTACAAAGATGAATTTGGTACAAATTCAAATAGGTACAAAGACCTATCTTCCATTGAGCTGTTAAACATCTGGTTTGATCAAAGTCATTCATAAGAATTGCTATTAAAAACCATTAAAGTCTGCAGATATAGTATACAGTATTTGAGTACTCATTTGATGTAATAATAGCAACTTATTTGATAACTTAAGATGTAAAACGTATAATCAGCAGAAATTTGTAATAATGTAATTATACTCTTTGACCCAGTAATACCACTAATCTAATTATTGACAGATCTTTTAAAAGGAAGGAAAAAGACTCATATGTACAAAAACATTTACAACAGCTCTTTTTGTAGTAGCAAAAAACTGGAAACTATTGGGGTTGCTCATCAATTAGGAAACAACTGAATAAATTATGCTATATGAATGTAATGAAATACTACTATGCTATGCAGATGGTTTCAGAGAAACCTGGAAAGACATGAACTGATACAGGTGAACTGAGCAGACCAATAACAATTTATATAACAATAATACTTAAAAAAAAAAAACCAAACAAAAAACTATAAAAGCTTTAAGAACCTTGATCAACACAATAATCAATTGTGACACCAGAGGGCCAATGATGAAGAATGCTACTCATTTCTTGAGAGAGGTGACAGACTTAGGGTGTTAAGAATGAGACACACATTTTTGGATACGGACATCAGGGAAATCTGTTTTGTTTAACTATGCTTATTTGTTTTAAGGAGTAAGAGAAAGAAAAGTTTGCTTGTTGACTGAAAAAAAATTGATTAAAAAAGAATGGACATACATTGCTTATGTCTGGCCACTAAATAATGGCAACCCATGAAATAAAGAAAAAATTTACATTTCCCTCAGACCTGCACATGCCCCTATTTTTACAATGATAGTGTCAGAGTAGCAGAAAAGGTGCTAAGAATCATAGTTTTTGCATTAACTATAAAGATTATAATTAGGAGAACTGAAACATATTTTAAAAACTGATATTCGTGAGATAAAGGAAACAAAACAACACTTGTCTCATTTTGCAGTGCCCATAAGGAGCACAAGCAAAAAGTTTAGCAGAAGGTAACTGTTATATAACAACTGTTCTAGAAGATGAAGAAATAATAAGAATTTCATAAGAGCCTCCAAACCAAGTCAACATATACTTTGATACTCAGGAACTTCAAAGCAAAGGTAGACAGGAGAGTGAGTGATGAAAAATAGTAGAAAAGAGGGCTCAGATTTAAAATACACTAGAGGTCAAAGACTTGTAGATTATTCAAAAGTCTCATACTTCAAAAAATCATGAAATTTGAGAGCTGAAAGCGAACTCAGGAGCCATCTAGTTCAACTCATACATGAAAGATTTCCTCCTATAAACGTATCTGAAAAATGATTGTTTAGAATCTGTCTGAAGACCTCCAAAGAGGGGGAAGCCCACAAATTCTCAGGAAAGGACATTCTATTTTTTGATAACTCTATTGTAAAGAAGTATTTCCCCCTCACCCCAAGTTTAAATTTGCCTCTTTTCAATTTCTACCGCTTGTTCTGGGTTCTGCCCTTTAGAGTTAAAAAGAAAAAACCTAGTCTAGAAGAACTTTGGTATGGAGAGTATCAAATGTTACCAAAATACTTACAATGACTCTATCTTAACAGATAGGAAATGAGTAATTATTGTTGTGGGAATCATATCAGAATTGGCTATAGAGGAGCAATTAGATCAGTGGTTCTCAACCTTCCTAATGCTATGACCCTTTAATACAGTTCCTCATGTTGTGGTGACCCCCAACCATAAAATTATTTTTGTTGCTACTTCACAACTGTAATTTTGCTACTGTTATGAACTGTAATGTAAATATCTGATATGCAGGGTGTATTTTCATTGTTACAAATTGAACATAACCCACAGGGGGAGAACCGCTGAATTAGATAACAGCATAGTTAAAGTGCAGTAACACTTGTTAAAAAAAAAAAAACCAAACCCTTAGCATAGTACCTGTTACACAATAGGCAATTAATAAACACTTGTTCCCTCCCTACTTGTTCCAAGGTAAAAAAACAACATCAAATTTGAAAAAAAATATTAATCTTTAGATGAGAAGTAAATTCTATAAATGTTTACAACACTATCCTGACTCACTGAAAATGAAAGAGTTGGAAAAGGAAAAAAAAAAAGATATTGACCTTAATTATAATTTCCCATCTTTAGTTCAACTGTAAAAAAGTGGGTCCAAAAATATGCGGGAAATTTTCTTTGCAAATGCTTGATCCATTTGCCAGGGGCAAAGAGAGAACAGCCAAGACTATTAACAGTTTAGAATGCAAAGCCATCTGTAAAACACTATGGATGAAGATGGCAGAAAGTTATAGACAGTATAATCATTTAAAATATCAAAAAGCAACAGAAATGAAAATAGGTCTAGAGAAAGCTTTATGTGAGAGGCCCAAATAAGCTACACCATCTGAAGAGTCTAATGGATAAACTGAGGAGAAAGGGCAATAAATGTATGTAAAGATTTGCTTCCATCCACACTTGGATGCTCAGACTTCAGTTCCTAACAGGTTTATCTGAAAAAGGAGAAGTGACACTTAAGAAGATAAAAGTTTGAAAAGCAGGTTAGAACAGATCAAGTACACAAAGGAATTCCATGAAAGAAGTGGCAGTCATGGGGGGAGGGGAGGGGGGGGCAGAGTCAAGATGGAGGCATAGAAGCAGAAGAACTCCGGGAGCTCCCCCCATAATCACCTCAAATATCTATAAAATATGATTCTAAACAACTTTCAGAGCTCCAGAACCCACAAAATGACAGAGAAACAAGCTCCCGCTGAAGGCAGCCCTGCAGGTGGACAGGAAGAATCCATTGCAGTGTGCTGGGAGCTAAACAGCTGTAGCCCCAAGGCAGCCAGGACAAGCCGCGGGTGGAGCTTTCACGAGAGCTGATCACTGGCAGCTGTGGCAGTTTCCAGACTTATCAAACCATAAGAGCCAAGGACAAAGTGAAAGGTCGGTGGAACTTGGCTAAATTTGGGGGAAAGGAGTGGGTCTGGCCATCTACTCCCAAAGCAAGAGAGCAGCGGAAGCGGCCCCTACAGATGCCTCCACATGACTGCTTCAGATCTCCCGGCCTGCAGATTGTAGGCGGGCCAAGCAATCATTCAGAGGCTAAATGCTCTTGCCTTAACCTGCCTGGATCGGGATTGCAGTCTTGGGTGGTAGTCCTGAGCTGTGTGACCAGTGAGCCAAAGCTGGTGGGGACTGCAGAGATGGCAGCCTCTCAATAGCTCTGGCAGCTGCGAAAACCCCAGAGATTTGGGACATAGCTCTCCCCTCTGAAAGCAGAGTTCTATGGAGCCCAAAAGTCAAGTAATTGACTACCAACATGAGCAGGCAAAGGAAGCAAAGCAAGTTTAGCACTCCAACTTTAGATTCCTTTTTTGGGGACAAAAAGGATCAAAGCAGGGAACAGGAGGAAGACAACACAGTCAGAACTCCCTCACCAAAAGCTTCCAAGAAAAATATAAGCTAGTAACAGGCCATGGAGGAGCTTAAGAAGGATTTTGAAAACCAAATAAGAGAAGTGGAGGAAAAATTGGGAAGAGAAATGAGAATGATACAAGAAAATCATGAAAAGAGACTCAACAACCTGACTGAATAAAAACACCTTAAAAAATAGATTAACTCAAATGGCAAAAGAGGCCCACAAAGCCAATGAGGAGAAAAATGCCTTAAAAACTCGAATTTGCCAGATGGAAAAACAATCTCAAAAGCTCACTGAAGAGAATA